>JARHVA010000040.1:7327500-8047500 GCA_037957365.1 Torreya grandis
TTAATGATCTACTAAAGTTTGGAAGTGATTAACCTCAAAATGTGCCTTCTTTGCTTATACTTGATGAAGCATAATATTAGATAAAGCATCAACCCTATTAAAAATTATGGAAATAATCTTCTAGAGTAACATGAGAAAAATATTATTTTTGTTCTTATATAATTAAAAAATAATCTGAGCTAAAAAAATATGCCAAATATTTGTAAACTGTGCAAGAATCATGACCAAGTCCCTTAAGAACACCATCTTCCAGGTAAACATTTATGGATGAAAGGGCTTGAAAAGGGTGTAAATGAAAATCCAAGATAATTGGGCATGCTTACAAAACCAAAAAACATGCTTTAAGGTTTTTGGCTGATTAAAAACTAAACAAAGAGGGTGATCCATCCTCATGTGCACAATTCAAGTGCTAATAGGAAGCCAAATGTTGAAGAATGTAAAAGAGGAAGTGTGCCTACTTAGGCTCAATGATAGTAAATCACACATGTTGAAATCTTCTTTTCCACTCATGTTCACAAGATTTGAATCTCCACTTGGAATTGATAGCCTCAACTTGAAGGTGTCGGGGGGAAAGAAGTTCATAACCTAGCTTAGGTTGATACCAAAGGAATGACATTTCAAAAGGCCAATTCCATCCACAAAAATGGCATTTCTATAATTATCTTATCAAACACCTTTTTTTCTCCCCAATGTCATTCTACACCACTACCAACCATGGGCTCCAATTTTAGAATGCCTATTGATATAAGAATTATGGTAGGAATAACACCCTAAAATTATCTTCTCATACATATCTACCTATATATAATAAAATTAGTACAAAAATCTTAAATACGTCTATTTGAAATACGTCGATACATATAAAGGCTCTTATCTTTAGATTTTTTACATACAATGGTAATTAATAATTTCATTACTCTCTACCAATTTTCTATTGAGTGGTGATAAATGACATCAATCTAGATATACTACTGTGTTAGACTCAAAAATATATTTTTGGGAAAAAATAAATGGGTTCCAAACTCCATCATATGGCTAAGATATTATGATTTTTTGATTGACTTATCCAAACAAAAAGAAAACTTCTAAGTGACGGTCAAATAGATATCAAATTTAAGGTTGAATATAATTATGAATAACTCACTCAATTATACTCTCTTTCTATTTAAACTTTATCAGTGTAACTATTGATGCTTGGATTTGCACCCTTGAGGAGATGCTCAACTCTCCTAATCCAAGCGGAAAAATGGAATCATCTCTCTTGTTGTGGGTAAAAATTTCTTTGAGATGAATCTCTAGATTAGGGGCCAGCTCCCCTTGATGCACCTTTAAAGCTCTTTCTAAACTAACAACTACGTATGAAAAGGGTTAAGGGAAAAAGCTTAGAAAAAAAATGGTGATGCACCAATGTTGATCTCCTCCTATTTGACTGAAAATAAGCTACTTAAAGACTGGCAAAGTTTCTCTCACACAAAAAATCACAACTCCTTGTGCATTGTCACATCAGTGTTTCACATGTTAGATTTAGAAAGGCATTTGAAATTTAGGAGGGCAACATATTATTCTAAGAAGGAATATAGGCATAGACCACTTCTAAAACATATATGTACTAAGAAAAGAATACTAACAATGACCTGTAACAACACTCTTTCTACACATTTGGTAGGTACCTGAAGATGACACGTTGGGAAAGATAATCTCTCACTAAACAAGAATAACATGATTTGAACCAATACTCAATAGTACAACATGTGAGTGGCAAAAGCATGTATATTTCTTTAGGAGTCTTTTTAGTACAAATCTAGCCAGAGTTTCACCATAACTAGTGGAGGATGCCAAATGAGCAAAGAGAATGCATATTTATAGCTTTGAGAGGTGGAGTAATTAGAGGAAGTCCAAGGGTCACTTGGACATGTGTCATCTTGAGAGAATTAGTTATGTTTACATGTGGGAGAGAAGTGGGTGAGCTATGCTATGTCACTAAATGAATCTGTTACAATAAGTTACAACTGAAATAAAAGAATCAATTACATTCTGTTATAATTGAAGCAAATGCCTCAGTTAATTTTGAATTGGATATAGTTGAATAAGCTACGACTGAAACAAATGCCTTAGTTATAATTGCCATTTGTTACCTCTATCTTCACTTTTAGGTTCCCACCGAGCTTTTAAACTCTAACAGCTATTTCCCACAATTTGAAATTGATGTTTTGTGGGCTGTCATCCTTCGGGTATTTTCTTTGGACTTTTTGTCTTGACCCTTTTTGTGGACAATTTTCCTAAACATTCTTTCACCCTTTTGTTTCCTATCTATTTTCGTGAACTTAACCCATTCAAAATTTTCCCCAAAGGAAAACGTTCAGCATTTTCTCCCACGAAAATTTCATTTGGACTTTTTGTTCGCAGCTTATTTTGCTTGATCCTTTCTCTATTTTGGGATTTTTGCGGGTTCCTTTAGGGTAATTTTTTTGAATGAAATCATTTGTTTTTGGTCTTCTTCATGTGGATCTTTTTACCTCTGTCAATTCCTTTCGGTACTTGGAAAATGTCCCTTTAGCTTTTTGGAATGACCCTTTCAAAAGATTGAAGATGCCCTTTTTCTTTCAAATTTCCCTTCGGGAAAGCTGTTATGGACCTTCAAAAAAGTTGTTTCGGACAAAATGTCTGAAACAATTCCTTTAGATTTTTTGAAAAGGACTTTCAAAACTTCTACAAATGACCCCTTCAGAAAAATGTCTCGAATCCATCGACACTTTTGAAATGGACTTTTCTAAAGGAAAATAGCCCTTCATATTTCCTAAAAGGAAGGAGCCCTTTAAAAAAATTGCTTTGGTCCTCAGAAAATTTGAAAAGCACCTTCAAAAAAATAGTAAAGGGCTTCGAAAAACTTGAAATGTCCTTTGAGATTTTTGAAATTGACTTTTTTGAAGGAAAAGAACCTTTCAAAAAAGTTGGAAATGGACTTTTCTAAAGGAAATACACTTAATGAGAATCATTTTGGACAAAAAGTCTAAAAGAATTCGACAAAGGAACAAAACCCAAAAAAATTGACAAAGGCTTAGCAAAGACTAAAAGTGAACTTTTTGAAAGGAAAAGACTTATACATTTGCTACGGGCTTTTTCAAAGAACACTTCTTTTGAAGAAAATCTAAGTATTGGACCTGGCCAAGGTATTGACTTAGATGTTTTTTCAAACAGGGGTGCCCAATTTTAGCTTAAAGGGCTAAAAGTTGGTCAACAAATTGGTGACTCGTAGGGGTAGTATGCTTGCTATACTGACCAGACTAGTAGCTTTATCCAACTCATGGCCAATGGAGTCAATGGATTCTTGAAGGTGACTAACAAGGATTATGATAAAAGAAAAACACAAGGAAACACACCACACAACAACAGCAAGACCAAGCCAAGACAACACAAAACAAGACAAGGACAAACTTACACATGTGCATAAGCACTTAGGGAACACAAGAAAAATAGGAAACTATATACAAAGGAAAAGGATGACATCAATAACAATGCTTTAGATAGATCCCATTGACTGGGATATGCAGCTCTTCTCCATCCAACTTTGATAGTTGGAAATCATTGTATTGTTTACACTACGTGATCACATATGGGCCACTCCACAGATCATCAAAATTTTTGTGCCTTTCAGGTTTAGCCCCATATTCATCCCATTTTAGGAAAAATGTCTCCTTATCTAAAAATTTTTGGCATGGACTTGTCAAAATACTTCTTTGTTTGTTGTTGGTGAGTAATCATGGTATGCATAGCTTGATCTTTTGTCTCCTCAAGCTCCATCAACTCACATAATCTGACTTCCATGCTCTCATTCTCCATTAATTGTAGTTGATATATGAGGTTTAAAGCTGAAAATTCAAGTGAGATAGCAGGCCTAGCCTCCCTTCCATACACAAGTGTGTATGGTGAGTTCCTAATTTCTCTCTTTGGGGTGATCGTATCAGCCCAAAAGGTTGTCTTCAACTTGGTGTGCCAAGTCCTTTGATTCTCCTCCATAGTCCTCTTTATGATCTTTATCAAATTCTTGTTTATGGACTCATCTAGTCTATTTCCCTCGAGATAGTAGTTGGAGGAGGTACTAAGATAGATGCCATGCTTCAAATCCCATTCACTTGTCTTTGTTCTTAAGAAGGCTAATGCATTATCTAAATTGATTGTTGAAGAAGATCCAAACCTGGTTACTATACCTTCATAGAAGTCCAGGACTAAGTTTTCATTTGCCTCCTTAAGAACTACAACCTCCACCCATCTTGTAAAATAATCAGTGGCTATTAACACCCACTTGTGACCATCACTAGAAGGAGGGTTGATCAGACCTATGAAATCCAAACCCCATTGCATGGAGGGTTGCTCAACCTAGATTGGATGAAGAGGTAAGGCAACTATATTTTGTTTGCCATCAAAAAGAGCACACTTTTGGCATTTCCTTACCCAATCATGAGTGTCCTTAAATAAGCTAGGCCAAAATTAACCAACCCTCAAAATCTTAGTAGCTGTGATTCTTAGAGCAAAATGACCACCAGCTGGTCCATCATGAAACTCATGCAACACTTTGTCAATATAATCCAAATCAATACACCTCAAAAGCACAACTAAAAATTCCTTTATAAATAACACTCCATCAACAAGTACATAAGGAATGGATTGCATCCTAAAATACCTTCTCTTGGCCCTATCAAGACCTTATAGACACTCACCAATTTAAAGGAAGCAAATCATGTCTGCTGTCCAACTCCTCATGGTTGAAGATACAACTACTGTAGGATCATCATGGAGTGCCAAAACAACCTCCCTTTTCTCTTTCAAGTGTGAATTAAGATGCTCACATAGTCCTTTTCCCTTCACTAGCTTGGTTGTTTTGATCTCCGCATCGTACTCCATCACTTTGGTGATCCAACCCGCTCTTTTCTCATTTAAATCTCTACATAAAAGAAAGTCTTTCACACTAGGATGAGGCACAAAAATGTTAATTTTTTTATTAGACAACATATGCCTAAATTTATTTAAGCTACTTATGACTAAAAGCACTTGTTTCTCAACATATGTGTATCTTGTTTCATAGCCATCTAAACCTTGACTAAAGAAGGCAATATGCTGTTCAAAAATTTCATCATTAGTTTGAGTAAGCATTGCATAGATTACCTCTTCATTCCCAAAAGTGTACATGTTGAAGTCCTTAGAGAAGTTTGGACTTGCGAGAGTAGGATCTTGGGCAATGGCTTGCTTGATCTCCTCAAAACTTTCTTTCCTCCTTCCTATCCAAGTGAATATCTCATCCTTCCTTAGCATGGAGGTCAAGGGCTTGACCAGGTTAGAAAAATCAAGAATAAACCTCCTAATGAAGTTTATCTTACCAAAAAAACTTTGTATAACCTTCTTATGTTTAGGTAAAGACAATGCCAAGATGGTACTTACTCTTTTCAGATTAATGGACAGGCCTTTCTTGGAGACAATATGTCTTAGTAGTTTGCCTTTATGGACAAAACACACACACTTATTTGGGTTTATAGAGATTCCAAATTCTCTAAACCTCTCAAAAATCTACCTTAGGTGCTTCAAATGATCTTTTGCTTCCTTGGATAAAACTGTCACATGATCTAGATAAACCAATACAATGTCATCGATTAATCCTTGAAAAGTCATATCCATTACACATTGAAAAGTAGCTCCAGAATTTGACAATCCAAATGGCATCTTCTTATAGGCATATGTGTTCCATTTGGTGGTGAAGGCTATTTTGTATTGGTCGCTTTCTTTCACCAAAATCTGATTGTACCCAAAATAACCATCTAGGAGGGAAAAACTTTCACTACTTGCCACCACTTGTAGAATTTACTCTATGGAAGGGAGGGGATAATGATCTCTAAAAGACACTCTATTCAATTCCCTAAATTCCACACACAACTTGATCTCCCCATTCTTCTTTCTAACAGGGACTAAGTTGGCCAACCAAGAAGAATGCTTGATGGGAAAGATGATTTTGGTCTCAATTAGTTTGGTGAGTTCTTTCCTCATGAGAGGCTCAATCTTGGGATTGATTGGCCTTTATCTTTGCGTGATGGGTTTGGCATTTTCATCTAGCTCTATGGTGTGTTGAGCCAAGCTTGGGTCAAAACCCTTCAAGTTACTATATTCCCATGCAAAAATATCACTAAACTCTTTGCATAGTTCAATGAAATCATGCTTCTCTTGACTAGTGCATACCTTTCCAAGTGCAAGTAATTTATCTTTGAATATCTCTACCCTTTCACAGTTCTCTTTCTTAGTTGACATTCTTACCGTTTCCTTCTTGAGCTGGTCATCCTCATTGAATATGCTCTCAAGAGTCACTAGGCCTTTGGGAAGCTTGTTGGACTTCAATTGGATAATCTACCCTCCATATTATTATTGTAGCTTAGACTGATTTTTAGTAGAGAACTCAACTTCTTCATGCAAAAAAAGTTCTATTTGATGATCACTGTCAAACACCTACCAATTAGTGACATTATCCGTTACAGAAGGTCTCACAATCACCTTTAGATAAGGTTGATTCTTGTCTTCTATTATGCCTTTTGGAACATCAAATTGAGCACCAACTGATGTCAACCTATCAGCATGCTTATTATTTTCCCTTGGAATAGATCTGATGTTAAAATCCATGAAATCTTCTACAAGGTCCCAAACTCTATGATTATAGGATTTGAGCAAGGAGTTCTTGGTCAAATTTTGCTCTCTTACTTGATTCACAACAAGCTCACTATCACCAAACACTTACAATTCTTTGACACCTCTTTTCTTTGCCCATTCAAGGCCATGGATAAGGGCCTCATACTCTACCACATTACAAGTGAATGAGAATTAAAATTTGAAGGTTGAAAAATACCTTTCCTTTGAAGGTGAAACCAACATAGCTCCACCACCTGCCCCCATCTTACTTCTAGACCCATCAAAGAAGAGCTGCCATAAGCCATTCACATCTTCACTAGGATTCATCAAATCAGGCATGAAAGAGCCCTTCTCATGCATATAATAGAATCCAAGACAAGATTATTCAATAAACTTGTAAGGATCATGCTCATAGTTGTGTTCTCCCCACTCATCTAGAAATAAATCAGAAACTCCCTCAAAGGAATATGATGAAGATTGGTCAACATAAAGCTCCTCTTCATCAATAATGGCATAGTTAACATTTTCCACCTTAGTTAAGTATGGTTCCAAGTGATATATATGAATAGGTTCTGAATCAATCTTCACCTTAGTGCCATATTTTGTTCTAAACACCATCTAGGACCAATTGGCTGCCAAATATCCACCTATCTTGGATGTAAAGTCCCTTGACAAGCAAAGAGCAAAACAAGGAGGTAAATCTACTACTACCATATCATGGGGAATTTAAAAAGTAGGAAAAGCATGAAGGGTCAAATTCAAACCTTTCACTACCCCCAAAGTATTGGTTGGTGATTCATCTAATTGCAAAACTCCTTTAGTCATTGGATCATACTTGAGCCCTAGCTTATCTGCTATACATTTGGGCATAACTGATGTGCTCGCTCCACTATCTATGATGAAATTATGAATCAATAAATCACAAATAATTAGAGATAGGTAAAAAGGAGGAGTACTTTCATCTTTCTTAACTTGACCATCTATGGATTGAGTTCTATTGACCAAAACCGCATTGTCACTTCTAGATGGGCCAACTTGTTTACCCAATCCATGCAATTCCTTTTGGAGTATATGTTTTTGCCCTAGTAATGCTAGAGAATCCCATAATGAGATATTCATATGAAGCTTCTTCATCTGGTCCACAACATTAATGGAAGGATTACTTACCTTGGGGTTCTCTTTATGAACATTGGCACCTTGTGATGTAGGTTGTGGAGGTAGAGTTGTAGCAGCTAGCCTAAAGTTTGGAATCCTCTTTTTTTTTTTGCACTTTAGGAACTATATTAGACTCACTCACCATAGGGAATGATGTAGGGGTTAGAACAGGTCCTTGATTGGTTCCCTAAACTTCATCCACAACCCTCCTCTTTGATCTGGTGTTGGCAACAACACTAGAATTCTAATTGCTTGCATTCCCCATGTAATTGATGGCACAAAACTCACCCTCTAAGTGATTTATGAGGGTAACATAAGACTGAACCTATCTTATCTCCATATTGAATTGTGTTGGCATCTCAAAATTTGGAAATTGAGATGTTTGATCACCTTGTGTATTCATGCCTTGATTTTGCTTTTCATTTGCATAAGCCACTTGTTCTTGACCATGTTTAAAAGATGGATAGTTGGGCTGTTCTTGGACCAAATTTTTTTGAGTGGGAACAAGGGCTTTGGAGGATGAAGGAGCACTAGGATTATAGCTTTGATAAGGCTTGACATGGGTAATTTGGCCTTGTCCTTGATTATTGCCTTGAAAAGGAGGCCTGTTTGTTTGTCCAAACTGATTGTAGGATTGATATGGCCTATAACCTTGAGCTTATTATATTTTGAGGGAAACTATATCATTTGTAACACTTTAAAGTAGGCTTTTAACTTCATGTATTTCATTGGTAGGGGCAATGGCAATTTTTTCTTGAATAGGCAAAGGAGCTAAAGTGGGCAATGTACTTTGACTAGGAGAATGCAAATCAGGGAATAGTGGCATTGGAGGTCTAGGAGCTGTCTTTCCTGCTTAGACAAGACAATTCTTAGCATTTATGGATATTTCATAGGTATCAGGCAATGTGTTTCCACCCATGGATTGAATCATCATGGTAATGTCACTATTCAATGCTTTCAAGTAGTACAACAATGCATAATTTGCAGTTGGCCTCACCAGAATTGGGATTATGTCCAAAGTTTTTTAGAACCTAGTATTAAAATTATGCATGAATTCATGTGGTGCCCTCTTTATTGTGGTCAATTGCTCAGCTAGAGACAGGTGATCACTCTTTTCCCCAAACCTATAAGTCAATAGAGTCCCCAACTCATCCCATGAGCCAATAGAATTTACAGGTAGGGTCCCATAGCAGTCCAAAACTTTTCCTTTGAAAGACAAGGCCAACAACCTAATAACTACATTTTCTTGGGTGATATTGTGAATATTATAGAAATTTTCTATGTTCCTAATGTGCTCAATGGCAGTAATAGGACCATCCCCACTAAAAGATGGGACACTTTTGAGGGCTGCTCCTAGAATTTGATCATATTAAGCAAGATGCAATTGAGATGCCCCAGTGAAAGGCACAAAAGGTTGTCTCCTAGCCATTTTGGAATGATGAATATGGGTGTTAGGGATGGAATGTAACACAAACTTAGAATATTTAAACACAAAATCTCTTTTTTAAGGATGAGTGCTGACAAACCTGAATCTTTTGGTGGAATATGGAGGTAATTCCATAAACTCAAAGGGTACACCTTTAGTGGCAGACCTAGTGGGTCACCTTTGGCATGGAAAATAGGATTGATCATCAACCAAAGACTTGAATTCTTCAGCAAAGTTGTCAGGTACTAAATGTATATGTTTCTTTTGACTTCAACAATGCCAAGACCAAGACCATTCTTGAACAATCTTTTAGGCCTTAGAGGTCCCACCAGGCGTGCCAAAAACTATTGACTCTTGGATTTGCACCCTTGAGGAGATGCTCAGCTCTCCTAATGCAAGTGACAAAATGGAATCATCTCTCTTACTATGGGTAACAATTTATTTGAGATGAATCTCTAGATTAGGGGCTAGCTCCCCTTGATGCACCTTTGAAGCTCTTTCTAAACTAACAACTGAGTATGAAAAGGGTTAAGGGAAATAAATTAGAAAATAAAATGGTAATGCACCAATGTTGATCTCCTCCTATTTGACTGAAAATACGCTACTTAAAGACTGACAAAGTTTCTCTCACACAAAAACTTGCAACTCCTTGTGCATTGTCACATCAATATTTCACATGTTAGATTCAGAAAGACATTTAAAATTTAAGAGGGAAACGAATGATTCCAAAAATGAATATAATCATAGACCACTTCTAAAATATCTATGCACTAAGAAAAGAATACTAACAAGGACCTGTAACAACACTCTTTCTGCACGTTTGGTAGGTACCTGAAGATGACATGTTAGGAAAGATGATCTCTCACTAAACAAGAATAATAGAATTTGAACCAATACTCAATATTACAACATGTGAGTGGAAAAAGCTTGTATATTTCTTCAAGAGTCTTTCAAGTACAAATCTAGCCAGAGTTTCACCATAACTAATGGAGGATGCCAAATGCGCCAAGAGAATGCATATTTATAGCTTTGAGAGGTGGAGCAATCAAAGGAAGTCCAAGGGTCACTTAGACATGTGTCATCTTGAGAGAATCAATTATGTTTGCATGTGGGAAAGCAGTAGGTGAGTTGTGCCATGTAGCTAAATGAATCAGTTACAACAAGTTACAACTGAAACAAAAGTATCAGTTACATTTTATTACAATTGAACCAAATACCTCAGTTATGTTTGAATCAACTACATTTGAATAAGTTACAACTGAAACAAGTGCCTTAGTTACAATTTCCATTTGTTACCTCTATCTTCACTTTTAGGTTCTCACCGAGCTTTTAAACTCCAATGGCTATTTCCCATAATTTGAAATTGACATTTTGTGGGCCGTCATCCTTCGGGTATTTTCTTTGGATTTTTTTCTTGGCCCTTTTTGCGGACAATTTTCTTGAACGTTCTTTCATCCTTTTGTTTCCTGTCTATTTCTGTGGACTTAACCCTTTCAAAATTTTCCCCCAAAGGAAATACTTCGGCATATTCTCCCACGAAAATTTCATTTAGACTTTTTGTCTTTAGCTTATTTTGCTTGGTCCTTTCTCTGTTTCAATCTTTCTACAAACTCCTTCCTTTGGGAAATTTATCTGAATGAAATCATTTGTTTCGGGCCTTCTTCCTACGGACCTTTTTCCCTTTGTCAATTCCTTTCGGTACTTGGAAAATGTCCCTTCGGCTTTTTGGAATAACCCTTTCAAAAGATTGAAGATGCCCTTTTTCTTTCAAATTACCCTTAGGGAAATCTGTTATGGACCTTCAGAAAAGTTGTTTTAGACAAAATGTCTGAAACAATTCCTTTGGATTTTTTGAAAAGGACTTTTGAAACTTCTGCAAATGACCCCTTCAGAAAAATGTCTCAGACCCATCGACACTTTTGAAATGGACTTTTTTGAAGGAAAATAACCCTTTAGATTTCCTGAAAGGAAGGATCCCTTCAAAAAAGTTGCTTCGGTCCTTGGAAAAGTTGAAAAGCACCTTTGGAAAAATTATAAAGGGCTTCGAAAAACTTGAAATGTCCTTTGAGATTTTTGAAATCAACTTTTCTGAAGGAAAATAACCTTTCAAAAAAGTTGGAAATGGACTTTTTCAAGGGAAATACACTTAAGGAGAATCGCTTTGGATAAAAAGTTTGAAAGAATTTGGCAAAGGAACAAAACCCGAAAGAATTTGGCAAAGGAACAAAACCTGAAAGAATTTGGCAAAGGCTTAGCAAAGACTAAAAGTGAACTTTTCAAAAGGAAAAGACTTATACATTTGCTATGGGCTTTGTCAAAGAACAATTCTTCTAAAGAAAAGCTAAGTACTAGACCTGGCCAAGGTATAGACTTAGATATTTTTTCAATAGGGGTGCCCAATTTTGGCCTAAAGGGCCAAAATTTGGTCAACAATAACTACCAACATAATAAATAATAGTTTTTATTTTTATTTTTTTAAAAATACAAATTATTATTTTTAACCATTAAAATTGTAAGTTTTATAAAATAATAACCTTATATTATTAGTGGTTATTGGTGGGTTAGGTAATACTAAATGTATAGTTTAACTTAAAAGTGAAAATTATATCTCCTAGTGATTATGATTTTCAAATTTTATAAAAACAAGGGCGTAGGCTGCCAAGTCCCTGCAGGAGGTAGAGGCTAGCTTTGATGGTCGTTTACAAATTTTGTTTCATTTCTCAAATAACAGTAACATCCAAATATATGTTCTTGAAATGTAAACCTATAAATATGATTTCAATAATATAACAACTTCACATTGGCTTTCCTTCCTTTGCTTCATCAACTGATCATAAATATCTAGGCTATTCCTAGCCATAAGAAGTTGATTGTGAATCAATTTGATTGCGGAGTCACATTTTCATTCTCATTTCACATCTCCAAATGTTGTATTTGCCTAGATATGTTGAATATATGGCGTTAGATCTTGTAAGAGCTGAGTTTTCAAGGTTAATTATTTCATCTTCATCCTAACGAATGAGCCTAGTCAATCTCTTCTCTTCTTTGTTGTCACACTTTCTGCTCACAATGAACTTCCAACAATTAAAATTTAAAAGAAAACTAATGACTTAAAAGGCACATGCATCCAAACAGATCCCATTGTTAACAAGTTTGAACAAATCAAAGAAAACAATCCTACATAGAAAGTAAACCAGAAATAGATGAATCATTCACTCTCTCACATCACTGAGGTCAAAATATTGGGCATGCAATGCGAAATATTTGAGTATAAAAGTCATGTCTTGCATGGAATCCATATAATAGAAAAAGGGTAGAGTAAAGTTGGTTACCCTGGTTTGAAGTTGAATACTCTGCATTAGCCATCAATCTCAATCCTCCTTAGAGTAGACACCACTTTGTCTAGACATGGCATCTTGCTCACCATTATCAGTTATTTGTCTTTGCCATTGGAAAATGGTTAGATATAAGTATCACCCTTGTTATCATGGGTTCTTACATCATGCTAACTATTCATAGATAATAAAAATTGCATTAGTTAGTAAAACAAATCATATCATATCTTCCACAATCGAATACCTGATAGAATTTTGTCTCTCCATTGCTTAGATCAATTGGGTTCTCCCACATCAATGAAATAGACAATTCTTTTTGGTTGGAAATATTTATATTCAATGGTCCTTAGCCATCATCTATATTTCCTTTAATGACATCAATAGCTTGCTCAATAGATAAAACTTCTCAGTGGATGACCACATTTATAACAATTAAAAAACAAGATAAATTTTTTATACTCACCTCCTTGTGAAAAACATCTTTGATCTCTTCTATGGCAGTTAACTTCCTTCAATCCCCTGTCTATATCCAAATAGTTCAGAGGCAAAATCAAAAGGATCAAGCCTACGATACACTATTCATTACCTATTTTTTGAGCAAAATTACCTATTTCTTCCCTCATTATAAAAAGCATTTTTCCCCAAAAGACAAAATTGTGAAAGCCTACTTGCAATTCACTAGATAATGAAAACCCTAAAAATCGGGTTGAGAAACTCAATAGACTTTGAAAGCATGGTAAGAAACTGAAGAAAAACTCAACTCACTCTACTATTGCATGAGAGATTTTTAGAAAAAAATGATGCCCACATAACTTCTAAAAGAACGAATCAAAGAGAAATAGTAAAAACGATCTCATGTACTAGAAAAATAAAATCTAGAAACATTCAAACATATTTTATTTTTTCAATTCTAATACATTACTGGTCAGAAAATGATGACCGGATGCCAATCATTAAACTAGAAAATCATCCTCTAAAAATTGATTACATATAGAGTAGAATGAATACTCTCAACATTAGAATTATCAATATTCCAAACATGGATATGTAAAATTTACATCATAAATAAATATGCACAAAAAAAAATTGGAAAAAATATGATTTAAAACTTTATTTTAACAAAAGAAACACTAATTGATGAATTGTTCTTACTTAGAAAATTGCATAACATAATGTAAAAATTAAAAAAAAAAAAGCCTAAAAATCTAGCAGGAGTAAGGGAAAACCGCTCAAATCTTCACATAAATCTAGCATCTTCTTTTACCATGGATTCAACAAACATAAATGCTTCCAAAAATTTCTGAAATTTAGATATAATTAGTTAAAACCCCACAAGTCTACTCGGGAAGGGAAATAAAGCTCAATTTTTCACATAGCTTCTTCTGTCGATTTAGCAAAAATAAATGCTTATAAAAATCAATGACATTTAACCATTTAAAAAAAAACCCCATGACAAATGACAGAGACGGGATGGGCTAGATTTAATATTTTTTTTTGCAGGGATGGGCAGCCCACCTATCTTGTTTACTCATGCATTCTATTCTACTTCTCACTATATTCACAGATAATGACATTATAATATATTCCTTACTAACCTATTAATGTAAAGGTAAAGAAAGAATTAATAGTGACTTATTCAAAGAGAGCATTCTAATACCTGCATGGGCTAGATCTCCCCATCCCATAGCTCTTCAACAGTTTTATAAGGGATAGTGGTTGATTTTACAAGATGTTTTTCCCTTAAAATCTTCCTCTGCTCAAGCTTGTTAATCTTCTCATGGTTTTCTTCAGTTAAACTCAAGCCAAAAATTTGAAAACTATGTTATTCTCCCTCTATTGAAGTTTTTGGGAAGCGCACACACTTCCTGATCTACTCCCCACCTCAGCAAAAGCTAAAAACAAATACTGCCAACATGACATTGTGTTAGTAACATCCAAGCTATTAAAGAATTGATGACCACATATGTAAGAAAAAGAGACAGATCTGGCAAAAAGTCTAAAAAGAACCAAGAAATGGGTCATGGGGCCATGAGTGTTATGCAAATGGCCAAATTCTTACTGACAGATGGAGGCCTTATTTCCTCTACTGCGTAGAGAGGCAACCCTAGCCTAACAGTTCAAACCAGACTGTGCACTCAAAAAAATATTAATAAATTAATTGACCAATGTATCAAAAACATTATTTTAAGTAACGATAAGTGGTACATTCAGAGGCGTTTCTGATTGGATAAAATTGTAAACAAATTAAATCCCTGTCAATTCATATCATAGCCTCAACATGATCATTTCTATAATGAAAAAAAATACATAGAATACTCAAATTTAATAGGGGAAAGGTTTTATTAGTAATGGTGCATTTATCAATGGTGGAATAGGATTTTTGTTCATCAATATTTCATTGATAAAACATATTAATATGTATAAATATTAAAGTGCATCACTAATGATATATATAATATCTAATATTTATTTTATAAAATTAAAAATAATTAATTATATTCTAATAAGTAAAATTTAAATATCGATATTTTACTATTTGGTATTTTAAAAGTTAAGTTTTGGTCATAGGTTTAAAAATGCATTTTATGATTTTTCGTAATAAAATTGATTATATCGTAAAATATATAATGAGTTAGATTTTGAAATTTTAGTTGCAAATAGTTAAGATGACATATTAAAATGGGTAAAAATTTAAAAGTCTACTCTGATATGATGGTACCTTAATTTGCTATCCAAAATTAGGGTGCACCACTACTAGAATCTTTCCCTTTATTGTTCTAAATTTAATAAAAGCAACTAAAGTTATGCTAACAACATTAAAACAAAAGTAATTATGATTCTGACTTAGATTGTCAAAATGACAGCCAATGCTTTGATTGATGTGAAGGAGGCATATAATTCTTTCGACCAATCAAATTATACCAAATAAAATGATTTTATATAGTTAGTTAAAAAAAATTGTTATTTTTTTATTATAAAAATTATATATTTTATCAACACACAAATCAATAAGATGTGATCGATTAATTAAAAAACTAATAATTCTAAATTAAAACCAAATAAATCTAATATGAATAATAGAATCGTTAAAAAATGTTAGAATATAAGTTCATGAAACTATAAACCATATCTATAAATTTTGAAATGAGGATGTAGAAATTTCCCTATATACAAACTGTCAATACAAAGTGTCATTATTCTTAGATTCCAAGGGAATTGAAAATGAAAGTGTTGCATATATTGTTTAATTTATGTGACTTTGAATTTTTCATAGACTTGATTCTGATATACCATGTGATTGACTAATAGAAAAAGTAATAATTTTAAATTAAAACTAAATGAATCAATAGGAATAATAAAATCTTTAAAAAGTGTTAGAATATAAGTTCATGAAACTATAAATCATATCTATAAATTTTGAAATGAGGATGTAGAAATTTACTTCTATACAAAATGTTAATACAAAATATCATTATTCTTGAATTTCAAAAGAATTGAAAAAGAAAGTGTTACATATATTATTTAATTTACGTGATTTTAATTTTCATCATTTTTTAAATATTATTAAGAGCTTTAAAAAATGATACATCAAAATAATTAATGATAATAACCAACGTCATACCAAAACTAAATAAATCCATTGTTCTCCATTTCTAGTATGACTCTAATTATTTTTATTAAAAAATATAAACAAAGAAGTAGTGAGGGAGAACAACGACAACGAATGGAAGAGAAGAACCAAAGAAAGAGCAAGCAGGGGGCGCTGAAGTCCATGTGCATAATGGTAGTAAAGCCATTCTTTATGTAAGACAGGCAAGGAAACAATGGTTGCATATGATTCCTTGAGCTAACAAGGTGGATTGGGGTTTGAAATTAGGGGCCAATGATGACATCCTTTTGAACAGGGTTTTTTAAGATGCCTCTACCTCGATTAGGGGTGGAGCGTTTTAGTAGAGGCTTTATTACTATAAATAACACATGCTTTTATACTAATTTAACATTAACATATTTGGTATAGCGAGAGGATTTGATTATTAAAAAGATGCAAAATTAGATGAACCTTAAATTATAAGATGATTTTGATATTTTGAGCCCAAAATCCTATTTTCAATAAATATGAATTGATTTCAATTCACAATATATTTCAAATTGATTGATTTTATTTTTTTATATTATTGATACCATAATCTAATTTCACTAATATTAAAATCTAATATCATTATAGTTAAATTATAATATCATTGATATCAAAATCCAGTTATTATCAAATTTTAATTTCGAATAATATCATAATCCAATTTCAATATTTAAATTTCAATTATAACTTTTTCTAGTTTTTTCAAATTTTCAACATTCTATCCTTATATATTTGTTGACGCTATGGATTGCACCCTCGACAGGACGCTGAGCTTCTGTCTTCCACGCGACACAATGGAGACTCCCCTCTTGCTGTGGGTCTGGGAAAACTAGGGAGAGAATCTCTAGATAAGGGCTAGCTCCCTTTGATGCATCTCTGTGGTCCTAGATTTCCTACTGCTAACAATGGGGGGGGAGAAAGGGAGAAGGATTACTAAAAACCAAACCTAAACTAATATGGTGATGCACCAAAAAATGGTTGATCTACTTAGCTTTGACATACACTTTCCACCAAGAACAAGCTGATTATACACTTCATTTGACACGAGAAACTCTTCTGCATCAGTGAGTTGGGGGTCCTCTAAAGATACAGGGAGGAAGAACTACCAGAGGTACTCTAAGACACACTATGGCAACCTGATCACATGCGCCTATACTCTGTTGTGGACATTCTGGTTGACCTGCAAAAGAAGAACTCATAATACACTAGACATGTTGGAATCATTCTGTGAAAGCATGAAGGAAAATGACTTAACACAAGACAAAGCCATAGACATATGCAAAAGTGCAAACTCAAATGGAGGTAAAAATGCTGTCTTCATTCAAGGTAAAACCCTGCAGGGCTTTGCCATACAAGCTGAGAGATCTCTTCTTCTCTTGAGAGGTTACAATATATATAACATAAAGAGAAAGACTTCTAGCGCTTTCCAGAACAAGTAGCCCATGTTGCGTTGAATGCCTAGGGAAGAGGAAATTGCTCATGCTGATATCATCCTTCTAGAAATGGCCTGACGGAACCATGCTGTAGATATCGCAGGGCTTGACTTTAGTGCTTAAAATGTATTAAACGCTACTATATAAGCATGGGTCACTTGATTGTTTTAATGACAAGGCCGCCCTTCTTTAAGACTTATGTGACTATCTGCTGTCGATCCTCTCTTTTGCCACCTGGGTTGATCTTTTTTTTTTTGCGCTTGATTGGGTGCATCTTTTATAACATTCCAAATGTTGTCATATGTGTGCGTGGCCGTGTTCTGGATTCTCTATTTTGTTCCCTTTTCCTTGCTATATTTTGTCTCTTTCTGGTAATTTTGAGCTCTCGAGATATTCTTCTCATCTTTTTTGGGCTCCTTGGGCTCCTTTCTCAGTAATTTGAGCTCTTTCGACCACTTATCTGAAGGCATTAGTCCTTTGACTTCTCCTCAACGGCCAATGCATCTCATCAAAAATTGACATTTGTGGGTCTGTCGCTATTTGAAAACCAAATAGTTATTTCATCATTATAAGTTTGACACCCATAGGCCCATCACCATTTAAAATCCAAGGGCTAGTTTTCTGCCTTTAATTTGATATCTTCAGGCTTGTCACCCCTTTTTGGCAGCCAAGAGTCCCCCGCAAGGGCACTTGCCCTTCGGATTCCTTTGGGCTACCTTGGTCTTCTTAATTCCTTCAGACATTTTGTCTAAAGGAAATATTTATTCATGCCTTAGTTTTTTTATTTGGAGTCTCGACCCTTTCTCTTCTTGAATTCCTTTGGACAAAATGTTCGAAGGAATGTGCCTTTGGATTTTTCAGATTTGGTCCTTTACCTTGTATTTTTTGAAGGAATTTTTTGCCTTTGTTTTCCATGGATTTCCTTCAGATATAAAATCTAAAGGAATGCTTTGCCCTTCGCTCTTTGATGAATCTACTCGCTACCTTCCGTGAGGGCCCTTTGGGTCTTGAAATGCCCCTTTAGAACTTCTGATTTGGTCCTTCCTGAACAAAGTGCCCTCCGAAGAAATTTTGTTGCCCTTTTTGCGAACTGCTTAGGCCATTTTGGGTTTTTCAATTATGACTTTGAACCCTTCGTTTGAACCTGAACTCTTTTTTGAATTTCAATGGTTCAACGATTCAATAGTTCAACACTCTATGTTCTACAAGGAGTCATGTTCACTCAATTCCCTTTTGAATTTAATGTATCATTGAACCTACTATTTGAACCTACCGCTTGAACCTACAATGGTTCAACGATTCAATATTTCAATATTTCTAAGTTCAAAGTTCAAAGCCCCTAGAAAGATCATGTGACTATTGGTCGATATGTGTAGTTCATTTCATATCATTGAACCTCGATGTTGAACCACTTTTTCCAAATTTTTAGGAAATGTGCCTTCAAATTTTGGTCTCTTTTCTTGTGGATTTCTTCGAACAAAATGTCCAAAGAAATCCCTTTGGGCACTTTATCTTTAGATCTTTTTAAAAGCCTTGCATTATTTGAATTGGTCCATCTCTTTGCCGAAAGGCTTGTGCAAACCAAATTCATGATTGATGGCTCATAACAACAAAGGAAGGAGGAGACCGATTTTTTCCCTGTAGGACCAAAATGGTCAACAAATTGGAAATTCCCAGGGGAAGCATGCCTGCTATGCTTAGAAAGACTGGTAGCCTCAAAGTCTGTTGGGCACAGAGTCAGAACACAGCTTGAAAAGGTTAGCAACAACCTTCTAAAGACCTATGAACCAACAAAGCTTTACATCAAACACAAAGGAAAACACACACAATAAAGGCTAAAAAACTACACACACGTGTGCAACAACACTTATGGAAAATGAAAAACACACAACTGAAAGCAAATTACTATGTATAACTAAATAAATACATTTGCCTCCCTCCTGGATCAAAGGGAAAACTTCTTAAGTCTCCTTCATGGCAAGAAAACTCATGGTGCCAGACAAGTGGTTGAATGGAATGGAGACTTGGTGACTTGATCTTCTTGTCTACCACCTTGATTGGCTTGTATCCAAATGAATCAGGGTCAAACATGCTTCCAACATATATGTATTCATCTTGCTCTTGGAAGCTTGTCCAATGCTGGTCCTTCATGTTGGTGTTGTTGACCAATTTTTGGTCCTGTAGGCCAAAATTGGGCACCCCCTCCTTTTCTTTACAAAGAGTCTTTCACATCCATGATTTGGCTAAGTCATCCCTCAACTGCCTTGTGCAAAATACCCCCTGTCAGACCTGTTCCATGAAAAGGCCAAGTGTTTTGTCATTTTGCTTAGTCTAGTGCAAATCAAGTTTGTGCAGGTACATTACTTCTATGCTTTTATAAGTAGAAGCAATTGAAGAACCCGAAATGGTCTAAGCAATTCACAAAAAGGCAACATATGTCCTTTAAAGGGTATTTTGATGGCTTGAAGGATGTTTACAAAACACTCCGAAGGGAAGGTGCCCTTGTAGAGGGTAGGGAACGTATTTGATAGGTCAAAGAAAAGGGGTAGAGTTCTCCTTCGGAAGAAAGAACAAGGCTAAAGGCAAAGGGATTCCTTCATATTTTTTGTCTGAAGGAAATCCAAGGAAGAACCAATCAGAGGGTGAATTCCTTTGGACATTTTGTCTAAAGGAAATCACAAAGAAGAAAGAACAAGGGAAAATTCCTTTGGACAAAAGGCCCGAAGGAATTCCTTCAGACTTTTGTCCGAAGGAAATTCAAAGAGAAAGATCAAAAGAAAAAAGTCAAAACCTTGAAGGAGAGATTTCCTTCGGGAAAAATGTTTGAAGGAATTATTTCAAACATTTTGTTCAAAGGAATTAAGAAGACCAAGGCAGCCCGAAGGAACCTGAAGGGCAAGTACCCTTGCGGGGGACTCTCGGCTATCGAAAAAAGACCCTCTCCTCTCTTTCGAAGGGACACCCTCCCTTCAGGAAGGTTTAATTGTAAATGTCTGAAGGAATTGGAAAGTCGAAGGAATGACCAAGGTAATGACGGGCATGCGAACATCAACTTTATGGTGATAAGATAGCCGTTGATCTTGAAATGCTTAAGGATGGGCCCGCGTGTGGAAACTCAGTGACCCATCGAGAAGAGAGCCTGAGAGCTCAAACTGTCATCAAAAGACAAGAAGATAGCCCTGAGAGCTTAGATTGCTAGAAAGAGCCAAGAAATGACAAAAGATAGCCCTGAGGGATGAAAGAGCCAAGAAAAGACAAAAGCCAAGAGTAAACTCAGTGACCCATCGAGAAAGGAGCTTGAAGAGCTAAGCAGAGACATGGATAGAACAACCCAGGTGGCAAAAGAAGCATTGACATAGAAAGTTATTGCAGCGACCCATGATTTTGTAGTGACATCTAATACGATGCATGCTTTCTAGTAATATTTGATATAGGTTAGGTGCCAAATTCAAGACTTGTGATAGCTAAAGCATGGTTATTTTAGGGATTTCTAGAAGGATGACACCAACACAACCAATTTTTCTCCTCCTTAGGCATTCAATGCAGCATGGGCAGCTTTTTCTAGAAGGTGCCAAAAGCCTCTTTCTTTCTCTATATATTGTAGACTCTTATTTAAGAAATAAATCTCTCTCATTTTGTAAGGTGAAGCCCTGCCAAAAATTTCACCTTGAATTAATAAGATTGCATTTTACCTCTATTTGACTGGTTATATCTCTGAGTGTGTCTGCATATTAACCTTGTGTTTAGTCATTTTATCTAGATGCTTTCACAAGTTGACACCAACACACCTAGTGTAGCTAGAACACCATTTATATAGGTTAATAAGAAGTGCTACATTTGGAGTCCAGAGATAGAAAAGGGTTATCAGACAGTGTGTTTCTACAACACCTATGGTAAGTTCATTTTCTATGTGTCTTCATTAAGCCTCCCAGTTAAAGCTCCCTACAGTCTCGTCTTTTCATCAGATGAAGTGTATGTCCACCCTCTTTTGGTCTGAAGTGTGAGTAACTGAGTAGATCAACTTGTTTGGTGCATCACCGTCTTAGATTAGTTTCTGTTTTCAGTATCCTTCTCTCTTTTCACCCCCCCTTTTTATATATTAACAGTAGTAAAATAACTCAGAGATGCATCAAAGGGATCTAGCTCTTATCTAGAGATTCTCCCCTCAACTTTCCCAGACCCACAGCAAGCGGGGAGTCTCCATTGTGCCATGTGGAAGATAGAAGTTGAGCCTTTTGTCAAGGGTGCAATCCACAATGTCAACAGTTTTTGGCACCTCCAGTGGGACTAGTTTTTAGGGACTATTTTTTATCCAAAGAGTTGAAGAATTTTGGTGTGTTCTTCAACCAACCAACCTTTGGAGGCTTTTCATCAACACCAATGGTGACTATGAGTTGAATCAGCTGGTTAAGCAGTCATATTACCATCAAGAAATTATATTTTTGGTATGTATAATTCCATTGCTCAGCATCATGGGCCTTGTATTCCTTCATATAACTTTGATCAAGCTCAGGTTGTTCATGGAATCACCTCAAGCAACTCTCCTAGTTGCCCTTCAATAGTACTACAAGTAACACTGGAATTTGAGAAACAAGTGATGGAGATAGACATATTGGATGAGCAATATAGATATCAACAAGAGCTTCTATACAAAGAGGAGTGTTTGTTCAGGCAAACTCAGGCCTTGTAATCCATGAAGGAGGAGGTATCAAAATGGAAGAGTCCATTAATTCAAGGTAATCAAACTTGTGTGCCTTCTCCCATTCCAAAGCATCCCCCTTCTATTATAAAGAAAGCCCCCTCTTATGCACCAAATCCTTTTTACCAGATATCACTTGCTCACTCTAGCTCATCTGATGCAGTAACCACTTTTGCTATTAATCCCTTGCACCTAGCTTTTCAACACCAAAGGGCATTAGAACATCCTCCCATGGAAATGAACCTTCTCAATTCCTTAGATTGTGAATCCTCCTTTGATGAGAATCACCCTATATCTTTTGGAAAGTAACACATCTCTCTTGAAGCAACTCTTCATGTGCATGAGTAGACCCTTCCCAGTCTCCCTCAACCTCCTCAAGTCTCTCAACATGATGTCAAGATTATAAGTTGGAGGAGGGAATACCATGAACTAGCCCAGGGCCTTGGAAATGGTGAAGCTGCTCTTGCTCATGGTGATCTTCATGATCTCCAAGAAAGGCTCTTCCAAGAGAATATAACTAGCCAAATTGCAGAGTTGGAGTCCAGAATGAGATTCCTCAGCCAAGGTGTGATGGACAGTTTAGATCAAACAATAGATTCCATGTCTGAACACACCCCATTTGTACTCCTTCAAGAGAGCTATCAAGCCACATCTGATATAGATGAAGTGCTGGCCAAATGGAAGGATGAGAATCATTCGATTCTAGCTCAGGGTTTGCCTCCTCTTCCACATGAGTTTAACCATCAGCCTTCCACTTCATTTCTTCTCAAGGAGGAACCTTTTTTGAAAGAGGCAAGTGAAGAAGAGAGGATCCAATTTGCAGCTACCCAAGAGGCTATCATGAATGACAATGAGGATGAGATCATCATCGATGCTCCCTTTGAAGACATCAGCAATAATGGAGAAGACATAGGTCATGCATACATGCAGATGTTCCAGCAATATGAAGAAGAAGTTGACAAAATTTATTTGTCAACAATAGATGATGAGGAAAGTAAGTATGGTGAGCTCTCTCCTCCCTTGTTTGATGAATTTCCTTATTGCTTTGATGAGGAATATGACCATGCCATGGAACTCGAGTTGGAGGAGAATCAGGAGGTTGTCTTTGAACAACTAGAGACTCTGGTTTTTGAGCAAGAAAAGGAGAGCCCTGTCCATCTTGAGGAAGGCTTTGAAGAAGAGAGCCTTGAATAGGAAGGTGATTTTCTGTGGGATGAGTAATCAATTTGTGATCTCATTTCAGACATCACAACAATCACCCTTCTTCATGAAAGCAATGATGAAGTAGAGGATCAGTTTGACTAGGTTTTTAATGAAGCAGTAGGGGACAAGTCAGTCCATGATGCATATCAAGGGGGTTATGAGCTAGATGATCCATATGGTGATAAGATAACAACCATTGACTTCTTGGTGAGATACACTAGCATGAAGGGCCAACATGAGGCAAGCTTCCAAGAGCAAGATGAATAAATATATGTTGGAAGCATGTTTGACCTTGATTTATTTGGATACAAGCCAATCAAGGTGGCAGACAAGAAGAACAAGTCACCAAGTTTCCTTTCCATCCAGCCATTTTTCTGGCACCATAAGTTTTCTTGCAATGAAGGAGACTTAAGAAGTTTTCCCTTTGATTTAGGAGGGATGCAAATATACCTAGTTAGTTGTACATAATAGTTTGCTTTGAGTTGTGTGTATTTCATTTTCCCTAAGTGCTGTTGCACGCATGTGTGTAGTTTTTTAGCCTTTGTTGTGTGTTTTTTCCTTTATGTTTGAGGTAAAATATTTGATGGCTAATAGGTTCTTACAAGGTTGTTGTTAACTTCTCCAAGATGCATCCTAACTCCATGCCCAATGGACTTGGAGGCTACAAGTCTTCCCAAGCATAGCAAGGATGTTTCCCCTGTGAGTCACCAGATGTGTTGACCAATTTTTGGTCCTGCAGGCCAGAATTGGGCACCCCCTCCTTTTCTTTACAAAGAGTCTTTCACATCCATGATTTGGATAAGTCATCCCTCAACTTCCTTGTGCAAAATACCCCCTGTTAGACTTGTTCCATGAAAATGCCAAGTGTTTTGTTATTTTGTTTAGTCTAGTGCAAATCAGGTTTATGCAGGTACATTACTTGTCTACTTTTATAAGTAGAAGCAATTGAAGAACCCGAAATGGTCTAAGCAGTTTGCAAAAAGGAAAAAAATTTCCTTTAGAGGGAATTTTGATGGCTTGAAGGATGTTTTCAAAACACTCTGAAGGGTAGGTGCCCTTGCGGAGGGCAGGGAACACATTTGAGAGGTCAAAGAAAAGGGGCAGAGTTCTCCTTCAGAAGAAAGAACAAGGCTAAAGGTAAAGGGATTCCTTCAGATATTCTATCCAAAGGAAATCCAAGGAAGAATCAATCAAAGGGTGAATTCCTTCAGACATCACAAAGAAGAAAGAACAAGGGAAAATTCCTTCGAACATTTTGTCTGAAGGATATCACAAAGAAGAAAGAACAAGGGAAAATTCCTTCAGATAAAAGGCTCGAAGGAATTCCTTTGGACTTTTGTCTGAAGGAAATTCAAAGGGAAAGACCGAGAAAAAAATCTAAACCTTGAAGGAGAGATTTCTTTTGGGCAAAATGTCTGAAGGAATTAAGAAGACCAAGGTAGCCTGAAGGAACTCGAAGGGCAAGTGCCCTTGAGGGGGACTCTCGGTTGCCAAAAAAAGACCCTCTCCTCTCTTCCAAAGGGACACCCTCCCTTTAGGAAGGTTCAATTTCAAAAGTTTGAAGGAATTGGAAAGCTGAATAAATGACCAAGGTAATGATAGGTGCACAAACATCAACTTTACAGTGATAGGATAGCCGTTGATCATGAAATGCTTAAGGATGGGCTCATGTGTGGAAACTTAGTGACCCACCGAGAAGAGAGCCTAAGAGCTCAAATTTCCAGTAAAAGATGAGAAGATAGCCCTGAGAGCTCAAATTGCCAGAAAGAGCCAAGAAATGACAAAAGATAGCCCTGAGGGCTGAAAGAGCCAAGAAAAGACAAAAACTAGGAAAAGACAAAAGCCAAGAGTAAACTCAGTGACCCACTGAGAAAGGAGCCTGAAGATCCAAGCACAGACATGAATAGAACAACCTAGGTGGCAAAAGAAGCATTGACATAAGAAGTTATTTGAGTGACCCATGCTTTTGCAGTGATATAATACAACCCATGTTTTCGCAGTAATATTTGATACAGTTTAGGTGCCAAAGTCAAGACTCATGACAACTAAAGCATGGTTATTTCAGGGCTTTCTAGAAGGATGACACTAGCATGACCAATTTTTCTCCTCCTAGGCATTCAACATAGGATGGGCAGCTTTTTCCAGAAGGTGCCAAAAGCATCTTTCTTTCTCTATATATTGTAAACTCTCATTTGAGAAATAAATCTAACTCATTTTGTAAGGTGAAGCCATGCCAAAAATTTCACCTTGAATCAATAAGAATGCATTTTAACTCTATTTAACTGGTTATATCTCTGAGTGTGTCTACATATTAACTTTGTGTTTAGTCATTTTAGCTTGATGCTTTCACAAGTTGACACCAACACACCTATTGTAGCTAGAGCACCATTTCTGTAGGTTAACAGGAAGTGCTGCATCTAGAGTGCAGAGACAAAAAAGGGTTATCAGACAGTGTGTTTCTACAGTGCCTATGGTAAGTTCATTTTCTATGTGTCTTCATTAATCCTCCTAGTTAAAGCTCCCTATAGTTTGGTCTTTTCATTAGATAAAGTGTATGTCCACCCTCTTCTGGTCTGAAGTGTGAGTAACTCAATAGATCAACTTGTTTGGTGCATCACCATCTTAGATTAGTTTCTATTTTTAGTATCCTTATCTCTTTTCACCCCCCCCCACCCTTTTTATATATTAATAGTAGTAGTAAAATAACTCAAAGATGCATCAAAGGGAGCTAGCCCTTATCTAGATATTTTCCCCTCAACTTTTCTAGACCCACAGCAAGAGGGGAGTCTCCATTATGCCACATGGAAGATAGAAGCTGAGCCTTCTATCAATGGTGCAATCCATAGCATCAACAGGTGTGTTTCATCAAGAAATAAATGGCTGTTAGCTTATCACCATAGGGATCATCTAGCTCATAACCCCCTTGATATGCATCATAGACTGATTTGTCCCCTACTGCTTCATTGAAAACCCGATCAAATTGATCCTCTACTTCATCATTACTTTCATGAGGGTGATTATTGTGATGTCCTAAATGAGATCACAACCTAATTGCTCATCTCATAGAACATCACCTTATTTTTCAAGGCTCTCTTCTTCAAAGCTTTCCTTAAGATGGACAGGCCTCTCCTTTTCTTGCTAAAAAACTAGAATCTCTAGTTATTCAAAGACATCCTCCTGATTCTCCTCCAACTTGGGTTCCATTGCATGGTCATATTCCTCATAAAAGAAACAAGGAAGTTCATCAAACAAGGGAGGGGAGAGATCACCATGCTTACTTTCTTTAATATCCATTGTTGACAGATAAAGTTTGTCAACCTCTTCTTCATATTGCTGGAACATTCGCATGTATGCATGACCTGTGTCTTCTCCATTGTTGATGATGTCTTCAAAGGGAGCATCCATGATGATTTCATATTCATTGTTTCTCATGATAGCCTCTTGAGAAGTTACAAATTGGATCCTCTCTTCTTCACATGCCTCTTGCAAAATAGGTTCCTCTTTGAGAAGGGATGAAGTGGAAGGTTGATGGTTAAACTCATGTGGAAGAGGGGCAGTCCTTGACCTAGAATCGAATGATTCTCTTCCTTCCATTTGGCCAACACTTTATCTATATTATATGTGGATTGATGGCTCTCTTAGAGGAGTGTAGATGGGGTGTGTTCAGATGTAGGATCTTCTTCTTGGCTTGAACCATCCATCACACTTTGGTTGAGGAACCTCATTCTAGAATCTAATTCTATAATTTGCTTGGATATATTCTCTTGAAAGAGTCTTTCTTGGAGGTCACAAGCATCATCATGATGAGTAGGAGTAGCTTAATCTTCTTCAAGGCTTCTATCAAAATGACTAGGCCTCTCATCCTCTTTTTTCCTACCGCATGATTCCATTATTTGCTTCCAATTCATGGCCTTGGGATTGGAACTTTTCCGTTGTGAATAGGTCACAACTTTATCCTCTTTAAGGTCCCGAGCTATTTCATGGTATTCCCTCCTCCAACTTGGAATCTTGACATCATGTTGAAAGACTTGAGGAGGTTGAGGAAGACTAGGAAGAGGCTATTGATGTATAAGTAGAGTTTGTAGAAGAGAGACGTGCTGGTTCATGGTATTCCCTTCAAAGGAGGATTCACAACCTAAAGAACTGAGAAGGTTCATTTCCATGGGAGGATGCTCTAATGCCCTTTGGTGTTGGAAATCTAGGTGTAAGGGATTAAGAGTAGGAGTGATTAATGCATCAGATGAGCTAGAGTGAGCAAGTGCTATCTGGTATAAAGGATTTGGTGCACAAGAGGGGGCTTTCTTTAGAATAAGAGGGGGCTGCTTTAGAATGGGAGAAGGCACACAAGGCTAATTGCCTTGAGTGAATAAACTCTTCCATTTTTCTACTTCCTCATTCATGGATTGCAAGACCTGAGCTTGCCTTAATAAGCGCTCATCTTTGTACATAAGCTCTTGCTGATATCTATACTGTTCATCCAATCTATCTATCTCCATCACTTGCTTCTCAAATTCCAATGTTACTTCCCTTACTATTGAAGGGAAACTAGGAGAGCTACTTGAGGTGATTCCATGAACAACCTGAGCTTGATCAAAGTTATATGAAGGAACACAAGTCCCATGCTGCTAAGCAATGGAATTATACATACCAAAAAATGTGATTTCTTGATGGTACCGGGACTACTTAACCAGCTGATTCAACTCGAAGTCGCCATTGGTGTTGGTCAAAATGCCTCTAAAGGTTGGTTGGTTGAAGAACACACTAAAATTATTCAACTCTTTAGATAAAAACTAGTCCCACCAGGTGTGCTAAAGACTGTTGATGCTATGGATTGCACCCTTGATAGGAGGCTGAGCTTCTATCTTCCATGCAGCACAATGGAGATTCCCCTCTTGCTGCAGGTCTAGCAAAATTGGGGGGAGAATATCTAGATAAGGGCTAACTTCCTTTGATTCATCTTTGTGGTCCTAGATTTCCTACTGATAACAATTGGGGGGGAAGGGAGAAGGATTAATGAAAATAGAGCCTAAACTAATACGGTGATGCACCAAAAAATGGTTGATCTACTTAGCTTTGACATACACTTTCCATTGAGAACAAGTTGATTATACACTTCATTTGAAATGAGAAACTCTTTTGCATCAATGAGATAGGGGTCCTTTGGAGATACAGGGAGGAAGAACTACCAGAGGTGTTCTAAGACACACTATGGCAGCTTGTTCACATGCACCTATAATCTGCTGTGGACACTTCTGGCTGACATACAAAAGAAGAACTCAAAATACACTAGACATGCTAGAATCATTCTGTGAAAGCATGAAGGAAAATGACTTAATACAAGACAAAGCCATAAGCATATGCAAAAGTGCAAACTCAAATGGAGGTAAAAATGCTATGTCTTGATTCAAGGTAAAATCCTGCAGGGCTTCACCATACAAGTTGAGAGATCTCTTATTCTCTTGAGAGGTTACAATATATATATATATAGCATAAAGAGAAAGACTTCTGGTGCCTTCCAAAATAAGCAACCCATGTTGTGTTGAATGCCTAGGGAAGAGGAAATTACTCATGCTGATATCATCCTTCTAGAAATGGCTTGACAGAACCATGCTGTAGATATCACAGGGCTTGACTTTAGTGCTTAAAACATATTAAATGCTAGTGAAGAAGCATGGGTCACTTGATTATTTTAATGACAAGGATGCCCCTCTTTAAGACTTATGCGACTGTCTGCTACTGACGCTCTCTTTTGCCACTTGGGATGATCTATTCTTTTTTGCGCTTGATTGGGTGCATCTTTTGGAACATTCCAAATGTTGTCATATGTGTGTGTGGCCATATTTTGGATTCTATATTTTGTTCCCTCTTTCCTTGCTATATTTTGTCTCTTTCTAGCAATTTTGAGCTCTCGAGCTATTATTCTCATCTTTTTTGGGCTCCTCGGGCTCCTTTCTCAGCATTTTGAGCTCTTTCGATTGCTTGTCTGAAGTCATTAGTCCTTTGGCTTCTCCTCAATGGCTGACCCATCCCATCAAAAATTGACATCTGTGGGCCCATCACTATTCAAAAACCAAACGACTATTTCATCATTGTAAATTTGACACCCGTAGGCCTATCACCATTTAAAAGCCAATGACTAGTTTGCTGCCTTGAATTTGACATCTTTGGGCCCATCACACCTTTTCAGCAGCTGAGAGTCCCTCGTAAGGGCACTTTCCCTTCGAATTCCTTCAGGCTGCCTTGGTCTTCTTAATTCCTTCGAACAAAATGTCCAAAGGAATTCCTTCAGACATTTTGTCTGAAGGAAATCTTTCTTCATGCCTTAGTCTTTTTCTTTGGAGTCTCGTACTTTCTCTTCTTGAATTCCTTTAGACAAAATGTTTGAAGGAATGTGCCTTTGGATTTTTTTGATTTGGTCCTTTACCTTGTATTTTCTGAAGGAATTTTTTGCCTTTGTTTGCCATGGATTTCCTTTGGACAGAAAATCTGAAGGAATCCTTTGCCCTTCGCTCTTTGATGAATCTACTTGCTACCTTCTGTGAGGGCCCTTTGGCTCTTGAAATGCCCCTTTGGAACTTCTGATTTGGTCCTTCTTGACTAAAGTGCCCTCAGAAGAAATTATGCTGCCCTTTTTATGAACTACTTAGGCCATTTTAGGTTTTTCAATTATGAATTTGAACCCTTCGATTGAACCTAAACCCTTTTTTGAAGTTTAATGGTTCAACAGTTTAATAGTTCAACACTCTATGTTCTGCAAGGAGTTGTGTTCACTCAATTCCCTTGTGAATTTAGTGTATCATTGAACCTACTATTTGAACCTTCTACTTGAACGTACCACTTGAACCTACAATGGTTCAACAGTTCAATATTTCAATATTTCTAAGTTCAAAGTTCAAAGCCCCTGGAAAGATCACGTGACTATTGGTCGGTCTGCGTAGTTTATTTCATATCCTTGAACCTCAATGTTGAACCACATTTTCCAATTTTTTAGGAAATGTGCCTTCAAAATTTGGTCTCTTTCCTTGTGAATTTCTTCGGATAAAATGTCAAAAGAAATCCCTTCGGGCACTTTGTCTTTAGAGCTTTGTAAAAGCCTTGCATTCTTTGAACTTGTCCATCTCTTTGCCAAAATGCTTGTGCAAACCAAATTCATGACTGATGGCTCAAAACAACAAAGAAAGAAGGAGACCGATTTTTACCCTATAGGACCAAAATGGTCAACAATATTAAAAATCTTAAAGATACCTAAACCTCAAGCAATCTAGTGTCTCCTTACCCAATTTATGTCTACCACTTTCTAAACATAAAATATAACTATGCGTGGAATGAAAATGTATTGTATAACTTTTGCACACACAATCTATAGAATAGAAGGAAAAAGAAAAATGCAAAAGGCTCTTAGGTAAATTGCTTGACCTTGTTTGCTATTGTAAGCACATTAGGTGCCAATCCACTATGTTCCATATATAATAATTTAGAAAAAAACAACATTGTAAAAAATTATAATCTGTACGTATATTTTTTTATTAAATTAATAATTAATTTTAGATTAATGTGATAAATGTAACAATTTCAATGAGTGAATTGGTTAATTTTAAGAAAATTTTATAATTATATTTTTTGAAAGTACTAGTCAAGAATACTTGTATATTTAAATAAAGTAGCAACTCAAAAAAGACATAAACAAAGTTGATAACAACAAAGATCATGGACTTTTTATATGAAAATGGGTATGAATGATTTATTCTTATCATAATGTAATTCATTTTGACAATAGTTTGCATATTATAAACATATTTTAGATACAATAAATATTATTACAAATAATTTAGCATTTAGTTATTATTATTTATTTTAGTATTAAAAAAAAAAATTATAAAATGATATTTTGTCATTCAAAAAAATATGATACAATTAATATTATAAATAGCTATCACAAATTATAAGTTACATAATAGATATGTACAATGAAGAAAATATTCATGAATTATGTAATAATTATGTATTTATAAATAAACCGTTGCTAGTTCTCCTAGTAAAAGTTATTCTACAAACTGATTTTTTATCGATAAGTTAAAATAATTATAATAATAATCTTAAGACAATTTTACAAAATTTTTTTTAAAGTAGTCATAGTAGAAGTCACCCAAAAAAATATATGATAAGAACAAATACCTAAAAGTGATATCTAATAAACTATGGAATAATTGGTATGTATAAATAAGTGGCTGCCAATTTTCCTAATATACGTTATTTTGAAAAATAATTTTTTTATGTACAAGTCGAAATGATTACTTGATTACTGTAATAATTTGAGGGTAATTTTACACTTATATTTTTTAAAATAATAAATGATGCAAGCTACCAAAAAAGACATAAAAAGTTTCATCAATAACTTCACACTTGTAAGCATTTAACAATAAACTATTAAGATATTATGTATGTAGAAATAAGTAACCACTAGTTCTTCTAGTATAGATTATTTTCTAATTTTTTTTCCTTCGCAAATCACAATAATTATTGTAATAAAAATTAGGATTATTTTATAAATATATATATTTTTTATAGTTATAATGGATGAAAGTAACAAAAAAATAGATAATTTTTTTCAAAAAAAACATATAATATGTATTGAATTTCTCTAATAATAAAATTTTATACATTTCTCTAATAAAAATAAATATTATAAATGAATGAATTGGTTAATTATATGACAACTTTATAGTTATGTTTTATTTTAAAACCACTACCAGAAAGTATTTGTTTATTAAATAAAAACAATAATGAATGTAAGGAATACAAAAATATATATACTTTAACAACAACATAAAACATGTTTTAACAATTTCTCTAACAATGATAAGTATCATCATAAAATTAGAGATAAAGGATTTATTCCTTTTTCCATATAATTCTTTTATAATAGTCTTCACATTATCAACATATTTTAGACGTAATAAATTTGGTCAAAAATAATCTAATAAATAATTATTATAGTTTCCATTTTGGTTATTAATTTTTCTTTTACAATAATATAATTTCTTTTGTCATTTTAAGTTTTTTCCTTATTACACTCATCAACAAGCATTGTGTTTAGATGATTGTACACACCCTTATTACGATTCTAAAATGATTGTAAAACTTTGTAAAATGTATTTGGATTTATTAAACATTTCTAATTGTCATGGTGAATGGACTCACAATATTCTCAGGTGTATATCAACAAAAATTTATCCCTATTCAATTTTATTTTTTGAAGAAATAAATGCATGAAGTCATCTACATTTTTTTTGGTTACTTAAATCCATATTCTAATTTTGAAGATTGATAAATGTTTGTGTAAAAATTCCTTTACACCTGGCCATAAAAAAATATTATTTATTTATAAGCTCTATATAATCTATTATATGTATATGATTGTAGTCACTTCTTTTTTATGCATTGAATGTACTATAACACCATTCAAATTTAATATTATCAGTGTTGATATTTTACACTTCGCATCTGCAAGTAGTAAACAATCGATTAATCTTTTCTTTAAAAACATTTAAAAGCTACTAACATAAAAATATAAAATTTTCCTAAATATAAAATATTCCTAAATATAAAATAATTTACACTTAGCGATTATAATCATTAATGATGATCTTAAATACTTCTAATGAATGCCACATATTTAGATGTGACTCCACACATTCTAACCATGCACTTAAGTACACATATATTTTCGTATCAAAACTCAACGTTCCACCAAATGTCTAACTAAAAGGGATTTTAAAGCAAAATACATTATCAACAATTGAATAAAAATATTTCTTTTCACATATGAATAATATGTTTTTTAATCCATAAACACTTGTGTATTTGTTTATAACAATTTTCATTTATTTAATGTAGATTGATACAATATTCCCACAATATGTCATCTATTTTTCAATATGAACTTCCCATCTATCTAAAAAAAAAATTATTATTTTTTAACCATTCAAATGGATTAATGAAAGTATAGATAACACTTGAATCTAGAAACATAAACCATAACTCAAACCATAACTCAATGTTAAAATATTTCTTTCTAATGCTCAATAAATTAGGGTTAAATGTGCACTAAAAGTATTTGTAGCATGAAGAAAAAAAATTATTATTATTTGTTTAAAGTCCATAACTTCTCATAACTCTAAACAAAAAATCCTTCTACTCCTAATATCAATAAATTCTTTCCAAGAAGAATGAGATCTAAAACAATTTTCATAAAGAATTTTATTTAATGTTTTTATATTCTACAATTCAAATAAAACTAATTATTTAATAAAAATAAGTAAGATCACCCAGAATATTTTACAATGATTATAAAAATCACCAATAAAAATACATAACATATATTCGTATAGAAATTGTTCAAAACATTTTTTTTGATTGAAAAACACTTTCTATTAATTTAAATAAAAAATTAATAGTACAACGCTAGTTATACAAAACAAGGATGGAAAAGTCACAACCCAAATACCAAATTGAGCTAATAAACGCTTTGGGATAAACTATAGTTCAAACTAATTGTCCATAGACAACCCAAAACCAAAGTTAAATTAACTCAAGTGCGTGACAACCAAAAAAAGATAACATAACAACATAAACATCAAGGAACAAACTAAGTAGCAGCTACAAACATGGTAGTTAGAGGAGGAGGTAGAGGCAGAGGGTCTTGAGGCTTCTTGCCCTAGCCATCCTGAGTTGGGGGATCACCATCCATAGGGAGGGGGTCCCAACCATCAATTTTCTAGTTGTGTCAGCATCATTCTATACATCCTAGTGGGAGGGAGAGATGGCTAGCTCCAAGCACGAGAACTTATCCTACAGAGGGGGTCTCCACCCCTACCACCACTGTCTCTACCTCTATTAGATCCTCTTGAAGGAAATGGCCAATGAGAATGAGGAGAGGAGATCCTCCAACTTCTAGACCTTTGAATTTGAGAGCGGTAATGCCTCCCCCCATACCTGTGACCCCTGGGAGGAGAGTGGTGATACAAGGGATTAGGTGGCTCATGATTGACTACACAAGGAGTATTACCCCAGTGTTTTAGGAGGAGATACAAATGATGAATCTCAATCTAGACCTTGTTTGTTTGAATCTAAATTTGGAGGGTAATGTTAGCAATCATAGTAACTTAGTTATTAAAAATTGTTTTTTCATAATCTCATTATTAAATCATGCTTGATTTGTAGATTTCAAAATCTGAAATAAAATATTAGTATGGAAAATCTACCAAAATTTGTTATATCTTATAGGAAAAAGGACAGAGTCCCTCAAAAGAGCCATTTTTTGAGTAAACATCTTAGGTTTGAAGGGTTTTAAAAGGGTGTGAATCCATCTCTAGTCTGACTGAGCATGTAAGCAAAACTAGAAGAGGTGCTTGATGATTTCTGGGTGCTGATACGCTAGGTAAGTGGGATTAAGCACCCTTATGTGCTTGAGCTAATTCCCCATGAGAAAACCCTAGTAAATAATACACCAAAGGAAGTGAGCCTTTTTGGGTTCAATAGAAGCCACCCAAATGTGTGTTAGGATCAACAAGGCTTAGGTACCAAAAGCTAAAGCATAGCTTTGACACCACTTGTTAAAAAACAAACATTCCTTCATGTGTAAGTAAAAGGAAAATTATGGAAATTAAATACAAGCTACAGTAAAAACACAAACAAGAGAGATTAAACCACTACACAATATATACATGGAAAACCCTTGCACAAGTAGCAAAGGAAAAAACCATAGGGCAAAGGCAACATCCAAAATTCATACTTCATTAACCACACTCTCTCTTACAAAGCTCTTCTTAACAACTATTTTCTAGTTCTTACAAACACTCAGGTGAGCAAAGCTTACAACCAGCCTTTCCATTCTCTAACCTAAAATCTACAACATTTAGCTCTTACAATTCTAACATCCATAACATCCAAGGGAGCTTCAATAGTGTCTACCTCTATCTCCATGGGCTAAGCTAACAAGCCTCCAAGCTCCATCTCCAAGGATCCATTCCATGCACCAAGGTGAGCCAAGCACAACAACATTTTAGGCTCTAACCTTCAACTTGCATGTGATGCTTACAACCCAAGCATCTAGGTGAGTTAGGTTTACAAGCCTTTGTAACTCCAACCTCCTATCATGCAAGCACAAGATTGCAAGGATCTAAGTGATCCGCAAATGGGATAACCATTATAAAGGAGTACATAATGCTTTATAGCATTTATAATGTGAGAAATAAAGAAGAGAGATAAAATATGGTGCTACATTTGAGTGGGCTCAATAGTAACCCACTAGAGCCACTCACATGCACTCATGTGCATAAGCCAAAATCCACCCCATGTGCTTTGGATAAAAATGTTCCACTCTCATAGTGGGGGTGTCATGTGGTCTCCATTCTATTTTTCATTATGTGCAAAAGTATCCAAAGTGGATTCTCTACTAGACAAGAACAAGTGCCACCTCCATGTGGTTCCAACCATTGTCCCCCACTCCATAAGTGAGGACAATAAGCACTAATGCTCTTCTTATCTTCATATCCCAAAGGTCAAAAAAGTGGATGCTCTAATAGAAAGGATAATGGGCCACTTCCATGTGACTCCAAAATTGGCACCCCACTTCCACAAATGAGTTCAAAAACCCAATAGTGTTCTTCCTATCTTCATCTCCCATGTGACCTCTTGTATTTTGCACCATGTGTCAAACCCATGTGATAACAAAGGACACAACATATCCCTTAGTAGAGTGCTACACCCTACTCCTATCACACCACCTTGACCACACTTTAGGACCCTCCTACCACATCACCATCCTATTGCATCACCTACTACATCACTCACGACATCACTTGAATGATACACCTACATGCCACATCACCTAGAATTCACCTTACCTGCCTAGTCACCATTGTCACCTCATCTATGGATAGTGACCTATGAATAGTGATTCATGAATAGTTCCCATGAATAGTACTCATGAATAGTAACCATGAATAGTACTTATGAATAGTGATATGTGAATAGTGGCTTCACATCCAATAATGTGATCAAACCTCTTAGCCCAAACCTGATGAAGGGATTGGAGAGTCTAATGGTAATTAAGAGCCTCTATGTCAATGTGTTGAGGGGCTAATAAATTTTAGCCCAGATGTGGGGAATAGTAGTGGAATGGCATGGTCATAGGCCAAGACCAGTCCTTCCATCATGGCATGAGAGAGGAAACTTTGATCTTGTGTAAGTACTCAGCAGGTATGGAGCTCTAAATTTCAACAATGGATTCAACATTTTCCTTGTTAAGATGGAATTTAGCCTTTAGAGTAGACCAAAGAAGCTTATCCCTAGAAACTTTATATAAAAGATCACCAATCATGAGAATACCCTTCTTAAAGAACCTTAAAATTTTAATCCAGGGGACCATGGCAAAGGGGACACTGTGAAAGGCTGGCTAAGGAGACCACCACAATGACTAGGAGTTTAGAGAAAGATCAATTCTAAATCCTTCCCTCACCCAAATAAGGTGAGGTTTGATCTTTTTCTAAGCCTTCTTGATACTTTGCATGATAAACGTGCACCCTATTTTGATAGATACTAATGAAATAAATGCAGTGTGAAAGCCTATGCCTTGCGAGGCTTTTCTACCAAGAGGGCAACCTTAAGATACGAAGTGCTACAATAATTTCTTTTAGGATTCATCCCCTTCCAGACTTCAAATGATCCTTTTGGCCCCAAGAGTGGTGCCCTGAAGCTTTATGTTGATAAGCCCTAACCCACTAGTTCCTCTAGGGTGAAAATAGATGGCCCAATAGACTTGATGAAAGCCCTAGTGGCCTTCAAAGGTTACCCATAAGAATTCTCTTAGTAACTTCTCAAGATTATCATAAGAGTCATTTGAAGGTGCCCAACAAGAAGATTAGTAAACATGAGTAGCAGTGAACACCTTAGAATAAATCTAGAATTTATCGACCAAGGTTAATGGCTTAGTGATCCAAAAAGAGATTTTTTCTCCACTCTTTGGACCACAACTCTACAGAGGAGGCTTTGAAAGAAAAAAGAATGCCTAAAAATTTAAAATAGACCCCTAGAAGGATCCATTGCCACGTGTATCCTTCCAACAAGGAGGTTTGGGTGATAAGGATTAGCTGTAGCACTGGGTCTTATGCTATTGAATAGATAACCTAGAGGCAAGGCAAAAAATATCTAGACATTCCATGGCATTTTTGATAGAGCTTTCATCCTCCTATAGGGTGAGAAAGGAGTCATCAACAAAGTGCCCATTGATTAATTAGTGGCCTAATTAAGGTATATATATCCCTTTGACCAGAACTTTGAAAGCATAATTGGCCAAAAGATAGCTAAGCCCTTCAGAACCAACACATAAAATGAAGGGGCCAAGGGGTACCCCTATCTGATAGACTTGTAAAGCTTAAAAGGTTGAGAATATGAGGCATTGATAGTAATGCAAGCTACAACATCTTGAAATATCATATTGACAGTATGGACAAACTTGGGGCCAAACCTCAATGCCTATAACATGGAAATAATAAAAAGCCATTAAATACAGTCATAGGCTTTCTCAAAGTCTATCTTGATGAACAAGACCTTTTGGTTGGAAATTTATATCCCATTATATACCCTCCCAAACAACAATAACATTGTCTAAAATATACTAATGCTAAATGAACCTAGTTTGATCACTTTGCATAATTAAATGAAGTAATTATTTAATTTTGAGAGATAAATATTTGATAATGATTTTTTAGGACATATTAAGCAAAGTAATGGGTTTCTAATTTTTAATCACCTCAAGATCCCTAGCCTTGGGAATGAACTTGATGTTGCCCTGATTGATGAGGTGGCCCAATGAATTAGTCAAGGCTGCTTTAGAATAAACTCTATGGAGATCAGGCCTAACCATGTCCCCTCAGGTTTGATAGAACTCATAAGGAAAGTCATTAACACATGGGGATTTATTAGAGGCCATTTGCATGATAACTTCCTTGAGTTATTAACACTAAGTGGTCTATCATAGACAACTCTCTAAGCTTTCAAGAGCTTACAGGGCACCACATTAAGACATTGGGAGAGGCTAGCTTCACGAGTAGGGGATGAAGGTTACATAATAAAGACACCATGGTAGTGTTAGAAAAAGGCTTGGAGGATATCTGAAATCCTGGAAATCCTATCCAAAACACTTCTAAAGGTTTTGATTTTGTTTGTAACTTGACTTGACCAAAGGAGAGCAAAAAATTCTTTGGTCACTTTGTCTCCTACCTTCAACCAATGCATCCTTGCTCAGATTTGTGCTTATCTGGCCTTGTAATACTCTATAATTTGGAGCTTGTGCCTCCACATGGTGCTCAAGTATGTAGATGAGAGTTTAAAGGTGCATCTTCTAAATTCTGTGAGACCCTAAGATACTCATAGTTTATAACATTTTGGATGCATTGCCTAAATATAGACATTTGTTTTCCATAAATCCACAAGGAAGGCTGCATTGTAGGTTATAGCGCTAGACCACCACTCAATCTAACTAGTGTCCCTTATGGGTATATGGGCCAAATTCCAAATCATGGTGATATGTTCTATAGTCCTCTCATGCTTGAGGTGGGTAGTGTTGAGGTAGAATTGGGAACTCTTGGGTTTCACTTGAGGAGAAGTCCAATGTATGTGAAATCAAATAGGATGGTGGTTAGATAAAAAAGTTTTTGGAATGATAGCCATAGGTCATCTATTGATGAGAGTGAAAAATAAAATGTCTTGCTTAGCTAGGAGGGCATGATCAAGGTGTTTAAGGACTCGATCTTCACTTTACCAAAAATTAGACTAGGTGAACCATGGAGAGGTTGTGTCACCCTGTCTGTGATGGTTTGGGTCAAAGACCCCAAGTTTATTACATTGGTAGAACCAAGCTTCATGTTATCCTACACACAATCTCATGAGAAGATAAACTTACTTATATTCCATAGATTCAATCATATTAAAATCACCACATAGAATCTAATGCACATCTAGGAGGGAATCAACTAGCCACCTCCAAAGAGGGGTGCACTCCACAACATCATTAGATGCATAAAGATTGATAAGGCCAATAATGCGATTATCAAAGTCAAAAAGGGTCTAGAGAACCTGATAGATGGGGTTGGAACCCCAAGAAATGATATTTGAATCCAAGTTGGGTGCTAGCAGGGTCACAACTCCACCTTATCCAGACTCATGATATGTGGTCTGATAGATGGCCTCAGGTCAGATAGTGCAAGCTACAAAATAAAGCAAAAAGCCAATAATTTTGACTTTTTGCATCCAAATAATTTTCATGTTATCAAAATAATGATAATTATTCTTGACTGTCTACTTGCGATTCAGATTTGTGAGTCCTCAAACATTATAAGAATAACTATCATTAGGTAAAATCTAATTTCATATCATTTCCTTTAGAAAGGTCTGAGAGGGATGTAAAACAATTGAAAGTTGAGCCTAAAAGATAAATATCCCATCTTGAAGGGCTGCATTTTAAGCGGTACATAATCCTCATTTGTGGAGGGAGAAGGACTATCTGAGTGGTGCATGATAGCCTTATAGTTGAGGGTTATAAGCCCTAGATCTGAATCTGAATCATTCACCCTTGAAAGGGGTTGTGACAAAAGAGTCGATGGACAAGCGATGGCGAAGACATAAATTGAGATATTTCTTGTGATGATCAAGAAATGGGAGGTGGGGGTTTAACTTAAGGTGATGCCAGAGCTTTATTAGAAGGTGCTAAGGTAATTGGACCTTTTGAGGGTTGGGAAATAGATGGTTGAGGTTTGATATTGCCATGAATAGTGGTATTCCTCCTGTTGGACACTATGGTCCACTCATCAAAGGATGGGGGTTTTGTTTCAAACCCACTTTTTTTTTGAGTGACTATAAGAGTGAGGACCATTAGGGAATGTTCCCTAATCATGTGGTCCAAATCTTGGCACCTAAAACAAGTATTTAGAAGGTTAATGAAGAGGACATGCTAAGAAAAATAGTTATTTCCAACATGAATGTCAATGGATTATTTAAGATCCTTGGCTAGGTTAATCTCAACAAAAACCCTTCTCTTGGGCCAGGTTGTATATAACTTTGGTTTCTCATGGTATATGAAGTGGCCTAGAGGCTTGATAAGTTGGTCACCAAAATTCCACAGAGGTAGAGGTAAGCTTGGAAACTCTACCCAGATTGGGATTTTATGTTTTTATTGTTTAGAGGATAGAAAGTCTCTGGTCTAATGGGAAAAAACCACCAAGGTGTTATAAATGAACCAAGGGACATGACTAACAATGGCTCTATAGTGTTCAAGGTTTGAAAATTGAAACAAGAAGAAACCCTTGTTTAGGTTTTAGACTACTTCCAATTTCACCCCATGGCCTTGTCAATGGTTGTGAACCCATTGCTTTAGGAGGCTCTCTGAAGGGATTCAATCCACAAAATAAGAAATAAGGGTAAAATTTTCAAAATAATTGCAAGATTTATCAAACTCTAGAAGGTCTAAAACCACATCTGGAAGAGGAATCTCAGAGTCAGAATCAATAGCTCATGGTAAACTTTTAGGACAAACTTCCAAGCTTGTTTCAATGCCATTGCTATTCTAGATACCATTGGTGTTACCTACATCAAATGATGTAGGAATAATGGTGGTGACCATTTAATATAGGGGAAGGTTACAAACCACCCAAGGGGAAGATGTGTAGCTTGACTCAATGCAATAAATATGCTATCAATGACTCCTACCTAGATCCAACAGATCAATGGTGTGTTGAGAGGTAGGGGAAAACCTAAAATCTCATAGACCATAAATGCTTTGTACTCTCCTCTTTCCTCCATTGAATCCAAATCCAATTGTTCAAAACATTTGACAATAAATATTAAATAAAAGAGTATAGTTTTTTACATCTTTGACATTAGTGCCATCATTAATCAATCATAGTTGAGTAAATAATATTGAAAATAATCAATTATCTTTTTGAAAGTCTAGAGAGACTTCCTTTGCTATAACAAAGTTTTCTTTTGGTATCCCTTTTTGTTCACGCTTGAATACAAGAATAGTTGAAGGAGGAAACTCAAAATTATTATCATTCCAAACTTTACATAAGTATTTTATAAATTTCTTATCTTTTAATACACACTGGTCATTACTCCAATAAAATACAAGAATCCTATCAATTTTTACTATAGTAACCATCCTTTCAATAATTCTTTGGACATTTTCTTCTCTATCAGAAGAAAAATAAAAATCAAATTAGAATTTATCGAAGATACTTTTAAAATTACCCCCTATAAGTATGTTCTCTTTGTTCACTTGGAATGTGTGCTTATCAATTTTTGTTGGGAAATTTATTTATTAGTAAAGCTTACAATAAAGAGTAATCAATTATTTTTCTAGAGTAGCTATATAAAATAATATATGAAAGATTAAGACAAAAGTATTAGGGTATGTGCATGGAGTTGGGGGATAATTATGTGGACACTTCCTGCAATGCATACACATTATGGACATAACACACACACACATTATTTGAAATTTAGGCTTAGGTTTTTGAACCATAACGTGTGTGTGTTATTAGTGTTAGGAACACATATGCATTCAATGTTCTATAAAACATAAAATCAAGCCCCAAAAATGTGATTCCATCTCATTTTCACTTTGTTGTCCTTCTCCTTGGCCTCATGCAATCATGTTTTACCTATAAAAATCTCAAAAACTTGTCAAATATTCATTGGAAATCCCAAAACCTCACTAAATCGATGATATTGTCATGGATATGATGTAAGTGATAAAAAACTAAACCTAATAACCTTAAATTTTGGCAAATGTTTGTCATTTACATTATTTAATTAGTAAATGCTATGTTTTAAACAACTCACTCTAGTGCAAGATACCAACATGTTAACCTTCCTCCTAACCCTTCACCTTACCCTCCTAACCCTTTGCCTAACCCTCCTATCCTTCATATAGTTCCATAAGATCACCTAAGTAGTTAGGAGAAACTATATGCACACATTGGAAAAAAAATTAATTTGAGTAAATAATTAGGATAATGAAGGACCCCACTTCCACCAACACCCACAACAACTATTTTCCAATACCAGAGTCAATACTAGGTCAAAATGACTTGATAATGAGTCAACAATTGTTAATCATGGGATATACTGAGAGGGGGGTAAACTAGTATATCATATTTCTTATAAACTTTTACTTAATCAAATTCCACTTAATTATTCATTAAAGATATGTAATAACCCTGGAACAATAAGCACCACACAAGATAGAGAGAGACACCAGATTTTAATATAGAAACCCAATGTGGGAAAAACCATGGAGAACAATCTAAAGTATATGAATGAGCACTAAATCAAACTACAATATTTGTAAGCACCAACTTGCAGGAGAACCAACCCCTTTGTTGATCACCAACACAAAAACAATTCGTGAGCACTAACCCATAGGAGCATCAACCCCTTTGCTGAGCACCAACATAATAAATATTCATGAGCACCAACTCATAGGAGCACCAACCCCTATTGTGTATACCACACAACTATCTCTCAATGTTGCTTTCTCAACAAATGATAGCACATTACAATATCTCTTTCTTTTCTCTCCTTTGCTCTTCTAAGCTAGATATGACAATTACAAACCATGCTCTCTTCCACACATTACAAATACCAAATGACCTTTGGCATTCACCCTTTATGACCCTTCAATCCTCACGGAAAATGGTGCCAAAATTGCATGACCCTTCAAATTCTTTCATTTGAAAAGTCACATGGTGACCTTTCATAAGCAAATGCATCCTTTCCCCTTTTGTATTTATCTTGGTGACTTTTTGAATTCCTCAAAGTGTCCCTTCATGAGAAAATGTACCCTTCCTCTTTTATCTTCACTTGGTGACTCTTGGAATTCCTCAAGATGACCCTGCATGGGAAAATGTGTCTTTTCCCTCTTTTGTCTTCCCATTGACTCTTTGACTTCCTCATGGGCCTTTTTTTGACTTTATGCAACCAAAAATATATTCATTAATATTAAATAAATATTAACACACATTAGCCAAGATATGAATATTGAAAACACCATTAAATGCTATGGGGCCTTTATCACCAAGAATGCTAGACCTTTGACATCAATGAAAATATTTCCAATAATTTCCCCCTTTGTCATTGATGGCAACCTCAACCTGAAACTGCCACATCCTAAAAATTGTACTGCACATGCCAACCTACATATATACCCAAATTGAAAAACATATAGTAACTCCCACTTATTGTATCATCCTGTACCTATTCCTATACCTATACCTATATCTATTTCTTCACTTCTCCCCCTTTGAAATCAATGGCAAAGGGCCTATCTTGGAGCTAACACATAGCTCTTCCTCAACTGATGCTGATCCTCAATGGCAAGAAGTAAAAGAAATTATTCCCAACTCCTCTCATAGATCTTTGAATGTGTTCTTTGATCATGCCTTTGTGAAGATATCTGATAACACATATAAATTGTTGTCTATCCTCTGAGCATCTAATATCAACTCATTTGAATATTTTCTTCTAATCTCACGACCTTATACATAAAAATTTAATGTTTATTCCTGATCACATATTTGATTTACACTCAATAAATTATACTTAAGACCTTCTACATAAAATACATTCTTAGTCTTGTTTCTACCATTATCCAAACTCAAATTACCTTTTTTGGCTATCCTGGCAATGGTTTTGTCTCTAAATTTCATTGTGCCACCATTGATCTTATTTAGAGTTATGAACTTGCTCTTGTCTCTTGTCATGTGCCTTGAACATATGCTATCAATGAACCATGGTTTTTCTTCATTTCCTTCATGAAAAGCTATCTGAACTAACATAGAATCTTTAGGTTATTTCTTTTGTCATGAATTTGTCTGACCTTTCTTCTTGATGAATGGAGCCTTGAAACTTTAATCCTTCTTGATTGACTCGAACATGCTTCTATAATGCCAGGCTATATGTCTAAAATTATTACACTTATAACATATTATGGCCTCTTCATCAAAGCCTGACAAAGAAGCAAAAGAGTTGTGGCTTCTATTTGACTCTACATGAGTTTCCTTCATCTTGTTTATAAAATTCTTAGCTCTTTTCTGACATTCTATTTTCTTATGACTATATCTATTTCAATAAATATAGTAACCATGAAAATAGAACCTATTTGTGTATCTTTAGCTTGATTGTCTTTTGTAGCTCTGTTCTTTCTAGCCTTCTTTGTTTGAGATATCCTTTGTATTCTTCACTTCTTCCCTTTTTGTTTCCTCTTTTGTAAGAGCTTCAGCATAGCTCCTCTTTTTCTTTTCAAATATGATACCTGTCTTATATGATATTGACTTTTGAGTTTCCAATATCTTATTTAATATGTTAGTGCTATCCTCAATTTTTGAATCACTGATTGCTTTATCATTGACTGCTTTCTCAATATCTTCTTTTAAAGAGGCAATTTCAATAACATATCTTTCACATTTTTCACTTACCTTTTGAAATTGTGCTATTAGATATTTTTCATTCTTTTTGGCTTCTTCAAAGTGTGCTTGTAGGTCTTCATTCTTTTGACTCTTTTTCATTTTTATCGATCTGGCACTTCAATCTTTGATTCTTCTTTTCAATAGCTTCTAATTATTCTAAGGCACAAATGAGTTCTCCTTGTAGATTCACCTTAGTTTCATCTTTGCTTTCATCGTGTTCTACTTTTTGATCGTCTATACTTTTTCTTATAGAAGCATCTTCATGTATGGTCATTAATAAATTTTCTTCTTCATCTGAGTCACTGACTCCACTATCTTCAGCTAAGCTAAGATCTTTAGAATATAAACTCTTCTTCTTCTTATATTTGCCTTTAAAGTTTTTCTTGTATGTAGACTTTCTTTCTTCATTATCACCATTATTATTATTTGGGCATCTATATACAAAGTGTCCAATCTTACCACATTTAAAACATTTAAATGATAATTTTCCTTGATATATACCTGTGCCCTTTTTAGGCTTGCAAATGAATAGAGATCCATTGTCATCTTCCTCATCGCTAGAGATGTCACTTGATTCTTGAATTTTGGCTTTCTATTTATTTAATGTATTGAAAGTAGCTTCCCTCTTTGAAAATTTCTCTTGTTCAGTCTGCATCTCATATACCATAATAATACCTTGTAGTTCATCCATCTTTAGCTTTGCTATATCCTTCATCTCCTATATTTCTAAAACCTTTGCATCATATCTCATTGGTAGAGATCTCAAAACCTTTTATACCACCACTAATTCTTCTAACTTTTCTCCAAGACCTTGAATCTAATTAACTATTTAATCAAATTTTAAAAGAAAACTCGCTCTATTTTCTTCTTCTTACATCTTCAAACTCTTAAACTATCTTTTGAAAGTCTGAAGCTTAGCCCATTGAAACTTTACATCACCTTTGTAAATATTCTCAATCTTTACCCAATTCTCATGAGCAGATTTACATTGCATAAATTTAAAAAATTCTGATTCACATAAACCACATAAAATAGCATTTAAAGCTTTAGCATTATTTCACTTGCCTTTTTTTCCACCTAAGTAATTACTAGTGTTTGTGGCTCTTCGTATTACTCCAACATTGCTTACCAAATATTGAATCCAAGGGACATCAAGTAAGTCCTCATCCTTATGATCTAAAATGCATAATTTGCCCTATCAAATCCTCCATGTGATCTAGCCATCATGCTTCCCCCAATCTACCTTCAAGATGTAAAACTCTTTCCACATGAACCTACTTTGATACCAATTATTAAGCATGGGATATATTGGGGGGGGGTGAATTAATATATCATATATCTTATAAAATTTTACTTAATCAAATTCCACTTAACCATTCATTCAAGATATGTAATAACATTGAAACAATAAACACCACACAAGATAGAGAGAGACACCAAATTTTAACATGGAAACCTAATGTGGGAAACACCACAGAGAATAATCTCAAGTATATGAATGAGCACCAACTCAAACTACAATATTTGCAAGCACCAACTTGTAGGAGCACCAAACCCTTTATTAAGCACCAACCCATAGGAGCACCAACCCCTTTGCTGAGTACTAACATAACAACTATTCATGAGCACCAACCCACAAGAACACCAACCCCTATTATGTATACCACACAAATATCTCTCAATATTACTTTCTTAACAAATGATAACACATCACAATATCTCTTTCTTTTCTCTCCTTTGGTCTTCTAAGCTAGATATGACAATTAAAAACCATGCTCTCTTCCACACATTACAAATGGATTCTCAAGCCTTTATTTATAGCTTACCAAATGACCTTTGGCATTCACCATTTTTGACCCTTCAATCCTCATGGAAAATGGTGCCAAACTTGCATGACCCTTTGAATTCTTTCATTTGAAAAGTCACATGGTGACCCTTCATAAGCAAATGCATCCTTTCCCATTTTATCTTTATCTTGGTGACTTATATAATTCCTCAAAGTGTTCATGAGAAAATGTGCCCTTCCTTTTTTGTCTTCACTTGGTGACTCTTGGAATTCTTCAAGATGACCCTTCATGGGAAAATGCATCCTTTCCCTCTTTTGTCTTTTCCCCGTGACTCTTTGACTTCCTCATGGGCCCTCTTTTGACTTTATGTAACCAAAAATATATTCATTAATATTAAATAAATATTAACACACATTAGCCAAGATATGAACATTAAAAACACCATTAAATGATATGGGGCCTTTATCACCAATAATGCTAGACCTTTGACATCAATGACAATATTTCCAATAGTGAACCCATTACTTTAGGAGGCTCTTTAGAAGGATTCAACCCATAAAATAATCAATAAGGGTAAAAAATTCAAAATAATTACAAGATTTATCAAACTCTAAAAGGTCTAGAACCACATCTAGAAGATGAGTCTTAGAGTTAGAATCAATACCTCATAGTAAACTTTCACGATAAACTTTCAAGCTCATTTCAATGCCATTGCTACTCTAGATCCCACTAGTGTTACCTACATCAAATGATGCAAGAGAATGGTGGTGGCCATTTAATATAGTAAAAGGTGACTAACCTCCCAAGGGGAAGATGGGTAGCTTAACTCAGTATAATGAATATGTTGTCAATGACTCCTACCTAGATCGAATATATTAGTGGTGTGATGAGAGGTAGGGGAAACCCTAAAATCTTGTAGACCATAAATGCTTTGTACTCTCCTCTCTCCTCCATTGGCTTGAAATCCAATTGTTGACCATCTTGGTCCTGCAGGCCAAAATTGGTCCCCCACTTTTCCCCTGTTGTTCTGAGCCAGTTCATTTTTTGATTTTGCACAAGTCTATAAATTTCTATGGACTCTCCAGGCTTTTCTACGGACTCTACAGAAAAGAACTATGGACTCTGTGGGAAAGTCTTTTGGAAGATGAAGAACTATTTTAAGGAATGAAAGGGGCTTATACAAAGTTTCCTCAGACCATTGAACCATTCAGTTCAATTTGGCTCAGATTCAATTGGTTCATCGGCTTGCTTCAACGACTTATTTCAATGGCTTGGTTCAATGGCTTGTTTCATTAAATTGGTTCAATGGCTCGATTCAAATGAGATGATTTCCCAACACTTAGGCACAAAATGGACCATTCCAAGTGCCCTTGCGGAGGGTAGGGAACATTTACAAAGAGGCCAAAGAGAAAGCCGAAAAGGTAAGTTTCCTTCAAAAAATTATTTAAGGTAAAGAAGAGAATTTATTCGGACAAAATGTTCGAAGGAATTCCTTTCGACTTTTTATCGAAAGAAATTCTTCGAAAGAAAATCCCGTGAAAAGGCAAGAGCGATTTCTTTCAGACTTTTGTTTGAAGGAATTCCTTCAGACAAACAGTCTGAAGAAATTTGGAAGAGGCCAGCCATGGGAAAAAGGCCCGAGAAAGAATTCTAAAGGAAGGGAATGAGTAAGACAATTCTTGTAGAATTTTTGTCCACAGGAAAATAGCTGAAGGGAAAGTCTGAAGAAAAGGGAGCAAAAAAAATTGAAGGATTTTCCAAGGACGGTGACATCCCCGAAGCCATCAATTTCAAGAAAATAGACTAGTCATTGGTCTTCAAATAGTGACGGGCCCATGAATGTCAATTTTACACCAAAAAAAGCTCGAGAGTGGAAGCTACCAAGTGTCATCTGCCAGGACACATGATAATTTGTATCTAAGAGCAACGAAACATGCCACGTGTCCCTTGAAAAACTTGGTGGAGCGTGACAAGTGTCTACATCTGAGTTCTAAAGCTCCTTTCAATAGGCTTCCTTCAGAGTTCCGCGGAGGGCACTAAGTGGCAGCTGTAGAAGCTTTTGACATATTTTTCTAAGAGCAGTGAAATGCAACACATGTCCCTTGTAAAGCTCGATGGAAACTGACAAGTGTCAATGTCTAAAGTCTCTTCCTTTCATTCAGTAAAGACTATGGTGGGCCCTGAATGAATTACTAAAGATAGTGGAAGCTGCCAAGTGTCATCTTTCATAGGACTCTCAAAAGGTGTCTAAAGCTTATATCAGTTAAGTGAATGCTGCCATGTGTCCTCACTTGTTTCACAGTGGAACACACCACGTGTCACTTGTTGAAAAAAGCAAAAAGCAGCCAAAGCAAGCAGGAAAGACACAAAGAATTAGTAGAAGATAGCCTCAAAGGATGAAGGAGCTAGAAAAGAGCTAAGTGCAAAATAGAAAAAACAATCCAAGTGGCAGGAAGGTGTCGACTCAAGGAGTTACTCCAGTGCTTGACACAGTGTCTATAAATAGGTCATCAAGAGGCATAAATAGTGAATAGTGTGACCCATTTTTATTCACTTTGCATTGATGAGTAGACAAGCCACGTAAACACCTTGAAGGGAGCTATTTATTTAAAGAAAAGAGGCACGGCCCATGCTTTCACATTAATGTTTAAATGCCAAAGTCAAAGTAGGAGCCGACACAACATTATCTATCGAGCAACTTCCTCTTCCCAATGCGGGGGATGCACATGGGCCACTTGTAAGAAGGCACCAAAGTCTTTTCCTTCTCTCTCTATATATTGTAAACTTCTCATTTGAGAAGAGGATCCATATTTTTAGCCCGTAAGGCAAAGATTTGCCCAAAAAACTCTGGGTTTGTAAGGCAAAACTCTGACAGATTTTACCTTGAATCAAGACTTAACAATTTTTACCTCCATTTGAACTTGCACTCATGCATATGTCTATGTTTTCTTTTGTGTTAAGTCATTTTATTTTATGCTTTTCACAGAATGATTCCAGCATGTCTAGTGCATCATGAGTTTCTTCTTCTATAGGTCTGCCAGAAGTGTCTACAGTAGGAATATAGGTGCATGTGAATAGGCTGCCAAAGTGTGTCTCAGAACACCTTTGATAGTTCTTCCTCCCTGTATCTCTACGGACTCCTAACTCACTGATACACAAGATTTTCCCACATTAGATGTAGTGTATGACAACTTCTTCTTGGTGAAAAGTGTATGTTCGAGCTGAGTGGGTCAACTTTTTTGGTGTATCACCTTTTTAGTTTAGGTTTAGGTTTTATTTTCAAAATCCTTCTCCCTTTTCAACCCCCGCTTTTCTCCATTTATTTTTTAGCAGTAGGGAATCTAAGACCTAAAAGATACATCAAAGGGAGCTAACCCTTATTTAGAGACTCTCCCCCCAATTTTTCCAGGCCCACAGGCAAGAGGGGAGTTTCCATTATTGCATGTGGATGGCAAGAGCTCAGCCTCTTGCCTAGGGTGCAATCCACTGCATCAATAGTTTTTGGCACGCCTGGTGGGACAGACTAGGACAAGTTTGGTCTAAAGAGTTGAAGAATTTTTGGTGTGTTCTTCAACCAACTAGCCTTTGGAGGCTTTTACATCAACACCAATGGCGACTTTGAGTTGAATCAGCTGGTTAAGTAGTTTGGTGCCATTAAGAAATCATATTTTTATATGTATAATTCCATCGTCCAACATCATGGGCCTTGTTTTCCTTCATATGGTTTTGATCAATCTCAAAATATTTATGCAATTGCCTCAAGCAGCTCTCCTAGTTGCCCTTCAATGATAAGGGAAGTAGCATTGGAGTTTGAGAAGTAGGTAATGGAGATTGACAGACTGGATGAGAAGTATGGATATCAGTAAGAGCTTATGTATAAAGAGGAGTGTTTGTTCAGGCAAGATCAGGCCTTGCAATCCATGGAGGAGAAGGTAGCAAAATGGAGGAATCCATTCATGCAAGGCAATCAACCTTATGCACCCCCTCCTATTCTAAATAAAGCCCCCTCTTGTGCACCAAATCCTTTCTATCAGATGGCACTTGCTCATTCTAGCTCATTCGATGCATCAATTGATCCTGCTCTTAATCCTGTGCACCTAGATTTCTAGCACGCCTCTCTTCAGATGGCTCTTCTTGTACATGAACAGACCCTCCCAAATCTTCCCCAACCTCCTCAAGCCTTTCAACATGATCTCCAAACTCCAAGTTGGAAGAAGGAAAGTCATGAACCAGCCCAAGACCTTGGAGAGGATAAAGTTACTCCCTGTGCACAAGGGGAAAGTTCCAATCCCAAGATCATGAGCTGGAAGCAAACAGTATAATCATGGGGCAAGTAGGAAGAGGAGGAGAAAGGTTTTGCTCAAAACCTTAAAGAAGATGAGGCTTCTCCTGCTCATGATGATTCTTATGACCCCCAAGAAAGGCTCTTGCAAGAAGATATAGCCAGGAGAACTGCAGAGTTGGAATCCAAAGAGAGATTCCTTAGCCAACGTGTGATGGACATGACTAAACACACCCCATCTACACATCTCCAAGAGAGCTATCAAGCCACACTTGATATAGATGAAGTGCTGACCAAATGGAAGGAGGAGAATCATTCGATTCTAGCTCAAGGACTGCCTCCTCTTCCACATGGTTTTGTCACTTCACCCCTTCTCAAGGAGGAACTTGTTTTGTGGGAGGTGAGTGAGGAAGAAAAGATCCAATCTGTACCTTCTCAAGAGGCTATCATGAGCGATAATGAAGAAGAAATCATCATCGATGCTCCTTGTGAAGACATCATTGACAATGGAGAAGATGCAGGGCATGCATACATGCAGACATTCCAACAATATGAGGAGGAACGTAAGCATGGTGAGCTCTCTCCCCCTTTGTTTGATGAACTTCCTTGTTGCTTCTATGAGGAGGAAAACTATGCCAAGGATCTTGAATTGGAGGAGGATCAGATGGATGTCTTTGAAAAACTAGAGACTCTGATCCTTGAGCAAGAAAAGGAGAGGTTGGTCCATATTGAGGAAAGCCTCGAAAAAGAGAGCTTTGAACAAAAGGGTGATGTTCTATGGGATGAACAATCAATTTGTGATTCCATTTTAGACATCACAATAGTCACCCTTCTTTAAGGAAGCCATGAAGGAGTAGAGGATGAGTTTGACAGGGTTTTCAACAGAGCTAAAGGGAACAGGTCAAACCATGATGCATTACAAAGGGACCATGCACAACAAAGGGATTATGGTGATGAGCCAATAGACATTGATTTTTAGATAAAATGCACTAGCATGAAGAGCTAGCATTCAACAATCTTTCAAGAATAAAAAGAGTACGTATATGTTGGAAGTATGTTCAATTCTGATCCACTCGAATGTAAGCTGATCAAGGTGATAGGCAAGAGGAGCAAGTCACCAAATCTCCATTTCTTTTAGCCTCTTGTCTGGAACCATAAGTTTTCTTGCCAAGAAGGGAACTTAAGAAGTTTTCCCTTTGATCCAGGAGGGAGGCAAATATTCTTGGTTAGCTATATATAATAGTTTGCTTTCAGTTTTCTTTCCCTATTTTCCCTAAGTGTTGTTTGCACAAGTAGTGTTTTTAGCCTTGTGTGTGTTTTCCTTTGTGTGTGGGGTAAAAAGCTTCATGATTGATTCTTGGATCTATCAGGGTTGTTTCTAACCTTTTCAAGCTATATTTTGACTCCGTGCCCAATGGATTTTAAGGCAACTGGTTTCTAAGCATAGCAGGCATGCTTCCCCTAGGAGTCGCCAATTTGTTGACAATTTTGGTCCTGCAAGCCAAAAATTTCCCCCCCCCTTTTCCCCTGCTATTCTGACCCAGTTCATTTTTTGATTTTGCACAAGTCTGGAAATTTCTATGAAATCTACAGGATTTTCTATAGACTCTACATAAAAGAACTATGGACTCTGCAGGAAAGTCTTTTGGTAGATGAAGAACCAGTTCAAGGAATGAAAGGGGCTTCTACAAAGTTTCCTTGGACCATTGAACCATTCAATTCAATTTGGCTCAAATTCAATTGGTTCAGTGGCTTGCTTCAACAACTTGTTTCAATGGCTCAGTTCAATGGCTTGTTTCATTAAATTGGTTCAATGGCTCGATTCAAATGAGACGAGTTCCTGACACTTAGGTGCAAAATGGACCATTCCAAGTGCCCTTATGGAGGGCAGTTCCAGACTCAAGTGCCCTTGTGGAGGGCAGGGAACATTTGAAAAGAGGCCAAAGAGAAAGCCAAAAAGGTTAGTTTCCTTCAGAAAATTATTTAAGGCAAAGAAGAGAATTTCTTTAGATAAAATGTCCAAAGGAATTCCTTCAAAATTTTTGTTCAAAGAAATTCTTCGTAAGAAAATATTGTGAAAAGGCAAGAGCGATTTCTTTCAGACTTTTATTCGAAGGAATTCCTTTGGACAAAAAGTCTGAAGAAATTCAAAAGAGGCCAGCCACAGGAAAAAGGCTCAAGAAAGAATTTTGAAGGAAGGGAATGAGAGAGACAATTCTTGTGGACTTTTTGTTTGTGGGAAAATAGATGAAGGGAAAGTCTGAAGAAAAGGGAGCAAAAAAGAACTGAAGGATTTGCCAAGGATGATGACATCCCCAAAGTCATGAAATTTTAGGGAAATAGACTAGCCATTGGTCTTCAAATAGTGACGGGCCTGTAAACGTTAATTTTACACCAAAAAAATTTCAAGAGTGGAAGCTGCCAAGTGTCGTCTGTCAAGACACATGATAATTTGTCTCTAAGAGTAGCAAAACATGCCACGTGTCCCTTACAAAACCTGAAGGAGTGTGATAAGTGTCTGCATCTGAGTTCTAAAGCTCCTTTCAATAGGCTTCCTTCAGAGTTACGTAGAGGGTGCCAAGTGGAAGTTGCAAAAGGTTTTGACATGTTTTTCTAGGAGCAACAGAATGCAACATGTGTCCCTTGTAAAGCTCGATAGAAGCTGACAAGTGTCAATGTCTGTGGTCTCTCCCTTTCATTCAGTAAAGACTATAGTGGGCCCTAGATGAATTACTAAAGAGAGTAGAAGCTACCAAGTGTCATCTTCCGTAGGACTCTCAAAAGATGTCTAAAGCTTCTATCAGTTAAGCAGATGCTGCCACATGTCCTCACCTATTTCACAGTGGAACACGCCACGTGTCACTTGTTGAAAAAATTAGAAAGTGGCCAAAGCAAGCAGGAAAGACACAAAGAATTAGTAGAAGATAGCCCTAAAGGATGAAGGAGCCAGAAAAGAGCTAAGTGCAAAAATGGACAAAATAATCCAAGTGGCAGGAAGGTGTCGACTCAAGGAGTTACTCTAGTGGTTGACACAGTGTCTACAAATTGGTCATCAAGAGGCACGAATAGTGAATGACGTGACCCATTTTTCTTCACTTTGTATTGATGAGTATACAAGCCATGTAAATTTCTTGAAGGGAGCCATCTATCTGTAGAAAAGAGGCACGGTCCATGCTTTCACATAAATGTTTGAATGCCAAAGTCAAAGCAGGAGTTGACACAACATTATCTATCAAGCGGCTTCCTCTTCCCAATGTGGGGGACACACATGGGCCACTTGTAGGAAGGCACCAAAGTCTTTTCCTTCTCTCTCTATATATTGTAAAATTCTCATTCGAGAAGAGGATCCATCTTCTTATCTCGTAAGGCAGAGCTCTACCCAAAAATCTCTAGGTTTGTAAGGCAGAACTCTACCAGATTTTACCTTGAATCAAGACTTAGCAATTTTTACCTCCATTTGAACTTGCACTCACGCATATGTCTATGTTTTATTTTATGTTAAGTCATTTTATTTTATGCTTTTCATAGAATGATTCCAGCATGTTTAGTGCATTGTGAAGTTTCTTCTTCTGCAGGTCTGCCAGAAGTGTCTACAACAGGAATATAGGCGCATGTGAATAGGCTGCCAAAGTCTGTCTCAAAACACTTTTGATAGTTCTTCCTCCTTGTATCTCTATGGACCCTTGACTCACTGATACAGAAGATTTTCCCACATCAGATGTAGTGTATGACAGCTTTTTCTTGGTGAAAAGTGTATGTTTAGGCTGAGTGGGTCAACTTTTTTGGCGTATCACCTTTTTAGTTTAGGTTTAGGTTCTATTTTCAGCATCCTTCTCCCTTTTCAACCCCCCATTTTTTCCATTTATTTGTTAGCAGTAGGGAATCCAGGACCTAAAAGATACATCAAAGGGAGCTAGCCCTTATCTAGAGACTCTCCCCCAAGTTTTGCCAAGCCCATAGGTAAGAGGGGAGTTTCCATTGTTGCATGTAGAAGGCAGGAGCTTGGCCTCCTGCCCAGGTGCAATCCACTACGTCAACACCAATTGTTCAAAACATTTGACAATAAAGATTAAATAAAAGAGTATAGTTTTTTACATCTTTGACATTAGTGCCATCATTAATCCATCCTAGTTGAGTAAACTTTATTGAAAATAATCAATTATCTTTTTGAAAGTCTAGAGAGACTTCCTTTGCTATAACAAAGTTTTCTTTTGGTATCCCTTTTTGTTCATGATTGAATACAAGAATAGTTGAAGTAGGAAACTCAAAATTACTATCATTCCAAAATATACATAAGTATTTTATAAATTTCTTATGTTTTAATACACATTGGTCATTACTCCAATAAATACAAGAATCCTATCAATTTTTACTTTAGTAAACATCCTTTCAATAATTCTTTGGATATTTGATTCTATGTCAGAAGTATAATAAAAATCAAATTGGAATTTATTATAGATAATTTTAAAAGTACCCCTTATAAGTATGTTCTCTTTGTTCACTTGGAATGTTTGCTTATAAATTTTTTTTGGAAAATTTATTATTAGTAAATCTTACAATAAAGATTAATCAATTATTTTTCTAGAGTAGCTATATAAAAGATTAAGACAAAAGTATTAGGGTATGTGCATGGAGTTGAGGGATAATTGTGTGGACACTTCCTACAATGCATACACATTATGGACATAATGCACACACATTATTTGAAATTTAGGCTTGAGTTTTTGAACCATAACGTGTATGCGTTATTAGTGGTAGGAACATGTATGCATTTAGTGTTCTAGAAATCATAAAATCAAGCCCCAAAAATGCAATTCCATCTCAATTTATATTTTATGTCCTTCTCTTTGGCCTCATGAAATCATGTTTTACCTATAAAAAGCTCAAAAACTTGTCAGATATTCATTGTAAATCCCAAAACCTCACTAAATCAATTATGCTGTCATGGATAGGATGTAAGTGACAATAAAACTAAACCTAATAACCCTAAATTTTGGAAAATTTTTGTTATTTGCATTATTTAATTAGTAAATCATATGTTTTAAACAACTCACTCTAGTGCAAGAGACCAACATGCTAACCTTCCTCCTAACCCTTCACCTAACTCTCCCAACCCTTTGCCTAACCCTCCTATCCTTCATACAATTCCACAAAATCACCTAGGTAGTTAGGAGGAACTAAATGCACACATATTGGAAAACAAAATTGAAAATAATCAAATAATTAGGATAATGAGGGACCCCACTTCCACCAACACCGACCACACCTATCTGCCAATACCCTATAATCAATACTAGGTCAAAATGACTTGATAACGAGTCAAATTCATAGATGGACATCATATAAGGATAGGTGTAGGGATTACTATGTTGACAAATTATCAGCACGTGAGGTTAAGAACAAATAAATATCAAAAGAATGAATCTTTGACTTATTCATAGACTTAGCCACTAATACACCATTTTGAGTAACCACTATACATTTCCCAATCCATCGATACCAACATAATTTGATTAAAACCAATTTATGGGACTGATGGTGGATGGTGTTTGATTATTCATTGTGTAACAACCATGAGGTTCCATTTTATTTTTTGAGGAAACTTTACTATGAGTTTGTCCTTAATGAGTTTCTAAACTATTTTGTCTATGGTGAGTTATAGAGCCAAGGGAAAGGCTTTGTGCAGGATTGACTAGATGCATGTCATACACCTAATTAAACTATAAGGATCCCTTACCCAAAAGCCACTTCAACATGAGATTCCCTCCATGGTAAAGAAGGTCATGGATATTGACACTTTGCATGCACTTAGTGTGCTTACTGATACACTCATTCAACATACGAGTAGGATTTTAGAGACTGATGCTGGAGATATTCTATAATGTGCATACCCAACCCCACCCATATATATCTTGTGGTGATATATGAAATATACCTTTGTATGATGATAGTGGTGCTTCAAAGGGCTTAAATGATACACTTTTGAGTGATGATTTTTTGGCACACACATTTGGTGTGCACATGTCAACCTCTACACACATGCAGATATATTTTATATAAATTTCATGTTAAATTTAAATTATATTTGCAAATTTAAAGCCTAAAAATTAATTTAAACATAAATTGAATAATATATATGTAATTTTTTATGTTCTAGGAGGAGACAATGCCTTTATCATCATAGTCCACTGCATTATTTGATCTTACTCAGCCTATGTTTACATTTACAAAGCCAACTAATGGGTAATCCACTACTACATCTATCCGTGTTAATACAAAACCATGTACATATACAAAGGTAAAATTTTGACTTAATCTTATACTCTATGTATATTTGTCTTATACTTAAGTTAAATTTATCTATCATGGATCTTAAATTTCAAGGACACTGCTATTAAATACACTCTTGGTTTGATAAAGGAGAAAATTTTCCCATATATTTTCAATAGTTTTTAGAAAACTAAGCGACATTGTTTGTTCAATTGATGAATAGAGTAGACACTCCTCCATCATTACGAGATGATACAAACATAGGCATTACTGCTACAATTTAATCCACATAGGCACTCATAGAGGTACATATTAATTTGTAATTTTAAATTGTAAAAATATATTTGTTTTAATAAATTTACTACATACTTAGGAAAATATAACTTATGTGAATGTATTATGTATGCAAGGTTATCAAATGACATATGACAGTCTAATTTAGATGATTACTATGGCACCTCCTCATGTTTATTCCTCATTTCACATGCTTGTTTATGTAGCTAAACTTGTTATGACCCAATTGAGCGTCAGAAGTAGATTGAGCACGACCATGAGCTTGCATTAAGTGCATGTTTAAATGATTTTTAATTCTAGTTTAAAATTAATTTATTAACTTACTTTCATGTATAATATGTTAATTTTATAATAATATTTGTATTTGAATACGTTTAGCTACATGTGAATTATGAGCATAGGACCTGCGGTCAGACCTTGGATCAATCCAAGGCATTCAAAGGATATCCTTATATAGGTAGGGCATCCTATGGAGAGTCTTATTCGAAGAAAATAAAGAGAGAGAGAGGATATTTGATGATTAGGATGTCTTAGATGATGTAATTTTTTGTATGCCTATATGGCAATGTACGTATTTTGGCATTATATGCATATACGACATTCATCTAACATTAAATATTATGTTATATAATGTAAAGTTTTGTATGCCTATATGGAAATGTATGTAGTATTGACATTGTATGCCTATATGCCATTCACCTGACATTCTATTATGTTCATATTTTGTATTCCTTTATGGTTTTTATTATTATTGTAAAAGTAAATATATCCTATATTACACCATATAATGGATTATGGTTTTATATGAGAAATCAATGGTAAGTTAAATATTAAAACTAATTTATGAGAAATGAGGTTTTTTTGACTTCCATTATCAATAGTGAAGTGCAATGTTTGACCATTGATCCACATTTGAGAATGGAATAGTTTTTATACTTTGAATTAATGTTAAATAATGTTAAGATGTTTGTGGTGCCAAACATAACACCATTTTTAGAATCCATGATAATATTACTTTATCTTGTTTCAAAGTAATTATACCCTTTTATTCAAGCTATGTAAGTATCTAGTTTTTTAGCCCAAAACTTTTCATTGAAATGAATTCTAAATTTATGAATTGACTACCACTTTATAGTATTGGCGTACTTATTTTGGTCATTTCATATTGTCATTTTAGTATTGGAGTACAATTCTATTAGTTTTTTACTATTAGACCTATGGTTTAAAACTTTATTCAATAGATCCTAGTCCTCTAAATGAATCTTAAACTCAATTCACATTATTAAGGCTTTATCCCCACTTTAGAATGTTTTCTTGCTCCATATACAACTTCAACCTTCCTGTTGTATCACTCTTTTAGCAAGAACTCAAAATTCTATCTTTTAGGCTTTACACATAACCTGTAGATTGATGTATTGGTTATAAAATGAGGTATAAAGGTTATTATTCCTTTGAAACATAGTGAAAAATTCACACACAGACCACCTTACCTTCTTAAAAGGTTCAAACCCTCAATATACTATCTTCACTTAATAGGCTTTTAGCCTTTCTACTAGGTTTGCTAGCTCTGTTATCACTTTAAAAATTTGAAATTAGACTAGAACCTCATACAATGAGTTTATAAATTCATTACAAATTCTTCATATCAAGTAACAAGATCTCAAAACTCCTTTATACATGAAGCTTGAAGGAAATTTGATAATTCACCCTTTTAGCCCCCTTTTAAGGTCAATTTTATGTCTATAAACATGTAGTCACCCATATCTCATCTTTTAAATTTTTCAAGACCTAAAACCTATTGATTCTTTTAGGACACAATCTCTAGCCACTACCTATGCATTTTTAGGAGATTGAGGGTTATTTCATGAGATATTGCGATTTTAGTAACCTAAAATCTTGTTTTAGACTTCCTTGTAGGCCTATTATCACCCAGTCATCAATAAATTCAACTATAGAGGTCTCTAAGGTATAAAACCTGGATAATTTTAAGAAGGTCCCCTAAAAGCCTATTATAAAATCCTGGTGAATCTTTGGCAAAATCATCACGTTGGTATAAATTGACTGGCAATTTTTATCAACTCTTTCAAAAAACTTATAAATAACTAGTTAATCAAGTGTCATATTCAAATCAATAAATAATAGAAAAAAATTCAAGTCAAACCCCTTTCCCCAAACATATTCATGGGGCAAATAACATGGTAACAATTTGAATCACTTAAAAGATAGGCATAATTCATTAAAAGTGTGAGAACGTTTATAGATATGTACAACTTTTATTTCTTACTTGGATTGTAATTCATTTTTGGCTACTTAAAATCCTCCTTGGCCTCCTCTTGCAATTTTTTCTTGTTTCATGAATGTCATGACATGTAGGGCTTGTATTTATTACTTGGGTTGGACTTCATTGTTGGTTTCTTAGACTCATCCTTGGCCCCCTCTTGCAATTGTTGTTCTATTTGTGATTCCCACAACCACAAAAGAATAAAATTTTAAAAGAAATTAAGTTATATGAATTTAGGTTTTAGGGTTTTAAGCAATTTGAAGCACTTATGTATATTTATTTTATAAGAGGTAATTTGTAGTAATTAAAAAACCAAGGGAGAAAGAGGTTAGAGGGTGACAAGTCTAAAGTCAAGATCTTGTTTATAGTTTCTTCTTTTTAATGATTAAATTTGTCTTCTTTTTTAAATATTAAATTTATCAATTTTAAGTGCTAAATTTGATGGCCATATTATGTATAAATTGAGTACAAACCTATGTAAGTCTCTCAAAAGACCAACCAAATAATATAATAAACTGAGTATAGCAAAAATTGTAATAAAAAATTAGAGTATAGAGTATAAACCAACTATGGGGCCATAGGGAAAGACAACTATGAAATGCGAGGATGACATAATTGAAAAAAATATTCAAATATTTTCATAGTTTTAAAATTATACACTATATAATAAGGTCTACCAAAATGTCTTAACCATATCCATATTAATCTTTCAAATATTTTTTTATTTCAATTAATAAAACATACCAACCAGAATATAATTATTACCTTAAACATTTAAAAATAAAATACATTATGATCATGAGGCTCTATTGCATTTATTCAATTTGTTCTTTGTGCATTGTTTAAAATAAGTATCTTGCATATCATTATTTCTTAGAAGAAATCAATTTCTTGTTTGTTTATAATAAGTATGTGGTAAAGACCAACTAGATAATATAATAAACTAAGTATAGAAAAATAATGATAAATAATTAGAGTATAAATTATAAACCGACTATGGGGCCATAGGGAAAGACAACTATGAAAAGTGAGGATGACATAATTGAAAAAAATATTCAAAACATTTTCATTATTTTAAAATTACAAACTATATAATAAGGTCTATCAAAATGTCTTAACTATATCCATATTGGTAGTTTAAATATGTGTGTGTGTGTGTGTGTGTGTATATATATATATATATAAAATTTAAATTAACAAACCATGCCAACTAGAATATAATTATTACCTTAAATGTTTAAAAACAAAATACAATATGATCATGATGATCTATTGCGTTTATTCAGTTTGTTCTTTGTGCATTGTTTAAAATAAGTATCACGCAAATAATTATTTCTTAGAGGAAATCAATTTTTTGTTTATTTAAAGTATGTGGTAAAGACCAACTAGATAATATAATAAAAGTATAGTAAAAATTGTGATAAAAATCAGAGTAAAGAGTATAAATCGACTATGGGGCCATATGGTAAGACAACTATGAAAAGTGAGGATGACAAGTAAATATTTTTAAATAAATTCTTTTCAAGAAACTTATCATTATATTTATTCATTGCACTAATTTTTAATTTTTGCATGTTGATATGTTCATAAATATAATGATAAGTTCCTTGAAAAGCATTTCTTTAAAGATATTTGCTCAAAACACTGTATATGTTGATTTTTTTAGAAATTTTGTGTATATCTGCAAATATTTTTCTTAAACTCAAAATCTGTGAAATGGGTATTTTTGGGTTAGTCATAAACATGGTTGAAATGATCATGAGGTTATGTTACATTTATTCATTTTGTTTAAAAAAAGTATCTTGCATGCCATTATTTCTTAGAAAAAATGAGTTTCTTATTTGTTTAAAAGAAGTATGTGCTAAAGACTAACCACATAAAATATTTTATTTTATTTTGTGCATTATTTAAAAGAAGTATATTACATGCCATTCTTTCTTAGAAGAAAAGAGTTTCTTATTTGTTTAAAAGAAGTATGTGGTAAAGACCAACCACATAATATAATTAATTTTGTTCTTTCTGCATTATTTAAAATAAGTATCTTGCATTCCATTATTTTTCAGATGAAATCAGTGGTAAAGACCAACCAAATAATATAGTAAACAGAGTATAGCAAAAATTGTGATAAAAAATCAAAGTATAGAGTATAAATAATAAATTGACTATGGGGCCATAAGGCAAGGCAAATATGAAAAGCAAGGATGGAAAGTAAATAACTTTAAATAAATGCTTTTCAAAGAATTTATCAATATATTTATTCATTTCAAGAATCAAGATAGATGACTATGCATGCAAACAACTGCTCTTAGTCTTCTATTTGATTAATTAAACATGTCTATAACAGTTATAAACTCTATTATAGAGATGCATATGTATTCGAGTATAAGTAAGTTGCTCAAATACATATGCGATGGTTTCTTGATTTTTCTATTCATTGATGCAAGCTATTGGTGGAAGCAAAGCTCTGGTAGGTGAAATATTGGAATGAGATGTTGGAAACGAAGGTGTAAATAATTTATAAATTTGTTTCCTTGTGATTACAATTGCAAGGTATGGATTTACGTTTCTTTTATTCTGAAGACTAAGAGAAGTTGTTTGCATGCACAATCATCTATCTTGAAATGAGTAAATATAATGATAAGTTCCTCAAAAAATATTTCTTTAAGATAGTTGCTCAAAACAATGTCTTTCAAATATCTTAACCATATCCATAATTAATAATGATAAGGTTTGCCAAAATGTCTTAACCATATCCATAATCAATAATGGCCTTTCAAATATATTTTAATTTCAATTAACAAACTATGCCAACCAAAATATAATTATTACCTTAAGCATATTGTGTCATAAGTCACAAGTGACTCTTAACATATTTATAAAATTGAGTAAAACAAACATGTTTTTCCTTATATATGGTTTTAATGACTAAAAAATTTAATCTTAAATAACTAAAACTATAATTATAAACTTGTAAGTTGAAATTACAATGTATTCAAGACTTCAAATCTTAAAAAACTAGGAAACATTAAAATAAGTTAATGACATAAATAACTTCACATCCCAAATTCTCATACCTAATATATATTTTATTTCTAGCATTGAATGTGATGCAAGTGGAAATAAAGCTATGGGGATCGAGGTTGAGATCATGCCCCATTTTAAAGTGAATTGGTACAAGTATATTGAAGGGCAAATGCAATATTTAATGTTGGTCCAACAAATCTCCCATGGGATTATTGGAAGTTACTCTAAAACATATGTGATGGTTTTCTCAAATTTTCTAGTCATCTATGCAAGCTATTAGTGGAAGTGAGGTTGTTGGTCCAATATAGATACTTAAAGTTCATTACGCTATAGATATTTCAAATAAGTTTAGTATAAAATATAAAGGGAATACTATAATATGCTTATGCATATCTATAATAGAGTTTATAACTATTATAGACATGTTATCTTAATCAAATATAACACAAAAATACCTCTGCTTGGTATAAAATAACAAGATAACACCATAATATACTTATGCATCTCTATAATAGAGTTTACACCTATTATAGACATGTTATCTTAATCAAACAAAACACAAAAATACACCTATTTTGTATAAACTAACAAGGGAACACCATAATATACTTATGCATCTCTATAATAGAGTTTACAACTATTGTAGACATGTTATCTTAATAAAAAAGAACACAAAGATACACCTAATTCACATAAAGTAACAATAGAACATGATAATATACTTATGCATCTCTATAATAGAGTTTACAACTATTATAGACATGTTATCTTAATCAAACAGAATAAAAAATATCCCTACTTGGTATAAAATAATAAGGTAACATCATAATATACCTATGCATCTCTATAATAGAGTTTACAACTGTTATAGACATGTTCTCTTAATCAAATAGAACACAAAAATACAACTACTTAGTATAAAATAACAAGGGAATGACACAATATACTTATGCATCTCTATAATAAAGTTTACAACTATTATAGCCATGTTATCTTAATCAAATAGAACACAAAAATATGCCTACTTGGTATAAAATAACAAGGAAATGCCACAATAAAATTATGCACCTCTATAATCGAGTTTACAACTATTATTGACACGCTATCTTCATCAAATAAAACATAAAAATACACCTACTTGATATAAAATAACAAGGGAATGCCATAATATACTTATGCATCTCTATAATAGAGTTTATAACTATTGTAGACATGTTTTCTTAATAAAAAAAAACACAAAAATACACTTGCTTCATATAAAATAACAATGGAACACCGAAATAAGTAGTGCATCTTTATAATAGAGTTTACAATTATTAGATACATGTTCTCTTAATTCAACAAAACATAAAAATACACCTAGTTGGTATAAAAAAACAAGGGAATGCCACAATATACTTATGCATCTCTATAATAGAGTTTACAACTGTTATAAACATGTTCTCTTAATCAAACAAAACATAAAAATACACATTTTTATAATCAATTATTGTCACTTTTCCATCAACATTAAAGTCACCCAGTATTAATTATCAAAATGCAATCTAGTTACATGAATCCATGGAAAATTATTTGAGATTACAAAATCTATTGTCCTTCCTCAATCAACCTCTGATTTCAGATGCCTAAGTTTCAAATTTTAACATGCCAATTTTATTCATTTTATTCTTGATAATTGTTATGTGCATTCTCTTCAAAAGTTGTTAGACTTGGATTCAGGACTACAAAACTCTCTGAGTGTAGTGTGTTTAAATAATTATTAATTAATCCTCTTCTTTTATATGTAGACTACCAAATTACCAGATTTTTATCAAATGGAAAATAGAAGACATTGTATCTAGTTGTATAGAGCCTCAAGCAAGTCTCCAAATTTTTGTCAAATTTGTTTGTTAACTTTGACTTTAAAAATGATAATGCACTAAAAAATTTCTTGTCTTCCATTGAGCCCAAAATCATTGTTTTTCATAAATTAATTATATTAAAATATTTTGAGATATCATAATGAAGTATTTCACTCAACCTTAAAGTAGTCCATAGTCTAGTAATTGAGCCATCTTCAAAAAACATATCCACAACCTCAATTTGTTCCAATATTATTGTGGAAAATTGAACAAAATGCTCACTTAACTTTGACAAATCTAAAATGCCTTTAAGTTATTTACCATTCAAATCTACACTCATGCAGAAGTGTTGGGCTAGATTTTGATTTTATTCTAAAAATTTGATGAGCTAGCATTTTTTCAATATTGAAGGTACACCACAGCCATGGACTGTAGTAGTTCATCTTTAGGAAATCAATCTCTAATCTCTAAAGAGAGACTCAATTTTCCTTCAAGGTGGACCTTACAAAGGATACAACCTCAAAAAACCAATCCTTTATAACATGAGATTCTTTGAGTCTATTAGATCAACCAAATGTGTCAAAAGTGTGTAGGGGTATTTTACATTCTTGTACGTCTGCACATAAATGAAATGTCCCACCCATTTCGGCCCTTGAATTTTAGTTTCCATAGTTTGTCATTTCATCAAACAATTAACATGCAAATTATTGGTTGACTGATTTTTGTGTTTGTTTTATTGTTTGATGTTTGTTATGATTGAGTTTCAACATAAAATGCATATACCAAATGATAGTACCAAGGACCAAACACTTTTCAACAATAAATAAACACTTTGCTAACAATTTCAATGCCAAATATAGAACTTTTATAACACAGTCAAAGTCTGATATAACTCAGATTAATAAGATAATTTTATTTGATTTAAAGTTTTGAATCATTTTATTCTAATGCAACATACCTGATGTATTCTTCAAGAAAGTACTACTATCATAAACCAAGATATGTGAGTTCTTCACAAACCCCACTTCACTGTCTACAATATGTAAGTCTAAAAATGATGGTATAGAAGCAACCAAAGTCACAAACCCTTTCCAAACACCCTCAAAAAAAATTCACACACACTATGATGCTGGGTGCCAAGATGATAAGAAGAAGACTTACCAAAAACTTCACAAAATGCAAATTTCTCCCTCAAAAGGGGTACGGCTAGGTACAACAGGTGTACGACCAGCAAGAGGAGGCAAATACAATATTTTATAGCTCTACAAACTCTTCCAATTTATCACTAGAAAATGATGCTCAACTATTTACAACAAATATGCAAATGACATATCAATGAAATCCTCAAACCCTCAACAATATTTACTCTATTGAAGCACAACTATGAATACTAGATGCATCTGCCTCACAAGCACCTTTAGATGGTATTTCACATCTATAGAATGCTATTACCAAAGGGATTTTTTGTTACCAACAGCCTTATGGGTTCAACCCTTCAAACCCTCTCAAGGAAAATGCTAGCAAAGAAAATAGCCAATAAAATCATATATTCAAGCATATCCCAAATGAGGCACTTTTCCCTCTTTTATAACTCTCCAAGAGGTCATTGCACTTTTTAGAGGGAATATTTATTTTAATTTCATTTTAATATTCCCCAAGGTGAGTGCTCCATAATATAACTTAAATGACATTTAAATATTTTATTTTTCATCACTTAACCATTAAATCCCAAAGTCCAATAATTAAATAAAAAATATTAATTTATGAACTTTAAACAAAGGCCCAAATGAACTTAGAATTTAGTGATATATAGCTTGTAAAAATGGTATCAATGAGACACTCCATCTCCAATACTAAAAAACCCAAAATAGATAGAAACTTGAATTTGCCAAAAATAGCAAGTTCAAGCCTAGAGTTCAAAATTCCCTAGAAAGACATCATATAAATAGTAGTGTTCTCTAAGGATCAAAAAGAACAAACCCAGAAGAACCTAGAAAGATTATCTCCATACAAACACTTACTATAAATAGTAAGTATGGACAAGCTATCTGAAATCTCTCTAGAAAGTGTCATATAGATCCACTGTAACACCCAAACACCTTGGTGACATCAAAATACTCCTCTAATTATGCTATCACCAACCCAGAAAGTCAGTTTTGACTGTGCTACAAGAGAACTCAAAAATGGGGACATTACAGCCTACCCCTCCTAAAGATTGCTTGTCCTCAAGCAATGCCAATACAACCTCCAATCAACAAACTGAACCAAAGTAAAACAAAAAATCATCCCAGGGTCCCAAACCCAAAATGGAAGTCTGCCATGCATAACATTCTCTGACTTCTACTACACTAATATGATATCAACTTCACCATATTAAGAGTGGTGAAGCAAGCCAATGGGACCCATCCAAACCATAGTGCCAATCCCATCACCACCTAGATCCCAATATAATCAAAACTCACATCCATTAGTCAAGAGGAATTAAGCATATCTAGACATGTTTGCACCATAACATTCCCTTTCATCCTCTATAAATCTCCTATGGATGTGATGTCTATCCCTCATAGGTGATGGAAGATATGAAACTACTCCTACCAAATTGAGGGAATGATAAAACTCTCCTCCATCATCGTTGTATTGACTAAACATGCCCTCATGCCTACTAGCACTGCAACTCTCTGTACCCATGTCTCCCAAGGAAATTTTTGAGACAAAGAAGTTGCAAACTTTGTCTAGTACATATTATCATGATGGTAATTTGATCTTTGACCCTGCAAGTAATCCTCTGAATATATTTGAGTTAGACACCTACAATCTCTAATTCCACCTTTTGTAGATGGCAACCCTTCATCCCATAATTGATGGTATAAATTATGAGCCAATCCACACTTATGCATCATCAGGTCATCTGTGTGTGGACTAAAGGAGAAATGATGAGTACTCCTCACTATGTAGTCAAGATAGAAAGTACTTGCCCATGTCAATAGTTGACCATCATAGTTATGGGAAATACACTCCTCATCACTCTCATCATTTGAATCAAATGATGGCTCATGTCTCTAATTCTAAATAACTAATTAGGTAGATAATCTGCAAGTCCTCTCTGCATACCCAATAACAAAATCTTGATCTAAAAGCAATTAGAGGTATTCTAATTTAATCCACTTTATGACATGTTGGATAGTTTGCAAATTAGATATAGAAGTGCCCACTACTACCACTATCTACCTTTCCTCCAATTGTGCCATCCAAAAGAGGTCCTCCACAAACTTGTGGGTACTGTCGATATGAGTTAAGGTTTGAACCACATTACCCTCGATAACCTTCAGCTGATCTCTCCATCTCTGTGGCTTAATAAGCTATCGATCAAAATCAGATGCATGGGATGTAATCTTTGATTTGCTTCTTGGAAAGGAAAACAAATCAACATGAGAAATGATCTCCCCATTGAATGATGCCCTACATATCTCCTGTGAAAATGATGGACTAGTGTGGTGATCCATCACACAACTCTTAGGGAAATCCACCAACTGATCACCAGTAATTATCATAGATATCAAGACTGTGATTGCTAGAGATGAAAACTGTGATAAGCTCAACTCCAAAGTAAGCTCATCTATTCATAACTTTGAATCTTGAAGGTCTGTTTGAGTGCTCTTCAATGAGTCTATGGTGACCTCAAGCTCATAGGTGAGCTCATCAGCCTCCTCTTCCTTTACCCTTAGAGCATAATAATAGACACCATCAAGCATGAGAAGATGATCTATATCTAATAATAACTATAGGTAATTATTCTTCATTATCCCAACTACATCTTTAAGTGCTTGAAACTCAACAAGGGAAAGTCCATTATCAAGGTGCTTATATATTCCTAGAGTCTAACAACAGTGTGCCATAAATTACTGAGTAACATCAAAGCATTCCAAGGCTGAAGTAATTAGGCCTTAATTCACCTTCAATTGCCTTGATAAATGATGAGACCCCTGTGATAAATCATCTCCACATAATTTTTTTGATTTTTAATCTACACTATGGTATGATGTTGAATCATAATCACACATCGATTGGTAAGCATCTTCATGTGTGTTATCAACTTCACACACATCCTCATCAAGTGTACTACTATTATGGGCCTTTATGGATGGCTCGAATGATATACTAGAGGCTGTTGATTTGCCAATATCATTGCACACCTCCCCTATTAAAATAGATACACACACATCTATCAAACAATCTTCAAAACCATCTCCATTAGGCCACTTTTTAGTTTTGTTCTCATCTTCTAATGTCTGATATACAAAATCAAACTTATTGTGGCTTGAATCCACAACACCTATTACATCAATATCACCTGAAACTTTAGTTTCTGCATTAGGTGACTCCACACAACCATCACTCTCATGTGTAAGGGTGGTAACCTCATGCTGATGCAAATAGAACAGACTGTTGTCACACAAATCAAAATTGTTATGGCTTGTATTCTCCTTACTTTCCTCATGTTTGACACTCATATCTTGTGTGCCAACATTAGAATTCTCTTCTACAACATTTTCCTCATGTGCCATAACATTCAAATCATGACTACACTCAAAATAATGATTGTTGTCATAAATATCAAAATTGTTATCAGGGATGATAACAACCTCTTGAGTGTTGCAAGTAACTTCAAGAGCTTCTACCAAACTATCATCAAGTTGTGAATCTTTTTTATCCATGCATTGGTGGTTAGGCTACCAAAATTATTTGCAAGAGAAGAATAAACCTTGTCTTCTCATTTGGTTCTTGCTCATTATAGGAATCCTTGTAACTTGTAAACCACAAGTAATAGATTCCTCTTCTATCAAATGTATTTTAACCTTCTCATTTTTTTGCTCAACCAATGTCTTTGACAACTCATGTGCTACAGGGGAAACATGTTGTTCCTTTCTCCAAATAACCAACAAGTTAGATAAAAATAGTTTGGAGATATCATCATTTTCATCTAAAATCAGAGACAAGATAGTTTGCATTTTTGTTTTAACATTATCTGCATGATATTTTTTGATTTTGTCAATGAAACAATGTAACATTTTGAGAATTAAATCATCACACTTAAGATCAAGTAATAAGACATATGATCTGACCTCAGCCATAATTTCTAACATATTAGCAGTCTTTTTGAAAGATAGACTTCTAGTATCACCCAAACCATGAAAGCTTTCATTAATCATCTATAACATCTCCCTTATTAAGTCATCATGGTAAGGTGCTTTAGGAGCTAAAATTCTCATGACTTCACTGATGCATGTGATAAAAATCAATCTTACCTTCTTGTCTAGATGCCTCAACAACTCAAGCTTACATAATGAATTCTTTGAAGGAATCAAAGCCACCCACATTGACTCAGAGGGTGTCTAAGGGATTTTAGATAAATATTTCTTAGCTTCTCCCAAGGTGATGAGAAGTCTCTCATCTAACTATGGCAAAAAATTTAGTTTCAATCTTGCATCAAAATATCTTTCACAAAGATCATCCTTCATGAGAGATGCCATGATCTCACATTCATTGATCAAAACCTTTCAACTGTCCAACTTTGAACATGCATGCAAATGCTGATCACCCACATGCAAAGCTAAGAATCTGTCCAAAACTTGAAGATCTGCAAGAAAATGGTAGCAACGAAAATAGGTTGCATGTCTTATTTTTTCATCTACATGTCTAAATATAACCTCACAAGATGGTAGGATACATTGCTTTGATATCATTTAAATGTCCCACCCTTTTTTTCCCTTCAATTTTACTTTCTATAGTTTGACATTTCATCAAACAATTGGAATGTAAACTATTGATTGACTGATTTATGCATTTGTTTTGTTTTTTGATGTTTGTTATGATTGAGTTTCAACATAAAATGCATATACCAAATGATATTACCAAGGACCAAACACTTTTCAACAATAAACAAACACTTTGCTAACAATTTCAATACCAAATATAGAACTTTTATAACATAGTGAAAGTCTGATATAACTCAGAATAGAAAGATAATTTCATTCAATTTAAATATTTGAATCATTTCATTCCAATGTAACATGCCCAATGTATTCTTCAAGAAAGTAATACTATCATAAACCAAGATATGTGAGTTCTTCACAAACCCCACTTCATTGTCTCAATATGTAAGTTTGAAAATGATGGTACAACAACAACCAAAGTCACAAACACTTTCCAAACACCCTCATAATTTTTATACATTCACTATGATGCTGGGCACCAAGATGACAAGAAGAAGACTTGCCAAAAACTTCACAAAATATATATTTATCCCTCAAAAGGGGTACAACTAGGTATAATGGTGTACGACCAACAAGAGGAGGCAAATACAATCTTTTATAGCTCCACAAACTCCTTCAATTTGTCACTATAAAATTATCCTTAGCTATTTACAAAAAATATAAAAATGACATATCAATGAAATCCTCAAACCCTCAATAATATTTACTCCATTGAAGCACAACTACAAATACTAGATGCATATGCCTCACAAGCAACTTTGGATGGTATTACACATCTTGTAGAACATTGTTATCGAAGGGAGTTTTCATTCCCAACAGCCTTATGGGTTCAATCCTTCAAACCCTCTTAGGGAAAACCCTAGCAAAGCAAATAGCCAACAAAATCATATATTCAAGCATATCCCAAATGAGGCACTTTTCCCTCTTTTATAACTCTCCAAGAGGTCATTGCACTTTTTGGAGGGAATATTTCTTTTAATTTCATTTTAATATTCCCCAAGGTGAGCGTTCCAAAATATAACTTAAGTGACATTGAAATATTTTATTTTTCATCACTTAACCATTAAATCCCAAAGTCTAATATTTAAATAAAAAAATATTAATTTATGGACTTTAAAATGGAGGCCCAAATGAACTCAAAATTTAGTGATCTATAGCTCACCAAAAAGGTCTTGACGAGATGCTTCATATTCAACACTAAAAAACTCAAAATGGATAGGAACCCTAATTTGCCAAAAATAGCAAGTTTGAGCCTAGAGTTCAAAATCCCCTAGAAAGACATCATATAAATAGTAGTGTTCTTTAAGGACCAAAGAGAACAAACCCAAAAGAACCGATAACAATTATCACCATACAAGCCCTTATTATAAATAGTAAGTATGGACAAGATATCTAAAATATCTATGAAAAGTGTCATACAGATCCACTATAACACTTGAACACCTTGGTGACATCGAAATACTCCTCTGATTATGTTGTCACCAACCAGGAAAGTCAGCTCTGACTGTGTTGCAAGAGAACTCAAAAATGGGGACATTACAATGACAATTCACTAAAAAATCTTGTCTTCCACTAATCCCAAAATCATTGTTTTTCATAAATTAACAAGATTAAAATATTTTGAAATACCATAATATAGTATTTCACTCAAAATTAAAGTAGTCCATAGTCTAGTAACTGATCCATCTTCAAAAAAATTGTCCACAACCTCAAAACTTGTTCCAATATTATTGTGGCAAATTGAATAAAATGCTCACTTAACTTTGAATAATCTAAAATGGCTTCAAGTTGTTTACCATTCAATTTTACACTCTAGCAGAAGTGTTGGGCTAAGATTTTGATTTTATTCTAAAAATTTGACGAGCTAGCATTTTTTCAATATTGAAGGTACACCACAACCATGGATTGTAGTAGTTCATCTTGAGGAAATCAATCTCTAATCTCTAAAGAGAGATGGAATTTTGCTTCAAGGTGGACCTTATAGAGGATACAACCTCAAATAATCAATCATTTGTAACATGAACTTCTTTGAGTATTTTAGATTGACTAACTGTGTCAAAAGTGTGTAGGGGTATTTTACATTCTTGTAATTTTGCACATAAATATCCATCTTCATTAAATTGAAAATAGTTACCACTATGTTCAATATTTTTCATCAAGATCCAACTTGTGAACTTTCTCCTTGTAAATGAATTTTGTGTTAAATACAAATTATCAAGGGCAAGGCATATAAATTTTCTCAACATAGAATATTCTTGAATGTACATTGTTCTTTCTTGAGCTTTCTTTATCATTAAATTCATTTAATCTAACATGGGTAAAATGCCACATAAGGTCAATAATTTTTCCATATCAGTTAACTGAAACAAAATATCTGGATATTTATCTATTATGCGGCAATGTTTCTCCATTATTCCCATCAATGATTTATATTCTACATATACTCTATGTGTTGGTCCACAAAGGGAAATCCATTGAGTATCAACATCCTTAAGTAGTTTCTTTCCTTATGTTAGACCTTCAAAAAAAAAATTGAAAATGTAACATTCTTTTTGGACTTCTAAAAGTATAAATGGATTTCATGAATAAAGTCTTCAACTTTTGAGACTAATATAAACTTGCTCACAATTTTGAATGCCAAATTCATTCTATGTGCCATGTAATGAATACCAATCATATATGGTGTACAAAAAGATTGTATATTTACACAAAGACCACTTATTTGATCTTGCATAATCGATGCTCCATCTGCCCCTACACAAGCAATATTTCTTACAATTGAGAAATCATTCATGCCACCAACCTCTTTCAAATTATTCTTGACTAGTTCCAAAAGGTTTTAAGAATTTGCATTTTATTTCATTTTATGAATGGTAAGAAAACGAGGTTGACGAACATGATTTACAATAGTGTAAACATGCATACACACCCAAGAAGTGTTATCAATGGTTGTAAATTCATCTAATGATAATTATATGTATCTTGAAAGCCTTATCTTCTCTTAAAGATCCTCCTTTTATACTTCAATAAGATAGCCCATTCTCAACCACTAGTAACTAATTAATGAGCATTTGGAAAGTTTGAGATGCTAAGAAATTATAACATGTCCTTATATCCTAGATAATCAGTCATTGGTTGACCTTTATTTAAAATGTGAAAAATAACATAAAGTTGTACAATCTTTAATATTTCGTTGATTCCCTTCATTTTTCCAAATAAATCTACAATGTTTGTTCCACTTGCATGAAGTTTTTGTTGTTTTGTTAGGTATTCATCATATTCACTTTCATACCTAACATGAAGAGAATCTTATTTTATTCTCCATCGTATCACTAATTTCTCCTCTCCATTTATAATTTTCTTTTCATATACTTTCCCTACATGCTTCTCTATGGTATCTATTTTTAGATGCAAGCATTTATGCCTCCCTGATTTCCAACTACATGTCTTGCATCTACACTTTTTTGGTGGTTCAATAGTGTCTTCACTCAAAATAGGTTCAATGAAAGGATATTTAGAAACCCATTCAACTTGAAAAATCTTATAAATTTTCCATTCGTCAAACTTTCTTTTTTTAGAGCTATGACAAATTCATGAACTACTTGTGAGGTTGAATCATCAACACTTTTAGAACTAGATTGTCTTAAATCAGATGTGTCATGATCATTAGCATTGTTACTTTCATCTACTGATTGAAAGTGATTAGAACCCTGTTGAACATGATCTTGATCATGAGAAAGAATGTTTGGTTATGATTGATTTTCTAAACCAATATTTATTTTTAAAGGTTATTCTTACTGATGTTTATCAAAATATGACAAAAAAGTATTTCCCTTCGATGAACCCCCTACTAATTTCCTATCACTCGAACTAGGAGTAGACATTTTACAAATCAAAATCTTATTAATGCCAACTTTGTGAATTATCAATGCAAAACACTCCCTTCAAGGATGAAATCACTATTCCACTTCTTGAATTAACTTTTGCATTGGTAGTTTGAAAGTTGGCACCTAAAAATAAGCAATTATTTCAACACATTTATATATATAAATTTAAAAAATGAACTGCCAAAATATCAATTTGAAAATGATATCATAATAAAATTTAAATCTGCACAATCTATAAATTATAAATTAAAACTTGAACCAAACCACAACTCACTTTCAAATTCAAAACATGGAAAAAGGGGCCAACATAAATTAATAAGGACATTCTACAATTTCTTAGTGACTATTTTGATGCACTTTGGATCTTCATTTTTATGGTTGTAGAATACTAGTGATTCTAGGAAGCAACAAATGTTTCTAAAATGTGCATAGGGGTTTTTATAAATTATGGGAATAATAATGAACAATGCACTAATTAAATATATCAATTATCAAATATATGTGTATGCAAATTAGATTTTAAATAATATAATCTAACCTATCCAACAGAGTAAAGCCTATGGAAGAGGCAATCTCTTGAAATAAAGATTTCTAATCCTATAAAAGTGTTTTATCAATGAAAACAAAATAATGAAAAAGAAAATAAAATCACTATTATAACTAAGAGGAACTAAAGAAACAAACTAACATAATCATAATTCAATTTCAAATATCATAATTTAATGGTCAATCTTAGATTAGTCTTTTGAGAGACTTATAGAGGTATGTACTCAATTTATACTACGTACTGCACATGATCTAACTATATGTACTCAATTTTTTTAAGTTATGTCATCCTCTCTTTTCATAGTTGTCTTACCTTATGGCCCCATAGTGGATTTATTATTTATACTCTATACTCTAATTTTTTGTCATAATTTTTTCTATACTTAGTTTATTATATTATTTGGTTGGTCTTTACCACATACTTCTTTTAAAAAAATAATAAATTAATTTTCTTTAAGAAATCCTCCTTTTAAACAAATAAGAAGTTGATTTCCTCTAAGAAATAGTTTCATGTAAGGTACTTATTTTTAAAAATGCACAAATAATAAAATGAATAAACACAACAGAACCTCATGATCATTTCAACCATATTTTTGACTAACCTAAAAATACCCATTTCATAAATTTTGAGTTCAAGGAAAATATTTGCAGATACACATGAAATTTCCAAGAAAACCAACATGCACAGTGTTTTGAGGAAATATATTTAAAGAAATGATTTTCAAGGAACTTATCATTATATTTATTCATTTCAAGACAGATGATTGTGCATGCAAATAACTACTCTCAGTCTTCAGAACAAAAGAAACACAAATCCATACCTTGCAATTAAAATCACAAAGAAACTAGCTTATAAATTATCTATACCTCATCCTAATATTTTGACTTCTAGATCTTCACTTCCACCAATAGCTTGCATCAATGAATAGAAAAATCAAGAAATCATCAAAAAAAAAATTTAAAGAAATGATTTTCAGGGAACTTATCATTATATTTATTCATTTCAAGATAGACAACTATGCATGCAAACAACTACTCTCCATCTTCAAAATAAACACAAATTCATACCTTGTAGTTTCAATCACAAGGAAACTAACTTATAAATTATTTACACCTTCATTTCTAACCTCTCATCCCAATCTTTTGACTGCCAGAGATTCACTTCCACCATTAACTTGCATCAATGACTAGAAAAATCAAGAAACATTAGCAAAAATATTTAAATAAATTCTTTTCAAGGAACTTATCATTATATTTATTAATTTTAAGATAGACGACTATGCATGCAAACAACCACTCTCAATATTTAGAACAAAGAAACATAAAATCATATCTTGCAATTACAATCACAAAGAAAACAACTTAGAAATTACACCTCTGTTTCCATCTTCTCATCCCAGTATTCCAACTATCAGAGCTTTGCTTCTACCAATAACATGCATAAATGACAAGAAAAATTGAGAAATAATCACATACATATTCAAGGAACTTCCATTAATCCTATAAGTTGTGTTACACCAACATTAAATTTTGCCTTAGGCCCTCAATATGTCAGTGCCAGTTCACTAAAAAATGGGGCAAGATCTAAACCTCAATCCCCATAGATTTAATTTCACCTGCACCACATTCAATGCTAGAAATAAAATAAACCTTAGGTTTGAAAATTATTTATTATTAAGTTTTTTAGTTATTAAAACCATATAGAAGGAAGAGCATGTGGTGCCAAAGAATATTCAAAATATTTTCACATAATAAATATAATTATTACCTTAAGCTTATTGTGTCCTAGGTAGTCCATATTATTTACACACACACACTCTCTCTCTCTCTCTCACACACACACACACACACACACACACACATACACCTAATGATTCCAGACCAACCTATACATGTCTCACATAATTTCTTGACGAATCAGAGTCATACATGTATAGTAAATATGATGAATCTGTGTTCTAAACTATGAATTTGTATAAAATTGAGGCTATTTGACCTATTTATATTTTCAAATAATTATCCATTTTTAAAATTAAAAAACCTACTTATAGCCATTTGACTATAAATAACCACTAAAATTTTCCCTGGTATGAAACTAATTAAATATGTTAATAAACACTCTCATACACCCATCTATAAAATTTTGTGCATAATTTAAAATTTTTATACTTTTTAAGGTTAATTCTAATTTTATTGATACATACTCATGTTTATCCCACAATGTATATCACCCTTTAGTCTTGACAAATCCAAAAATACATGGAAAATACCTTATTATCCTAAATGTGTCACTCAAAACTCTGTTCTTACCTCTATAGATTGAGAATCTCTTCACAAAAGCACTAAACCAGATCATAGAATAATAAAAATTTAAACTTAAATGTACAAGGATGTCTAATATTCATCAAAAATCATACAAAGCCTACTTTTATTCATATATCCTAAAAATACATGTACAAACCCTTGTAACCTCTCTCCAACCTCCATACAATAACCTATAACTTAATTTTATCCTTGTTTTCATTGATCTATTTGGTTCCTCCTTTGATTTTTTTAACCTTATCATGTTATTATATATGTGTAAACTTTTTTTGGTCTTGTTTCAAGACCAAATATCTCTCAAAGAATCTCAACATGACCTTTTTGGAAAAGCATTCCCATAATAAGGAAATGACACAAAAAGTCATTATTATTACAATGATATGATGAAGATGCTATCAAAGAGGGAGACCATTCCCTATTAAATGTGAAAAATTATAAAATTAAAATTCTTTACATATAACTACAATTCATATATGCTTTTACAACTATAACAGTTTGATATCTCCATAAATGCAATTTTTTGGTAGTGAAAAAATAACTTGTTGAGCTCCAACAAGCATTTATGCCTCTAAGACCTCCAAGTTATTATCCATCACTTTAAACACATATATGTAAGAAAATTACATGCATTTCCATGACCATGACATTCAAAATCACAATTTCACTAGTGTTTAGGAGCACAAAAACACTGAGATGATGAGTTGTCAAAGTTAAAGCTGCAGTTGGAGAACTCCATTTTTGGTGCTTCTTGGCTACCAAAACATATATACGGGCAAAAAAAATCTATGAATAGGTTATTTTCCTCTCATCATACCTGATCTACAAACCCATCATCCATTTTAGGCTCAAGAATGTCCTTCCCAACACAAGAAAAATATAAGTTTTTAGCCTAACTTTAGACATACATAAATTAAAAACTATAAGTCATATGGATGAAATATAAGATCCCTCATGTAATGTGAAATACCTATAATTTCACCCCATATCAATTTGGTACAATAATTGAGATCAATTTGTGGCACAAGTTGTAGTAATGGGTCGTAAAATGTAATTTTTTGGTAGTGAAGAGACATCTTCTTGAGCTCCAATTGACATTTCTACTTCCAAGAATCCTAGGTGAAAATCCATCACTATAAGCACATCTATATAGAAAAATTACATGTGATAAAACAACTATGACATACAAGTCCACCTGGAAGTACATTTTTTACTACTGTTTAGGAACACAAAAACACTAACAACAAATGATGTGAAAGTTGAAGTTGCAATTGGAGAACTCTATTTTGGGTGCTTCTTAAATGAAAACCAACACTAAAAACATGTATATAGGGGTAGATAATGTCCAATATTAGGTTTTTTTTCCTTCCATCACACCCATTTTAAAAACCTACCAACCATTCTGGGCTCAAGAATGCCCTTCCCAACACAAGAAAAATGCATATTTAAATCCTAACTTCAGACATGTGTAAATTAAAAATTTTAAGTCATATGGATGAACCATAAGATCCATCCTATTCATTTTAAATCCATTTAATTTCAACCCACATAAAATCCATATGACCTTCAAGAACAATCCATGGCACAAGTTGCAATAATGGATCCTAAAATGCAACTTTTTAGTAGTGAAGAGATAACTTTTTGAGCTCTAACTAGCATTTATACCTATGGGACCCATATGTATAAATACATCACTCCAAGAACATGTATATAGGAAAATTAAATGTTATCCAATGACCATGATGCCTAAGTCCACCCAAAAGTGCATTTTTACTACTATTTAGGAGCATAGAAATACTGATAACAAATGTCATCAAAGTTAAAGTTGTAGTTGGAGAATTCCATTTATGGTGCTTCTTGGATAAGAAATGGAAGTTACAACATGTCTAAAATTTTGGATAACATCTAAAACTAGGTTATTATTCTCCCATCATGCGTGGTTGGCAAACCAACCACCCATTCTAGGATCAAGAATGCCCTTCCCAACACAAAAAAATTGTAGATTTTTAGCCTAACTTTAGACATGTATAAAATAAAAACTATAAGTCATATGAATGAACCATAAGATCCATATTATACATGTTAAATCTCTATAATTACACCCTAAACTAAGTTGGTATAACATTAAATATAAATCTATGGCACAAGTTACAATAATGAGTCCTAAAATGTAACTTTTTGGCAGTGAAGAGACAATTTCTTGAGCTCCAACTGGGATTTATACCTCTGGGACCCCAAGGTGTAAAATGATCACTTTAAGAAAATTTATATAGAAATATTACACATGATATAATTACCATGACATCCAATTCCACTTTGAAGCATATTTTCACTACTGTTCAAGAACGCAAAAACACTAACAATAAATGTTGTCAAAGTTGAAACTATACTTGGAGAACTCCATTTATGGTACTTTTTGGATGAAAAATTATGATATAAACACATATATATGAGTGGATAATGTCTAGGACCAAATTTTTGGCTTGCCATCATTCTTGGTTAACAAACCCACCACCCATCATGGGCTCAAGAACGCCCTTCCCAACATAAGAAAAGTGCAATTTTTAATCCTAATTTTAGACACGCGTAAAATATAAACTAAATTTATTATGGATGAACTATTAGATACCTCATGTACATTTAAATCCCTCTAATTTCACTTTGGATCAAGTTGGTAGACTCTTGGAGAGAAATTTTTGGTACAAGTTGCAGTAACAAGTCCTAAAATGTAACTTTTTGGTAGTGAAGAGACAACTTCTTGAGCTCCAACTGAAATTTATGCCTCTGAGACCCCCTTATACAAATTCATCACTCAAAGAACATATATATAGGTAAATTAATCATTATCTAATGACCATGACATCTAATTTTACCTTGAAGCACATTTTCACTATTGTTTAGGAGTGTAGAAACACTGACAACAAATATTGTGAAATATCACCAAATGGGATATTTACTAAAAACACATAAAAATATAGAATAAAAACTCACACTTAAGCTAAAATATTCAAATATTAAATACCTTTCTCGAATCCCACATTATAATTTTAGATTACACATTCAAATAATAGATTATAAATGATATTTATTGGAGGCAATATCCATACATAATGACTCATAAAATGAAAGCTACAAATATTGATATAAACCACACACTTACAAATATTGTGAAACTATAAAAAAATATGCAATACACACTTATAATGCTTCACATAACTCTATTGAATATCATGCATAACATGCTTCTACACACTTGGTCTTCTGAATCTCCTTAAAAGTGCCTTCACAATCCCTAAGGGGAATTGTCCTACTAAACCAAAGGGGATTCATCCTCTGATCCTATCTTCAATGGATTTTTATCCATAGAAGAGATGAAACTGAACAGGAGCCCAAAATTACAATAAAAAAGGGGTTTAATATATATCTAATATACTTTTACAAATGAGGAGTGTCATAATTATATAATTACAAAATAGAAGGAGAAATAGAGGGAAGATCATGAGAGAGAAAGATTAGCGCCAAAGTTTAAAGTGGTAGAACTATTTATCAATAGTGCATTTTTCCTCTCACATGTACAAGGTAATATTCAAGATTTATATGTGACCAACTCCCATGTGCCCTCAATCCTTTGTATGTGACCCTCAATTAGGAACAATAAACCTTGTCCCCCACTTTCCCATATACAAGCTCATTAGTCAAAAGATTCCTTCAATCACATGTTTGAGTCAAATGATGAGATCTTCAATTCAATTTTTATCAAGGTAAATTTTAGTGGTGAATATTCATTAATTCATGAATATTCCATTTTGGAAAATTTGAATTTGGTGATTTTTTAGGGTGCAACATATGACCCTTTCACTTAAAATTCTAGGATGTCATATTTTTAGGGGTCAACTCACCAATGATTTATAATAATTATGGGGTTATCCATGTAATTTTTCATCTATATATAGTACATATGTTCCTAGAGGTCATGAAATTAAAACCTTAGTATCTTTCTTTACCAAATTATGAATGTCCTAAGACTTGAGGCCGTACTCCACTGCTTGACTGCTTTCAACAACCTGACCTCCACCAACATTATACTGCATGATGTAAACCAGATGCTCAATGGTATTGTGTCACATGGTGATAACCAACTACCAAATCACAATGTGCCACATGATGGTAACCTAACTTCTAGGGTCAATGTGTCATGTGATGGTAACCTACCACATAATGGTAATGTGTCACAGGATGGTAACTTGCCACATGATGGTGATGTGCCATGCAATGATAACCTACTACCTGATAGTGATTTGCCACACAACAAAAACTGATCACTTGATAGCCATGTGCCACATAACAACAATATGGAGTATAGTAATGGTGTGTCATGTAGTCATAGATTGACACCTTGTAGTGCTGTGCTATGTAGCTACAACTTGCCACCTAGAAATACTATACTGCATGACTATAACTTAATGCTTGGCAATAGATAAGAAGCTGATAATAATAAACCATTGGATAACAAAGATCCAACATTAGGAGGAAATATTAAGGGTAAAACACCACAATAAATATCATAAAAATCCAACATCATGTCTTATTTTAGAAATCTAAGAAATAAGACTACACAGATAACAAACACTTCAAATACATGTAATTCTAAATATTTTTTAAAAAATATCAATTAATTGTTTTCACTATAGAATAATTGTAAAACCATTTCAATGCAGAAATCAACATGGATATTAACACTATTTCATTAAAAATAATCAATCCCTTCTCATTACCTAAAGATTTTATTAATGAAATGCCACCCCTAGAAGACACATCTCTAGGCACTTTACTAGAACCCACTCCTTTGGGCACTCCATAAGAGAAATGTAGTTCTTTTTAGACACCAATTTTTATTGAAAATTCCACTAAAAAAAGATGATGGAGGAAGAGAAGTACATGGACAATAGGAAGGTATTTTTAAGTTGATTGGGCTGAAAAATATCAGTTTATAGAGCCTATAGACCTAGAAATTTGTAATGAGCCTCCTACAGAAAGTAGATGTACAATACTTAAATTGGAAATAATTAAGAAACATTATGGAAATATATATATATATATATATATATATATATATATATATATATATATATATATAATGAAGCACTAAGATAGATAGATAACAAGAACACATAGATGGAAAAATGGAGAAGAGTGCATGCATGTAAGATATACACGTGAATATGAAAATGATTAAAAGTGATAAAAACATCTTGTTATCTTTCTATCTTAGTGCTATATGAAGCACTAAGATAGACAGATAACAAGATGTTTGTATCACTTTTAATCATTTTCATAGTCACGTGTATATCTTACATGCATGCATTCTTCTCCATTTTTCCATCTATGTGTTCTTGTTATCTGTCTATCTTAGTGCTTCATATATATATATATATATATATATATATATATATATATATATATGAAGCACTAAGATAGACAGATAACAAGAACACATAGATGAAAAAATGGAGAAGAATGCATGCATGTAAGATATACACGTGACTATGAAATATATATATATATATATATATATATATATATATATATATATATATATATATATATATATATATATATGAAGCACTAAGATAGACAGATAACAAGAACACATAGATGGAAAAATGGAGAAGAATTCATGCATGTAAGATATACACGTGAATATGAAAATGATTAAAAGTGATAAAAACATCTTGTTGAGAAAGGGGGAACCATCAAAGCACAATTTGGAAGAGTTATGCAATCCAATCCTAAGTAAAAATATGTATAGTTCTCTACTATTTTCCACATTTAAAAAAAGGGAATACCCATTTCTGATTTTATAGATTACAAAATTTTTTTTCAACATAATGGGTTTCTAGATATTCCACAGTCACATTAGTTAGATAATAGTTCTTGAGAAATGGCAAAATGTCTAGCCATTATTGAGAAGGAAGATTTGAAAGAAAGTGTTAAGAGATCATTGTTTATTTCTCTATCCATCGATGAGGTAACCGTAGTCGACAACAGAACATGGGTTTGCATGCATGTCTATACCTTTGAAAACTATTCAAGGCAACCTCATCTTTTAGCTATCCATAAAATGGTAGAAAATTACAATTTCAAAAACTTCCATAGATTGGTTGTATCCAATTTAAGAGAGAGAGCTGGGATGGATGATTATGTCATAGCTACGATGCTGGTGTGTGTTGGAGCTAATGGTGCATCAATGATGTAGGGGCATAGAAAGGGTCTGTGTGTTCACCTATAAATAATAATTTATCGATTTATGATTCCAATCCATTGCATGGCACAAAGGATGAATCTTGCTTACAAAATTATTAGCACTTCAGTAATGTCATAAAAGTAGAAGAGCTTATTCATGACTTGCATGCGTACATTTCCAACAACCAAAAAAGATTTATGGAGTTCAAAAAATTTGTAATTGGGGTGACAGATGGTAAAAAAAATACTGAAAGATGTGGAAGCTAGATGGATTTCCATGTATTAACTTGCCTATAGAAATTTTGAGGAATATCCATCTTTGATAGGGTTTATGTATAAATATCACAAGGAAGTTGACAAAGCAAAAGATTTTCTATGTCATTTAACATATTTATAAATTTTACTCACATTATGTGGTATTTTTCCAATGTTGAAGGAAATCAACTGTTTAATGAAACATGTCCAAGAGAGATCTATTTATATTGTTGACTTCATACGTTTGAGAAAATGTGTATGTCAATATTTAGATATATTATACACATCGAATGAAAGATTTCGCTGACCTATTTTTAAAACCTAGAAAATTTTGACTAATTTTTAGAATCCAAAGAGTTATTTAAAATTCAATATACATGATTATCTTTGTGTCATGGTAAATGGCATTGAGATCCCAATGCACACATTCTCTAGAAGACTTGAAGTTGTAGGAGTAAAGCCTTAATATGTACCTTTGAAACCTTTACTATATGATACTATTTTATGTAAAAAATGAATTAAATTGAGAAAAACCTCACAAAGTTTATTTGCTAAGATCAGAGAATGTTTTCAAAGGGATGAGTTGTTGAAGGACATGGGAGTTGTGAATCCCATTTTTTGGAATAGTGTTAATAGTCAAGAACAGATCAACACATTATTTCATAAATACATGGGTACAATTGTTATGCATTTATATAAATTTGTAGATGTGAATGGATTTTAGATTGATGGTATTTTAAATAAATAATTACTGACATCTTGGTCAACATAGTTTGGGATTACAATGATGGATCAATTTTAGTGTTTAAGTGACCCAATAGAAAATGGTGCCATTACTCGTCTATGGATTTTTTTTTATCCAAGTAGTGAATTAAAAGAAAGTATTAGTGAATATTTTAGATTATATGAACTTGCTCAAACATTGATTTTGGGTTATGTGGAAGATGGGTGAGTGTTTAGTGCATTATCCTTCATGAAGTCAAAACTTAGAAATAGATTGGATAAAAATCTAGAGACTTGCTTGAGACTATATGTTTTGTGTTATTCTATGGACAAGTTTACATATGATAGAGCAATGACAACATGGAGTTATCTAGTGGAAAGAAGAGGCATGACTAATACAACTACCAATATAGAGGAAGAGAATATTGAGACTGAATCTGACACTGACATGGTAGATGCAAATCACACTCACGATGAGCAAGTTTCTTAAGGATTGTTTCAGCTACCTGAATTTTAGTTTGATAAGTATGGAAATTACTATTTTTTGAAATATTTCTTATTCTTTCATCTTCAAATACATTAAATTCTGTAATCTAATTTTTGGATGTTACAATCATGAATATTATTCAATACATTAGAATTAATATTTTTTTTGTCCTTTTAAAATTCTATGTATTTCAAATAGTAATTTATCTTTGTAATGCTTATCATTCATTAACAATCATAATTCTCATTAATATTATACAGATCATTTCCTTATAACATTCATTGATGAGAATACTGAGACTGAATACAACACTGGCATGGTAGATACAAATCACACTTATGATGAACAAGTTTCTAAAGGATTGTTTCCACTACCTGCGTTTTAGTTTGATAAGTATAGCAATTATTGTTTTTTGAAATATTTCTTATTCTTTCATCTTCAAATTTCAAATACATTAAATTCTTTAATCTATTTCTTGGATGTTATAATCATGAATCTTATTCAATACATTAGAATTAATATTTTTTTGTCTTATTAATATTTTGTGAATTTCAAATAGTACTTTATCTTTGCAATGCATATAATTAATTAAGTAGAAATCATAATTCTCATTAACATTGTACAAAACATTTCCTTATAAAATTCATTGATGCATACAAGTCTTATGTCTAGACATGCACGGTGCACCATAGGTCACTAGTTCTCTCATAATTAAAACTCCAATTATTAATATTTATTTATATACATGCATAACAGTGTAACTATAATTATTCCATAGAATATTTACTCTACAATAGGCTATGTTTTTTACAACTACTACAAATATATAGAAAATATTTTTCCTATAGTTGGAACATGCGGTCGTATATTTCCAAATTCCACCACAATCAATCAATTCAATGCTACATTGACTAGAACAGTGTAACAATGCATCCCAATATATAGTTACTAGAACAATATAACACTAACAATGCATTCAATACTACAACTACTAGAAATATTTTTCCTATAGTTGGGTTTGCATATGTCTAAATTCTACCACAATCAATGCATTCAATGCTAAAACTACTATAACAATTTAACAATGCATTCAATGTTATAGCTACTAGAACAATATAACACTAACAATGCATTCAATAATACAACTACTAGAATAGTATAATTCCATAGAATATTTATTCTAAAATAGGCTATTTTTCCTACAACTACTACAATATTCAAATACTATAACTACTATAAATATTTTTCTTATAATTGGGTTCACATATTTCCAACTTTCACCACAATCAATGCATTCAATGCTAAAAGTACTAGAATAGTTTAACAATGCATTCAATGCTACAACTATTAGAACATTATATCCATGCATTCAAACTCTACAACTATTATATTTACACTACTTGAACATTATAGCCATCCATAGAATATTTACTCTACCTTTTCTCCATACAATATATAAACTTGACCACAATACATTTTATATATATCTATATAGCTAAGAGTATTTGGAACAATTATAAAATATAATTTAATAAAACAAGTATTTTTCAAATAAGCATGATATAAACTATTTTAAACAATAGAAACTATCATTGTGAACAATATAAACTCAGACATATCATCATTTTCTGGTTGAGACTCTCTACTCCATTTTTGCTTGACATCCCCATCCATGGAAACCTCATTTTCCTAACTTGCCTATAGAACTAGATCCTCCATTATCACTCCTTCCTTCTGAAGATCCTCTGTAATAGAATTAATTTGTGGAAGAATCACCCTTTCTTCATTTGTTGCATCTCCTATTGAAATAATAATAGGATCTGCATCTATTTTTTGCTTCAATAAAATGCTTGGATCCATACCATGCTCTTTAATTATTTTATTCAAAGTGTTGTTTTGTTTATTTAATAGAACTAGCTTTTCCTTCAATGCAATCGTTGAAGAGATGCTTTTGTAGGAATTTTTTCAAATGCACATTAAGAATATGTGCTTCTTGCTTCAAATTTTCTTATTTTGCTTGCAAACAATAAATAATATGTCAATCACATATAAAAGGTATTATAATAATCAAAATAGACATTATAGATAAAGAAAACTTACCACAAATTTATCCTTCTTTGATTGTGCAATCATAACAAGGTTGATATATTTAGCCCATTTATTGAAATATGCTTGGGCTTCTCCATTTACATTTTCTAACATATTTATCATAATATCTAAAATCCTATCATCGTAAACATTATCCATAGAGATCAATCCAGATTGAGCTTGATGGAATAAAGTGTAAATATTTGAGGTTTCATTTTGAACAAGAGAAAACAAATTCACTCTTTGGGAGTGGTTATGATAACGGGCATTGATTTTTTTGATAAGTGATTTTAACCTTATCTCCCATTGTTTTAAATCATTAAACTCGTCAATGACACCATCCCTCAAATTAGCAAGTATATTTTTTAAAACTAGATTATTCAATGAAAAACTAGTAAGGGAATCCTCAGAGACATTTAAATTATCAGTATGGAGTGGGGAAGAGGTAGCTGGGGAAGAGATAGCCATAGGAGGCACTTGTGAAGGCACATTAACAACTTGAATGAATTCATGTGGATTGAATCCACCAACAATCATGGGTCCATTTTCAATGCCAAGAAACTCTTCATCCAGATCAATCTATTGCAAACATGTAAGTCCTATGCACTCGAAAGACCACCAACAAAAAAAATTGGAAAATCAAAAATTTATAGCGTTCCTTGACTTTGTGCAAGGAGGGTGATGTTCTTTCCTCTTCTCTAAATCTAGATGGGTGATGGGGGTGGTGGCATACTTCTAGGTCTCCTGATAGATGTTGGGTAGACTATAAAATGTTTTTTATTAAAAAATAATAAATTCAAAAACATAAAATTAAAGAAAATTTAAATTGAATTTGTTAATGTTATTACCTATTTGGGTGATTGCCTCATCCATTATGATTGTCCTTGCCAGAGTTATGTCTTCCCCTCTTGACATCCTTGTGGGAGTTGGCTCTTGCCGTCTCATTATGCTTGTGGGAGAGACATGGGTGATTTCACCTGCAGCTACCAAACTAGTAATTTATATAATTAATTAACTTGTAAATTATAACAAACTTAAAATTAAAAATAAAGTTGTAATGGCAAACATTGATTGTGTTGTGTGGAATAATCCTCAATGGTAATGTTTTGAGAGTCAATTGCAAAAAAAAATAAAAAAATAACATGAATATAATTTTTTTCCATTGAATAAAACAAGTAAAAGACATTAAATTTTTTTAAAGAACCTAGAAACAGAGATTAAACAAAATCAATTCTTGGGTGTTTCATAATTTAAAATTAATTAAATGAAGACTTCATAGACTATGTATCACTAAAGCCCTCTGGAGCATGTCAACCTTTACTTTTCACCTATTTTCTTGTGTCATAAACACACACTCTCTCTTGTAACAAATAACTGACTAAATATATATAAAATAAAAAATGAGAATTGGAAGAACTAAACTTACCTCTTGTTCTTTGAGAGATCAAACATTAGCTTTCATTTTTTGATGAAGTGTGGTGGGAATTGTAGTATTCATGATTTCATATAAGGCCTTGAGGTACAAGGTCAAAATGTATTTAGAAGATGAAATGGTGCAAGTGTCCTTTGAGAAAGAAAAATTAAACTCCACCTTAATTTTGTTGGATATAACTATGCATCAGTCACATACAACACCTGAGAGAATGAAGAATATAGTAAATATCCTAGAAGGGATTGTTTGATGGTCTTACCTGTACTATAATTCTCGCTTGAAATAAATGGATAATAGATTTGAGAAATGGATTGGTGATTTTTTCCATGAGGACCCCCCTTCAATTTTTACTATCTGTAATGAAAACAAAAAAGTAAAACATGCAATTGAATTAGGATACCAAAATACTTATAAGAAATGATTCTGGTATAATTAAGAATTATTAATTTTATTAATAAATTGAACACTTACCAATGGGGTCAATGGACACTTTTTAGATCGAATTCAAGTAATTTTTATCGACGTTAGATAACACAACCTTGGTGCTAATAGGACTTGCATTACAATATGGAAGACCTATTAAATTTTGTATATCCAATGGAGAGGTGGCAAAGGATATGGTTTTATAATTAAACTAGATATAGAAATAACTCTCACTACAGTTATAATAACCAACTAGAGATCACAAAAGGTTGTTGTTGATAGCCATATCGTATTGAGGCATCTAAACTAGCATTGATCAATCCAATCAATAAAGGATTTGGACTGCTCCAACATCCAGAGGAAATCTGGACATAATAGATTTTAAAAAACACAGTTCTAGACCCCCCCTGATTGACTCTAAGTTTTCATGGATGTGGAAGCCATTAGAAGCCTTAATAATTTGAGATGGAAGTAGGTAGGTACTAGGTTTAGGGTTTAGGTAGGTTAAGTTGGAATTAGGTAGGTTGAGTTGGAAGTAGGTTGTACAAGAAAAAACTAATAAGCAAAGTGTTAAAATGAGGTCATTATAGTATTATTTATAAGCGAGTATGGGAACTAGAGTAACCAATTGGTGTGGTTAGTGACTAAAAATAGGTGTGGTTGCATGCTATTATCTAAAAGGATCATGATGTGTGGTAGCAGTATGGCATCATGTGAAAAGATTATGATGTTTGGTAGTAGTATGGCTACATGGCACTATGCATCTGTATGATGTTGTATGACAACATGGTGTTGTATGACTTTATGGTGTCAAGTGATACCATAGAAACACATGATAAGATGGTGATGCACGGTAGCATGATGCCACATGACAACATCATGTCATGTGATAACATACTATATCATGATGGTATGGTGTTGCACAATGTTATGGTGTCACGTGATGGCATGGTATCACATAAAAATATATTGTCATCTAATAGCCTATTATTAAACAATAATAGTTTATACTACCCAGTAGTATTGTGTCACCTGATAGCATATTGACACTTGGGAGTATAATTTTTCCCATCAATAATATGATGCTCGATAACATAATGATACCCAACAACTTCAGTCACTTGATAGCATGCAGTCTCGTGCCAACATAGTATCATAAAAAATAAAGGGCAATTTTCCACCTGCACTGTGCACTTTGATTCACTTAAGGAGTAAATCAGATTCACTTAAAAAACCCAAGAGGGTTTTTGTTATGGCCTCTTAAAGTGAACCTTGGTTTTTGTCCTTCACATGCCTTAACTATTCCTTCCATGTGTCCAAGTGGAGAATTGTGCTTGACTTCTCTCTCTATCATTTAAAACATTGAAAAAAATCCTAAGTGGGCCAATCCACATCACCCAGGACACCTCATCACTATGCCACCTTAATACTATGCCATGTCACCATGAGTAGTGACATATGAATAGTTCTTATGAATAGTACCTTATGAATAGTGATCTCAATCTAAGGTTCCTTGTGTTCTTTGCCAAATGTAGTAATTGCTCCTTGAAAGAACCAATGGATTCATCTTGATCTCCTGAACATAAAACCACTAACTAAATTCCATTTTGAAAATATAGGCACTCTCCAAGAATGTTGGAGCTTCCAAGAATTGTTGGAAGGCTATATAAAAGGGGACATTATGAGTCTTCCCACCATTATGTTATTTGTCCTCAAACAACCATTAATCAAACTCCTACTAATCCCAAGTAGAACCTAATGAAGTTTTGGGATCCCAGATCAATCTAAGAGATTTGCACATTTTCCTGTTTATCATGCTATGATGAATGACACTTGAAAGTGGAATTTTCTATAATTGGCCAACCAAAAGTGCACCAATCTTCTGAAAGTATGCAAAAAATTCTCCTATATTCAATTTTGCTCTTCCCTATGTCTACTGCACTAATCTAATGAAATCAAAAATTGAAAGCCATATACCAGGTAATGATTATTTAATAATCCTACCAAGTGAATCCATGATAGGTAAATCATGCATTAGTTAGGGTCTAGAAAGATCAAAACCAAATGTGACACCCTCCATGGCATGTTTATCAACATGTTGGATCTCCATGGTTCTAGGACTGTTGAAATCATTATCTAGTATTTCATCACTTTTAATTCTTTCTTCATCCCTCTACAAATATTTTGAATCACAACTACATTCATTATTTTCTAAAGGCTTAATAACTCCCTCAGTTGTCTACTTCTCTTCCTCTACTCTTGCTTCAAATTTTAGCTGAGTAGGTATGGCTATAACATCCATCTATTTGTTAGTTTGGTAGAGTGAATAGTGAACTAGGCTAAGTTCAAGGCTGAGCTCATCAATCTCATTTTCCTTTGCAGATGTATCCTATGACTCTTCTTCTTCTATATTGAATGGATGGTATTTAGGAGTATTTAAAAAAGAAAAAATAATACCATCTAGTGATTCTTTTTTAGCTTTATCCTCCTGTTCTACTAGATCTGCTATATAATCACCATCATAACTAGAGTCTCCTTTTTCCTCCTCTTCTTATATGTCATAAGTACCCTCAATGTGATGTACCTTACCTTCCCCAAGGCATATGTGTCTAGTCTCCCAAGGTTCCCTTCAGGAGAAACAAATATTTTTCCTCCTTACCTCTATGTCCACATTTTTTTCTTGGGAAACTCCTTTTTAAAGTCTTTCTTAAAAGGGAAAGATCTGATCTGAACTTTATATTTTATAGGCAGTGAAATATCCATAACCTTTTTATCAAACATGTCAATCATTATCTACATGAAGTCCATATAAGAAGTGATATTACCATGTACCAAAGACACCAAACCCTGGTACCACCACTCATGAGCCTTCCCATATAAATGAAGCATGACATACTTAATGGCTTTTGTTTCTATCATGGGATTAAGTTGAAAATAAGTGTATAATTTTTTCAACCATGAATGTGCACTACATTTGTTGGAACCACCATAAATGGGAATGGATAACTTACCCATTTTATGTTGCAACTCCTGGTTAGGTCCTTGTCTCTTAACTCCTCTAGGCCTATTTCTATACTTCACCTAGAAAAAATATGATAAGGGCATGGCTGCATGAAATTCATCACCTAATGATTGGTATTCTCTCAAATAGTCTGCAAAACATTCACCATCTTTTGATTGTCCCACTTGTCCTCTTGGTTGTGCCTTTAAGAGATTAAACATTAGAAATATATGTGTTGTCCTAGCCTTTCCATGGTTTCCATTTTTTTAATCATTTCCATTATGCCTTTGCATCATCTGAGTCATCAATTGAGCCAATGTATTTAAATATCTAACTAAAATTTTGATGATATCCATAACACCCATTGTAAATGAATATCTTCAACAATGGTTAGATTCCAAATAGGCTAGAAGGATACATTGAGCTCTAATACCACTAAAATATCCCCAAATGGGATATTTTATAAAAACACATAAAACTACAGAATCCAAACTCACACTTAAGATAACAGATTCAAATCTTAAATACCTTTCCCAAACCCCACACTATAATTTTAGATTACACATTAAAATAATGGATTACAATTGATATTGCTGGAGGAAATATCCATACATAATGACTCATATAATGAAATCTACCAATACTGATATAAACCACACACTTACAAAGATTGTGAAACTACAAACAAATTTACAATACACACTTAAAATGCTTCACACAACTTCACTGAATATCTTGTATAACACAACTCTACACACTTGGTCTTCTGAATCTCCTTAAAGTGCCTTCAAAATGCCTAAGTGGAATTATCCTACTAAACTAAAAGAGTTTCATCCTTTGATCTTATCTTCAATGGGTTTTCATCCATATAATATATGAAACTGAACAAGATCTCAAGCTTACAATAAAAAGGGGGTTTAAGATATATCCAATATACATTTACAAAGGAGGAGTGTCATACTTATAGAATTATAAAAGAGAAGGAGAAAGAGAGGTAAGATCATGAGAGAGAAAGATTTGTGCCAAATTTTGAAGTGGTAGCACTATTTATCAATAGTGCATTTTGCCTCTCACATGTGCAAGGGAATATTAAAAATTTATCTTTGACCAAATCCCATGTACCCTCAATCCTTTGCATGTGACCCTCAATCAATAATAGTAGACCTTATCCCCCACTTTCCCATGTACAAGCTGATTAGTCAAAATATTCCTTAAATCACATGCTTGAGTAGAATGATGAGATCTTCAATCAATTTGTCCTTCACATGCCTTAACTATTCCTCTCATGTGGCCAAGTGGAGAATTGCACCTCACTTATCTCTCCTCCATTTACAACATTAAAAAAAATCTTAAGTGAGCCAATCCACATCACCCAAGACACCTCATCACTATGCCACCTCACCATGAATAGTGACATGTAAATAGTGATCTATGAATAATAATTGTGAATAGTACCTTGTGAATAGTGATCTCACTCCTGATCTCCTTGTGATCTTTGTCGAATGTCATAACTACTCCCTGAAAGAACCAATGGATTCATCTTGATCTGTTGAACACAATGCCACTAACTGAATTCCATTCTAAAAATGTAGGCACTCTCCAAGAATGTTGGAGAGTCTAAGAATTGTTGAAAGGCTATATAAAAGGGGACATTATATATTGTCAAAGTTGAAGCTACAATTAGATAATTCCATTTACAATGTTTATTGGATAAAAAATGGAACTACCAACAAATCTGAAAGGGTGAATAACATCTAGGACTAGGTTTTTGGCCTCCCATCATGCCCGATTGACAAACCCACCACCCATTCTAGGTTCAAGAATCCCCTTTCCAACACAAGGAAAATGTAGATTTTTATCCTAACTTTAGACATGCATAAAATGGAAACTATAAGTCATATGGATGAACTATTAGATCCCTCCTATGCATGTTAAATCCCTCTAATTTCACTCTGAATCAAGTATGTATAACCTTTGAAAATAATATATGGCATAAGTTATAGTAATGGGTCCTAAAATGTAACTTTTTGGGAGTGAAGAGACAAATTTTTGAGCTCTAACTGGTATTTCTACCTCTGAGACCCCTAGGCACAAATAAATTAATTTAAGCACATATATAGGAAAATTACATGTGATTTAATGACCATGACATCCAAATCTATTAGAATCACATTTTCACTACTATTTAAGAGCATAAAAACACTGATTACAAATATTGTCAAAGTTGAAGCTGTAGTCAGAGAACTCCATTCTTGGTTTTTTTTGGTTGAAAACTAGTACTACCAATATGTTCACAGGGGTAGATGATGTCTAGGATCAAGTTCTTAACCTTCCCTCATGTCCGATCAATAAACCCAACACCCATTCCATGCTCAAGAATGCCCTTCCCAACATAAAACATATTTTTTAGCCTACTTTAGACATGCATAAAATGAAAACTATAAGTCCTATGGATAAATCATAAGATCCTCTTGTGCATGTGAAATCCCTTTAATTAAACCCTAGATTAAGTTGGTATAACATTCAAGATTAATATGTGGTATAAGTTACAGTAATGGGTCTTAAAATATAACTTTTTGGTAGTAAAGAGATAACTTATTAAGCTCCAACTGACATTTCTACCTTCAGAACCCCCTGGTGTAAATCCATCACTCTAAGCATGTCTATATAGGCAAATTACACGAGCTCTAATGATCATGACATCCAAATGCTCCTGAAAGTGCATTTTCACTACTGTTCATGAGGATAGAAACACCACATACTTTTAGTAAGCTTCTCTTAGCTTAAAGAATATTAAATTTTTTACTAACAGTGCCAATTGCATGAAGGTGGAAAATTATTCGGCACCACTAACCTACAAAAATTGTTAGTAAGTAATTAAAAATTAAATTTATGCATGTAATACCTATAAAATCAAAAATATTTGGTAAAATTGATTACATCTACATTTTACAAGTGAACGTACTTGCACATTTCAATCCAATGAGTATCAAGAATAGTTTCATGGTCTAACTCATGAACTTTCCATATATTCTTTTTTAATGGCCTCCCATGATATTTTTGTAATTGAATATTCATTATAGAATCAAATTTAAATAGTTCAGTATCTTCCTATGCATTTCAAAGTCTTCAAACAACCATACATCTAATTTTTTGATAGGATATTGTCGAAATCAAGTTTCAATGACTACCACAAACCCAGTTGGTTAGTCAATGTTCTATCCATCTATGACCAGGAAGTTGATTTTTTATTTCCATTTGCACACATACTAAGTAATAATTTGTTTCCTCTTCAATCTCCTCATCTAAAATAACTACAAAAACATGCCTTATATCACAATAAATAAAATTTAATGACATTATCAAGATAGATGATGAGAATAAATAGTACATAATAATTAATCTTCTACCTGGTCGTAATAGATTAGATACATGGTCAAATTCATGTGATGATGTAATATCTATAATTTATAATAATGGTGGAACCTGATATGTGTTAATTGAAATTAGAGGTCGATAACTCTAATCATCTACCAACTCTTATGACTCACACTCATTCCAAATAGATTTCATGCATGCAAAACACAAACATGCCAAGTGTCTCGTATGAATAATCCAAGAACTTGCATTTGAGCTATGAAATGATTAGAGCTCACTTGAACTCTTTAAATTCATATAATCTTTAAGGTTTTCAAAGTGTTCTTCATCCATTAACCAAAAATGTTTACAAATAGTAGAATTTTCTTGAGCATCATGGCACATGTTCTCATTACACCATTCAACCATGATTTTTTCATGAGTCAAATTAGCAACCTCTTCAAATTTCAACTCCTCTCTTATAAGGGCTCTTTTTACACATGATCCAACACTATCATGATCCCATTTTCTATGGATAGCCTTAGTGAAACTCCAAATATATTATACACTAATGGTAACATGCATCCTGATCAACTAATAAAACATCCTTACATTCTTAAATTATGATGTGCAATTGTCTGACCAAATGTAATGCTGTTTGAAATGAATGTTAATATGAGTCAATTATCCATATAACTTCTCAAAATAACCTTGTACGTGCTCTGTGTAATGTGATTAGTCATCACTAATATAAAAATAATACTCTCTTAATATTTTTTAGTCTTATTTTATACTATCAACTGCATGCATAAATTCTATATGCATGAATATAGAAACTTGTGATGAGTTATAATACTATGATTGAACATCTATTTGTAATTTGAATGTGTAATTTTTATCAAAGTCAACTAATAAAAAAATTGAATCAAGTGGCATTGTGTCCTTGCTTAGTATGAAATTTTTATCCAACCATCTAATCCTATGTGTATGCCTTGCATACTCATAAACAAAATTTTCCTTGAATTTGACAATAAATTCTGAAGCAGGTATCTATTTTATAGTAGGCTTAAACATTTTAGATTATTTTCCATTGTTTACTTGATAAGTCATAGATTTTTACTTTCTTAAACGAACTAATTCCTTTCCAATTTGACTTGTACACTCCCCATTAATATAATTTTTTAAATTTTAGTAATACACCATAAATGTTGTAGTTTACATCCAAACATGCTTTCTTATAAAATAATTGTTCACTTGGTCTTTCACAAAAAAAAATTGGAATAAATTCTCTGGCTACTTTTGGTAGAACTTCCATGCCACACTCCTACAAAACATATTCAATATGCAAAGTACAATGACTATGAAAAAACACATCAAAGTTTATTAAAAATTCAACATGTTGTCTACAACAACAGTGGTGTGTGTGTGATTTATTTTTACATAAAAAAGGTTTGAACATCTCAAAAAACCTTTGACTAATATAAATTTGGGGATATTTTTCCAAAAAATTAAGAGTATAATTGTGTTTGAGTCATATATAAGATTTTTTTTGGATGTGGTTCATGTTTACGAAAACCAACTGTTACTTTCACTACATATCTTGCATTGGGCAAAAATCTTGTATTATGTTTCCAAAATTGTACAAGTAACTCTTTGAGAGCATCAACTATAGCCTTGTCCTTTTGTGGAAGTCTACCAGAGAATGCCTAGAGCTCATTGGTATTGGTTTCATTAAGTATTTCATGTCTTCTAATTAATTTCATTAATGTTTTTCTTATTATATCAAGTACTCAACTTGTTTTTGAAATCAATTATTTTTTCCCTATTTGACCACTTACTACACAAGTTGTAATTATACATCAAGTAGTATTACATTATTTGTTGCATGATTTTGAACCTATAGTATGATATACATCATGTAGATTTTCAATAATTTCATTATTTTCATCATCTATGTTAGATGTTCTGAGTCCTAATGTGTGCATTGTAGGTCTCATCTTAATCAATTTGATCAACAAAATAAATAATTGACATCTTTGACTATCATAATTTAATTTATGCAAGAAACTATCCCAAATTTATTGAGCCATTCTTCTTGAATGGTGGTCAGACATTTTGTTATGCATTGGTTTCAAAATATTTTCATCAACTTCAATTAAGTACTTGTCTTTTTTACGCACAATTCTTGGAGGTGTTGTTAGCGGTGGAATTTGTTGAGAGAGTGTTTCAAATTCATTATTACTTACATTATTTAGTGGTAGGATAACATTTTATTCATTGTTTCTTTCTTCATTATATGTTCCCATGAAATTTTCTTCATTGTTATTTTCATCATTATTTGTTTCCATAAAATTTTATTCATTGTTGGGGGGTAAAACATCATGCATAGACTCAACATCAACAAAATAAAAAACATTATATTTTGAATGTGAACTTCCAACATTATCTAATTCATTATTGTCAATTTCATCATTATTCTATTCATTATTGCCAATTGCCTCATTATCTACTACATTTGGCTCAACAGGATTAGTGTTTGTGTTTTTTATGGAATAAAGTACTTGCATTTGTACCTTGTGTTTTTATCTCAAATCTTATATTTTATCTGGTGTTTTGATCTTCAACTTCTTCCTCTTCCTCGAATGTGATATGTCACCCATTGGATAATTGATATCTTTTCAAAGGTGGGGTCAAAAAAAGCACTTAAAAAGTATGTAGAGAATACACAAAAAATATGCAGAGAATGTCTTTGAAGACAAAATTATCGATTTAGGTTTAAAATAGTCATTAAAAAGTAAGTTTTGTCTATATTTTAAATAATATGTAGACGTAATAACACATACGCATAATAATGAGTACACATTATTGATATTATAGCTTCATCCCATATAAATATGCAATAAGATAATCGTATGATGTATTTGCCCCTTCAATTAGCCTAAAGTGAATTTATTTATTTGACTTAGTCCTAATTAGGTTTAATTAGTGCCTTCATTTGATTGATGTCCACATTAAGTTCAATTAGGCCCAAATTAGATTCAATTACTTCAAATTAGGTTCAATTTGCCCCTTGGTTAATGTTAAATAGTCTAAAATAAATTCAATTAGTCCAAATTAGATTCAATTAGTCCAAATAATATTTAATTAGCCTAAATTAAATTTGAAATTAGTCCAAATTACATTTAATTTGTGATAAAATTGGGGTTTAGGGCCAACACATGTCACTAAATGTGGGTTATTTTAGCCCCTTTAATAACATCATAAACTAACATTTAGGTTTAATAGGTTCAAATTGCCCATAATTACCATGTTTGAATTTTTGATAAAATTAGGGTCAGTTAAGCCATGTGTTTCATAGATTACATAATCGATTTAGCCATAAATTTGGTTTAGGGGCTCAATTTAACCCAAATCACATCCTTAATTGAACCAATTGACTAATTAGACCAATTCACGATAGAATCAAACTTAATTTTTCCCCAAATCATATCATTTTCTTATAGTTAGGTTGAAGGGTTCAAATTGGCCTCAAATGCCTCTTCGATTTAATGAATCAACTCTTTAGTTCATTATATATGATGACATCAAGGTTAATCTCACCCCAAATCATATCCTATACTCCATGTACATATTCAGCCGGTTCAGATTGGCCTTAATTTCATTTATGTTTGTATTTGTGATAAAATTAGGGTTTAGGATTTAAGGTTTATGATTGTAATAATTGACTAATTAGTTCAATATGTAAGGCAATTCCTAGACTCGTAAAATTAGGTTCAATAGGTTCACATTGACCCCAATTACCTTCATGAAAATAAATTTATGATTAAATTATGGAACTTAGGGGTTGTATTTGGCGTAAAATTAGGGTTTAAGGCCAACATGTCACAAAACTTGAGCTAATTTAGCCCCTTTAATCACAACATAGAATCACATTTAGGTTCAATAGGTTTAAATTAGCCATAATTGCCTTCATGCTTGTATTTATGATAAAATTAGGGTTAGTTACGCCATATGTTGCATAGATTATACAATCAATTAGGCCATAAATTTGGTTTAGGGGCCAAATTTTGCCCTAATCACATCCCTAATTATACCAATTGACTAATTAGATCAATTCATGATAAAATAAGACTTAATTTTTCCCTAAATCATATCATGCTCTTGAGTTACATTGAAGGGGTTCAAATTGGCCTCAAATGCCTCCTCAATTGAATGAATCAACTCTTTGGTTTATTATATATGATGACATTCTAGGGTTAATTTCACTCCAAATCACATTATGTATACAATTTAGAATAGGTTCATCTGGCTCATTTTGACCCTAATTTCCTCCAAAATTGAACCAATCAACATTTACATTAATTAAATGACAATCCATTCAAGTTTATTGAGCTCAAAACCACATTATATATATATAAATTACATGTAATGTTTCTTCGCTTCAATCTTTGATGAAATCAGAGATGATCAACTGCCAAATCACATTTTATAGTAATGCAATTAGGTTAAGGGGATTAAAATAGCCCTGATTTCCTTTAGATTCAACCATTTAATTATTTTGTTATTTTTTTTATGACATTGGGGTTGACACATTAGTCTCATTAAGTCTCTATGTCTCATGCTTGGCTTAGACTGTAGGTTAAATATTCTCATTACATTATCACATTCATAAATTTTCATCATATCTTCACATAACCTATTAATTGAGGCCATAGAGCCTATCAAAATGTAATTGCATCCTTTTTATGGTAGTGTGTAGGGGGAAGGTACCAGTAGTGACTTGCACCTGCCAATAGTCAAACATGTTTTTGTTAAGGTGTGCTCCATTGATAGAACATGTATTGGTGTGTATAAATATTAAAGTGCACCAAAATTTGAGCATGTAGTATCTTATACTTGTTCAATATCTACTCTATAAAACTTAAATGAACCAATCACATCTTGACAAGTAAGACTCAAGTATTGGTATTCTAATGCACAACTATATTGGTATACCAAAGGTTAATTTTGTTCATGGGTTTAAAAAATGTATTTTATGAACTCTCATGATAAAATTAGTTATATCATAATATGTATAATGAGTTAGACCTTAAAACCTTAATTATAAGTAGTGAAGTTGACATATTAAAATGGTAATTTTTTGAAATCTAATGTGATACCATAAAACCTTAATTCACTATCCAAAGTTAGGGACCTTTCCCTTATCATGATATGCTTCACCTTAAAATTTAAATTATCATTATATACCACTATTAGGGAGCTCAAAAACATAAATATAAGCATAAAAACATGCCCTCATAGAGAAAAATTGTTTTTTTAGGTGTTAGAATAAATACGCATATGTATTATGATGTATACACATTATGGTAAATTTAAATTCAAAATACAAGCCTTTTGGCTTGGAAAAGGCTTGGATTCCCAAGCCAAAGGCTTGAACATGTCAATCTATAGCCGAGTTCAAGAGTTTTAATAGAAAACAAAAAAAATCAACTACTATCACCAAATACACTATGAATTTTAACAATGAAATTCAAAAAATTATTACCATGACAACAAGCACGCTCTCCTCTTTCTAAATATATTATTTTTATAAATTTTGGACTATTTTAAGGGTTTAAACTATGTTGATTTCTAACTATACCTTTTTTAAGCCACTACATGCTGTAAATATATATACCTATTTATATTTATGTAAATTTATTTTCATTGATCCAAGTGCAAAATAAATTAATGGTCACAAACTAGGCCTAATTCTACACACATTCAAAAAATAAAAAATCAATTTTCATTTTTTTGAGGTAGTTAGGGGGCCACACAGTTGGCTATCTATTTTTTTAATTTTTCAAGAGCTATTTACTTGAAAAATTAATTAAAAAAATATTCATTGAAAAAATATAAAATAGTATAGATCAAAAACTAAAAGATCTTATCTAAATATTCATCAAAGGGTTTCAAACAATATTAAATGATGCTCAAAAAATGGTGGGCTACATGACCATCTATCTAATCTATTTAAAAAAAATAGTTATGCTTCTTTAAATTTTAGATGTTTGACCTAGTTATACTTAACCATTTTTTTAAAAAAATAGCGTTTTAGAAAATAGACTTGAAATTCTACAATTCATTTTCTTATACCATATTCAAATTTTGAGTGTAGCTATCTCAAATTTAGATTTCTAAAATTTTAGGGAAATCATGTTCACAGGTAGGTCTCTTTTTGTCCCCCAACTTTATGCATTTACCCATTAATTAAATATAGAATTTAAGTGCATTATTTAAAATGTTACATAGTTGAAACATTTACTATTTTCGATACACTTTTTCCATTTCCAATAAAATATTGAGTGCGTTGAGATTCTTTTTATATTTTATTTATATGTAATTTATATTAGAATGAAATACATATAATAACAGAATCAATTATCTATTGAAATTAGTTATGCCAATTGTAAATACTATAATGAAATCATATAAATTATATTATAATTAAAAACATGCAATAGGATAAAACTAATAATATAGGAATTAGCAGCGGCCAATTATAAATATTGAAATGAAATATATATAATTAATTTAACATAAAAAAATGACATATACAAGTTAGTGGCCTTAAATTGTACATATTAGAACAAAATAAATAGAGTAAGAGAACACTCTTATAATAAAGAAAGTCTAAATATTATAACTTGTATGTTTTTTATAGTCTTTTTCTCACTTAGTATTTATTAAAGGAGACCACCTCAATAACAATGATGTTAATGGAATAATAAATTAATTTGATCTTGAATACATGTATGTGATCTTTGCATGTTGAATGAGGTGCCTACAGCTTCTTGAGCATATTATGTGGTCCTCTTGAGTTGCATGCACTTGGTTTACAACCATTTCATCTACTCACATTTAATTTTATATGGGTACATCTGATTGAAATGCTCATACAAAATTGACTTGTACTCTTAAATTATTCCATGATGAAATTTTTAGAGAATTAATGAGTGTTAGTTTAAAAAATTGTTATAAATTTTGATGAAAACGTACTTAAATTACTTGTAAGAAGTTTGCGGTAATATCTTAATAATTCCTCTTGTGACACTATTTTTAACAACGAATATTATTTAACTCATTTGCATTTTCATTATTACTTAGATGGCGTTGCCTCTGCCATATTTAACAAGATTATGTATTGAATTTGTACTAGATTTTGAAATAAAATGTTCCAAAAAAATTTAAATATATTCCATATTTAACATATATCTAATTTTCATTAGACCAATATTGTTTTAGTGCACAAGATGCATTAGTTCATCATGATACCAATCCATTAAGAACTATTCCTCCACCATTTCATCATAGTTTTATATACCAAATACATTATACAATATTGATAGGTTATCAAATTTATTATGTTCATTATATATATTCTGTAGCATCCTACAATAATGTTATCATTTAAGTTTTTTATTTCTTTCATGTAGACTTTTACAACCTTATCAATAATATGAGTTTTTAACAAAGAAATAAGAAAAACACACACATAATTCATTATTTTTCACTAACATAAGTTAGCATATCAAGTATGTTTTATTGATTTATTTGGGATAACACATTTCTAAAATCATAAAAGAGGACCTCAATAGTTAGGGGTATCGCATTTTTTTATCCCATTTAATGTTATTTTTAATTTAAAAATAAATTAACATAGAGAAGTGAATTCACTTGTATCTTCATTCTTTTTAGGATTTTTTGATGAAAATGCGATATACATATTTAATAGTCCCTCTTCCCTTTTTAGCATAGGCTCCACCTTTACACCCTTACTAAAACCTTTTCCACTTCCTTTAGTATTGTCACCAATACTTATTCTTTTTTGATTGGATTTATCATCTCCTAGAGCACCACCTTGTTTTTTATTATATAAGGTGGAAAACCAGGGGCCGAACCCTTACAAAAACATAGAAACCAAGAAGGCAATTAGTATAAACAATGCCTTACAATAGGAACGACACGTTCAGTGTACCAACAGACACACAAAACTAAAATAAAACTAGAACAGGAAAAAATGAGACAGAGAATCTAGAAAAACAAGAGCTAAAGCAGCCATATCTCTCCTTACATAAACATATATATGATGAGGTCATTCAATTTCTCAGTGTTCTCTGCATTGACAGTAGAAGCAATATTACCCAAGTCCTGTATCATAGACATGTTTAGGAGAATAGAATTCTGGAGCCTAGTGGTAAAGTTCTGCTCCAGTTTCTAGATGCGACCCTTCAGGGCAACAATTTTAGATTTCAAACCAATCTCAATTTTGATTTCCTCGTCAGCTTCCTCCACATACATCTTTCCCTCTTTGTCAACATTTTTTGTAATGTCAGCAACATCCTCAGCAGTAACCTCAAATTCTCTTGTCTCCTGCTTACCTTTAGTATCCTCAGAGATTTCTTGAACTTCCAATTCCTTATTCTCCTCATCTTGAGTGGCTTCCTCTAAGGCACTCTCAAAGTATTCAATAAGCCTAGCCTTGGGAGCAGGTTTGCCAACAATCTGCCCCGACCGTCAAACTCCTGAAGAGAGGCCCTCCTTACTAACCTTAGTGGACAGATGGGATTTACTACCTTGACCCCCAGTGGTCCTACAATGATTTTTAGGGGTCCCCACAGTGGTCCCCCCAATACCCTCTTCACCAACATAAAACTTCCTCTTCTTGCCCTTCGTACTCACAAAGAAGCCAGGGGTGTCTAAGGGAGTCTCTTCAGGAGTAGAAAAGGAAACTTATTTAGTTTTAACAGAGACAGGGGAAGGACAGGGCTCTTTGATAGCATCACCAGTGAAAGGGTTAGAAGAAATTTCCCTACTATCAATTCTAATAGTCTTGGATGGCTCAAGGGCATGATGGAAATTATACAAATAGAAAATGAGGCCCTGATGGAGGGGGATAGGATTCATATCAAGTTTTTTTGCCAATATTGCTCTCACCCTAAGGAAAGAATACTCTAGGGAAGAGAGCAAATAAAAGGGAAATCTGATGAGAGCATTATGCCTAAAATGATTTAGAAGGGGGAGATGATAATTATAAAACCTAGTGAACTGTCCCTCCAGTGTGAAATACTTCATGAGGATGAAGCACACACAGTCCCATGGCTCGGGAAATTTGGCTCAATCAAATCCTCCTTGGTAAGGAACAAGTTCTTCACCTTCTCCCAGAAATAGCTTCTAGTTGGAAAGGTTTGCGATTTTTGTTTTCTATTGTAGCTTCATCCCCTGCGTAGACATGCCTGTAGCCATAGCTATCACCTTTTCTAAAATCTCAAAGCTAATTCCTCCAACAGTGACTCGCCAGTTTATCCAAGACCTCGTGAGTTGTTTAGATAGGTTTTCATCAAACCCGTTGAGCCTCTCCAGGTAGGGACTAATCCCACCCTCTTTGCAGTAGTGCCAGACCACTGGGTTCTCTTTGAAATCACAGCAGGAAACTGGTAGAGCACCACAGTGTTGATCAAAGTGTATATCATGAACTTTAAATTTTAAAATAATATTGACTTCATTGGAATTCATCGCTTGAACATTTTCAATATCTCTTTCCACAAATAATCAAACACTTTTGCTCTTATAACCTCATGTTACTTAATTATTTTGTAATATGTGCCCAATGTATCTGCTATATATCTTGTAATGGTATAAGTGAAAATCCAAACATCATTTTTATGATTTTATATGCTAATTATGACAAATCAATATTATTTTTTCCTCTTATCCTCTTGGAAAATTTTTTTATGAATTGATCTAATGAATTTTACTAAAAGTCAAAATCAAAATCATTTTTAAGACAACAATCAAGTATGCCTAGCCTATACAACACAAATGGAAGGATCCATTTTTTATAAATATCTTATGGAAGTAAAATAAATGATAACTTATCTTGTAAGCTCTCAACTTTATTTTTTGAAAAAAATCAAAGTCTAAGATACAAATGACTGCAAAGCAATACAAAAATTATACTAGTAAATTATATAGCAAGTTATGAAATATCAAGTAAAAGTCATAAAAAAATTTTAAATATAAATGATAAATACCTATTATTCATTTGTAGTTGCATGGACAATTCCTATTTGATTACGTATGTTTTTCTCCATCCACGTAGTCCTCACTTTATATAACTAGTTGACGAACTTTGTCACAATCCATGTTTTATTTGCTATATTTTGTTGCATGTAGATGTTGATTACTTGCTCCATTGATGCTTTAGATGAAATAATGCAAGCAAATATTTTATTAATTATCTCATGTGCACTAGAAAATTTTATAATTTGACAAATATTTTTTTATGTTTTGATGATGTAATTACCATCAAAAATATAAAATTAAACATTATGATCAAATAATTCACCTTCAACTACTAATTTGTAGACTACCCCTGTTTGAGATACTCTATATATAATCAAAGTCATCTTCCTTTTAGTGGTTACACTATTCATTAGCATAGAACTAATCAATCTATTGGCATTAGTAGAGTCAAGTGGATGGTATCGATATTTTTCTAGTGTTTGATGGCAATGGTCAATATCAATCTTGAAAGATTTTTCTTCAAACAAAAAAAAGTTAGAAAATACTGTAATATATAATTAATTGACTTCTTCAAGACACTTTTAGTTTAATTCATTATCTTTTTTTTTGAATATTTATTTAGTTGTCAAAATTTAAACTTAGAAAAAACTATTTATAAATTTTTAAAGTATTGACTCTTATACATTGTGAATAGTTTAACATGGCAAATAGATTTTTCAAATATTTTTTTGCATATTCATATACTGAGCAATGAAGGATGTTAATGCTTTTTGGTAAAGACTATAGAAAATAGTAATAATACCACTATGAATACTTTCACTATTGTTAACCTTAATCTCATCACCATTTCTATATGTATTAACCTTCCCAAGCATAACAGTGGCATGAATCTTTATTATATTTTTAAGAATGATTCATAATACTTTTTTTATGTTAAGAAATTTGTATTTCCATTTGAAGAACACTACAATTTAAGTATTGTTATCTATCAACTCAACTTGTATTGTTAATATATTATTATTTAAATATTACATTCCTAAAACTATGCTAATCTCATAATTTTTCTAATCTTTAATGTGAAACAATGACAAATCATTATGGTAATTGTTAAGAGATTATATTTTGACGAACCAATTTTCATCCCATCTGAACTAGTCAGTATAGGCTTAAAAAAAAAAAAAAAACAACAACAATAAAAAACATTTGGCCACTACAATGATAATATTTACAATTATATTTTAAGTGTGCTAGATTAATGATATAGTTAAATTGAATATAAAAATATATATGTCTATTAATAATTAATTAACTAACAGTCACTAATTTAATCAAAGCAATACAAATATTAATTAAAATTCTTTATAAAATATTCAAATGTTAACGATGTAGAAAACACTTGTTTTTTTTTGGAACTAGATTTAGAAATTTTTAACATATTTGATTTATAATCTCTACATACATGTATTGTAAATTTTTATGAACTAGAGGCTGCAATTTCTTTTGGAGACAATATAATTGTGTTATCTTAAATGGACTCATGGATGCTAGTTTGTTTTCACATTGAATAAAATGAAAAAAAATAATATTAAAGTGGTAAAAATATGAAATAGTGAATAACGAATGAATTGTCTATTATCAATTTTTAAGGTTAATTTATTTTACTTTACACATTAATAGAAATAAATATTTTGAAATGGTATTTTTAATGAAGTGGTAACTGCTTATTATATTTTAAAAGTGTTCTCTTTCAAAGATCAAACGTGTAATATTTTTTCATGAATATTGTAAGTTTTTGTTGAACTAGTTAAAGAAATGTATTTCTATAATTACATTTTAAAAGTTTTAAATTATTTGATTTATAATTTATAAAAAGGATATAAGTATTGTGAAATTTTAATGAATTACCAACCATGATTTCTATTAGAAACGATATATTTTTATTATCTTAAATTAACTCACAGTTACTAGTTTGTTTACATAGAAAACAAAGTAAAAGAAAGTAATACTAAAGTACTTAAATTATAAAATAGTGAACAAATTGTCTATTAAATTTTTTTAATGATAATATGCTTTAATTTATATATTAATAGAAGGAAACCTCTTATAATTTCTATGGCTATTTTAATGAACTAGTTGTTGCTTAATATTTTAAAAAAATGCCTTGTTTAAAAGATCAAGTAAGCAATATTTTTTTTAATAAATATTATAATCTTTTATTGAACTTAGGATCACTACTTACAATGTACAGATACTCTACTAAAAATAAAAGTAAAAATAATATTAATTGATACTATATATGAAATATTGCAATGATATTGATATAAATTAGAGAATTATATCTCTCATATGAATGTTTTTTAAGTTCAACTTTTTTCCTAAGAAATCTAAACACAAGAACATGATTGTAATAAATATCAACATCTTTAATGAATTAACATTTATAACTTATTTTATATCTAAGTTGAATAAACTAGGCACAAATTATTGTTTTATATTCAGATTAAAGGAAAAAATCATAACCAGAATCATAAAAAGTTAAATTACTGAATTGTATGTCTATCTTTAAGTAATCAAGTATCTGATTAATTTTTTAATTAAAATGATTTATTTTAAAGATAGAGTTGAAGATATTTTTAATATATTAAATGTTTTGTTGAACTACCAATCACTAGTTATACTGAACTCAAACTATACTCATTATTGTTATTTGTAATGAATTACAAAATATGACTTATTTTTAAAATAATACATCTAAGTCAATTGAACAAGTAACAACAATATATTCTATAAAAAATGTGGTTAGCTTAAATGACCTAATATTTCACTAATCATTTCCTATCTATATTTCAATAATATTTTGTATGATAGCATTTAGTTATATGATATGTTTCATATTAATAGTGGTTGATACTTATATTTTATCAATACAATAAACTTCATATAAATAGTGGTGGTTAATAATATTGAAAATATTTTAATCTAAAATGACTATGCTTTGATATAATTCATAATACTTCGAATATTTGAATAAAGTAAATATATTTATGATTATCATTATTTTAATAAGCTTTATTGTAATAGCGATTAGTACTTCTTCTAAAAACTATAAAGTTATCTCCAATATATTTTTATGTAATAATCAATATTTGTAATATATTGACCAACAAAAATAATTTTAAATTTTAATTGTTACCATAAACATTATTAAAATAGTGATCACTAATTCTCTTGAAAATAATATTATTATATTAAATAACTATATTGAAATAAACTAGAAAAAACTATTTTTGTTTCTTTATTTGTTTTATGGTATGAATTGACAAATGCAAGTTCTTTCATAAAATATGAATAGGGAGAAAAATTATGTTCATTATATATGAGAAGATTTAAATATAATGCATATATATATTTTTATAGTTTTTGTTATTTTTTTAAATAATTAAAAATTATATTAAATGAAATATTTTTTTATTATAATTTACAAGTACTCAAAGTTTCCCCTTTCCTAAAAAGTTGGAAACTAATTTTTTCCCCTTTACTCCTTGTTTTTTACATGCATATAAAGAAACACAATCATCTATGCAGGCATGCAACTCCAACAAATTACATGCATGTCTATTTTTTTTGGTAGAACTTGCATGCATTTTTTTATAAAACATGCATTTATATTAATTACAATTGATCTAAAAATAAGTGAAATACTAAATTAGGCTATTAATGTCATATTTTATTTTTGGTGTGGCCTCCAACCACATGAAGGATTCAACAATCCTTAAACTTCACAAATTATCTCACATAACACATAATCCTTTCAACAAATCATCTCATATTCTCATTAATCTCTCACAATTACAAAAGCCTTATCAACAAAACATTACAAATCAAAGGGCATGCCAACAATGCATGACATCCAAAATCTCATTACTTGGAATCCCAAGCAAGGAGACACAAAAGGGTTCTCTCTAATCCTACTCCTAAATTATCCTAATTAAACAAGCAAAGGATACAAGTATTTATAGAAATTTACATGAGGAAAACAATAAATGCGGCCCAAGTTGGTGCCAACCTTTCACGTAGAGCAATCTCCTATAAAGCACACATGATATTTCTGAGAAATCCATGCCACATTTCATATGAGATGAATTATGGATAAAGACAAAAGTTCCACTAAGAAAAATGTGCCAACCTCACATGCTTGTCACATGACTAGTCAAAAGAGAAAGGAGATTCCAATTTAGAATTGTTCAACTTGTCTCCTTGTCATCACAAACCTCCAAAGGCTAATTGATTCTACTTTTGACCATTATTTCTTGTTTTCACATGAAAATGGCACCCCATGCCACTTATACAATCTAGAATAGTGAATAGATGCCAATTATGAATAGTGCTAGTCAGTAATAGTGCCAAATAGTAGAAATCAAGAATAGTATCCTTGACACCTCACCAATATGACTAGTGCCTCCACATAATCAAGGAGCCTCATCACCATCATGCATCATCACTTGCCATATCATCATGAATAGTACCCATGAATAGTGTTGCATGAATAGTAATTTTTTTGTCGCATCAATTTTTTCCCTCTGAAATTATTGGGATGATTTTTAGCTAAAAATATGCCCCCTTTTTTAAATTTGAGTTTCATTGAATTTCATTCGGGGAAGGGCTTATTTGATCCTTTTCCCTCTTCGTTGTTGATTTTTGTCTTTCTTCCAAGGTAAAATATATTTTCCTATCCATATGATTCATAGTGATCTCCATTTCCTATGAAATTTGTGATTCTTTTAATTTTTTTAAGGGAGTATTTGATATCACTCCTTCCTTAGATTCCTTCTTTTGATCACTCAGTTTAACCCGTGTGTAGTCCATTGTGGCTCCCTTCTACTGGGTAGCTTTTTATTTTCTCTTTCTTTGAACCACTTGGAAACTACTATCACTTGAGATAGTGTTCTTATCCACTATATTTTGAATTGGATCCTATAGATGTGGACATGTAACATCCAAGTGGCCATATTTGAAAAAACACATAATCCAAAAGTAATATTTTCATAGTCTACTTTTTGGTTTTTTGTTGAACGACCCCAAACTAAGGAAAAATCTGCAGGGAATCCTTCGCTCAAATATACAAACACACAAATGCGAGAAAATATTGATTTGAATCTTTTTTTTTTTTTAGGATTCTTAGCTAAAAAATACACCTATAACATCTCTAATTTATTTCAAGGTTGGTAGGGTCTAAAAATGCAAAGAAAATTTTTGTAACCTCACTTAAACTGGAACGTGAGAGAGGTTTTCAATCAAGGAGTCAAATTTTGGAAACCAAAGCTTCATGAACAATCTCATTCCTTTATGAAACCAAGGCCCCTTTTTAAAAATATCATATCATTCTACTTGGTCTTCAAATGATGTAATGAAGAACGCTTGTGCACATGGAAGATTTCCACCTATCCTTATATGGTAAGAGCCCATTGTTGGCTTATCCACTCATGTAAGTTAGGAAAATTATTCAAAAATACATTAAAACTACATGTTAACTCTCTTTCACTAAGCATATATGTAAAATTAGATGTCCCCTCATTATTTGGGAAAGCATGAGGGGTGTCACTGATTTATCAATAATAAAGCTTTGCTTAAGAGAAGGAAGGAAAACATTACTCGATCCATGATATTTGTTTATAGTTATTGCATGTCTTTCTTTTTGTAATTTTGTGTTCCTTATATTTATCATACAAGCATGATTCAAAATAACCTCTTTGAATGAGGATTTTTGTGGGTCTTTTCATCACTAGATCTCTTGCTTGCACTTTATGAAGTTGTCTTGAGTTCTTCTGGGTGATCTCCTACAGTGTTTTTGAATCTCTTTCTTTGCTCTTGCATGATTTTTTAGAGATAGACTTAGGACTTCTTACGAGTGGATCCTCCTTCAATATAGAATAGACATCTTTAGAACATTTACATGCATCCTTGAATTTTGATCTTGAGGATTTCTCCATCTCTTCCACTGTGTTCACTATATTTTTCATTTTTTACTAAAAAGAATTGTTGTTATCTTAATTAACTTTACTATTGATATAATTTATCTACATAGATAAATATTTATATTTGACAAACTTTTAGTCAGATAAATAAGTGTTTTGTATATGACATAAAACATATCAAATGTAAATAAAAACCATATCTATTTATCAATTAATTTAAAACATATGTAAATATTTGAAACTTAAAATAAAACCTTTCAACGTAAAGCATCTCAAAATATAAATAAAAATAATATCCACAATAATTAATTTAAATCATCTAAAAATATTTGAAAATGATAATATAAATAAAATCAATATCCATCTACTAATTAATTTAAATCATCTAAAAATAATTGAAAATTATAAAAAAATTATTAATTTTTAGTAATAGTTAGATATATATTTTTCCAATAGACCATAACTTTTAATTATATTTTTTATTTTTTTGAATTAATAAAGATTTAAGAAATAATACTTTATTAATTGATCAATTAAAAAATTTGAGAGATAATAATTTAACTTCCTTCTTTTTTTAAGTTAATTAGAATATGATTTTTTTTTTTTATAAATATCTAAACCCCATCAAATGTTAAATTATATATTATAATTTTAAAATATATATTTATTATAAGTGTTAAATATAGATTTATTAATTTTTACTTATAGCTATGAATGTTTATTATAACAAACTATAAGTAATATATATATATATATATATATATATATATATATATATATATATATATATATATATATATATATATATTTCTATATATATATTTCTATATATATATATATATATATATATATATATTTCTCCATAATAAATATTAAAAAAATAATGTTTCGTTAAAGTTTCATTAAAATAAATTATATGTATTTATAGTGAAATTAATTTCTTCGTTTGAAATTAGCTTTATCCTTAGTGCGAATAATAATATAGGTAGCATTTCAATTTTTTGAACATCAATATGTATGGCATTCATAAAATTTGAATAAAAATATGTAAGGCATTTTTAAAAAGATATATCCCACTCGATTGTATTTAGATGCTCTTATTGAAGTCATCAGTTCTTTTCAATTTTTTTTCTCTATTTTGGGTTTCTATAGTTTTTGTCTACTATTTTTGTTTGAACGACATCAAATAGATTAAATCATCATGTTAATATTATTATTCCCTTATTTTTAATGGCTAATGACAACCTCTTGATTTTATGTGAAATGATTTCCCCAGAGTTTCTACAATTACATATCACAAAATAAAAGATTTAAAATCCTATTTTCATTTTCTTTGTTTCCAATTAGTATTGTGGAGAAAGTTTTTATTTGATATATTATTATTTTTTGATAGGTAAAGAAGGTTGGCGGGTGCCTCACCTATTTTATTAATGTGAAAAAGGGGCATACAAAATACAATACAAACAAAACCAGAAACATCCAAATTTGGATCCAATCCAACCAAACCTAAAGAGAATGAACAAACCCAAAAAACCCATAACCAAATTAGGGATCCCCCTGAATAGGTTACCCCTACTACACACTCCCCCGACATGGCCAATAATATCTTAGACAAACCTTTATGTTCCTCCCTCCCTATTCCCACTACGGGAGTGAAGAGCCTTGAAAGAAGGTTCCAGGGCTAACCTCCATTTTTTTATTCCTTATAACACTCCAATCTTCTTTTTTATACAAATTTTTGATCCTATCACCACCCAATAGGGGATTATCACAAGTAAAATTACCATTGTCTATTGGAATTTTTAAAGTGTACGCTCTAGCTTCCTTCACAATCCTCACCTCTGTTTGTCTAGGTGATGAAGACATACCTTGAGTCATAACTTTATGCTTACTCTCAAAGTATTATGTCCTCCCTCTCATAAGCATTTTCCAAGTGGCTGCAAAGACTATGAGATAGGAGGGAAGGGAATCCTTCCACCAAAAGGATTCCATATTTCATTTGGAGCTATGGAAATATACAACCACATGATGCCCATTCTAGAATCACCTCCAAATTTGAAGGGTACCCCTTCATAATCAAGGATTTGAATCTAGCATTGATCCTTAATTTTGAGCAAGAATGTGGCTATATGGTCCTATAAAGTATCCATACAAACCATACACACGTAAAGGTGGTATGATGGAGGTTTGAAGTTGAGGCATCAAATACCAATACCTCACCCAAAGCATTGTTGATGGTCAAGAGGCATGGAACATATCATAATTATAGTGGTAGGTGCGACAATCGCACCCAAACAAGCCTGGTGGTGAGGGTTTCTAACAAGGGTTAAAAGCTAGGAACCAAGACTTCATGAAGAAGAGATGTTAGTCCTAACTCCAAGTTTTGTCTCAAAATACCTTGTCTTAGTCCTCTAGGCCATTTAAGACCATAATAAAAAAACCCTTAGTGCAAGGGTAAATCTCCAAGCTATTTTCCATTAATGGTCTCCATGACTTTGAGACCCACGTGTGCAACATAGGTAAGTTTGCTCAGAGATGATCAAATCTACAAATCAAGTCCCTATCAAAAAACTTAATCCTCATTATTTAACAACTCTTCAAGTACTTCATCCCCAAAGGAAACTGAAGGACTAGTTTTAACAACTTTAAATGGATTTACTTCAACATTATCCAGCCTCCCCATTCATGAAGCAACTTCAGTGAAGAATTTTCCCTCCTCACCTATGACCTCGCCTGACCTAGGCAAACAAAAATTTGTAGACATCTCCCCTACCTATTGAGGCTAAACCTCTACCACATACTCCATCCACCTCATTGCCACCATTCCCCTTGCCTTTCCTTTTCTTTTCAAGCCCAATAGTGCCATATGCAAGCCAAGTCCTGCTGCCTTTGTCACCATCACCAAGGGAATTATCGGTAGTAAACCCTCACTGCAAGCCCCTTTCAATGTAGTACCCAAGCTCCTGCATTCTTTCACTGCCATAAGTGAATCCTTCAACCCATCTTCCAATTATCCTATCAGATCGACCCCCACTTAATACTAACGCTAGCCTTGGCAACATTGAGCAAAAGTATGAAGCTCCACCCAGACATCATTTTTGCCTATTTCCTCTTTAGGCATTTGCATTTTTATTCATACACATTTGATATATTGTTTTACAAACATATTTATTTCAAATTTTTTATTGTTGGGAAGTATTCAAGTCTATAATTTTATCAATATATTTATTTAGAAATTATTCTTATTAAAAAAATTATTATACAAGAAATAAAGAATATAAAATTATTAATAATTCAATATAGATTAAAGAAAAGAAAAAATAATTTTATTCTTTCAAAATTTTAGTTCAACATTAGCATTAAAAAATTTGTATTTAAACAATACTTCATTTGGAGTAACATGTAGAAATATTTTATATAAAAATATTTTGATAAAAATTTTCAATCCTTACGTACAATTGATCAAGACTATACTATTATTTATAAGTCCTTATAGATAAAATAAAAGTATTTAGTGACAAAAGGTTATGTGTTACAATTAAGATTATGGAAAATGTAGATCCTCCTATCCTATGTTAATATCTAGTTGCTATATTTTGGTAATTACATTCTTTTTAAAATATCTCATGTATTGAAACACAAGTGTTTTAGGTTATCCACTTATAACTCGATAAATCTGCCTGCTAATTTTGCATTGAGAACACTTTATTCATTATTTGCATTCAAAATATTTGTAAAAAGTCATCATAGACACTAATTATAAAATTAGTGTCTGCTGATTACATTATGTATATTTTTTTTCTAATTATATTTTTGAGTGTATTGATAATACTAACATATGCTTAGCTAAACCCAGGCCTCATGGGAATTTTCATTGTCCCACTGATTTTTCATCCATTATGTAGTTTTATTTTTTTAATGTATAAAAGGACTCCTTTAAATTAGAGTCCACAAATTATGTAGAATTTCATTACAAGGCTCTTTAGAAGCATTATGACACTTTTATGTATGTCAAATGAAAAAAATGTGTTAAATGTGGTAGTATGATGTTTAATATAAGGATGTTTGGTATGAAGTTAATGTGTAAGTTTGAATGGTGTTACATTTTGAATTATGTTAAATATAATTATTTATTTTTATTTTTATTTTTTATTTTTCAAGTTGATAGGAAATTATCTTCCATTTTTTAGGTTATTTAATTTATAGTGATTTTATTTTTTAATAAATATTTTTTTTTATGGATAATATAAAATGTTTTAAATTGTGGTGGTAAATTCTAAAATGTGGCAGTTAATATTGGATCTAAACAAGAATCAAATTTTTAATATCTTCTTAAAATATGTTTCTCAAAACATTTTAACTTCTCAAAAGCTTTAGATAAGTTTTGTTGAGATGAAAAATGAACAAAAAAAATCTTATTCGTACTAATTTACATTTATAGGCAATCAAGAAATATGTGTGATTCTCACACACTTATTTTAAGGTTGCTTACATATTTATATTATTTAATTTCACATTATGAATTAGGTTATATGTAGTTCTCTAATCTTACAATAGGTCATGAATTATCGAATTTCATTTTTTGATGAATTCACTATTTTATTTTTAAACAATACAAATATTCCCATCCATTATTTATTTACTTATAGGAAGAATCCAAAAATATGTGTAATTCACTTGCACTTGTTTTAGAGTTGCTTACATATCTACAATGTGTTCAATTGGCATTGAGAATTAGGGCATATGTAGTTCTCTTATCTTATAATTGGTTGGGAATTAACAAATACTATTTCTAAATTAATTTATATTTTCATCATTATGTTTGGGAAAAACTGTTAAAGAGTTCTATTTTTTTAACAAATGTATTCTATGCAATTCCCATAAAAATTTCAAAATCTTAACCACTAATTACAATTGGAAGAAGAATCATTACGACTGTAATTCCCTTGTCTTAAAACTATTTGATGTTTTAATCCTAACAAAAAAATTAAAGTAAATTTTTTTTAACTGTTTATAATTTTGGATGAGTTGGAGGTTATTTATGTTATAAGAAAAATGTAATGTTTTTTTAATTTATTGTTTTAAGATTTTTGTCTACTGTTTGTATTATGTTTATGTTGGGGTGCTTTTAATGGCTCTTAAGGGAAAATAGAATTGAAGGGCCTTTTTTACACCCTATTTATTAAATCTAAAATTCATCATAACACTTTATTTTCACAAGGTTATATACTAGAGATTATAATAATATGATGTCTACTATGAGGATATTGGTATAAATTTAATATAGAAATTTGAAAGACATTAAGCTCTGAATTATATTGAATTAAATTATTTACAACTGCAGAAAATGTAAACTTTTTTGGAAGAGTTCTATTTTCTTACAATTGTTAAGAAATCGGTTTCTATTTTTTCTAAGTTGCTTTATAATGTCTTCATTTTGTTTTTGAGTGACTTTTAGAGAGATTCCCTTTTTAACAAATATTTTCTTTGTGTAGATTTTTTTTAATTATTGTGGTAAATTACAAAATGCTACTATTAATTATGAATCTAATTTTTAGTGTATTCTTAAAATGTGTTTCTGAAAGCAATTTAACTCTTTAAAAGATCCAGGGGAGTTTTGTTGAGATGAAGTATGAAAAAAATTATGTCTGTTACTAATTTATGTTTATAGAGAATCAAAAAATGTTTGTAATTATCCTACACTCATTTTAGGGTTGCATACATATATAAAATGCACTTCATTTTACATTATGAATTAGAGAATATGTAGTTCTTTAATCTTACAATTAGTTGTGAACTAGTGGATCCCATTTCTCGATGAAGATATCATTTTATTTTTAAACTATATAACTATTTATGTATGTTGTTTATTTACCTATATGGAGAATCTAGAAATGTGTGTAATTCACACACATATTTTAGCACTATCTACATATATACAATATGTTTCAATTGACATTGAGAATCAATGTGTATGTAGTTCTCTTATCTTACAATTGATTGATAATTGGTGGATGTCATTTCTAGATTTATTTTTATTTTCTACATTATATTTAAGAAGTTTTTAAATACCTACATTAAAAAAAAAATGCATTATAAACAATTTACATAAAAATTTCAAAATTTTAGCCTTTAATTTCGAACTTAAATAAAAATAATTACGACTTTGGTTCCCTTTTTTATAATTATTTAATGATTTAATCCTAACAAAAAATTTAGGGTAGAAAAAATTAAATTATTTATAGTTTTAGGTGCAGAATGGAAGTTCTTAATATTTAAACAAAAATTCAATGTTTTTAAATTTATATGTATCCTTTTTTAGGATATTTACTAAAATCTAAAATTCCTAATATCCCAAAGTCGATATTTACTAAAATAATCAAAACTATAACATCCCACATTTATCACTTAGACTCAAATCTGAAAATGAACTCAACTATGACACAAACCCAACTCAACACTTATGCTACTATCCTCAAAACTGAAATGCTCTAATACTACTAAAATATCTCCAAATGGGAATATTACTAAAAACCAACTTTACTTAACAAACAACTTCTTAAATCACCTAAGACTACATAAATTTTAGATTAAAACACTTATTATAAAGCATAAACATAAAAACACATATGATATTACTTCTCCAAGGATGCTTTCAAAGAAATTGTTTAATACCAAATTCTAATAAACATATATATTCAAATGATGGAGTGACTATAATGACTGCAATGTGATACAAAAAACAACTACTCACACTATCTTCTTAAAAATAAGGATTTCAAAAACATACAACCACTCTTATATTATAGATAAAATAAAACATAACACTTACAAAATAACACCAAATGTTGCATACTCCAATGAAGCCCAAATTTGGTATTTGAATGAAACCAACATCAACTAGCTAGGGAAGAATATTTCACCACCAAAACCAACTATCTTATCCAATGAATCTCTAATGTGATTCTTTTATGAAATCATCATAAACTAGTTCGGGTGTAATCTTTCACCATTGAAACCAATGAATAACACTCCAATCTGAGCGGAAGAATTAAACACAAGTTCAAGTTCTATAAATAAAGGGGGTTTATGATCAAAGATAGATTTACAATGGAGAAGAGTCACATTTATATAATTACAAGAGAGAAGGAGAAATAGATGGAAGAATATGAGAGAGGAATATTTGCACCACACTTTGAAGTGGTATCACTATTCATGAATAGTGCATGTTGTCTCTCACATGTGCAAGGGTTCTCTCTCTCACATGTGTAAGGGATCTTATTTTGAATTTTTCCATGTGCCCCCATGTGATTATCAATTAATTTTTCTCTCACATGTTCAAGGGGTCTCTCTCTCACATGTGCAAGGGATATTCATGATTTGTCTTTGACTAACTCCCATGTGCAAGCTCATTAGTTAAATGATTCCTTCAACTTTTGACTACTCCAACATATGCTAAAGATATCCAACATAAGCCAAGCATATTCAAGATTTCCTTTTTGACTCTTCCCATATATGCCAAAAATATCTCACATGTGCCAAATATCCTCCACATGTGTCCACATCTCTCACATGTAGCTAAGTGGGAAAATTGCACCCCATTTATTTCTCCTCCATTTTCAACATTAAAAATTATTATGTGGGCCAAGCCATTTCCCCAAAGACACCTCACCACTATGCCACCTAAATACTATGTCATGTCATAATAAACAATCACTCATGAATAGTGATCCATGAATAATACTAATGAATAGTAATTGGTGAATAGTGTTGGAGAAATATTAGAATTGGCCAATATTCTCACAAAATCAATTTTATTGAAAAGGGGACATGACAAATCCTCCCTTCTCAAAATTTCTTGTCCTCAACCAATTTTAAACCACGATGCTCATTCTCTAATTGATCTCAATGAAGTTCTAGGATCTCAAGTCAATATAGGAAGGTTGCACATTTTCCTATTTCTCAATCCCCTTCCTCTTCTATCCAAGATATCATCAAGGACCAATACCAATATGCCCTTCTCATCCAAGTATGGAAGCTCATGAAATGTAGTGACATGTTGCTCAAGTACCTTTTTGAGTCAAGAAGCATGAAAGACATTATGCATTCCACTACTCTCAGGCAACTTTGGTTCATATTTTACATTACCAACTTCCCACATAATCCCATAAGGTTTGAAGCTTAAGTTCTTCTACACCACTCCTCCTCAAGGTAGTCTGTCTATAGGGCTAAAGGTGCAAGAAAAATAATTCACCATCCTCAAAGCTCCTCTCAACTTTATGCCTATCCACATACATATTCTATTGTTCCTAAGCACGATGAAGATTATCCTTAAGTAACTTAGGATGTCCTAACTATTCCTAATTTAGTCCTTGGCCTTAGGGGCCCTACCATCCTCAAATTCCAAGTCTACCAAAGACATAATAACATACTTGTATAGTGCTATAAAATGAGTTAACTTCATCTCAGCTAGTCTGAATATCTCCTACGAAAATATATTGAGAAATATGCTATCCTGATCACTAAAAATATTCTTCATCAATCCATGGAGTCTGAACACCTCTCTAAAAAACAACTCTAAAACCTGAGGTGCCTTATACTCTAAAGATATGGCAAATAGATGTGCATACTTGGTTCATCCGTCTACCACCACAAAGATGCCATATTTTCCTTCAACCTTAGGTGGACCTGAAATGAAATCCCTAGATATACTTTCCCACTTCTACTCTGGGATCAGCAATGGATTCAATAATACTACTAGGAAAGTATGCTCTGAATTGTTTTGTTGACAAGTCACACACTCTTTGACATGGTGAAAGACATCATCTTTGATACCCTTCCATTAGAATCTCTCTATGATCTATTTGTAGGTTATGAAGTAACCTTGATGTCTTGCAAGTGGTGTGTCATGAATAGCCCTCAAAATTTTCTCCTTGAATTTTGATTTAGGCATCAAATAGATCTTATCCTTGTAGTAAATGACATTATCTACCACTCTGTACATGTCATCCTACTTTTTTTACCTCTTATTCAAGTCCTACTCCAGGAAATAGCTCAAACTATTATGCTCTATCCTGATAAAAAAATTCTTGCCTACCAAATATTGCCTAAACCTTGTCTAAGCATGCATGATAGCAAGCATATCCTTATCATAGGTGGAGTAGAATCTCTCCTTATTACTGAGTTGATTGATCTCATAGGCAATGGGGTGCTTATTCAACATAATCATGACACTTACTCCCACACCTGATGCCTCACACTTCAACACAAAGGGCTGAGAGAAATTAGGTAATGTTAAAATAGAATGAGTGCTCATTACCTCTTTCCACTTGTTGAATGTGCATTGAGTCCCATCTATCTATTGACCATTTTTGGCACAACAAGCCAAAAATCGGTCCCCTTCATCCCCTATTGTTCTAGGCCAATTCATTTTTTGATTTTGCACAATTTTGGGATTTTCTACGGACTCTGTAGAGCTTAGTTTTCTACGGGCTCTACAGGTCTATTTCTACAGAATCTGCAGAGCTTGGTTTTCTACGGACTTCACAAGGACTTCTATGAACCCTGCAGGTGTAGTCTTTCAGCAGAGGAACTAGTTCATAGAGTGCAAGGTTTTGCAAAGCTTCTTCAGACTCTTGTCTGAAGAAAATTCATAAGGAAAGAGAACTAAGATGGTTCAAAGACACTTTTCCTTAAGGTTGGAAGAGTGGTTTAATGACATAATATTTCCAAGAGTTAGCATCTTTGAACTATTGAACCATTGAACTGGTTCAACGCCTTGGTTCAATGCTTCAATTCATCTCTTCGGTTCAATCAAATGGTTCATCAGCTTGGTTCAACATTTTGGTTCAATGTTTCAATTCAATCAGATGGTTCAACCACTCAGTTCACTCAGTCAGTTCAATGCTTTAGTTCAATCAAAGGGTTCATCAGCTTTGGTTCAATGAGCTTGGTTCAACGCTCGGTTCAAATCCTTGATTCAACAACCATTTGAACCATTGAACTAGTTTAATCAATTGGTTCAATGGTTGGTTCAAAGGAGCAGTTCAAGTGAAAGTTCAAGCCTCCTGAAGGATAGGTGCCCTTGTGGAGGGCAGTTCTTAGTTCAAGAGCCCTTGCAGAGGGCAGGGAGCACTTCAAAGAGGCCATAAAGAAAGTCGTAAAGGTAAGTTCTTTCAAAAAAAATTATAAGGCAAAGAAAATGCCCTTTGAAAGGGTCATTTTTAACTTTCCCAAAGGGAACTTTTTTTAAGGTAGTCGATAGAGGCAAGGAAGAAATCCTTTAGACAAAAATTATGAAGGAATTCCTTCGGACAAAAAGTCTAAAGGAATTCGGAAGGGTCGTAAGCAAGAAACCTGAAAGAAATGGATTTAAGGCAAAAGCAAAAGACAAGAACGATTTCTTTCAGACTTTTTGTCTGAAGGAATTCCTTCAGAAAAATTTCAAAGAAATTTGAGGAGGCCATGGGAGAGAAAAAAGCCAAGAAAATTCAAAAGAAAAGGACTCGAGGAAAACTCCAAAGAAATTAAAGCGACCGAGACAATTCTCGCAGACTTTTTGTCTGCAGGAAAATTGTCTATGAAAAAAGCCCATGAAGAAGAAAGGCCGAAGCAAAAAAATGCCGACAAAAGTCCAAGGGGTGATGGGCCTGAGGACATCAAAGTTAAAAATGGCAAACTAGCCATTAGGTATTCACACGCAGTGATGGGTGCACAGACATCACTTTTAAGATGGTGAAATAGCCATTTGGTTCTAAAATGCTTGAGCACCCACCAGAAAAGAGCCTAAGGAATGCAACAACCCACTAGAAGATAACCCCTAAGGGTTGAAATAACCCAAGGAGCTAGCAAGGATGAGAAGATAGCTTCTGAGGGCCAAAGAAGACAAAGGTGCCAAGTGTAGGAATAGACAAAATAGTCCAAGTGGTGAAGGGAGACATCGACTCAAGGAGTTATTCTAGCGGTTAGAAAGTGTTCACCAAGTGGTCATAAATGGGATGCAAACAGTGAATGATGGGGCCCATTTTTTCTCCATTTTACATTTATGAGTGGACAAACCGCGTGGGTGCCTTCAAGGAGCAGTCTTGGTTAATGGGGAAATGGTGTGGCCTATGTTAAAAATGCCTAAATTCAGAATCAGAACCGACATAGCATTTATATTTTAATGGCTTCCTCTTCCCAATGCCCTTGGGATGCGCATGGGCCATTTGTAAAAATGGCACCAAAATGCCCCCTTTCTTCCTCTATATATTGTAGACTTGTCATTTGGAAAAGGATCTTTTTTACATTTTATAAGGCAAAGCCCTGGTAAATTTTCACTTGAAATCAATAAACACATTTTTACCTCTATTCTGGTTAGATATCTCTATGTGTGTCTGAGTGTTAATTTTTTGTTTAGTCATTGCTTCCAAATGCTTCCATAGGTTTAACACCAACACACCTGGTGTCTATAAGGTGCCATTCCTGTAGGTGACAAGAAGAGTTGTACCTGGAAGTGTAGAGATAAAAAGAAGCTACTATATAGTGTGCCCTTTCCACAGCATCTATGGTGAGTCCCTATTTTTTTTTTGTTCCATTTAAGCCTCCCTATTAAACTTCTAGCAACCTGGTCCTTTTACCAGTTAAAGTGTACGTATGTGTTTGTATGGTTAAGAGTGTGATTGTGAGTAGGTTGAATCATTTGGTGCATCACCTCTTTTAGAGTATTTTTGTTTTCCTATAATCCTTCTCCCTTTTCATCCCCCCCATTATATATCTATATATATGTATTAGCACTTATTGGAACAACTCAGATGCATCAAAGGGAGCTATCCCTTATCTAGAGACTCTCCCCTCCAGCTTCACTAGTCCCACAGGTGAGAGGGGAGTTTCCATTGTTGCATGTGGAAGGAAGGAGTTCGACCTCCTGCCCCAAGTGCAATCCACTACGTCAACACTATCCATTCAAAAACTCCCTTCTTAGTGAGATCTATAAGAAGTGTACCTAGCTGATAAAAACCCTTGAAAAACCTTTTGTAATAACTGTGAAGGCTGAAGAATCCCCTCAAATATGTCAATGTTTTTGGTGGTGGCTAATCCAAGATGGCTTGGATTTTCTCTTTATGGACCTTCATTCCATCAACACTATCACATTCTCCAAATCCTTGTAATTGAAAAAACTACTATAAAACTAAAACATGTTAGTTAACACAAAAAATGCGTGCATTTTATTGGTTGAAATTCACTGAACCAAATGTGAAGTTGTTTCCCCAACTCATTGAATACTTATGACATTCAACCCATTCAATAATCTTAAGCTATGTAATACTCTTTCATTATATAATAAATAAAGGAGATCAACATGTTTAAAACTAGGAATCATCAAAGTCTTATTTGATATCTACCTCAAAAGAGAGAGATGTTTATGAAAAACCACACATTATCAAAATGAAATATATTCTTAGTTTCTATAGCCAGCTCTTCACTAAGATGTATCTAATGCAAAATCAACCTACTCACTTGATCCATGATATCAAAATATTTACATACCTTGTCCCATTGTATGTAGCTTGGATCTTTAAACACAAATTCATGCTTGGCTTGAATGTCTTTAAGATACCGACTCTTATCAATGTTATTCACTTGGGACTTATCCATCACTTCATGATTATCAAGTAAAGATAAAGGATTATATTTTTTAATCATGGAAACAAAACTTACTTCATACCTTTCATTTGGATCATCTTACATTGTCCTTTATTCTTTATGACCCCATGAATAACTTGGCTCCAAATTAGAGTTCTTTAGAACTCATCAATAACTTCAACTTCAATGTCATGGGGTGCCTCGGGTGCTACTCCTTCTTCCTGCAAGAGAATATCCTCTTTGTGTGAACTTACATGCATAACCTCTTAAGGCTCTATTTATAGCCTCTCTCTTCCAAACATGCTTCTATAACTTCCTCTAAGATGGTGGATCCTGTTGCATTTATCTATAGTGTATATTCAACTTGCATCCTTTGAAGTGGTTAAGCCTTCATCACTTTTATTGCTCTTTTCTCTTATTTTAATGGAGACTTTTGGAATCTAGGGTGGATCCCTAAAGCCTGCATCCAATCCATGGTGTATTTTTCCCTTATTGTGTACTTTTGAGGACCATCAAAGTTTAGGAGGGTAGGTTTTTCCAAACATATCTACATATCCTGATTAGGGCCACCTCTATCCTGATTTGGTCTAGTGCTAGAATTCCACATGTAGTAATACATAAAAGACATATATTTATAAAAATCATCTCCCATATTATGGTAATATCTCAATAACACAATCTCCTCTATCTCTTTTGGTTGCTCAGATGATAATCTAGGTAGTTGTCTCCACTCCATGATTCTTGCATCTCTATCAACAAAAAATTTGCACACAAAATCCTCACAAGTTGGAAGGATACAAGGCTCTGATACTAATAAAATATCCAAATTTTGGATATTGTAAAAAACACAAAATCATAACAACCCTCACTTAACACAAAAGTTTTGATACAACTAAAAGATCTTTTTTAGGGGATATTTGTTAAAACACATAAACTACAACAAATCCACACTCAACATAAAAGATCTGATACCAGTAAAATATACCTTAGTGGGATATTTACTAAACACACTAAAAAAAATTAAAATCCTAATACAACACTAAGACTCACCCAAAGCTTTGATACCACTAAAATATACCAAAGTGGGATATTATGGAAAACACATAAAACTATAGCAATCCTCACTTAACACAAAAGCTCTGATACCACTGAATGATAATTTTTAAGGTATATTTGCTAAAACAAATAAAATACAAAAAATCCAAACTTAACATAAAAGCTTTGATACCACTGAATCAATAAACAAAACTACAACAAAAAATCTGCACAGGCTGGTAGGATACATAGCTCTGATACCACTAAAATATCCCTTTTCAGGATATTTACTAAAATCTAAAATTCTTAATATCCCAAAGTGGATATTTTATAAAATCACCTAAACTATAACATCCCACACTTATCACTTAGACTCAAATCTGAAAATGAACTCAACTATGAAACAAATCCAACTCAACACTTATGCTACTATCCTCAAAATTGAAATGCTCTGATACTACTAAAATATCCCAAAATGGGAATATTATTAAAAATTTACTTTACTTAACAAACCACTTACTAAATCACCTAATAAATCATAAATTTCATATTATAACACTTATGATAAAACATAAACATAACAACACATATGTTATTACTTCTCCAAGGAATGATTTCAAAGAAACTGTTTAACAACATATTCTAATAGACATATATATTCAAATGATGGAGTGACTACAAAGACTAAAATGTGATAAAAAGAATAACTAATCACACTATCTTCTTAAAAATAATGATTTCAACAACATGCAACCACTCTTATATTATAGATAACATAAAACATAACACTTACAAAACAACACCAAATGTTGCATACTCCAATGAAGCCCAAATTTGGTTTTTAAATGAAACCAACATCAACTAGCTAGGGAAGAATCTTGCACTATAAAAACTAGCTATCTTATCCAATGAAGATCTAATGTTATTCCTATATGAAATCATGATAAAATAGCTAGGGTGGAATATTTCACCACCAAAACCAGAAAATAACTCTCCAATTTGAGAGGAAGAATTAAACACAAGTTCAAGTTCTACAAATAAAGGGGCTTTGTGATCAAAGATGGATTTACATTGGAGAAGAGTCATACTTATATAATTACAAGAGATAAGGAGAAATAGAGGGAAGAAGATGAGAGAGGAATATTTTCACCACACTTTGAAGTGGTAGCACCATTCATGAATAGTGCATGTTGTCTCTGACATGTGCAAGGGATCTCTCTCTCACATGTGCAAAGGATATTTTGAGTTTTCCCATGTTCCCCCATGTGATTATCAATCAATTCATCTCTCATATGTGCAAGGGGCCTCTCTCTCATATGTGCAAGGGATTTTCATGATTTATCTTTGACCAACTCCCATGTGCCTTCAATCCTTTGCATGTGAGTCTAAATCAAGAATAGTAGACCTTGTCCCCCACTTTCCCATATGCAAGGTCATTAGTCAAATGATTCCTTCAAATTTTGACTTTTCCCACATTTTCTAAAGATCTCTCACATGTGCCAAACATATTCAATATTTCCTTTTTAATTCTTCCCATATATGCCAAAAATCTCTCATATGTGCCAAATGTCCTCCACATGTGTCCATGTCTCCCACATGTAGCCAAGTGGGAAAATTGCACCTAATTTTTCTCTCCTCCATTTTCAAAATTAAAAATTATTATGTGGGCCAAGGCACATCCCCCAAGACACCTCATCACTATGCTATCTAAGTATTATTCCACGTCATAATGTATAATCACTCATGAATAGTAACAATGAATAGTATTGGAGAAATATTGGAATTGGCCAATATTCTCATAACATCGATTTTATTGAAAAGGAGACATGACAATAAAACACAAAGTATTTTATTCATGTTTCTATTTTGTGCAATTATTAGTAGTTATTTTTTATGTTTTTGTCTACTATTTATATTATTTTTATGTTGGAGTAATTCTAATGACGCTTAATGAAAAATAGATTCCAAAGTCCTTTTTTACTCTTCATTTATTATTTTCATCCAAAATTCATCATAACATTTTATTTCCACATAATTACAAAAATTAAAGTATAATGCATACTATGAGGATGCTTTATATGAAGTCAATGTGAAAATTTTAATGTTGTTAATTTATAAATTATATATAATTTAATTATTTACGAGTGCTGAAAAAATTAAACCTATTTGGAAGAGTTCTATTTTTTTGAAAAATTGTTAGGAAATTAACTTCAATTTTTTATAAGTTGTTTTCTAATGTCTTCATTGTGTTTTTGAGTGCCTTTTAGAGAATTTTTTAACAAGTGTTTTCTTCACACAAAATATAAAATAAATTAAATTGTAGTGGTAAATTCTAAAATGCGACCACTAATTCTAAATCTAACCAAGAATCAAAATTCCAATGTCTTCCTAGATTATGTTTTTAAAACCTTTTAGCTCCTTAGAAGTTTTAGATTTTTTTTTTTTGAGATGAACCATGAAAAAATTCATATCTATTAATAATTTAGATTTATATGGAATCAATAAATATGTGTAATTCTCTTACACTCATTTTAAGATTACCTAGACATCTACAATACACTTCACTCTACTTTATGAATAAAGGCATATGTAGTTGTCTAATTTTATAATAGGTTATGGATTAACAAACATAATTTTATAATTGTGTAATTCACCTACACACATTTTAGGGTTACCTACATATGTGTAATGGGTTTTGATTGGTATTAAGAATTTAGGCATATGTAGTTGTATTATTTTACAATTGGTTGGAAACTAGTGGATTTCATTTTTATATTAATGCCTATTTTCTCCATTATGTTTGTGAAAGCCTTTAGAAAGATCCATTTTTAAATAAATGCACTCTACTCAGTTCCCATAAAATGTTCAAAATCATGGTTGTTAATTCTAAATTGAACTAAAATTCATTTCAACTATTGTTCCCTTATTTTACAATTGTTTGACACTTTACTCTTAAGAGAAAAATTTGAGTAGATGAAGAAAAAATTGACACGATTAGCTAAAATGAGAGAAACAATACAAACAGAATCCTTAAGTTAACATAATACAAAAAAAATGACATACACTCAAGATAACATAATAGACATGATTTCACCTGGGAAAACCCTTTTGGGTAAAAGAAATCAACACAATAACTCCTTTATTATATTATCTCAACCATTTATAATATAGTAATATACTACCAAGTTCTATTTTTTCCCTACTGCATGTGTAAGAATATAAAGGCACATTAATAGGTAACTGTTAAAGTGGTATTATAATACCATGGGTATCAAAACCATAGGCTATAAAAATAGGGGTTAAAACCACCCAAATACATGTTAATATGATCCCTATAATCCTAGTTCTAGAGTCTAGTAGAATGTAAATAATAAAAAATCATGAAAAAATATACAGTTTAGTAGGCCTCATTCTATGTTTGTAGTATAATAGAGTGTAAATCATGGAAAACAGCACACACCCACCCACACACACACACCCACGCCCTGCCCCTCCCCCCTCCCCCCTCTCCCCCCCGCAACCCCACACACACATTAATCTATGTGAAATATAGAGTATTTTATTTATGTTTTCATTTTTATAGAATTATTAATAGTTGATTTTTAGGTTTTTGTATATTATGCATATTGTGTTTATGTTGGGATGATTCTAATGGATATTAAGGAAAACAGACTCCAAGGGCCCTTTTTACACCCCATTTAATAGTTATATCCAAATCTCACTATAAACTTTTATTTCCACACAACTACATACCATACATTATCATAGTATGATGTCTACTATGAGGATGCTTGACATGAAGTTAATATAGAAAATTTAAGGGTGTTAAGCTTTGGACTATGTTGAAATCAATGTAGAAAGGTTTTGTCTTTTCATCACTCATAAATAATTATTTATGAGTGATGAAAAAGTAAAACCTATTTGGGAGAGTTATATTTTTCTTATAATTGTTCATAAATTAGCTTCTATTTTTTCTAGGTTACATTCTAATGTCTTCATTATATTTTTGAGTGTATTTTAAAGAGATTACCATATTTAACATATGTTTTATTTATGCATAATATAAAGCATTGTAAATAGCAATGGAAAATTCTAAAATGTGACCATTAATTCTAAATCTACTCAAGAATTACATTTATAATGTTTTTCTTACAGTTTTTTTTTGAAAGCATTATAGCTCCTCCAAAACTTTAGGGGAGTTTTGTTGAGATGAATTATGAACAAAAATCATTGTCTATTTATAATTTACATTTATAGGGATTCAATAAATTTGTGTAATTATGTTGTGCCTATTTTAGGGTTAAATGCACATCTAAAATGCATTTCACTTCACATAATGGATTATGGCACATGTCGTTCTCTAATCATATAACAGGTTGTGAATTAGTACACATTATTTCTTGATGAAGATATTGTTTTATTTTTAAACTATACATATATTTCCATCTATTGTTTATTTATGAATACGAGGAATCTAAGACTGTACATAATTCACCCACACCTATTTTAGGGTTGCCTACATATCTACAATACATTTCAGTTGGTATTGAGTATCAAGACATATGTAGTTCTCTTATCTTATAATTGGTATGGAATTAGTGAACAATGTTTTTATATTAATTTCTATTTTCTTCATTGTATTTTTGAAAGTCTTTTAAAATCTCCCTTTTTTGAATGAATGCATTCTATGCAGTTCCCATAAAAAATTAAAAATTATGGCCTCTAATTCTAAATCAGAAGAAGAATCATTGCAAGTATTGTTCTTTGGTCTTACAATTGTTTGATGCTTTACTCCTAAGAGAAAAATTAAGTCATAAAATGTTCTATTATTTATATTTTTGGGTGAAGAATGGAGGTTCTTTATGTTTAAATAAATATGTAATGTTTTTAAATTAATGTGAAATACAAAGTATTTATTTATGTTTCCATTTTATAGAATTAGTAGAAGTTGATTTTAATGTTTTTATCTATTGTGTATATTATATTAATGTTGGGATGCTTGTAATGGTCCTAAAAATAAAATATAATTTAAAGGTTTTTTTACACCCCATTTATTATTTATGGCATTTTTTAGCACAATGGATTTAAGATCATATAATTAATATAAATATACTCAAACATCAAACTACCTAGGTAAGATCTAGAGCCATTAGAACTAAATGTAGTAGATGAATTCACAATTCAAATCAGTATTATAATCCTAAAGCTAGATACTCTAAATCATGATTAAATAGAATATGAAAATAAGAGGATTGGATTGATTATCTTAGACTCAAAATTTGGACATGGTGATTACTTGATCAAGGATGTTGGATGGATGCTTGTGATTGAAGGATTAGATTGACATGAAGACTTTCCTTAGATTTCTAGATAGATTATTGACATGGATTTGCTAGATAACTTGTAGTTAGTTTTTCATGGAGGGATGGGGGTGTTTAAATAGAATGAGGGAGAAATAAAGTGCTAGAATTCAAAGTTGGTTTATGGAAATCTAGTGTTGAGGATTATTCAAGGACTTTAAAATTCCTTAGAAGCCTCTATATTTAGAGGCTTCTAGAGAGGAGGGGTGAGAATAGAGAGGATTATAAAATCCTATAATTCTAAAATCTTCTTAGGGATTAATTAGGCTTAGATATGGGATTAGGTGGGTGATTAAGGACTAGGGGTATATAAGAGCTTATGAATAGGCTAGTGTAGGTGGGTAGGTGGGCCATGGTAATTTAAAATTATCAAATAATAGATAAATGGGAACTAGGATAAGATAATGGGGATTTAGGGTAATTAATTGATTGGTGGGGATAGATAAAGTTAGTAGATGAGGAATAATAGAAGGGTAATATTAGATAAATGACTAGGAAGGGGGGACATTATATGGGATTAGTTAGAATAAATGAGATAAGTAGAATTAGTGTTGACTAATAGTAATATTAGTGATGATAATGTAGGTGAGAAAATTTAGGTTCATACATTTTGCCCCTCTTTGAAAGGGCGTTACTAGTGGAGCGAAGTGGAAAGAGTAATGGTATTTCAAAGAAAAATCATGTCATAGATGAATGTTATTAAATGATGTTACTAGCTATGATGCCCCATCAAGGGGACATGCAAGGAAGAATGAGATGAATGGCCAGTTGAAAGAAGAAATGAGGGGTGGGATGCAATGGATAGACAAGGGGATGGGATGTCAAATGTGAGATAGAAGATGAAGAAGATGAATATGAATTTGAGTAATGAGATATAGATTGATGATGCTCCTAATAAAGACACATGTATAGGGAGTACATATGACTTTGTCATGGTTATCGACACATCATAAGGGGGAATCAACTGCAACATGATGATGATAAGATTGAAAGGCTATAAAATTTAGACATATCCCAAGAAAGGATGTATGCAAGGGAGAGATATAGGTGAGGATAGACAAGGATTGGATAATATTAATTATGGGTGTAGCTCAAAGCTAAAGTTTGATCGATATGATAAATAGGAGGAAAAAAAAGAATGATGTGATCGAGTGATCAATAAACTACATTGTGTTAACTCAATGGGCCATAATATGCTGATAAAGTTATAGTTTGTGTCTTGCCCCAATCGATGGAGGAAACCATATACTATAAATGATTAATTAACCAATTAGTGATGATGGATGTTGAATGGAGAAAATATGAATGTTATGATTTATTGAGCCTAATCGATAGGTGAGGGGGATTAATAAAAGGATTAAAGAGATGATTGTGAGGATAGAGATTGGTCAATTAATTGATGAATGATTAATATTATAACTCAATGATTGGATTGATGCAATACTTGAGGATGATGAAAGATGAGAGAGATGTAATGATGGAGGATGAGGAAAGTGGAGATAGAGGCCAAGCTATCCTTGAGCACTAAGAAAGTGTCCAAATGTTAACTAAATTATCTAAAAAGACCTCAAGTTGATGTATTTTTTATTAGAAGATGATGAGGAGGAGGAATAGTGATTATAAGGTGATTTTAGTGATTATAGGATGTGATTTAGATGATGAGATGAGGATATGTTAGTTTAATGGATCAAAAAGGATTAGATGGGTGATGTGAATAAGGATGATTAGATGATTAGGTATATGATGAATGGTGTAGGTGATCAAGACATCACAACTATCATAAGGATCATCATAGTCTTAATCAATCCAATTAAATATGTCACTTGGTAGTATGCCCCATGATATAAGTATGACCAAGAGGATGTTGTGCCAAAGTGCATGGGCAAATAGCAAACTCTGCATCATCGAGGGAACTTAATAAGAAATATTTTAGCCATGAGTGACTTTAGAGCATCCCAATTCATTCCCCAATAAAAAAAAGACATAATAAAAACAAAATATATACATGATAAAAGACATATTAACAAGTCAAACAATAGACAAGAAACAAACACAAGTATCTACATGCAATGTCATGACGTCTTTTCTAATGATGGGATGAATGATTGGGTGATGGGTTAGACTAAGTTGGTTATGATATGATTGTGGACTTGGATGGACTAAAAATGATTATTAGGATAAAGACTTGGATATACTTGGATGGACTATTGATGATGATTAGGATTAAGATTTGGATAAGGATATGGATGTGGATATGGATTTGGGGACCTGTATTAGGATTAGGATCAATACAGACTAGATTTGACCTTGGTTATGGGATAATATCTTTAAACATGGAATTGGTATATAAATAAAATTTAAAAATGGTCAAATAAGGTGATTTAGAATAGTGAGAGTTTAAGATGACCAAGTATTGCTAACAGATAGCTTTGCAAGAGTCTAATCGATCAAGAAGAGTGGAAATGATGGGATCAAGTACCTTTCATGATAGAAAAATAGTGATTAGATGGGTGTTATATATGAAGAGGAAATGATAGGGAAGTGATAGGATCAAATACTTTTCACACTAGCAAAGTAGTGATTGGATGGGTGCTAAGTATGAAAAGGCACTGATATGGAAGTGTTGGGTGCTAAATTAAATTCTTGGATAAGGTTATGTGTGTCAATAATATCTCATCAAAAGGATGATAAAGATATGAAGGGATGGGTGGCCACTTATAATTAGTTCCAAGATGAAATGTTTTATCTAAAGATGGGAAATGGAAAAATATGATATGGATATCAGATGTTATGAAAGATGAATGGTATGGAGTTAGATGTGACTAGGGGATTAGGCATAAGATAAGACAGCATGTACTATTTTTGTCTTTTTCAAATTTTTATTATTTTTAAGGTTTTTGACATTTTGTAATATTTCAATTTTTAGGTATTTTTGGGATATGTATTTACACTATACAAGTGGGGTTACTATCAAAGTGAATACCAAACCTATCAATTGGGAGGAGGATGGATGGAATGATGGATGAGACAATGAAAGGATGAGGGTGATGTGGAAAAGGGGATGAGGACCAAGGAAGAATAGTCTATGGATTGCCAATGATCACATTGTGAAGGAGCAAAATGTTTATTTACTTGAGTGTCTATTCGAGGATATGTCAAGATGATTCTAAAATATGTCTCAAGATACCTTCCACTCCTTTATGAAGGTCAAGATGGAATGATAAATGGGACACAATATGATGGTGGATGATGGATAGGAACAATAGACCAAGGGATAAGATGTTGGGTGATATAGACAAGGTGGACAAGGGATGTGATAAGTAGGATTGATTTTACCCCCAAGTGGTAATGTACAATGTGGGCAATAGATTATTTTACCATTATGCTAGAAATTGGTTTTCATCATGGTACTTACCCAAAGTGCCAAAAGACTATTTTTCACCATTGGATGAAGGGTTTTTTGACCTTTTTGACTTTTTTATTTTTTAAATTTTTTTATTTTTGGATGGCATCTTGATTTATTGGAGAAGGTAAGATGCAGGATTACCAATGCTACCTAGATTTTCAATCGATGGTTGTTCTAGAGATATGTGATGCAAGGACCATGTGATGGATGTTAGATTCATGGTTTTCTTAGTGGCCTTTATTAATTCTTGATTTAAATTCCTCTAAACATTTTAACTGAGTGTCTTTATATCCCTTATGAGGGACAATGCTACTTAGGGATGTGAGATATGGTATGGATGGGAGCATATCATGATTGTGATGATGGGGTATAGAATGTGAATGAGGAATGTGATCATGATGGAGTGGGGAGTGGAAACAAGGTTTAATAGTTGCATACATAGTTGGATATGGTGGAGGGGATTATTTACATTAGTTCCATGAGATTAAGGGATCTAAGACATTTTGACTTGTTGATTCTTTGATCTAGACATTAAGAGGATGGTCAGCCATATGATTATTACTTTTGACATTATTTTGATTTGTTAATTGGATTTTACTTTGATTTCCCCTAGTGATAGAATTTGGGCTTCACTAGAGGAAACTAATTTTTGCCTTGATGGATGATGATTATTTTAGCTTTGGCATTCCCCAAGTGCCTAATTTTGGGCTTCACTAAGAGAAGACATTTTTTTATTAGGTCGATGATTTGACTTTTCTTAAATTTGAATTATGGGATCAAAGATGATTTTATCATGATTTATGAATTTTGGAATATGGTCTTAGACCTTGGTATTAATGGTACATGATGTTCAATACAAAGGGGAATCCAGTGATGCATGATCCTGTTTAGTCCCTTCATAGAGTGGGATATAGGGATTATGGAGGTGAGGTGGATGATTAATGTTGTGTGATGGATTAAGGGGATAAAGGGATTATGGAGGTGAGGTGGATGATTAATGTTGTGTGATGGATTAAGGGGACAAAGGGAAACATAGTCCTCATAAAAGTCACTAGGATCCATAGCCTCAATGTCAGAGAAAGTGTCCTCAAGAATATCAAAAGGATCACTAATATTTTTTGTAGGATATGCATCAAAATTAGGATCAGATTCACTTTGACAATCTTTGAAAGATAGAGCTTTGAAAAACTCTGTTATGATTTCATCATCTTCAGTGGGATCAAAATAATGCCTGGTGATTTATAATCCAAGCTGGTGGTATCTTTAAAATAGGAGGCATAGTCATCATTTGTTTTAATATCTATGAGGGATTGTGTTGATGAAGAATCTAATTAAGATACTGGTGCTAAACATGATCCTGATGTAGATAAAATGTGTATTATATTCAATGTTGATTTTGGTGTACATGATGTTATGATGATAGTAGAAGAGTGATTATCCATAAGTGACCTCTCTACATGGGGTTTATGATATGGTGGATAAGGGGAAGATGATGGAGGAATAATGGATTGAGTAAAGATAGGCCCATGGAAGGGAATATACGAGAAGGGAGGACAAGGTGTATGGGAAATAAAATTGTCTTTAATGGATGAATTGTCAAAGATGGGGTGATCATGGAAGATGGATGGGATATCTTGACATTAGATTAGAAGGGAAAGGGTTTGATCATGATCAAGAATGGAATCTTGTCATTCCTCTTCTTGTTCACCCAGGGAGATGGACTCATTTGGTTCATCCTTGATTTCTATGTCACCACGGTCGATGAGGTCTTGGAAAAATTGACATCGATTAATAGTATGCCCTCAAGTTTGATGATATGCATAATATTGATTAGTTTTATACCTATATGGATTAGGTTTGGTGGGATAAAGATGTCATATGGGTGTATAGGCTATCATGTTAGTAGTAATAAGTTGTTGAAAAAGGGCTTCCAAGGACATAGGAAGGGGAGTATAGGGACCCAATTCAATTTATGATTTAGACATGGAAGCATTGGGCTTTAGATTAGATGGTTATTGAGATGAATGGGTGGATGAGTTTTACAATATAAGATTCCATTTTCTAGTGTAAAAAGGGGTAGATGATTGGCTATGGCTAATGGATGGAGGAGTTGGTTATGGATGGGTACGGTCTAGGGGTAAGGTGAATTGATGGGGGTTAAGGCCTTTAGGAAAATAAACACCCAAATCAAGGATCCTCAAGAAGATTGCATATGGATGTTCATCAAGATATTTATCAAATGAGGAAATTTGTGAACTAGGAAGGCCACGACTAGGATAGGGACTAGTGGATAGAGGAATGGAATGGGATGGGGATGATGATTAATGGAGGACTTACTTAGAAGGTGAATTGAGGCTTATGGGGTTGACATCATTAGGAATGTAAGAACCCATCTTTAATAGTCATAAGAAGAATTCATATGTCTTATTTGAGATGTATTTATTGAGTACAACAACCATATTACTAAATGATGAGGTTGACCCTGATGAGCTAGGGGATTGTGGATGGGTGAGGATGTAGGATGTTGGTTTAGGTCCAATGGTAACAATGTCAGAAGGTAGGTGAGCACCCAATTCTAGTTCTCACAAAATGACTTCATCCCTATTTTCCAAGATGTATTGCTCTACGAGAACCAGGTACCCAAACCCATGGGGATATATGATAAAGAGGGCTGATATGGAGGTAGACTAAGGATTAGAGATGGTTTCAAAAAAAAAGTAAGTCAAAATAACTGAGCTAGTATGACAGGTGATAATGAGGATGAGATAGATGAAATGTGATTGAGATAATATAGGATTAGATTTTAGATTGATAGTATAATAGGTGCTAACAACCTATCAACAATGCCTAGTTTTCAAGCTAGCAAAAGGATTGGGGATTTGATGGGTGCCTAGATTCAAAATAGCAAGAAGATGTTTGGATGGGTGATAATTATGGATAGGCATGATGATATGATTAGATTTATGATGATGGTTTTTATAAATTAAAATTGACAGAGTGATAATATGCTAGCAGGATACTGACTAGGTATGATATATGACCAAATGATGAGTGATAATGGACTAGAGTAATAGGAAGATATGAATGTGTAACAAGAAGAATAGCTCAAGCCTTAAATTTATTTGCTCAAAATGGGATGGGATAGGATTATGTAATGAAGTTGAATAATGGGACAAGGATAAGTATAGATAGGTTATGATGAAATGATTAGGGGTAATGTAAATGAGATGTGGATGGTTGGGACATGAGTGTGACCTAGAGAGCCAACTAGGATAAGATGGGATGAAGTTAGATTAGATGGGGGATGAGGTGATTGGGATAAGTCAAGGTCAATAAAAATGATTTATTATGGATAGCGGATACTTAGAATAAGATGTGGATGACAATATGTGATTAGGATATGTAGGTGATGGGGTGTGTCTGATAACTAATGAGACTAGGATAAGATGTGACTAAAAGGATGTAAAAGAGAACAAGAATATGTAAAATATGGTAAGATAAGGATATACAATATGATGATATAATTATAATATGGTCATGAGATAAATATGTACAACATGATGAGGCAATGACATAAAAGATGATATGTACAAAGGATGTAATAACCCCACCTGGTTAGACATACAAGTACATTTTTTTTAATTTAACACATATACCAAAAATAGATTACACCATAAGAATATGTAGAGACCATGATAAATACACAATTTGATAATAACAACAAACATAATACATCACAAAATATTTATTTTTAATATCATGAGAGTACATGTCATAATGTGAATACATAAAGTAATTACATTAACTCAACTACAATTGAAACAAGTCAATAACCACTGTTGTTGATTTACAATAACAAGTAATTAAAAATCTTCATGACAATACATAATGATAAATAAACTACAATACAATGTACATATATATACATGGTTCCATAGAGCATGTGTTCCCTAGACTCTACAGTATCTATGGAAATATCAAGTGTTATCTTGATAAGTAGTATTGTTGTGGAGAAGGAGAGCATCGTTCGAGCACTATTACACACCAATTATGGATCAAAGATCCCCCACACTAATCCTATTAGGTAATGGCCCCCCTTCATAGATGAGTATATAGTGACGACATGGGAATCTAGAGAGACAAACAAGTACCTGTGTGTTGTATGATTCTAAACTAAACATGTAGTGTATCATAAAAATCTGCTCTATTGCAAAATATCACATTAACATGTGAATCACACTCTTAAAATGATAATTTCTCAAAAAACATACTTTGGACCAAAGTTTTACAATAAATAATAATGATCTAGATCAATCAAATTCATACAAACCACTTGATCAAACTACCTTCATCTGTCATTGTGAGACTAACAAGCCAGTGAAGTCCATCTCACTCCTTACTCCATACCAGCAATGTAGATTGGTCAAATATAATTCAACCACAAGATTCCTTTAATTTACATCATACTTAGAAAATACATTATATAATATGTTATACATAGGAGTAACCAAAACATGCATTTATTCCATCAAATGCATGGATGAATCTTACATTAATTTATATCCCATACTAGAATTAATGACTACAGTCTATACCATCCAGGTAAATTATACATAACTATAGATTTTGGCTACCATAATTTTTTTTCAAACATAATAAACCAATGATAACCTATATTACCATAGTCTAGTATTTTAAGACATAACCACCGGTTTTCCTGAAAATAGTCATATAAGGTAGTCTTAAAATCATGGAAACATAAGTAACTATACAAATAACTATATCTAATGAAGTAATTCATAGTTCCAATAGAACATAATATCATACCAATACAAAATTATCTAAATTCACAAATCTTTCATGCACACATACATAAATTCTTACCAACTATTATAAAACAATCCATTTACAAAAATAACCAACATGTATACCATAAATCAGTCAAATACAAATATGAGTTTGGGCAAAATAATTATTGTATGTACTATCTGGGTACAACATACATTTATATTTTATTACTCTATGATATCCCATACTATCCATAAAATCCAAACTCACGATTTCAAGAATCAAGTGACACACATATAAAATAATAATTATGCAAGTACAAGCTATACCACTTGGGTATACCCTAAGTCTAAACTACATAATAACATTCAAGGAAATATTAAAAATTAGCACACATCATGATGCATATTTATATGCCAAATATAGCCAAGCATTTATACATATTAGCACTCCTATAATATGTATCACTCAAAAGTATATAATACTGAACTTCATATAATTAATAGTCAATCAAACATTATAGAGAAAAAGAGAATTCATAAATCTATTACAATCATTCACTTATATATCTCCTTTCTTTTATAGAAGATTGGTTTTATATGGTTATAGTTCTAGATCGTAAGGAACATTACATATTAGTTCTGGTATTTATGAGCACTTGTACCCCATAGATTAAGTACTCAAATGTATGTGGTTACTATAGCCCTATTTCTTTTACATTTCTTATCAAGGACTCCCTATACTTATAATAATCCTTATAACTTTCATGTTCACATCATACACATTCTATATTATCCAAGGGGGATTTTTAATATATACCTATTCATAATTATAACCACCTGAGGAACTAGTACCACTAGTACATTCTTCTATGCACATGTATATGCCAACAGGGACACATATTTTGATATTCAGATTAAGATTTCCATTGCTAACTCAAAATTGCATATTTAATTAGAATTTTATATTCATACTACAGGTTTTTCATCACAAATTACATATCATAAGTGATCTCAAGTACTCCCTAAGACTCATCACATGATACCAGAAGGCTATAAACACCTATATAAATTTCTCATGTTTAATCTAAACCTTGTTTTGATATCAATAATTTTATACCTATGAAAATGCCAGTATAACAAATAATACAAATATTATAGTTAATTATACATTAATACCTATAACATTAGGTGATCTTATATTACCACTCCATCAAATAATATATCACTAGATACAAACTCTTTGCCTATTTAGAGAGATTCACAAGTCTTAGTTTCATTTCCACTATACCACTAAAATTTTATTATAAATAGGTGATCACCTACTATTATGGTCATTTAATACCCAAATTTTGATGACACAAACCCACTTAAAAAATTTATAGGAATAACTATCTAATATCCAAGAGTCCATAATAGGCTAAGAGACCATAAGATCAAATCTGGGATCTAATACAAAAGTTTCATCAAAATTATTTTTCTTAACTTCCAAAAGACTAATATCAATGTATGAATATGCCATAGATATAATAATTTCAAATTGATCATATAAGCTATAAATGTATCAGAGTTAAAGCTATAAATCCAATAGGAGTGTGACTATCAATCTATCGCTGAATTAATATCTTGATAGTTCTAAGACTAATTTTTTTAATATGACCAAAATTATATTTTTAAAGTACCCTAATGTTATATAAATCAAATTACATAACATATATATGATATGCTAAGTTACATAGCATAATTTTATATCGTAATTTATGTAATTTAACTATTTATAAATTATGATAACATAACTACTTATATTATTGTCATTTATTCATTTTTATGTTATATGTTATATATGTTATATATTTTATATGGAAACATGATGATCCATTATCTATACATATATGTTATCAATATATGTTATATGTTACATATTGTTAACATATATGACTATATTATCAACTGTGGGATGTGATTTCTAGATGTTAATTCCTATACATGGTGATTCTATTTCTAAGACTATGTTATTTCTCAACTGATGAATCACCATCCTAATCCACAACAGATTCAATTCATTGGAAATGATTATTAAGTCATTTAACCTTGCATTACAATAATTAATTGTAACTATCCTGAGTTTTGCTCATAGTGATTACAAACAAAGCATATCACCATCTTATTACAAATCGTAGTTGATTAAATTTCTACTAGATTGACTATTTCATGAAATATATGTTGTACATACAACTCAATAAAACATACATACATATATATATATATATATATGTATATATATATATATACATATATATATATATATATGTATATATATATATATGTATATATATATATATATATATATATATATGTATATATATATATATATGTATATATATATATATGTATATATATATATATATATATATATATATATATATATATATATATATATATATATATATATATATATCTGTATGTATATATATATTTACAAACAATTTTCTCTCTATATCACTTTGTATAAACAACAGGTTAGTTTTTATTAGACATGCATGCTAAGTGTAGCCTCCTGCATTCTAGCATCACTAATAAAAAATGCCCAAAGGGGTTTGTTATTGCACTTTTCTATTGATAATGTTTTATTATATACTATATGTAAATAAGGGTATATTTTTTTTGGAGCATTGATGCCTTCCTTATATGTGATTTTGTTCACGCTTCTTCCACTCTTCTTACCAAGCGTAACTCTCAAAAAAATCTTCCATGGAGTTTTTTCTCATGTGAATCGATAGACATTAGAATTTTTAGTGTAATACAAACCTCATCAGGTAGTCAAGCATTTATGGCATCAAAAAATGATATTACATGCAAGAATTTTCTACTTATATCAAGAAAACAAGCATAGATTTTCTCAAACCAAAACATGAAAAGATCTCAAAGAAATTAATTTATTTTGTGTTAGGATTTATTTTTCTTATTCAAGTATGTTATCTTCACCACTAATTCTCCAGTTTTTATGAAAGTTTGAATAAGTTATTGTAGCCAAAACATGGAAAACAAATCATTTTGAAGGTAAAGATAACAAGAAAACAAACAAAACCAAATATAAATGTTAGGGAAGAAAGGATAATCACATACATGATCTTATGAGTAATATGAAGGTGTCCAATTCTTTCTGCTTCTGTTTGAATCACTCCTCTTCCTTTCCATGCTTCTCATGCCCCCTATATCTTGTTATGCAAGTCCTTCTTTTGCTTCCAATTTTACTTAATCTCTCCTTTTTTTCCCACATCCAAAAACTCCCTCTCCTATGCTATTCTTTTTCTTTTTGTATTTCTCATGATGTCCACCTTTCATAATCTCCCTCCAGATTAAAAGGGGTGTAATTTCTTTGAAAGATTTTCTTTTATTAATTTTTTTTTAAATATTTTTTTAGTTGTTTTTATTTCTTTGGTTCCCTTTTTTTTCTAATTTTAATCTTCTTTTTCTAATTTTAATCTTTTTTTAATTCTATTCTCTTCCTCATGAGATTTAACTAAATCTCCTCTTTTCCCATTTTTTCTCTTTTCCTTGAAATTTTCTATTTTTTTTAATATATTTTAACATACTATAAATATGGAATGCTAAACTCCTTAATTTTTTTTATTAAATTAAATTAACATCCAAATATTCCATAACAATTTTAAATGACAATTCCAAAGTTTACAAATAACCAGTATTTTAAATTCGCCTTTGTTGAAATTAATACTACCATTATTAATAGCATAACATGCTAGACACACAAAGCAATTCACTTCTATAATTTCACCTACTCAAGTAAATCATATAAAACAACACTTAAAATAAGCACATAACATACAATAAGTAATTAAATGCATTTATACCTTGAGTAAATATTATGTGTGTGTAGGGTTTCACCAGCTCTTTGTACACCTTCGATGTCTCCATCTACATCACCTTCTCTAATGATGCTCTTGCTCCAGCATGTTCAAGGGATACATTATCCTACATCCACTTGACAACACACAAGTAATTAGATCATATCACATGATAAACATAAATAAATAATATAACTAAAACAATATATTAGTATGCTCAAAACGTAAACCTATATATTAATCCAACTCATAATAAGAAATTATGTATCATCATCTAACTAAGAAACATTCTACTATCCCATAATATAATAAGTCTCAAGCTTAGTCAAAAATATAACTAAATCTAAATTTTTTAGATGTAGATATCTATGAGTAATCTAGCAAGTTTACCTGGCACAGAATTGGTATGTAACATCCTTCCCCCCTAAAACTAGTCATCATCCCTGATGATTCTTAATCAAACATACTTTTTGAATTAAAATAATATTTATCAAAGCAATAACATGATATAAAATATTCAATTAATCAAATAAATGGTAAATTACCTATAGAACTCATCGTAGTTCCTTCAAGTTGTACTATTTTTGGCATATTAGTCCCACAAGACCCTACTCTGTGACATCTCATTGTTATGAAAACAAAGTTTGTTCTTTTCCTAACCACCCCAAGGTTCAAAACCATAAATACAATCCTATATACTAAAGGACTGACTACTTATATTTCCTTGAAGGGTCCTGTACATATCTCAGTGAAAATTCCACTGGCTTCCCAAGAGTACAAAGATCATCATAAAAGCCAAAATAGATTCCCAGGGAGAGTTCCATAAAATATTATACCCCTCAACACATCTCTATCCTAGAGAGTTTTTTTCTCATTTTGGAGAAAATTAATTAGGGAACCTAACAATAATAATATGTATAAGTTAATATTATCACTACTTTATGTAGCTCCTGATAAGTACACCATGTCAATATTGTCACTACTCCACAAAGTTCCTGAAAAGTATGACAATGAATAGGAACTAAAAATACTATATTTTTAATGTATACAAAACCATGGAATACCCATCCACAATATACATGCATATGGCCATATGACTAAATTTAACAAGTTCCACTTGTCAAATCTTGAATTTGACAAGTTTATCTGTCGAATCCAACTCAGTAACAACTAAGTCAATGTGAGGTTAAGTAGGGTACTGTCTCATTTCTTAGATCTCATATTCCTAATTTATCACTCTTCCCTTAGGTATCCATAACCTAATGATCTCTAAAATGTGCACAATATTTCAAATAATCACAATTTTATGCTATCAGATCATTGGAAGTAATTCTATATGCTAAATGACTCTAGATGTATCATCATACATACAAAAAGATATCATACAATCAATCCATAATTGTATTAATTTACTACTATTTAAACATACTTGTATTGTATTTCACAACTTAACTTATACTATTATGATCATGATTAAGAGGAAATAATGTATAATTAACATAACATACATAGGCCAAGAATCACACCATTTTTTCAATGAACAATATCTCTCTACTTGTTCAGCTAGAATGCCATAAATTAAAAGTTTATCTTAGCCCCTAGATTAATAATATGTTATGCACATCATATACCCTACTCGCTTCTGATGAAAGGTATAAAATATTTTTTCAAAACAACATGCTTCAAGAAAAAAGATAACAATATCAATCTAATCAAGGGTGAATAATGATGATAATCAACTTATAGTTCTTAATCTATAATTTAATATATAATTCCAAGTTTTCCACCCCACATGGTCTTAAAATCATAACTTAGATAAAGTAGTAACTCTAAAGAGTCATAATTGAAAAGTAGATAATTATCATATGACAAAAAATTCTTACATACATTCATCGAGTAAAGGAAAACATCGTAACCTAATGTTGCCAAAACACTTCCTACTTACCAAGTTTGTAAGTATGGTATCTCAATCTATTTCCCCAACTAGAAGAAATAAATTACTAGCCACAAAGATGTATCCATCCATCCAATCTAATAACTTCTCTCTCACCGAGAGTAGAAGACATTCTCCCACCATCTTCAAGGGAGTAATGTCAAATAAAATTTAGAAACAATCCCCATTTAAGATAACATTAAATCAGCATCATGCAAATAAGACTCCTTTTAGTAGCATCATAATGATGTCAAAAGAGAATGAGATGATAAAAATTCACCTCTAAGCTAACTAAGAGTGATGACACTTCTTATTAAACCATAAAACTTAAAGGGTGCCAACCAAAACAAGATCCCAACACATAAGAACTCTTAACCAAAAATACAACACTCTACTGTAAGAAAATTCCCACCACACTAGGTGGTACCAAAACTAAGTTAGTCTCATAAGATTTTACATTCCTAGGATTAGTGAAAATAAGGAACAAAATTAAAGCTTAAATATATATATTAAGTGAGAAGCATCTTAAACTTAAAAACACTCACAACACAAAACATAAATGGCGAAGGTGACTTGATTTCCAATAAGGGTGTAACACACTCGAGGTGTTTGATCTAAGTGATCAACTATGATAGATTTTTTTTTTCATAACTCATGGACTACATTAAATACATATCTACCCAAGACTCAAATACATTCATCACCATGAGGATACTCGATAAACCAATCCCATAAACAATACAAAGGGGTATGAGTGCTCTAAAGGGTACACACTCAATGTTCCACACATATTTTATGAATGTCATAAAACTCCAATCATGGTGTAACATAATTCCACATCGAGGCCCAAAAATCCAAATACTAGTATAATAATTCATGTCACTAGGTTCACACTGATGAACAAAAAGACACAAAAATGTTAAATCATTAAGTCCTAGAGTTTGATCCATAACTCTAATACCACATGTAATAACCCTAATGGGTTAGACATAGAAGTACGTAATTTTTTTTAATTTAACACATATACCAAAAATGGATTACACCATGAGAATCTATAGAGACCATGATAAATACACAATGTGATAATAGAAACAAACATAATACATCACAAAATACTGATCTTTAATATCATGAGAGTATATGTCATAATATGAATATAAAAAGTAATTACATTAACTCAGCTATAATTGAAACAAGTCTATAGCCACCGCTATTGATTTACAATAACAAGTAATTACAACTCTTCATGACAATAATCAATTATAAATATAATACAATGTACATATAGATACATGGCTCTTTGGAGCATGAGTTTCCCAAACTCTTCAGTATCTGTGGCAATATCAAGTGTCATCTTGATAAGTAAAACTATTGTGGGGAGGGAGAACATCATCTAAGCACTTTTTCACACCAACCACAGACCAATAATCGATCCCTCATACTAATCCCATCAGGGAATGGTCCTCCCTTCATGGATGAGTAGATAGTGACAACATGGGAATCCATAGAGAAAACAAGTAACCATGTGTTGTATGATTTTAAACTAAACATGCAGTATATCATATAAATTTGTTCTATTGCAAGATATAGTATGAACATGTGAATCAAACTCATGAAATTATAATATTTCATAAAACATTATATGGCCAAAAATTTTACAATAAATAATAATGATCTAGATCAATCAAATTCATACACACCACTTGATCGAATTATCTTCATCTGCCATTGTGAGACTAATAAGCCAGTGAAGTCTATCTCACTCCTTACTCCATATCAACAATGTAGATTGGTCAAATACAATTCAACCATAAGATTCATTTAATTTACATCTTACTTATAAAATATATTATATAATATGTTATATATAGGAGTAACCAAAACATGCATTTTTTCATTCAAATGCATGGATGAATCTTATATTAATTTCTATCCCATATTAGAGTTAATGACTATAGTCTATACCACCTGGGTAAATTATACATAACTATAAATTTTGACTACCACAATTTGTTTTCAAACATAGTACACTAATGATAATCCATATTACCACAGTCTAGTATTCTAAGACATAATCACTAGTTTTCTCAAAAATAGTCATATAAAGTAGTCTTAAAATCATGGAAACATAAGCAACTATATCAATAATTATATATAATGAAGTAAGTCATAGTACCCATGGAACATAATAGCATGCTGATATAGAATTCATTAAATTCACAAATATTTCAAGAACACATACACAAATACTTACCAATTATTATAAAATACACCATTTACAACAATAACCAACATGTATACCACAAATCAATCAAATACAGATATGAGTTTGGGCAAAACAATTACGGTATGTACTATCCGAGTAAAACATACATTTACATTGTAGTAATCTATGATATCCCATACTATGATAGGTTCCCAAATACATAATAACATAAAATCCAAACTCACAATTTCAAGAATCAAGTGACACATATAAAATAACTATTAATCAAGTACAAGTTATATCGCCTAAGTATACCCTGAGTCTAAACTACATACTAGCATTCAAGGAAAAATAAAAAATTAGCACACATCATGATGATTATTTATATGCTAAATATAGACAAGCATTTGTACATATTATCACTCTTATAATATGTACCACTCATAAGTATACAATACTGAATTTCATATAATTAACAGTCAATCAAACATTATAGAGAAATAGAGAATTCATAAATCTGTTACAAGCATTCACTTATATATCTCCTTCCATTTATATAAGATTGGTTTTATATGGTTGTATTTCCATATCCTAAGGAACATTACATCTTAATTTATCCACCCCTTGTTATAGGTATCTATGAGCACTTGTACCCTGTAGATTAAGTACTCAAATGTATGTGGTTACTATAACCCTATTTCTTTTACATTTCTTATCAAGGACTCCCTTTGCTCATAATAATCCTTAGAAATTTTATGTTCACATCATACACATTACATATGATCCAAGAGGGATTTGAAATATAGACCTTTTTATAATTATAACCACCTGCGAAACTAGTACCATTGGTACATTCTTCTATACACATGTATATGCCAATAGGCACACATATTCTAATATTCAAATTAAGATTTTCATTGCTAACTCACAATTACGTATTTAATTAGAATGTTATATTCATATTATATGTTTTACACCACAAATTACATATCATAAGCAATCTCAAGTACCCCCTAAGGCTCATCACATGATACAATATGAACACCTATATAAATTTCTCATGTTTAATTTGAACCTTGTTTTGATATCAATAATTTTCTAGCTACAAACATGCTACTATAACAAAGAATAAAACTATAATAATTAATTATACGTTAAGACCTATAACACTAGGTGATCTTATATTACCACTCCATCAAATAATCTATCACCAGATACAAACTCTTTGCCCATTTAGAGAGATCCACAAGTTTTAGTTTCATTTCCACTATAACACTGACAATTTATTGTAAATAGGTTATCACCTACTATTATGATAATTTAATACTCAAATTTTGATGACAAAAACCCACTTTAAAATTTTGTTGGAATAACTATCTAATATATAAGAGTCCATAATAGGCTAAGAGACCATAAGATCGAAGTTGGGATCTAATACAAAAGTTTCATAAAAATTATTTTTGTTAACTTCCAAAAGACTAATATAAGGGTATGAATTGGACATGGATATAATAACTTAAAATTGATCATATAAGCTATCAATATACTAGAGTTAAAACTTTAAATCCAATAGAAGTGTGACTACCAATCTATCCCTAAATTAATATCTTGATAGTTCTAAGACTAATTTTTTTAATATGACCAAAATCATATTTGTAAAGTACCCTAATGTTATATAGATCAAATTACATAACATAGGTATGATACGCTAAGCTACATAGCATAATTTTATATCATAATTTATGTAATTTAACTATTTATAAATCATGATAACATAACTACTTATATCGTTGTCATATATTCATTTCTATGTTATATGAAAACATGATGATCTGTTATCTATACATGTGTTATTAATATATGTTATATGTTACATATCATTAACATATATGACTATATTATCAACTATGGGATGTGATTTTTGGATGTTAAATACCTATACATGGAGACTCTATTTCTAGGGCTATGTTATTTATCAACTAATGAATCCCCATCCTAATTTATAGCAGATTCAATTCATTGGTAATGATTATTAAGTCATTGAACTCTGCATTACATCAAGTAATTACAGCTATCCCAAGAGTTTTGTTCATAGTGGTTACAAATAAAGCATATCTTTGTCTTATTACAAATCATTTTTGGTTTAATTTTTGCTATATTAACTATTTCATGAAAGAGTTTCTGTTCATACGACTCAATAAAACATACCACTATATATGCTTTGTATAAATACCAGGTTGGTTTTTATTAGATAAGCATGTTAAACATAGTCTCCTACATTCTCGCATCGCTAATCAAAAATGCCCAAATGGGTTTGTTACTGCAGTTATCTATTGATAATGATTTACTATATACCCTATGTAAATAAGGGTATATATTTTTTTGGAGGATTGATGCCTTCCTTATATGTGATTCCATTCACGCTTTTACCACACTTCCTACCAAGCGTAATTCTTAAAAAATCTCTTCCAACATCAGAATTTACAGTGTAATACATACGTCATTAAGTAGTCAAGAATTTGTGGCATCAAAAAATGATATTACAGGCAAGAATTTTCTACTTACATCAAGAAAACAAGCATAAATTTTCCCAAACCAAAACATGAAAAGATTTGAAAGAAATTATTTTATTTTGTGTTAGGATTTATTTTTCCTATTCAAGTATGTTAGATTCACCACTAATTCTCCAATTTTATGAGGCCTTTTTCACTTAATAAACATTGATGGCCTTACTTATTTCACAATTTATCTTAATAAGTCTGAATACGTTCTTGTAGCCAAAACATGGAAAATAGATAATTCTAAAGGTAAAAAAAAAAAAACAGATGGGGATGTTAGGGAAGAAAGAATAATTACATACATGATCTTATGGTTAATATGAAGGTGTCCAATTCCTTCTACTTCTGTATGAAACACTCCTCCTTTCCATGCTCCTTGTGTCCCCTATATCTCATTATGCAAGTCCTTCTGCTTCTAATTTTTTGTAAGCTTTCCTTATTTTCCCACACCCAAAAACTCCCTCTCCTATGCTATCCTTTTTCTTTTTGTATTTCTCATGATGTCCACCTTTCATAATCCCCCTCCAGATTAAAAGGGGCATAATTTTTTTTAAAGAATTTCTTTTTATTTTATTTTATTAATTTTTTATTTTAATTTTTTTTTTTTAAATTTCTTTGAATCCTTTTTTTAATTTTCTAATTTTAATCTTATTTTTTAAATTCTATTCTCTTCTTCATGAGATTTAACTAAATCTTCTCTTTTCCCATTTTTTCTCTTTTCCTGAGAAATTTCTATTTTTTCTATATATATATTTTAACATACTTTATATATGGAATGCTAAACTCCTTAATTTTTTATTAAATTAAATTAGCATTCAAATATTTCATAACAATTTTAAGTGACAATTCCAAAGTTTACAAATAACTCATTTTTAAATTCACTTTTGTTAAAATTACTCCTACCATTATTAATGGCACAACATGCTAGACACACAAAGGGATTCACTTCTATAATTTCACCTACTCAAGAAAATCATAGAAAACAATACTTCAAACAATCATAAAACACACCATAAGTAATTAAATGTATATCTACCATGACTAAATATTATATGTGTAGGGTTTCATCAACTCTTTGTAGACCTTCAATGTCTCAATCTACATCACCCCTCTGATGATGCTCTTCCTCCAGCACATTCGAGGGATAAATTCTCCTACATCCACCTCACAACATGTAGATAATTAGATCATAGCACATGATAAACATAAAGCAATAATATAACTAAAATACTACATTAATATGCTCAAAACATAAACATATATATTAATCCAACTCATAATAAGTAATTATGTATCATCATCTAACTAAGCAACATTATACTATCCTATAATAGCAATAAATATCAAGCTTAGTCATAAATATAACCAAATCTAAATTTTTTAGTTGCAGATATCCATGGATAATCTAGGAAGTTTGTCTAGTGAAGAATCAAGATATAACAAAAGACCTAGATAGGCATGTATAGTTTTAGGTGAAAGGCTGACTTGGGTCACAAACAAGACTAGGTTCGCACAACACACACCTAAGCAAGCAAACCAAAAACCTATGATTAGTAAACTTTAAAGGTGTGTAACCTAATGATCGCACCATCTAATGGCTTCATGGGTGAGGTTATAGTTCAGTGCCCTATTATGGAATCTCCCAAACCCTCTCAACCATGTATGCACATGACTGTCACTTGGGAGCTAATATTGACTTTGACAGTCGATCACCTATTACAAGTGAAAGGTCCTATGCTAGGTTTGTAAAATGTTTCTAGGTTCATATATGATATAAATGAAGGTATAGTGGGGCCCAAGTCCATATAGAATGTTATCTAATTGCCTTGCATATTGGAGCTTAAATGTCCCTCACTCCATGGAACCCTTTATGAGAAATTTTACTTAGGTGCCTAACAACATCTCTCCTGATATTTATACTCTATTGAAACATGGAGTTTGGGCTAGTACATGATGGTGTGATCCACAGTCATTATCCCCCTAAGAAAAAAATAGGGAAGATTTATAGGTGGTTTTTGATCCTTAAAGAATCACTGCAAGGATGCAAGGAGGAGAGCATACACCACCATAGACCTCAGGTGACAAACAGGCAAGCCAAAAAGATTAATTAACTGATTAAGTGTGAGATATTTACAAGGTCAAAAAAAAAAGGTAGACAAGAATATACAATACAAAGGGATATACACAAGACAAAATGATGAAAATGATATATATAAGACAAAATGATTGAAGTGATTAAGAAATAATTTTTAAAGAACCAAAAAGAGTCTTTGACAAGCAGCCTACAGAAAAAATGGTTAGTTATTTCGATTAGCACTAAAAAGGAGGTACCCTACAAATAAAATGATGTTAGTAATTTTGATTTTTGATCTTGAGGGGTGACCTACAAAATAATGTTAATGTTTTGACAGTCTTGGTCTTCAATGTTTGGGTTGTTACAAGTTAGTAAAAAAATTACCCCTATTTGTACAATAAAAATTGATAAATCATATAAAAATGGAGATTCTCTAAATCTGACATTAAATATCACGTTTCTCAAAATATACATATTATATATATATATATATATATATATATATATTCTAGAATAGTTTATCATAATTGGGTCCATATACGAACCAATAACCTATGGGGATCTCGTAACCTTGACTATAGAAAAGATCACCCATTTTTTATTTACTCAAACCAATGACCTATTTCATTAGACAAGACACGAAAAAGTTAGCCATCTTTATGTCTAATGTTAAATTCACCATAGACAAGTAGCCCAAAATAAAATTGTTTAATTGGTAATTGGCAACTCTTAATTAAGATCAAATTTCAATATAAAAGCAATTATTATCATTTCCTATCAGTCCCACTTATAGTTTCTATTTGTTGGTGATATTAATGCAAAAAATGTGGTTCTATTGATAGATGATAATATCAATATTTCTCCTTGCAGCTAAACTTCATTGTTTAAATTTATATAAAATACATAGGAGCACCCATAAATATCAAGAGGAGAATTAGACAACATTCTACTATTATTAGACAATATCCTAATACACTTACTAGCTATCTAATTCTTTTATTAGATAACATCCTAGAAATATGGGTTTGATAAAACACCAACTACATGTTCTTAGATTGTAATTATTACTAGATATTCACAAAATGTGATTTTTAAAAAGCCTTCAATCGTTTAAAGCAAATGGAGTTGTTAGGTGTAAAGTTGAGCTTAGCAACCTCTCCAATCCATGCTAAAATGGGAGCCTTGGAATTGTTTTGACAAAATAACTGAAAGGTATGTGGTCTTATGGACTATGCTAATTTCAGGATATAGATAAAATGGGTTTTGAGACCTTCGAAAAGCCAAACTCAACCTTTTGAATGGGATGCACTAAATTTTTAGCTAGGATACAGGCATCCATCAATGCATAATTAAAAACATATTTTTATTAGATATTGTAGGTGCAAGCATTCACCAAATATGGAAGCAGAGATAAGACACGTGAACATAAGGAAGTTTAATAGATGGGCACCAAGTGTTGTCCAAGTGTTTGACTAAATGACTGAATGAGACCTCTTTCTCATAGAATATCAGAATTGAAATTTAAAAAAGAGATGGTTATCTTCACAAGGCATTGACATTGTCTCACCTAATACAATGCACAAGTGTTTGACCTGATTAGTTTACCTTTGCATATGCCAAAATAAGAGTTTTAGAATAGGGTATGGATGTCTATCAAACTTTCAAAGCATAATTATGAACAAAATCTTTCTAGATGTTGTTATTGCCAATAGCCTGGTAGGCATGTATGTAAAATGTGGATGCCTACACTAGACTAATGAACTATTTGATAGAATGCCTCAAAGATAAAAATGTAGGTAGTTATATATGCACTTGGGATACAAACAAGAGTTTTCAGGGAGCCTTCAAGTCACCCTATAAGTATTTCTAAGGCATCAAAATAGACCATATAATATTCTCATGTAAAATGTGCAATGGCATCTAGCAGAGTTTTAAATTTTAAACATTTTTCCCATATGTTGATTGGAATTCTATTGAAATTTAAGATCTATAGAAACTATATCAATTATTAGCAGAATTTTAAAAACTAATAACAAATTTATTCTTGATAAAATCACAAATTTGAGCCAAATGCTCAATATTAATAAAACAACAATTATGGAAAAAGTAAAAAATAATGTATAAAAGTACATAGTTAGATCATTAAAAAAAAAGCAAAATCCTAGATGATATGAATATCTTCACAAAAATCTCATCAGATAGTTCTAACAAGAAGTTATTAACTAGCTATAGTATTATGCAAAATTTAGCAAATTGTTCAACCAAAATTTTATTCTATCCCATTTTGGTCACCAAAATGTAGTGGGATTTTGTAGCACAATGGATTTAAGATCATGAAATTAATATAAATCTACTCAAACATAAAACTATCTAGGTAATATCTAGAGCCGTTAGAACTAAATGCAATATATGAATTCACAATTCAAATTAGGATTATAATCCTAAAGCTAGATGATCTAAATCGTGATTAAATAGAATATGAAAATAAGAGGATTAGATTGATTACCTTAGACTTAGAATTTGGACATGGTGATTGATTGATTAAGGATGTTGGATGGATGTTTGTGATTGAAGTATTAGATTGACATGAAGACTTTCCTTAGATTTCTAGTTAGATTATTGACATGAATTTGCTAGATAGCTTGTAGTTAGTTTTCCATGGAGGGATGGATGTGTTTAAATAGGAGGGATAAATCAAGGGATAGAATTCAGAGTTGGTTTTTGAAGATCTAGGGTTGAGGATTGTTCAAGTAATTTTAAATTCCTTGGAAGCCTCTAGATTTAGAGGTTTCTAGAGAGGAGGGATGAGAATAGAGAGGATTCTAAAATCCTCTAATTCTAGAATCCTCTTAAGGATTAATTAGGATTAGATATATGGATTAGGTGGGTGATTAGAGACTAGGGGTGTAGGAGAGCCTAGGAATAAGCTAGTGTAGGTGGGTAGGTGGGCCATGGGAATTTAAAATTCCCAAATAATAGATAAGTGAGAATTAGGCTAAGATAATGGGGATTTAGGGTAATTAATTGATTAGTGGGGATGGATAAGTTTAATAGATGAAGAATGATAAAAGGGGAATATTAGATAAATGACTAGAAACGGGGGATATTAGGATGAGATTAATTATAATAAAGGAGATAAGCATAATTAATGTTGAATAATAGTAATATTAATGACAATAATATAGGTGAGCAAATTTAGGTGCATACATATTATTATATTTTTAAACTATACATATATTCATGTCTATTATTTATTTACCTATACGAAGAATTGAGGAATATGTGTAATTCACTCATACCCATTTTAAAGTTACTTATATATCTACAATGTGTTTTAATTGGCATTAAAAATTAGGGTGTATGTAGTTATCTTGTATTACAATTGGCTTAGAATTAACAGACTCCCTTCATAGATTAATTTATATTTTCTCCATTGTGTTTTTGAAAAGCTTTAAAGAGCTCCATTTTTTTAACAAATGTAATCTATGTAGTTACCATAAAACTTTCAACATCACGACCCCTAGTTCTGAATCAGAAGAACCATTGTGAGTGTAGTTCCCTCGTCTTATAATTATTTGATGTTTTACTCCTAACAAAAAAATTAGGGTGCTAAAATTTATATTGTTTATATCTTTTGATGAGGAATGGAGGTTCTTTATGTTAAATACACATGTAATGTTTTTTTAATTTATGTGAAATACCAAGTATTATATTTATATTTCCATATTTATATAATTAGAAGCAGTTGATATTAAGGTTTTTTGTCTACAATGTATATTATGTTTATGTTAAGGTGATTCTAATTAACTTATTCAATCCTTATGATTCTCATCATGGTGGATGGTTTTTTAGTTACAAGTATACAAAATAATAATTTATAATTTCGTTTTACTAAAAAAAAAGGTAGAAATAAAGATGATTAGGAGCAACATAATGGACATATGAATATGTTGTCTAATTTATTGTGTCGCTTTCAATCATCCCTTTCAATGCAATTACACAAAATCAAAACAAATTAATGATTTTTTTTAGAAATTATATTAAATTGAAGAGCATAATCATACAATGAGGTGAAATTCTAAAATTTAATGCATTGGTCACCCCATGGAAAAAAACACAACATGAAATTTTATAAATCAACCCCCAAAAGGTCAAAATGGGAAAATTTAAAGACAAGACAAAATTAAAAACATTAAATGGTATTGAATTATTTTGAAAATTGGGAACTACTAAAGTGATAAGAAACCATGTAATAACATAGCCAAACAATTTAGGTCCTTTAACACATATTTTGCATGATACAACCTTCTATTATTAGGTGTTTTAATCCTAATACTACCTCATACTTGAATGTTGTATACAACTATATTTGGTAGCTTGGAATCATGGATATTTTTGAGTCCTAATTTTAAAAATGAGTCCTTTATAATGCATATCCAATTTATGGATGAAATGAACATGGGCTTTGAGGACTACAAGAAGAAAATATACTATTGATGAATCACTTTTTACTAAAATGTTGTATCATATAATAGATGTGTTAAATGACATACATGGTACCATAATCAATAAATTATAAAAAATATATATTAAAAATTGTGGTAGATTTAATGAAACAATATTATTCCTTGCCTTAAAAATGTTTCACAACTACTGTAAGTAGCTCACTAGCCCATGCTTAAATTTGTATTAGACTATCATATTGTGAACATTAACACATTATCTAATTATCATTCAAAAAAGAAAAACTAAAGAGTATGAATGTGTTTAAATACATGATAAATATGAATAAATAAATAAAAATTAATGTATTTATTAATGTTAATTTCACAACTGAAACAAACTTTAGAATTCAATTTGTGTTTTACACTAGAATATACTAAATTAGAGAGTTAAGTTGTTCGAAGTATAATATGTTATAGAATTATTGAATATGACATTCAACTTATATATGAAAAAAATTATCACAATACAAATGAATCAAATGTATGAATTTTTTTACTTCTTCAACCTTGTGATTCAAGTTTAAGTTCACTTCATTGAATATACTATCAATGCCACTATCTAGCACACTCATCTAATATGCTATCATTGCAACTCTATCAAGACCTTTCATTGGAATACTATCTTGATATCTTAAATAATAGAAAGAATAAATTATTCAAAAAATGAATATATAAAATTTTAATATAAATATCTTCACCTCATTGATGTGGTGGACAAAGCACTATTCATGCATCATTATTTACTAATAATGTGGTAGACACTATTCATCTTGATGAGGTGTCCACAACAGTATATATGATGGATAGGTGGCATGGGGTATGAAATTTATTAAAAATAACATAAAGGGACATTTTTTTGGCATCTAGTATGCATATGGGTCAAAATTTTAGTGGGGGACTCCTTTTGGGATGCACATGTTAGTGGGAGATCTATGATTGTGAGAGATTCTTTACCTATTTGGACTCTTGTGCAAAGTGATTGTAAATACATGTTGAATGGGATGAATTTCATTTGAGGACAAATAAATAGTGGTAAAAAAAGAGATTCCACCTTCATTTGGAAGCTTATGCTAGTGGGGAGACAAGATGTATTTTTCTAGATTGGCATCTTCCTTTAGCTTTTTGACTTGTCATATGAAGACCATGTGAAGTTGGTGCATTTTTCTTGGTGGAACCTTTGTATTTTTCCATAATTAATCCCATGATAAATTTGGAATGGATTTATTGGATATTTTGTGTGATCTTTGTGGGAGATTCCCCCATGTGAAGGGTTAGTGCCAAGTTGGGCCCCCTTTTGTTATTTTTCTCATTATAATTCTATAAAAGAAAGTATTCTTTGCTTATTTAATTAGGCTATATTTAGAATGTTTAAGCTTGGTGAGAATATTGGGTATCCTCCTTGATGATGAGACCAAGTAAGTATGTGGGTTGGGTAGATAACTTGTTTAATCTTGTTAACGACATGCATTGTTGGCATGGCCTCTGAGTTTGTAATGCTTTGTTGAGAAAGCTATGTATTTGTGAGAGAAAATTAATGAAGATTTATTGAATTTTTGAATTGAATTCATGTGCTTATGATAATTTTTATGTGATAAAAATGAGTTGTGGTTTTAGGCCACATCAAGTGGTATCAAAGCTTTGGGATTTTAAGATTTATGGAGTGTTGACTCCATCAAGTGGTATCAGAGCAAGTTATGATTCCTTGGGTAGAGGACATGAGAGGAGAGTTTTGAGTTGAGAATGTGAATGTATTTATGTGTTTTTTAGGTATGAAGATGAATAATTCAAATAATATTTGAGGATTACCATTAGAAAAAGAGTGGATGAAGAAGCCAAAGCCCTGGGATATGTTGTTGGAATTGTTGATAGAGAGATATGCAGATTGTGAACATGAAGAAGAAGCAAATTTGATGTGGAAGATGATGGAATCCCTAAGATCAAAGGTTTATGTGTTGAATAAGTATATACCCACATGTAATATTTAATAATGCAACCATGGAGAGTTGCATAAAAGAGAAGAGAAAAGAGTAGAGAAGATGAAGGAGAAAATTACCTTGGAAGGCAATGTGAAAGAGGAGAATAAGGTTGTCATGGAGGACAAAAAATCTGATTTTAAAATTAGAGATGAAGAAGAGGCTCATGAAAATACCATTATTTAATACATCCTTGTGAAGGATGAAGATAATATGGAATAAAATTGTAGCCAAGGAAGGTTATATAAGAGTGAAGATTGCAGCTATGAAGAGTTGTAGAGAGAAGAGGAAATCCTCATGCAAGAGGATGTAGAGGTGGTGTATTGTCTACCAGATGAGACCCCTTTTTTGAATATGAGGAAGATATTGTGTGTTCCCATGAGTGGGATAATTATAAAATTTTGGCTTGTGATGATAATGAGTTTTCTAATTTTAAATTAGGAGTGATGGATGTGTAATTTAGTGCACACGAGGTGAGTGTAGAGGAAGAAAGAATCTAAAAGGAGATGCATGTAGAAGAATGTTTCAGCCATGTGGAGTTACAAGGAGAGTAATATTTCATCCATGAGGGGTTTCTTGAGAATGAAGAGGGAAAAAAAATATTGTTACATGTTTCCATGGTGGAGGCATTGGAAGAAGAGGTTGTGCAAGTGAAAGCACAAGAGGATGTTACGGTGCAATTGCAGCCATGTGTAGAGGCTAAAAATAGAGTTGAAGAGGATGAGAAAATAACCATTGGGGTTATTTTGTATGGCCAATTTTCATCCCATATTAAAATTTAATAGCATGTGGAGCATGCTGGCATTGGAGAAGAATTGAATGTTTATGTGGAAGAAACATTGGATGTAGTTTTTGTGCAAGTAGGTGCACATGGTGAGAGTGAGATGAAGAATATTGTTTCAACCATGGGTGAGAAGATAAAAATTATGATGAGTGATGTTGTGGTTTATGATGATGTGGAAGAAGATCCAATAGGTGGTTGGATGAATGAAGAAAGCCAAATGGGCTTTTGGTGGTGGTCATCGGTTTTGGTTTTTGCTGGGAGGTGTGATCCCATGAGTATGGTTTGTGGTGAGTGTCATCCCATGATTTTTTGTGGTGGATTGGACTCCAAATATACATCCATTGATATATGGATGAGATTTTTGAAGAGGAAGAAGATTTTAGGACCAATATGTAGATGTTGGAAGAGGAAGAGGCAAAAAGAAATTCTCCAGTTACATGTGGTGTATTAGAAGGGGATGATATGGTCATTATACTTGGTGAATAAAAGGGTGGTTTTACCACTCATCCCATCTATGTGATCATAATATCAAATTAGAATATCTTATGTGTTTGATGTAGGAGCATCCAAGGGTTTGGGTAAACTTGCATCACCCAAAAATAGAGTGGTGTGCTTTTCCTTTTTCTTTTTTCAAAATAAATGGTATGGATACAATCAGGACAACTCATAGGAGCTGAGTTGTTTTCAACTAGAGGAGAATAATGTGGTAGCCAAAAAACCATTCATGTAGCACTATTGGTGTAACACTATTCACTAATGATGTGGTGGACACTATTCATCTTGATGAGGTATCCACAACACTATTTATGATGGATAGGTAGCATGGGCACCACATTTATTTCAAAACACATAAAGGGACTTGTTTTCAGCATCTAGTATACATATGGGTTGAAATTCCAAGTGGGGACACCTTTTGGGATGCACATGTTAGTGGGAGATCCATGATTGTGAGAGATTCCTTACCTATTTGGACTCTTGTGCAAAGTGATTGTACACACATGTTGAATGGGATGAATTTCATGTGAGGACAAAAAACAATGGTCAAAAAGAGATTTCACCTTCATTTGGAAGCTTTTGCTAGTGGGGAGACAAGATTTATTATTCCAGATTGATATCTTCCTTTAGCTTTTTGACTTGTCATGTGAAGACCATATGAATTTAGCTCATTTTTATTGGTGGAGCCTTTTTATTTTACCATCAATCATCCCATGAGGAATGTGGCATGGTTTTCTTGGATATTTCAAGTGATCTTTGTGGGAGATTCCCCCATCTGAAGGGTCGATTCCAACTTGGGCCCCTTTTTGTTTTTTTCCTCATTATAATTCTATAAATGAAAGTATTCCTTGCTTGTTTAGTTAGGCTATAGTTAGAATGTTTAAGCTTGGTGATGAGACCAAGTAAGTAATGTGGGTTGGGTAGATAACTTGTTTAAGTTTTTTAATGGCATGCATTGTTGGCATGGCCTTTGAGTTTGTAATGTTTTTTTGAGAAAGATATGTATTTGTGAGATAATATTAATGAATATTTATTGAATTTGTGAATTTTATTCATGTTCTTATGAGAATTTGTATGTGATAAGAGTGAGTTGTGGTTTTAGGCCACATCAAGTGGTATCATAGCTTTGGGATTTTAAGCTCTATGGAGTGTTGACTCCATTGCTCATTCATGTGGTTCAAGATAAATATTTAAAATCAATCAAGTGTAAATGATTTTTTATATTTAATGCTTTTATATTTTGAACGTAGACCAATCAATAGAAATTTGTTGTTTGATGTTTTAATCCCAACTTAGAACTTATGGAAGGGGATTTATACTAAATTTTTTTATGGTTATAGAGTCTATTGTAAAATGTTATTCCATTATTTGTTACACTTTTTATATTAAAATATATATATCTGATCCGGGAAACAATTCAGGCGACAATTCAGGTGACGGGTCCACCCCAATTGATGATGAAACTTCTGGGAGCCATAACTTTTGCACCGTAGCTCCAATTGACTCGTCGTTTGAACCGTTGGAAAGATAAGAATGAGGATAACATGAATAAATGGAATATAGATACACTAAATGAATTTTGACCCCAAAAAACCCAATGGAAGTGCACCAAATTTTAATTTTAGTAGTGTAGTCTAAAAATAGTAAGTTTCTAAAAATAGTAATTCCTCGAATTCTGTATTGTTGTAAATCATGGAAGTCAAACCACTTAATATACCTAGATATTGGTGACCTTCAAAATCCTCCTCATACCTTAAAAACATGTATAAATGAATATGTAACCTGAAACAAAAATCGGACATCTCTTCTCAGAGATAGGCATATGTTTGGGTCTACACATTTGATTAATAAAACATCTTTTCACAGAGATAGAATTATTTGAATTGTGTTGTTCTTGTTTCTTGAATTATCTTTCAACCAAATATTTTGAGTTTTGGATCAATATAAATTAAAATTTCTCTCTTAAAATCTTAGCTACTACTTTAGAGTTCCCATCCCAAACAATCTATGAATTGTACCCTTTTGAATTACAATTCTTTAAGTAACAGTATCTATTGATTCTAAAATATTATATAGTGTCTTCCTAATTTTTTTGAAAGAATTTTAACTCTTAATAAACTTCATGGGATTTTTGGTGGGCTAAACTATAGATAAATTCTTATATGTTGCTCATTTACATATATAGGGAATCAAGAAACGTGTGTAATTCACCCATAAACATTTTAGGTTTTCCTACATATCTAATACGCACTTCACATTGTGAATTAGGGTGAATTTAGTTTTCTATTTTCTATTTTTTATTTTTAAATTAATGGATGTCTTTTCTTGTTGAAGATACTATTTTATTTCAAAACTATACATAAATTCCCATCCATTGTTTATTTATGAATATATATAATCCATAAATGTGTGAAAATCACTTGCACCTATTTTAGGGTTACCTACATATCTAAAATATATTTCCAGTCGTATGTTCCATTATCCTACATTTGGTTTACAATTAACGAATGTCATTTATAGAATACTTTATATTTTCTCCATTGTGTTTATGAAAACCTTTTAAAGAGCTCCCCTTTTTTGAACAATTTTATTCTTCACGATTTTCATAAAACTTCCATAATTGTGGCCACTAATTCCAAATTATAAAAAAGAATATGTAAGACTGTAGTTCACTTGTTTAACAATTATTGAAGAATAAGCAACCAAAAGTTCTATTATTATCTAGTGATAGCCTCATGTTTATGAAATATTTTAAGACATCCATTGTTTTGATATATGCTTTCAATTCAGGCCACTTAGAACTTGGGATATCACCAATGTATATAAATATACATATATGTAAATATACATGTGTATATATACATAAAAAACTCAAGTGGCACTCTAATTCACTTATGTATAAGTCTTGAGATACATAAAAATATATAAACCAACATAGGACATCCATATTTACATCCATTACAAGATCAACATCATTTTTATTAACTTCAAATACTTAGAACATTTTTTGGGTAAACACTACACATTAACCAAAAGTACATGTAGAATTTGAATTGTGATTCAAATCTGTGACCTCACATTTATTAATGTAGGCCTTTACCAACTTCACTACATGGTGACATGTGAAATTTATTGATGCACATTATATATATATATATATATACTTCTAAGGTGTTTCCTATATACCTACGTACATTGAGGCACAACTTTAGTTGCCACTAGTTTGTTTGTGTTTTAATTCTTTTGGATTCATAAGAGAAACATACAAATAATGATGCAGGAGCATCTACATTCAAATTCAATTTATTGTAATTTCCCTCTAATATGTTGTTACTAAGGCGTAAATGTAAAAAGTAAAAGGTAAAAAGGTAATTGTTGAGTTTGTTGAGGAAATAAGGGGAGTGGTTGACATCTTTCAACCGTAAGATATTAGTCTTCTCCAAATTAGTAGATTTTTGGAAACTAAAAACTGTTTGTTGTTTTATCTTGAGCCCAAGTTGGGCGTAGAGGTTAGGGAGAAGATTCTTTAAAAACTACAAATATAGCTGGCGCTTAACCTTGGAGAGTTCATTTAAGAGAGGATGAGAGGGACGTAGAGAAGTGAGGAAGGACAGAGAGGTAAGGACCTCTCTTCAAGAGAAGTTGTTGTAAGAAGAAAAGAGAGAAATGTATGAAGAGGAAGGACCTGAGAAGAGGGACGTAGAAGTAGAAGAAGAGAAGGAGGATCTCCTCTAGAGAGAGGAGGAGTCATGAAGGCTATTCAACCAGGCTGTAGAGTTACTGAGGAAATAAAAGATTGAGATATTGAAATTATAAAACGCATATTTGAAGCTTGTTGAAAGCGCAGAGGATTGGGTGAATTCCTTGACTGAAATGGAAAGCGGTTCTGGTTGAATTGAAACTGCTGAGGAAAAAGAATAGTGGAAACGTAACTCTTGGATGAGTTAAAGAAATAATTGAAGAAGAAGGGATTGGTTGAGCTTGATGCCATTCTAGCAGAGCTAGGCATTGCAACAAAATAGAAAGATGATTATAATGGAACTGTTGAAGACACTAAATCAGAAACACTAAATGGAGAAGTAGAGAATAGTGAGGACAGTCCGGTTCTTATAGAGAGTAAAAGTGCAAAGTGGAGGAAGGCAAAGAAGAAAAAAATCCTTGAAGATGAAGGCGGCCATGCAAAGGATGGATAATTTAAAGTAAAAGAGTGAAGAAGCAAGCCCAACGCTGGATTGTGCAAGGAATTTAGAGGCCGCATATGTTGTCTGGGGTGAGAGACGTGATAAAGAGGATTCATCTTGATATTGAGTGTATCTGATCCAAGCTAGCATACTGTAGAAGTGCCAAGGTAAATCACTCTTAGAGCAAGAGTGAGCCAATACGACAAAGCTTGGAGTGAGTAGAAAATCACACTACACGGTGCAGCAAAGAAATAGCATCTGAGGAAGTAAGAGTGAAAACCTGCACGAATAGCAAGGAGATTTGAAGCGAGTCAAACAAGACTATTGTTTATCACAACACCCGCTATAGTAATGGATTGCCTAATATTTACTTATCATATGTTGTGCAGCCTGGAGATAGATGGCGAGGCATAGAAGGATTCCAGTACTCTGATACAGAAAGAATGAGAATTTGAGTAAAGATGAATGTACAAACTTTGAATGTGAAATAGAATGTTATGTAAATTAGTTACAGTGCACCAATTTGGTATCCAAAAATTCAAATTCTCCATTCTCAAAGCTTTCCAGAAAATCTACGGACTCTACAGGCTTGAATCTACGGACTCTGCAGGAGAAAGGAAAATCTACGGACTCTACAGGCTTGAATCTACATACTCTACAAGCTTGAAGCTATGGACTCTGCAGGCTTGAATCTACGGACTCTGTAGGAGAAAGGAAAATCTATGGACTCTACAGGCTTGAATCTACAGACTCTACAGGCTTGAAGCTACAGACTGTGCAAGAGAAAGCAAAATCTATGGACTCTGTTGGGTCATTGTTTGTATGATTTTGAATGAATCAATGGGAAGTATGTTTATAATAACAATGAGGTTACCCCTAGCAAATGTGCCATAGACCAGGACTTGACAAAGAGGTAAATAAATGTACCCTGTTTGCAGTGTATATGAGACCAGCGTATCATTTTGGTTTAAGAGCAATTTAGGGACTATTTGAGGAAGGATAGTTTTCATCATTTGGTATCAGAGCTTGAAGATCTTAGGATTTTTTAAATAAAAGGTATGTACAACCTTTGATATTTGATTTAAGTTTATTGTGTTGAGAAGTAAACAGGTGAGAGGAAGGCAATCAAGCCATTGAGGATTAAGAGAAGAAGAAGCCAAGGAAGGCTTAGTAAAGAGCCAAGAGAAGCTCTAGAAGAAGAGCACAGTGAATTGCTCAAGAAGAAGAAGATGATCCAAGAAGAAGCTTGGATAGTTTGCCAAAAGACTAAGGTGAAATAGACTTAGGTGAGGTAAAGGGTGAAGTTTGAAGAATTGAGAAGAGAAGCTTAGAGAGCTCAAAAGTAAGGGAGCAAGTGAATGCTCAAAAGAAAGATCCAAAGCAAGGTAAGCTTGGATTTGTGATTTGTGTTTGTTGAAGTGTTAATAAAGAGTTTCTACAGGATTGAGAAAAGGATCAAAAGACTAGGATGCAAAAGGCCTAGGTGAGATCAAGGAGATCATCAAAAGACCAGTCAAGGAGAAAGGCTTGGGTGAGACAAGTGGACCAAAAGACTAGGGTGAAAAAGACCTAGGTGAGGACCTGAAGGGATCAAGAGACCAAGGTGGAAAACACTTGGGTGAAGATCTCAGAGATGGAAATATTACTAAGAAAAGAGCAAAGTAGCAAGGTACATGAAGGCACCAAGAAGAAAGCAAGCATCAGAAAGAAGAAAGGTATGGACAGTTTTGTAATTGATAAAGAGATTGCTAATTTGAAGAGAGAGTTAGCTAAGATTAAAGATGAATATGAGTCTTGGATGCAGATGGATAAGCAAGCATGGGTATGGCCAATGAGGAGGAGGTTGAAGTGGCCAATAGATCTCCTAGTGAAAAGGAGAAGAAGGCAAAAGGATATTGCCAAGATGAGAGAAGCCCATAGAGGCTTGAAGAAGATAAGAAGGTTGCCAAGTGAGCAACAAGAGGAAGAGGTGGAGAAGAAGGTTCTCATTGTGGAGAACAAGAGAGAAGAAAGGAAAGATGAAGTGCCAGGAAGAGCACTTGGAAAGATGAGAATGTCCATTAAGAGGACACTCATAGAGACATTATGATCTCTTGTTTTTATATCTAATATTGTTTTTGCATGGGTAATTGCAGGTATGAGCAGCCTTGTGAAGGTCAAGAGAAGGGCCTTGGAGAGTGGAGATTGGTGCAAGTGAAGACACCAAGTACACAAGTGAATGTGTAAGGAAGAGAAGAGAATTTTTTGTTGTTGATAAAGAGGAAGAGATGCATTGGTTAATGCATGAAGAAGGTGTTGATGAACCCTTACAAGCAAGAGAAGAGGTGAAGATGAAGCTGAATTCCATGATGCCATTGAATGCCAAGAGGAAGAAAGAGAGCAACCAAGCATAAAGGAAGAGAAAGATTGCTCCATAAACCAAGCTATCAAAGAGGTAAATGAAGTGTTAAGACCTGATTTTGATTGTTATTATGAGCATGAAGCTGATAATGTACAGGTGCAAGAGTTAAGGAAGATGATAAAGCCCTCAAAAAGAGAATTTAAGCATGGGTATGTGATGCCTAATTGGTGGAAGAAGCAAAATCCCAAGTAAAAGGAGATGCCTACATGGTTTAAGAAGACAAATGATAAGAAGAAGAAACAAGTATGGGTGCCTAAGAAGGCAAAGAGTGAAGATGTGAGTGTTGAGGTAACAACACCAAGAAGTCAATGGGGAAAGGTGAAAGCTGACACAAGCAACCAAAGGCATGAGGATACAAATATGAAAGGTAAACAAATTGTCTATGAAGATGATGTTTTTGAATCCTTTAAGGATCTTTTTATGGAAAATGAGGAATGGAAAATGTCTATGAAAAGTAATGTGCAGCAAGGAGAGAGTTCCCAAAAGATGGATGATGAGGAAAGGGGAGAGTATGCAGCAAAGCAATGCCAAACAAGATGGATTCAAAGAAAAGTTGAAGAGAGTAAGGAAACACAAGGTAAGGGTGCTTCAATTGTATTTGATAAGTATATTGAAGAAGTTGGTTTATGTGAAGACAAGTTAAGAAAAGATGAGATAAGGGGTAAAGGACAAGTAATCCTTATGAGTGATCAGCCCTAGTTTGATGAGAATGGTGAGATAGATGAGATCTCACTAAAGGAAGAGTTGAAGATGTTAGAGGAGCTATTTGGTTATTCAAGAGAGTTGTGTAAAGATACAAGCCATGATGAGGACACCATTGGGAAGAGTGAAGCAAGAAAAGAGCATACTAAAGAGGCAAAAGTAGATTTGGCCAAAGAGCAGAAAAGTGGAGACAGCCAAGAGACCTTATGGTCTCAAGTTTGTACTTCTAACATTGCCTTTGATGTTTTGAATGCAGGTGTTAAAGTTGTGGAGATGAATGAAGTCCATAGTTCAATGGACAAATTTTTGAAGCAAGAAGCTCAAGGAGATCTAGAAGACATGTATGAAGATGAAGAAGCATGGAAGCGGGAGATGGCAGCTGAGAAGGAAATGAGAAGAAGGACATATTTAAAGAGGAAGAAAAGCAAGATGAAAGACAAAGACAAACAAAGACAAACATTGGTATTGGCAACAAGACCTTGGGATCCAAGCATATAGTGGAGACTAATGCATAGAGGAAGCATTTCATTTGAATTAAGGTTCAAATTCTTTCTAGAGGGAGAGTATGATGTAGGAGCATCTACATTCAAATTCAATTTATTGTAATTTCCCTCTAATATGCTGTTACTAAGGCGTAAATGTAAAAAGTAAAAGATAAAAAGGTAATTGTTGAGTTTGTTGAGGAAATAAGGGGAGTGGTTGACATCTTTCAACCGTAAGATATTAGTCTTCTCCAAATTAGTAGATTGTTGGAAACTAAAAACTATTTGTTGTTTTATCTTGAGCCCAAGTTGGGCGTAGAGGTTAGGGAGAAGATCCTTTAAAAACTACAAATATAGCTGGCACTTACCCTTGGAGAGTTCATTTAAGAGACGATGAGAGGGATGTAGAGAAGTGAGGAAGGATAGAGAGGTAAAGACCTCTCTTCAAGAGAAGTTGTTATAAGAAGAAAAGAGAGAAATGTATGAAGAGGAAGGACCTGAGAAGAGGGATGTAGAAGTAGAAGAGAAGGAGGATCTCCTCTAGAGAGATGAGGAGTCATGAAGGCTATTCAGCCAGGCTGTAGAGTTACTGAGGAAATAAAAGATTGAGATATTGAAATTATAAAACGCATATTTGAAGCCTATTGAAAGCGTAGAGGATTGGGTAAATTCCTTGACTGAAATGGAAAGCGGTTCTTGTTGAATTGAAACTGCTAAGGAAAAAGAATAGTGACAGCTTAACACTTGGATGAGTTAAAGAAAGAATTGAAGAAGAAGCCATTGGCTGAGCTTGATGCCATTCTAGCAGAGCTAGGCATTACAACAAAATAGAAAGATGATTCTAATAGAACTGCTGAAGACACTAAATCAGAAACACTAAATGGAGAAGTAGAGAATAGTGAGGACGGTCCGGTTCTTATAGAGAGTAAAAGTGCAAAGCGAAGGAAGGAAAAGAAGAAAAAAATCCTTGAAGACGAAGGCGGTCATGCAAAGGATGGAGAATTTAAAGTAAAAGAGTGAAGAAGCAAGCCCAACACTGGAATGTGCAAGGAATTTAGAGGCCGCATATGTTGTCTGGGGTGAGAGACGTGATAAAGAGGATTCATCTTGCTATTGAGTATATCTGATCTGAGCCAGCATACTGTAGAAGTGCCAAGGTAAATCACTCTTAGAGCAAGAGCGAGCCAATACGACAAAGCCTGGAGTGAGCAGAAAATCACACTACACGATGCAGCAAAGAAATAGCATCTGAGGAAGTAAGACTACAAACCTGCATGAATATCAAGGAGATTTGAAGCGATTTGAATGAGACTGTTGTTTATCACAACACCCACTGTATTAATGGATTGTCTGCTATTTACTTATCATATGTTGTGCAGCCTGGAGATAGATGGCGAGGCATAGAAGGATTCCAGTACTATGATACAGAAAGAATGAGAATTTGAGTAAATATGAATGTATAAACTTTGAATGTGAAATATAATGTTATGTAAAGTAGTTACAGTGCACCAATTTGGTATCCAAAAATTCAAATTCTCCATTCTCAAAGCTTTCCAGAAAATCTATGGACTCTGCAGGTTTGAATCTATGGACTCTGTAGGAGAAAGGAAAATCTACGGACTCTGCAAGCTTGAATCTACGGACTCTGTAGGATTGAAGCTATGGAATCTACAAGCTTGAATCTATAGACTCTGTAGGAGAAAGGAAAATCTACGAACTCTGCAGGCTTGAATCTACAGACTCTGTAGGCTTGAAGCTACGGACTGTGCAGGAGAAAGGAAAATCTATGGACTCTATTGGGTCATTGTTTGTATGATTTTGAATGAATCGGTGGGAAGTATGTTTATAATAACAATGAGGTTTCCCCTAGCAAATGTGCCATAGACCATGACTTGACAAAGAGGTAAATAAATGTACCCTGTTTGCAGCGTATCTGAGACCAGCGCATCATTTTGGTTTAAGAGCAGTTTAGGGACTGTTTGAGGAAGGACAGTTTTCATCAAATAATAAATTTATTTGAATGTAATAAATTACTATTCATATTTTAACAATGTAATAAATTATTTTGACAATATATGTCATTTAGGCATGTGCAATAAATATAACAAGTACTAACAAACTAAGGGATAAAAGAGAGTGTATATTGTTTTTTATTTTGTTTTGGACTATGGCAATGATCAAGAATCATCACAAGGATTCCATAAAGATATTAACTTTGTTTTATCTGTATTCTAACTATTTTTATTTATCAGATAGTTATGTTGATGAGGGAAAGTAACATCCATGCTTGTGTTCGATTTTAACACAAGTGTCTAGTCAAGGATATGTATAGGAATGGTTCTAAATTTACATCAATCTTATGCTAAGAACTCTATAACTATTTTATATCAATGTATGTGTCATATTGTGTGCCATATCTAAATAATAAGTATCCCTAGTTCCTTCACATTATACCTCTTGAAACCTAGTAAAAAAGGGTTAGTAACATGAGTCAAGTTATCCTTAACAATCCTGTTTGTTTCTAAGTGTTGCCTACATAGCCAATACTCCTAAGAGTGCCTCAAACTTACATGTAGTTCTCCCTCTTATGCATGTGTGTAGAATTAAAACAATGTGACTATATGTTATTCATCATAGTAACCTTAGTACAAGTGATGCAAACTATATTTAACCTTTTGAATGCTCCGAATATTTAATTCAGTGTTATAGTGAAATTTGATAGTTTGAAATGAACATTACTTTTTAATTAGTGAGTTGCCTTATCAAATTTTTAGGTGTGTTAATTAGACTATAGCCTTTATATATATAAGAACCTTTTGAATTTGAATTAGAACCTAGAGAGATGTAAAAATTTGACCATAAAATGGGGAAAAAGGGTTAACAAAAATATCACAAAGTAAAAGATACATAAAAGAATAAAATGATAAGCGATAATTGCATCGAAGCTAGACACTAACATCGATGATAATGTTTAGGATAGACGCAAGTGTTTAGAGACTAAAATATAAGAAAATAATAATAATAGATAGGGATATCTGGTATACATTGGATGAAGATAAACAAACATAACACATAGGCCTAAGAGGCAGGTAAATCAAGTGAAATAAGATGGAACCAAAGAGGTCTATGAGAGACCACATCACTAGATGTCTAATTTTTAGTGAAAATGTATATATATACAAGGAGACTCGAAATATGTGTACTTGTAATAAAATGGGTGTCTACATTTCCCCCACTTTAATCTAATAATGCAAAAAAAATTGATATTACTAGTTTAAAGGAAAATAAAATACATACCTGATGTGGAAAACACACATTGTCTTCACTTGAGTTTTTATTCAATATTTTATTTGAATAGTACCTAAAACCAATAATATGCTACAAAGTAAATCAATGTATATAATATGTAGTAATCAATAATAAAAAGTAGCATAAATAAATAACATAGATAGAATACACCTATGTATATATCGTATAGTAAATGGTATAGTAAATGGTTTTGAAGTGTTAAAAATTGGGGAAGTAGATAGGGGGATTGCAACCTCATCCATCTTCTAGCAAGAAGATGAGTGAGTCTACAAGTCATCAAGTGTGGTGTACCCTATTGGTGTTATACCTAGAGTAGGGAGAGTTGGGAGATGATCATGCCTCCAACCTAGGAGTGGTACTTCAACCATCAAAAGTATCATTTCTTGACTAAATTAATTTGAGTAAAAAATATATGTATATGTATGTTTCGATATAGGGTGAGTGAGGTAATCAAGTTCATCTAAAAAAACTTGATGAGACTAGGTGATTTAATCCCTCTAATCACACCAACAAGAATAACCGATTGTTGTAGATGGGTAACGCTTAATACAATCAGTGAAAGTTCGATCAAGGTATCAGTATATTGGGGTATCAATACGTAAAAATTTATGTTGTGGTAACAGTCCATAAAATATTTTTAGAATATGAAACTAATTTTTATTTTACAATATTAGGCACACATTGCATAACATATGCACCTTGGATATGTCTCATGCTGAAATTGTGTATAGAAAATGGTACCAATGTATAGAATTTTGCCACAACTATGAATTTAAATCATATACCATGTATTTGTTTGACAATTTAAAAATTGTATAAGTGTGGAGAACATGATTTCAAAGCATGCCCACACTATGTATGGATAAATCTGAACTAAAATAAGTACCAATGTAAAGGACATGTTTCTAAAACATGCCCCCACTATAATCTAGAGATGTTGAATAGGTGTGGAGAACATGCTTCCAAAGCATGCCCCCACTGAATCTAGAAATTGTGCAAAATATATGTTGAACATACTTATAAATATGCCCTAATAAGATGCTTTCCCTTTTGGGAGAAGGTGATATAGTGCCTATTTTTCATCTCCTTGCAAAAAGAAAACTAATGATGTGCTCAATTTAATTTAATTGATATTGTTATGAAAGAATATGGATAATAATTTGTAATGTTGTTTTTGGTAGTATTTAGAATTTAGTATAATATATGTGTGTAGCAAAAAATTTAACAAATTTTGGAAAAGTTTTAATTTTTTTAAATTTGGTATAATATGGAAGATCTCGTTGCCTATATCCCAACACAACTTGTGGTTTCTAATTTAGACAATCAAGGCTCAAGATATGCATATTTGAAGTTTATGCAGAAGTGGTATATTAAATACATTATAATAGAAATTTGAAATCAGTTACATTTTGAAATTTTGTGAAATTTGAGCTCTAAGATTTTGAGAAGAAACATGCCATGCGGAAGATCCCCTTGTTTGATGTAATTTGATGTGCTCTGGAGAGCCTTAGTTGGTTAGGATTTATATGAGCTAGTAAGTAGGTTTTATTGCAATTTATTGGTAATTTTGAAATTTGGAAAATTTTGTATTGTGTGTGTGATTTTTGGGATTTTTCATAGGATGGTGGATGCTTGCATCAATGTCTTAGATTCTAGCATTGTTAACTCAATGCAAGTGTCTAGTGTTGAAATCTAGTGTTTGATGTTTTCATCCAACATGGACATTAGCATCTGACAATTTTATCTTGTGTAGATGCTAGCATCCTACACTAATGTCATTTTATTTTGTGTATAGTTAATTTTTATTTCAATATTTTTACATTAAAATATAATTTCTAATTAGTTTTTTTTTATTTTCTTGATTGTAGAAGAATATTAATATTCAAGTTCAGGCATGGGTGATATTATTCTACCTTGGAAGAATTAGGTTTAGATGAGATCGAATGTGTTGTTATTGATTAGGTAAGGTTGGGTCACATGGCCCATTTGGGACAAATCCTATATGATATCCACCTCCTCATATCCCTAGCTAAGAGGTAGAACCCAAATACATGTATGTTCCAAATTCCCATAACTAAGATGATAATCACCTTAGACGATGTGTATCAATTTTTTTTTTTTGATTAGAGGTGAGAGAGTTCAATTTGCTAGAGATGGGAGCTAAGGCTATATTCAAATTTCCCATGTATATTTCACTAGTCAAAGGGCTCATGATGTGGAGCTAAGCAATATGATTCATTTCAATACTATTATTAGAAGTGATGTTATGTGGTTGTAGAAGTTTATTTGCATTTTACTGACATCATTTATGGCTATGGAGGGTGGTACTATTAGTATTTCATATCAAATGTACCAGGTAGTGAATCATATTGATCTTGATCAGACTAGGTATTCATGGGTTTGTACTGTATTGGCCCACTTATATAAGTATATTTATAGGTTTACATTGGATAGCCATGGTTGAGTTATTAGAGCTATGACTTTATTACATGTTTGGGATTATGAACATATTACAATGGTATGACCAATTGGTGGTCCCCTCCCTATATGGGCTCATCCACATATGTTTACAGAGCAGTGGGTATTTATGTGGTAGAATTCATACCATGATGGAGTTCCATATTACTTTGGATAGGTTGGCTCTAAATCAAATTATATGGCATCCTTATAAGACTTTTATTGGATGGCCCAAGGATGGACAGAGGCTTTGTATCATTATGTGGTTAGTTGATTAGTTTTTTGGTGTATGACTAGGTTATACAAAAGTTTAGGATAGAGAAATAAGTTCCCTCAACACTGTATCCATGGAATCAGACAACATAGTGGTCGTAGGTTGCATGATAGGCTTACACCTATGACTATAAATTTATCCCCATGTCTAATTGATGAGCAAGATCCCATGGTTCCCTTAGATATAGAAAATGATACAGTATGTACTAATGGCTATGTTTAATGGTGGTATGGATCCCAGTGGCCACTATTATTTCCTATTATAGTTACACCCCTAGGTGTTGTAGAGAGGATTACAAAGCAAGTTAGTCAAGCATTAGTCCATAAACAATGAAACATGCATAAAGAACTAACTAACCAAGCCTATCTATTCCTATCAGAATTACAAATGATAGTGAGAAACAAATGAAAGAAAACAACACCATATTACCTTCCCAAATGGATTCACCATACCCATGTGGCTCAAAAACATGTTCTCCCTTGATCAAGCATCCTTGTCTTTGTCAACAATGGTGGTAAGCTCCTACAATGCCTCAAGAACACTCCATAAAACCTAGGCTCTTGATTGTAAACCATTAAACTAGCCTATCAATGAAGCTTTGTGGAAATAATTTAGCATTATAACTTTGCAATATTCAAACTTTGAAGATATTTGATCATAATAACCTTACACCAAAATAACTTATAAATGATTTCCATGGCCTCTCTATTTATAGATTTTTGAGATTGGTCAGGATCAACCTAAACCATCCATCTTGAGATGAAGATGTGTGGTTGAGGATAATCCTAATATTTATAATTAACTCCATAATTAGCTTCATCATGACCTTGGAAGAAGGGGCATTGAAGAGGCATGGGAGGTATTAACTAGGCATGGGTGACCCATAATCTTGATATTTTATGCACTTATGGCTTGATGGATGCCACCCCATAGATGATGTCACTTGGTGATGTAGATAATAAGAATCAATTTTAAAAAATAAATATTCAACAATTCTCATGGAAAATCCACTTAAGCTCTTGATTTGGATTAATTATCTTTAAACAAGGTTAATCAACATTTGTGCAATTATTTGAAAATTGGTCCTCAATCAATAAAAATGGTCAAATAGTCATATTACTGAGTCATAATTTGACTTGAGAAGAATTAGAAGGTGACACTAGATGCATTGGAACCATGTTCCTATTTAGGATGTTGCTAATAGTAAATAATAAAGGTACATGATGTATACTAATGAATTAGAAGAAAAGAGTGATTCAAAGCACTAAATGGCGAAATGGTCATTTTGACTCAAAAAGATTTGATCAAAGTTAGCTGGCCCATAAAATTAATTGCCCTATTTAGGGAGACTTTGACCTAAATTATTCCTTGTAAATAACAAGTTCAAACCATTTAACATGTTTTATGGATTTTGACCTAAAATGTGCATTTGAGTGCAATTCGAATAAGATTGACAATTTCAACACAAATGGTGTTAGGAATTGGATGTCTACATTTTACCCCTATTTTAGAAGGTGTAGTGAGACATTCAGGCAAAGAAACATCTTTTAAAATAAAATATTTTTCAAGAATAAATTAGAATAGACCCATGATGCCCCCTTGAGAGGGCATACTAGGATGAAAGAGCAAGATGAACTCTCAAAAAGAGAGAGAAAGTGAGAAATAAACCTAGGGAATACATCACATCCAGACGAGCTAATGCTTGAACATGTGATTACCATCAATGAGAAAAATATAATTAGAGGTATAATTTTTTCCAAGATATAGGGGGAATGGGAAAGATACAATACATAAATATAAGAGACACACTTTAAATGTACCTAATTTGAGAGCACAAGCTGCATGCTTATGGCATTGATCAATCTCGAGATAAGTTGTTTACTAAAATACTGCCATCATGGGATTTAATGTGGAGAGATTGGAATTAGAGGAAAAGGGAGAATGTTCTACTTCAGGAAGGGAAGCACCACTAGAATGGGTTCTCCAAAGAGAATATAATAAGAAGTGTTGTAGTAGAGCAAATGTGATCGTGATAAAATAGTTGTGCCCCAGTAGGGAAAATTTTGATCATTGATAAAGAATAAAGAATGATTTTGACCCTATAGAGATGATTTGATTCAGATGTTGTTTAGATGTTGTACACCCCAGCATGGGAAATTGGCAAGCAAAATAGCTCAAGGATATAACTAAAAAGATAGGTTAAAGTGAGCGGGTGCAAACGTACATGCGATAGTGTAATGGCTTAGAAAGCCATATAAAACCAAGCATATGAGAATGCACAAAGTGATGAGAGAGATGAAAATAAGAATGGAGATAGCTGAGTTGACCTCAATATAAATTGAGCGCTACCTACATAGTTCTATGGACTCATGTTCCATCATGAACTTCAGGCCAATGTAGTTCACCCAAGTTTGGGAGAGAATGGAAGGAAGCATGATGAAAAATGACTAATAATTGATTAGACTTACAATTTATTCAAAGAGATGCGCATATAATCATAGACAAAGAAGCCTAAAATGCATGCTACCTAGATGCCTAATTCCATATCATGAGCCTAGGTTTATAGAGTGTTCTTGAGAATCGTTCATCAGAACTGATGTTGACTTTAAGACTTTGAACCTAAGCACAAAGTGATTGCTATAGAAAAATAAATTAGTCATCATAAGTATGAATAACTTAGAATGACATAAGATTCCAATTGTGTTGAGCCAGTTTAAATGTGAATATATATAACTAAGGATAATGGTTAAACAATGACCAAAACTAGAGTTACAATGATTTGCATTTAAACAAAAAAGAAAAAATAAAGAAAATACAAACATAAATGAACCTAACTTGAGATTAAGATATGATCTATCAAGACTTAATTAGGAACAAAAATGTTAAAAAAAATAAAAGGCAAGAACATATTAATGACATGAGACCAAGATATGAATAATCAAGACCTATGTGGACCATCAAGACATTCTTGAACATAAAAGAGAAAAGAGAAAACAAATAGAAAAAACAAGACACCAACAATAATCAAATTAAAAAATGATCCAAGAACAACGTAATAACATAAGATCAAGATATAAACAATCAAGATCCATGTGAATCATCAAGATCTTCGAAAACACAAAAGAGATAAGCAAAAAAATGATCAAGGAAACATAAGACCAAGAAATAAAAAGAAGAAATAAAAAGAGAGGAGAAGAAATAAAAGGATAGGTGCTAAATCACAACAAAACACCAAGAAAATACAATAAAACTCAAATAAATGCACACAAATAAAAACCAAGTTAGTGCAGTTTAAAGACAAATATTCATGCATGTGCAGTAGAGGTGTTACTTTCCACCACATCAAAACAAAAAATAATGACACAACAATTGTTCCCTAATTAAAGAGGAACAATGATAGAAGAAACGGGGGAAGATAATAAAAGGAAGGGGTTGGTCGAGCTGACTCTAGATGTATAAGACAAGTGGGTGTTGCCTACATAGTTCCATGGATGCATGTTCTAACATGAACTTCAGGCCAAATGTAGTTCTCCCAAGAAATGGGATAGAAAAAAAATGATGATCAGACCAGCATGATTAATGTTATATAATAAATGGAAGATATGACAAACAAATGAGAATGGTCTAGCAAACAAGAAGTTAATGAGATGAGAAAGAATGATCTTACAAAATGGTAAGTGCATGAGATAAGATAAGATGAACTGGTGTTCCTATGCTTACAAAATAGTAATAGCGTTCTTTCTTAATAGTTTCTTTCAAAATGGTGATAGCATTCAAACTTAAAATTTTCTCACAAAATGACGAGAGCATTCAAACTTAACTGTTGCTCGCAAAATGGCGAGAGCATGGGATGGTGGAATGAGAATATAAAAATGTACAAAAGCATGAGATAATGTTTTTATTTTTTTATGGATCACATTCTAATGTTTTTGGTATTTTCAAAGTATTTCTAATGTTTTTGGTGTTTTTGGGATAAAATATGCACAAAGTGGGACCATCTAGTCGAGGAGATCCATGTCTTGAGAGTAGAGGTTCCAATAAGATAGCTAAGCTGACTACAATGGCCCATGCTCACAAATCAGTGAGAGTGAGGTAAGGGGGACTGAGGTGACCTCAACATGAATTTATCATGACTTAAATAGTCCTAAAATGACCTCAATTCATATTAATTCCATCCACATAAAAGGTGAATAAAAACCAACTAGGTCCCAACAAGTTCACAAATCTGGCAAATGGCCAGTCAAATGAAAATAGTAATGGTAAGGTGATGCATCAATGCATGATAAACAAGTGTTTCCCCTAGATTTCCCATAGGTGGTTATAACTAAGATACAATGGCATAGGTTAATGATACTAATTTGCCCATAGGTTGTTATAATTAGTAGCAAGACTAGTGAGAAATTGATTTGCCCATAGGCAGTTATAATCAAGCTCACATAAACAAACGTGGATATAGGATGAAAGATATGTTTCCAGATCAATTGTCACACTAATTTAATAGATTATCATTTTAAACATGGATTGGATTGATTGTTGAAACTTGATCAGAATCCCCCCATAAAAGGTGTGGGAAGAACCAAATGAACCAAGATCAAAAATAGGATTGGATAGGATGACTAAAAATAGGCTTTGGTCTAAATAGGAATGAAATGATAATATGGAATGGAATTTCTTAGGATAATGATGGTTTTTGATAGATTGGATAAAATGGTAAGAAAATTTCCCCCAAGTGATGGTGTGAATGGCAAGAATATGTGACAATGTCAAATAGGCATATGTAACAATGGCAATGGCATGGTACATGTTTTTGGCCTGGGTGTGGTTTTTGATTCTATTGTTCATGATGATGGGGTGATGCAAATATTAATTAACAAATGATACAAATATAAAACTTGATCATATTAATTGTTATCCCACACTTCATCTAAATATTTTCTCTGTCAAGAATTAGATGCAAATCTGGTTGTCAAGAATGCTTTTATGATCTTCGTTGGTCATTGATTATGATTCCTTCAAGCATCAAGACAAGGTATCTTTGTAGCCTTTATAAAGGAAAGTGTGTCCATGGATGATAAACAAGGACAAATAATGGATGGTAGGTTTGATTTTAAAATGGAATGGTAGATGATAATGGAATGTGGGATGGTGGGGAAATAAATGAAGATCAGGACTTTCAGTCACATGTAATGTTGTTGATGTCAGATTCTCCATAATTTTGGTTGTGATAGGGCCAAAGACCTCTAAATATGTTCTTGATGGTACCATCATATTGTTCTATTACTTGATCTTGAGTAGCTACCATCTGATTATGTTATCGATTGGAAGCTATTTTGATTTGATTTTTGATATTATCTTTAGTAAATAATGAAATTTTATGCTCAGCTATTAGGTTTTCACCAATGAATTTGTTATAATCATCCCATAATACCTTTAAGAAGGTTTCATAAAGAGATGCGAACATTTGACTTTGATTGTCTTCTAGTGCATTCAAAAAGGTGTCACTAAAATAGGCTAAGTTTGATCTTTGCTTATCCCCTAGCACCTTCGAAAAGGTTTCACTAAGAGAGTGTTATTCTGCTATATGAATGTGGTCTTGGTCTCCTTGCTCTTCTTCAACTGTTATGTTGCCATGAATGTAGTTCAACAAAGTGTGATTCTATTGTTCCTAATCGACACTTATGAGAGTTGGAATGTCAATATAATTACTATGTTGGGTGGTAATAATGGGATGGTGAAAGGTAGCACAATCCTCATAGAAGATACTATGGGAACTTGTGTTGATGCTAAAATAATCATCCTTAAAAACTATATATGGATCAAAAATATATTTAAATTGGTCTGCAAGGCAATTTTAACCAATATTGTAACAACCAATACTATAATCTATTTTTGACTCTGATTTCAAAATAAGGGACTCTGAATCCAATGTCATAGCTGATGTTGAGTCTATTTTTGATGCTAAATCCAATGTCGATTCAAAAATAAAATGTGACTAATATTTATTCTTCATTTGATATGGTTGTTTTGATAATGTTCTATTGAACGCTAAATTTTTGACAAGTAATGACCTGTGATGGCATAATGGGCTCAATAAAAATTGATTCATTTTAGAATGTTTCAACATAGATTGACTCATCTAAGTGAATCCCCTCAAAAAGAGGGAACCTATCAAGGGATTTCTTGACAAAATCATGTTTTTCAAAGTGAGACTCCTCAACGAGTGGGAAAAGATCAAGAGAAAACTCTACCGAGACTGGCTTGTCAAGGAGATGAGGCTCTTTAAATAGGTAACATATGAATAGGTAACTTATCATAATTTATCTTATCATAAATGGGTGTTTCAACAATAACATGTTGGTTTTGGTTCACAATTGGTTGTAAAGGATCAAATTTAAACACATTTTAATCCTCATAAGATGTCTTTAGAAGAGGTAATGGTTCTTGTTTAGGCTCAAAGATCAGCATAAATTTCTAAAGTGGGGAACATCTAGTTTAGTGAGAAATTTTGGTTTAACAGGAACAATGATTTGTGGTTCAATAATGGACTCTCTAAAGATTAGACTATTGAAGAAGGGATCAAATATAATTGGTTCATCAAATGGAGGTTCTTCAACAATAGGTTCATAAAAAATTAGTGATGGGCCAAGAATGGTAATAATTAGATGCTTCTTAGTTTGGCTGCTCATGTGAACCAAAGGAAGAGGTCCTAAAATGGTAACGATAAGATGCTTCTTAGTTTGGTTGCTCGTGCGAACCAAAGGAGGAGGTCCTAAAATGGTAATGACTAGACGCTTATTAGTTTGGTTGCTCATGCAAACCAAAAGAGAAGGTCCTAAAATGGTAATGATCAAATGCTTCTTAGTTTGGTTGCTCATGTGAACCAAAGGAGGAAGTCCTAAAATGGTAATCTTGGTACATTATGGAGTTTGATTAGTTACACAAGCCAAAGCATCCAAGTCTTCTTGATAAACCCAATCATTCCAATTGTGAGTTGGATCTTGACTGTGTTCCCATGACTGATTTTTGTGAGGTAGATAGAAATCTATCTCAAAAACCATATTTTCACCGTAGGGGTCTTGACTAAAGTCATAAAGTCATTTTGTGCGGCCATTCTATCATAAGTTGGTTTAGCCATGACTTTACCATAAGTGTAGCTATACATATATATATTTAATGAAGAAAGCTCTGAAAACAAAAAGACTTAAAGTTTTACAAACCTTGAAAAATGATCTAAAGGATAAATGGTTCAACTTGGTCGAAGGGGTGGAACTACATCTCAAAAGTAGTTTGTGTTGAGATTTGGTAAACAACCTAACATCAAATATCTAACATCAAAGGTTTTCAAAGAAAGGTTATGTTTTCCCAAACAAAGTCATAAAAAATGATGAGGATAGGCACTCAAACAAAAAAATAATTAATAGTGTTCAAAATTGGGTAATCATTTAATCAAAGCTATGTAACCCAAAAGAAAAAGATATGTGTACCAACCCCATGAATTGAGGCCTAAACAAAAATCAATCAATTTTTGGATCCAAACTTGATAAGGCTAATTGAAAATGCAATGTTGAAGACTAGGATTGGACCAAATAAGCTAGACAAGATCAGTCATCATGATGGCACAAGACAAAGGTCTAAATGGTATATATAAAATGGTTTGAAACAAATGGTTTTGATACAATGGTAAAAAAGTCTTGAAACAAATTGAGTAGCCTAATGGCATAAGCGTACTTGAATAATGTGGTCAATGGTTATGTTTCAAAAACTCAAAGGCAAAAAAGATTTGACATGATTTGGGTAGCATAACGCTACCCTTGTTAACTCAAATACATGATTTTGACATGGATTATGAATAAACAAACAAGTTTCAACCTCAAAGCATACCAAGCAAATAATGACCAAAATATGCTAAGTATAATCGTCTAAATCCTAGCAAGGGTATGGCATGTGGGGTTAACTAAACTATCAAGTTTCGATCATTCTAAGGGAATCAATTACACAATGAATTTTACATCAAATGATACAAAAGAAAAGCACAGATTTTAGGTTTGTATCACTTGACTTGTTGTAAAAAGGTCTAGTCCTTTTAACAACCACTACATCCTATTATTCGCTCAGTGTAGTGTTATGTCCAAAGTGCCACTATGTCCCATGTGTAACTCCAAAGGATTCAAATGAAGTCAATGCCAAGAGATGAAACCCAAGTTCAAAGCTTCCTTAAAGAACTTGCAGGAGGTGATGAAGTCCCCCTCGCAAGCCAAGTTTGCCTGAAAATAAAGAAAGCATAAAATAGAAAGACTTTAGGGTTGTTTTCAAGATCACCTAAACTTTAGAAGTGCTTTAGGCAACATTCTTTCTAAGCCTTGGACTAGGCTGTTTGCAACAGGAATGGCACTTTTGATTCCAAGGGTTCCCTATAAGGGACAAATGGAAGAGCATACATGCAACATACCTCTTTTTACCAAACAATATTAATATAATCAACTATTGCAAACAAGAATTAACAAGTGTGTTCAATTTTAAACACAAATAAAGTGTTTGGTGGTGTTCATTTAACCCCTTGGTCTTAGTTGTAAACTTTGAAAACATTCACCAAAAACACCTAAATTCTTTGTTAAACACCAAAACAAGGTTCCTAATAAAAAAATTTAAGCATGCAAAGGTGATTTAAACATGTTTTAAGTAAATTTTAAACTTGATCCTATAGCAAAATTGTTAGCATGTCCTTTAGCTTTAAAGATCTTTTGAGTTTGAAACAATGGACTTTGGAAAAGTAGGCCTCGAGTCCGTGTTTTTTGAAAAACACAGTGACTGACGTCAATCAATACCACCGACATCAATTACACCTAAATAAGATCTGATCAATATCATTTCTGCTAATCGGTATCGGTTAAGTCAGTAACTAATGTTGGTATTTATACTAATGTTGATTATTGTGTAAAAATTGTGGCAGCCAAAAATGGCAAAATAAAGTTAGAAAATCAATTTGTAAGAGTTTTAAGAGCTCAAATGAATTTTTTTAAGTTGTAAAAGGATCTTCTTTAGGTGTAGGATGCATCTTGTCCTACTGAGTGTGTCAAGATGTAGAGATAATTACAAATCAAGTTAGTCAAGCATTATTCCATAAACAATGAAACATGCATAAAGAACTAACTAACCAAGCCTATCTATTCCTATGAGAATTACAAAAGATAGCAAGAAATAAATGAAAGAAAGCAACACCATATTACCTTCCCAAATGGATTCATCATACCCATGTGGCTCAAAAACATGTTCTCCCTTGATCAAGCATCCTTGTCTTTGTCAACAATGGTGGTAAGTTCCTCCAATGCCTCAAGAACTCCATAAAACCTAGGCTCTTGATTATAAATCACTAAACTATCCTATCAATGAACCTTTGTGGAAATAATTTATCATTATAACTTTGCAATATTCAAACTTTGAATATATTTGAGCATAATAACCTTAGATCAAAATAGCTTAAAAATGATGTCCATGGCCTCTCTATTTATAGATTTTTGAGATTGGTCAAGATCAACCTCAACCATCCATCTTGAGATGAAGATGTGTGGTCGAGGATAATCCTAATGTTTAGAATTAAATCCATAATTGTCTTCATCATAACCTTGAAATAAAGGGCATTGAAGAGGCATGGGAGGCATTAACTAGGCATGGGTGACCCATAATCCTAACATTTTATGCACTTATGGCTTGATGGATGCCACCCCATAGATGATGTCACTAGGTGATGCAAATAATAAGAATCAATTTTGAAAAAGAAATATTCAACAACTCTCATGGAAAATCCACTTAAGCTCTTGATTTGGATTAATTAACTTTAAATAAGGTTAATCAACATTTGTGCAATTATTTGAAAATTGGTCCTCAATCAATCAAAATGGTCAGACGGTCATATTACTAGGTCATAATTTGACTCAAGAAAAATTAGAAGGTAACGCTAGATGCGTTGGAGCCATATTCCCATTTAGGATGTTGCCAACAATAAATAATAAAGGTACATGATGTGTACCAATGAATTAGAAGAAAAGAGTGATTCAGAGCACTAAATGGTGAAATGGTCATTTTGACTCGAAATGATCTAATCAAAGTTAGTTGACCCATAAAATGCATTTCCCTATTTAGGGATACTTTGACCTAAATTGGCACTTGTAAACAATAAGTTTAAACCATTTAGTGTGTTTTATGGATTTTGACCTAAAATGTGCAATTAGAGTAAGATTGAAAATTTCAACACAAATGGTGTTAGGAATTAGATGTCTACAGGTGTCATTCCTACATCACAGGTTGGTTTTAAAGGAGAGATAGGTGGTGAGGCAGGTGATAGTACTCTTACAAGACCAACAACAATGGATGAGGTGACCATTAGGATCACATGTGAGTACCATAGTTTTTAAGTTTTGAATTGTATTTGGTTATAATAGTAGATAATTTATTTATTCTCATATATATTACTAACTAGTATCATATCTCAAATGTCTATAGGTAACAAGGAGTGGGTGATGATGGTGGATCAGGAAATACATATCCTCACTTGCAGCAGGCTGATGGATGTAGTCAAAGATGGATTTATTCAAAGAGTCATTGACATTACAGGTGCCATGTACCATTATTGAATATTATTGCAAGAGTTATGGAAGTATACCATACTATATCCATAGAGTATGAGGATATGTGTGTTGAGATGGATAGGTATGGCATCCCATAGCAAAGTTCCATTGAGATTATGTAGACACTGATTCAGTTAGATCCTGGTGCATCTACATCGAGAGGTGATGAATTTATGGATGTTGATAGCGATGGGGAGCACACCCCTTAGTATATTTCCCAAATAAAAGATTGATATGCTTATTTATATAAACATTGTATCAACTTATATATGACATTACTCACATGGTTTTATTTGGTGTCAAATTATTTGTACTATTTAATTATTTGTTGGTCATTATATAGTTTTTAATTGTATTTATTTATGTGGTGTATGTTAGGATTTGGTAAATTGTTTAACAAGTATGTTTATTTTTTAAATGTGTGTATTATATTAGTAATAAAGAAATCACCATATGCAATGAAATCTAAATGGGTATAAGAAATCCTAATTAATGATCATGTGGTAATAGGACTGTTGATTATAACAAGGAGTGGGTCATGATGGTTGCTCAGGTAATATAAACCCTCATTTGCAACATACCGATGGATGTAACCAAAGATGGATTTATTTAGAGAGTCATTGGCATTGCAGGTGCTCATGCATTATTATTCAATATTTTTGGAAACATAACATACTATAGCCACTGAGCACGAGGATCTTTGTGTTGAGATGGATAGGAATGACATCCCATAGTGAAGTTCCATTAATATTATGTAAATGTTGATTTAGTTAGATCTTGGTGCATCTACATCGAGAGGTGTTGCATTTGTGGATGGTGATAATGATGAGGAGTAAACCCCTGGGGATATGCCCCCAACATATGATTGATATGCTTATTTTTATAATCATTGTATTAACTTATATAAGACATTGCTCACATGGTTTTATTTTGTGTTGAATGGATTTATAGTATTTAATTCTATGTTGGTCATTATATAGTTTTTAATTGCATTTATTTCTATGGTGTATGTTAGGATTTGGTAAATTATGTAACAAGTATGTTTATATTTTAAATGCATGTATTATATTAATAATGAATAAATAACTATATGCAAAGAAATCTAGATGGCTATAAGAAACCCTGATTGTAATGATCATGTGGTAATAGGACTATTGATTATGCTTTTATAATCATCTTTAAAGTGTGTGTGTGTGTGTGTGTGTGTGTGTGTGTGTGTGTGTGTGTGTGTGTGTGTGTGTGTGTGTGTGTATCCTATGAAGTTGTATTAATCTATTAGGTTCCCACATCTACTATGTAAGTTTACCTTGTCTTCGTGTCTCATTATGGAGGACCTAATCGACTAATGGTCCTCAGTAGGATCAGTGTGGGAGAGATCATTCCTAGGAGAGAGTACACTAGGAGAAGGACTTAGACTAGAGGTCAACTTCTATGAAGGCCAATGGACCATGTGTTCCTCATAGGGATTAGCATGGGATGTCTCGACCTTCTTAGATGAGCCTCTAGGATAAGTATGTGGAATAGGTCTAGATATGTAATGATACCACAATAGGCTAACTTTATAGGTTTTTTCTCAAGAGAAAAACACTCATTATCTTGATGTCCATTAATACCACAATAAGTGCAAAAGTGTTTTCATTTTGCCTTCTCAAATATGTGAGGTGATTAATGTGAATTAGGAAGGAGTGTGATCATTTTTTTATCCAAAAAAGTTTGTAATATGTCATGTGGTCTATCTCGATACCAATCAAACTGAAGAGGCTACCATTTGGTAGAAGTATATGGTCTAATTATGGGAGATACTTTGTAAGCATGCTCCTTTATTTTGTTCAATACCTTTATTATTTATTTTGTGACATATGGCATTGAATCTATAGAAGGTTTTTAAAGTGTTTCAAGATTTTTTTTAACTTGTTTATTTAATTCAAAAACAATATTTTTAACATGTTTGGGTTTGAATGGAGAAATAGGCAACTTGGTTTGGGTATTCATTAGAGCACACAAATATTTTTGCACATCTCAATATAAGATCTCGAATGAAGCAAAGGGCTTATGTAATGCTCTTTCTCTTAGTGTAGAAAGAAGACCTCTACTAAGTATAAATTTTATTTCCAAATATGAGGTTGTATAATTTAAGGAATACAAAACATCCTTAAACTGAATAACATGATTTTGTATAGGTTCATTTTCTGCTTGTGTCAATGTTTAAAAATATTCCAATGGTAATTTAGGTAAGGTATAAAAATGGAAATGCAATATAAATACATCTTCATGTAGTTTTAAATTTTGATAATGAACCATCTTTCAAAGTATAAAACCAATCAAGAGCCCCTTGGGTTAAGCTACAATGAAAAGTTTTTAAAATCAAGATTCCATTTTGGGCCCAATTTTCAAAAGAGTGTATATATTGTTGTAAATTAATAGCATAATCCCCTTGAACATGAAAGGATGATAACTTAGGCATAATTAATTTTTAAGGGTAAGGATATTCAAACACATCCCTAGCAATAGGATGGTTTGTTAATGAATTCTCCTTAAGAATAGCTTCATGAGAATAAATTTACAATTTAAGAGTATTGACTTGTTTCAAATCTCTAATGGTAGTCATAATAGATAACATGTCATAATAAGAATTTGAGGCTTTTGCTGGTGGTTTTAAACTACCATTCGTATGAAACATAGGAATGATAGACTCTTTGTCATCCATTAAAATAGTCTCCTTGCATGATTTTTTAATATTCAATAGAGGAACACCCTTGTCTAAAGATGTAGGAATATATTATTTAATAACACAAAGTTTAATAGTATTATCATTACAAGGTGATATATTTATTGAAATTGTATGACATACTATAGGAGTAAGATAAATAATTTCATTTTGAAACACACTCTCCTATTGAGAATAAGATGCAACACTTTCTATTTTATGTACCACATCAAGGGATGGAAGAATGTCACCTTCAATTTCAATTTTACTTTCTCATCTAAGAAAAATAGGTTTAAAGAATGAAATATTAATTTATACTTGAGTCACATCATTTTTATTTGAGAAAGGAATATTGACATAACTATCATTTGCATCCTTACTATTTGTCTTAGGAAATTATTTCATTAGAAAACATTTTAGAAATATGTTTTGTTATTGATCATATTTAAATGGTTTAATATTTTTAAAGATACCTCAAATATACTTGGAAATTTTGTTGTGTCCCTAAGAAATTCATGTTGTGTAGTTGTTTCCTTGTGATTTTCAGACACACTCTCATTGTTTTCTTCAATAAACACAATGGGAGATATGGGACATGCATTTTTCTCATCATAAATTAGAGGGGAAGAAGAAAGTCGACCATTTTCATTTGAATCATGCAAAGAAGGAATGGAATTTTCAAAATTATAATTATTTAGGGAAGGAGATACACACTTTATTTCATCAATATTTTCATTATGAGAGATAGTGGAGGAACATTCAACTTATTTGACATTTTCAACATTAGAAAGGGGAGAATCACATTTACTTGTTGAAATAAGTAAAGAGGGTATAGATGCAATAGTTTGATTTTTAAAATTAGGAATGGTATCAGTTTGCATATTTTTTGGCTCTTCAATATCATAAAATAAAGGAATAGGATAGGTGTCATAAACAAAAGGCATTTTTTCACATTCATAACCAAGAGTGGAAACATCATGATCATTACTTTACTCATGTGTACTTGTGTTTACATCATTGGTTTTTTCATTATCATAGTTGTAAGAAAAATAGGTTTTATCCTATTTCTAGTATTCTTCAAGGTATTCATATGTAATACCTTGATCATTAGGTGGATTAAAGTAATGATCATAATGGAGCTTCCATACATGGTGTTCTGATAATGATGCCATAATGTTTGTAATGTTAAAGACAACTATGAATCACACAATCACTAGGGCCAAATAAAGATGTAACTAATCATTCCTACGTTATGCCCATATAAGTCAGAGACAAATCAAATTTTAAAATAACATACAAGAATCTAAAATGAGCTTTTGAAGAAGGTGAAAACCCTAATATGAAAACCAAGGATTTTGGTTTAACAAACATAGGATGGTTTCAAAAATGTTTTAATAATTTTGGATTCATAAGAGAAACATACAAGTAATAAAATTATTTGAATGAAATATATTATTGTTTAAATTTAACAATTTAATACATTATTTTGATAATATATCTCATTTAGGTATGTGTAATAAATACAAGTACTAAGCAACTAAGGGATAAAAGAGTGCATATCTTGTTTATTATTATTTTTTAGATTATGGTAGTGATAAGGAATCATCACAAGGATGACCTAAAGATCTTGATTTTGTTTACTCTATATTCTAAATAATTTTATCTATTAGACAGTTGCATTGACCAGGGACAATAACATCGATGTCACTTGTGTATGATTATGACATAAGTGTCTAGTCAAGGATATGTACAAGAATGGTTCCAAATGTGTATCAAGCCTGTGCTAAGACATGTATAACTATTTTGCATCACTGGGTGTATCTTTCTATGTGCAAAATCTAGATAATAAACAACCCTAATTCCTTTATATTATAGTTATTGTAACCTAGTAAAAATGGGTTAGTAACATGAGTCGAGCTAACCCTAATAATCCTATTTTGTGTTAAGTGTTACCTACATAGCTAATACTCCTAAGAGGGGCTTATACTTATATGTAGTTCTCCCTCCTATTAATGTGTGTAGAATTGTAATAGTGTGACTATATGCTCTTTCTCTTAGTAACCCTTGGTACAAGTGATGTAATAGTAAATTTGACCTTTTAAATGCTTCAGATATTTGATTCAATATTGTAGTGAAATTTGATAGCTTCAAGTAAATAGTACTTTGTAATTAGAGAGTTTCCTTATCAAATGTTTAGGTGTGTTAATTATCCTATAGCCTTTGTATATATAGGAATATCTTGACTTTGAATTAGAATCTGGTGACATGAAAATTTGACCATACAATGAGCAAAGAATGATAACAAAATGGTCACAAAGTGAATGATATGAAAAAGGATAAAAAGATAAGGTTAGACAATTACATCAAAGCTAGACACTAACTTAGACACTAGTGTCTAGGATGGATGCTAGTGCCCAAAATATAAAAACATATAGAAAATATGCACCATGTGTTAGGATATGAAGTCACTATTCACAATCATTATTCATGAATTACTATTCATAAACACTATTCATGGTGATGTGGATGGTTAGTGATGTGGATAGGTGATGACTTGGCATGACTCACAGTGGGTGGTATGGCCCATGGAGCATGTTTGAAATTCAAAAGAGGAGGTGAGGGAAAGTGGGACACATTTATCCACTAAGTCACATGGGTTGGCTTGTGGAAAGCATGTGAGGACATAATGATAGTGGATCACATGTTTCTACTTTAGGCATGTGTTGTGGGATGTAATTATTATTAGAGACTGTGTTGTAATTGATGTCAAAGGATTATGTCATGTGTGCATTAAAGACAAGTTAAATGATAAAGTGATGATATGATGGTGAATGTTGAGCATTTTTCAAAACTTGAGAGATCTTGCAAAGGTAAGAGGAGATGTTGCTAAGATATAGAATTATTCAGAAGAGTTTTAGGGAGTAGAGACATAGAGGTATGGTATATATTTCTAGTTATGTATGGATGGGATAGAAACCTAATAACATAGTCTTGGCCTAATGAGGATTGAATATCAAAATATGAGGCAATGAGTTTTTTAATTAATACTGGTACATGATAGAATCAAGGTGTTATAGTCTTTAGAGGCGCATCTACAGTGGTGAGAAGGTAATACTCAAAGATATAAAGTGAATTGAGTTGAATACCCTAGTGAGATATATGATGTTCTTGAGGTCTTGATATTTTTGTTCATATATATATTATGACTAGACTAAGTGTATTCAATTTGTTTGAGCTTTGTCTTTGAAGACTTGATTTTGAGGTTCTTGGTAGGTCTAAGTGAGAATTTGAGAGTGATGAGTTTAAGGTCTTATGCTCTATGTTAGAAAGTATAAATCTCATGGACATCAATCTGAGGTCCTGAGGATTTCACTCATGTGATATAATCAAATGTCTATGTGGAATATTTGAGTGTTTTCCTTAGATATGTGGAGACAGTGTTTTTGGGCTATTTAGGCCTAATAGGTCTTTAAGGCCTAATGAAGGTTTTAGAGTATGAGATATTAATATGATGTTTCTTAAACATGAATGAGGATCATATAGGTTTCAATTAAATTTTTTAAAGTGTTTTGGGTCATTGGTAAGGGCCATATGGGTCATAGTGACTCAAAGTGTTATGTAAAGGAGAATTAGGTCTTCATAGAACCTATTGAAGGCTTGAGGGCTAAAAGAGGTTTCAAAAGGTGAGCAAGTGACTTTAAAATGTTTAAAAGGTTTGAATAAACTTATAGTTATGTGTTTAAAATTTTACCATCCTTTGTTAAGGAATATTTGTATTATAAAAGGTCTACATTTAACGTGTGGCCTAATGAGGGCTAATTAAGCCTAGTCTAAAGCCTAGAATGTTGGTTTGAGCTATTTGAAGTTTGAACAACCTAGATAAGGGTTAGTTAGGATATGTAATATGTCCTAAGTATTATTTTAGTGTTGGTTCAACTATTTAATGTGATTTTTTCAACAAGGAGAGTTGCTTGAGTGAGTGACAAGTATAAAAAAAGGCCTAATTGGCCTATTTGGGATAGATGAGGTAGTGGGGACTGAAGTGAAGAAAAGATATATATAAATGAGTAGAGGTAGATCATTGAGGACCATTAGAGGGTGAAAAATATTAGTCATTCATATCTAATCAATTTGATGTAGGTGGACACACAGGTTATTGGACCTAATGAGCCTAGAAGAGGCATATTGAACGAGTGAGCCCTAGAGGTTGTTTGAGTAAGAGTGAAGGGAAAGAGTGAAGACAAAAGAGGTCATCATAAATTGAAGATTAAATTATATGTGTTCAATATTAAAATATATTCAAGATATCTGAGTTGGTGCTTGGGTGCCTAGGGGGTTGGAGCCTCCTTGCAAGTTAGAGCTTACAGAAGACTAGTTGGGTGGGTGCTCAACTAGGTAAGGGTTGGTGTTCCTTATGAAGTGGGTGATACACTAAATTTTGAATCTTATAATTATATTACATTATTCCATGTGCATGTTTCAATGGGTTTTATTCCCCAAGAGGGTCTCCCACATAATCTCTTATGTTTTCTTATGATGTACTTGTGTGATTGTGTACTTATGCATTGATCTATTATGTATGCTTCATGGAATGGTGTTTGGAATTGAACATGCATTTTTGTTGTGATACAAATTCACCCTCTTATCAATAGATACTTAAAATATGTGGTATCATAGCCAGACCTTTGGAAAAATCTCAATAGCCTACATGTGATCCTAATTATCTTGAAGAGTGATAAGGATAATGTTCATTTTGTTTGTAGTAATGGATAAGTTTGTGAAGATCATGGTTGAGGTATGCATAGAGTTTTCAATAATTATGTTAGAAATATTGAATAATAAGGACTATACTAAAGATATGTCCCAGATCAAACCTAAGTTAAATGACAGAGCTTATTGAAGATGGTTTATTTTGATTAGCTAACATGATAAAAGAAAAATAGGTAGTTGTTTGATTAGAATCCTGGAGTATGAGACCTAATTGAGGTATATCTAAATATTCATAAAGTACAAAGGTATGAGCATGTTTATCGTATTTTTAGTTTTTAAAAATACATACTTTTAGTTGATAGGATCTAATGGAGGAGTTCTAAGAAAGTGCACAAGTTATTTTAGGTCTCCATGAAACATAATGAGGGTATGAGAGATAATGAATATTTATAAATTAAAGAGAATTATTTATGGATATATATACACATATAAAATACTCCTAAAAAAGAGAGACAAGTATATGAAAAGGTCTAGTTCATTGAGAGAGATCTGAAAGTGTGAATTTATGCAAGAAATCATCATGTAAGTTGATTAAGTTTGAAAGTCCTAATAATGGCAGACAAGGTATCTTAGTGTGTTAAATGGTATTATTTGACACTCATGTTAATTTCTCAAAGTGTTCAACACTAACCCCAAGTTCATGTAGCTCCTGAAGATGCTTTGTGAAAGATCAATTTGGTCTTTGATATGAAGAAAAGGCCTAATTCTTGAAAGGTAGAGATATGAGGGTTTGGTGTCTATCAACCCTAACAGGAATGTTCATGATGATGATAACTTAGTTATGAATTATGGAACTCTGTGATAGTTAGGTAAATGTTATGCAATGTTTCTTTCAATTATTTCCATACTTGTGGTGCATGTTTGAGTGCAAAGTAGTGTCCAAGTTGATAGGTTTAGGACAAGGATTTGTGATTTAAATATTGGTCTTCAAGACCAATGCCATTATGGTAGAGAGTTGTTATCTATGGTATTCTAAGAGTTAAATTACAATATATTTATTCCATGAAGATAACAGTGGTCTAAAGGTGATTGATGTTTTGAGCTTCTCATTCAAAATCTTGACTATGTGTAGATAAAATTTGAAGAATGTTGTATGTAGGTTGGCTTACTGTTCTTTCCCATAAAGATGATATGCTCAATAAGAATAAGTATGATCTTAGGATAATGTATTAATTTTTATCATGTTATGTATTCCCTAAATAAACCATGAAGGTATTTACAGTATTTTGAAGGTGAGAGTTTCCTATAACATCATGGTTTTAAGTAAATTTGCATAAATGAGGTTGTTATAGTTCTCCATTAGAGTTGTTTCATTGTGTTGAGTATTCCTTGATGTCATGGTGACCTCATAAGGTCATGAGATTATATGTTTACATATTTAAATCCATCAAGATATTATGTGGTATGATATTGACAAGAAGTTTTGAGTTTGCATGAAGACAGAGTTTGAGTTGTTTTCAAGAGTTGCCTTTGGGTCTGTGCCTTGTAGATGAGTTGTTTCAAAAAGAGAGAATGATCTAAGGATAATTTAATTCTTTATGTTGATGTTATGATGAGTTATTTTTCCATGTTTTGAAGTTATTCATGCCTATCTGAGGTGGTTATATTGATTCAAGAGGTTAGTAATAAGTGAGGAGTGGATCCATGTTGATTAGGTCTCCATGAGACCTATTGGTTGTATGAGGCCTAATGGTGCATTATAAAGAGATATTAATGTTGAAAAGAGATAAAGTGAAGTGTATTAAAATATCAAGTATGACTGTATGTTATTCAAAGAGATGGTCTGAGCCATAATGAAACACAAAAAGTATAAATAGTGATAGGCCTAGTATATGTTAATGATGTGTTGAGCAAACTTGAAAGAAGAGCATGATCATAGGGGAAGTGTTGCTACACCATGACTAAGAAATTGTCTAATTTAGTAGAGTTGATACTAAAGACCAAGAATCAGGTGGCAAGGAACAATGCCTAAAAATTTGTATATAGACCTAGTGGTTGAGATGTTATATTTGAAGGTGTCATGACCTATATCAAGCATCAATGACTTGAGGAGTTGTTTTGAAGATATATGGAGCATGTTTTAAGCATGCATGGACAAAGGGGGAGCTTTCTTGGTCAGGTCCTAGGATCAGATAACTATGTAGATGACCCTATGAGAAGTGTATGTGACCTTTGAGAGTTTGAAAATCATTGAAAGAGGTATGCTTATATTGGCTAAATTCTTTTAAGGAATGCAAGGTGATAGGGGGAGCTAGTATGTTTGAGCTTTCTAAGTTATAGAGCCCACTTTGTCATTAATGTCAAAAGGGGAGAAAGAGAAGTTATTGCCATCAATAACAAAGGGGGATATTGTTGGAGAGCATGTTGTTATTTATGTCAAAGGATGATGTCATGTGTGCATAGAATACAAACTAAATGACAAAGTGATGATATGATGGTGAATTTTGAGCATGTTCCAAGACTTGAGAGATCTTACAAAGGTAAGAGGAGATGTTGCTAAGATATAGAATCCTTCAGAAGAGTTGTAGGGAGAAGAGACATAAAGGTATGGTATATATGCCTAGTTATGAATGCATGGGATAGAAACCTAGTAGCCTAGTCTTGGCCTAATGAGGCTTGAGTGTCAAAATATGAGGTAATGAGTTGCTGGATAATACTGGTACATGATGGAATCAAGGTGTTATAGTCTTCAAAGGAGCATCTACAGTGGTGAGAAGGTCATAATCCAAGATGTAAAGTGACTTGATTTGAAGACCCTAGTGAGATATATGATGTTTCTAGGGTTTTGATATTTCCATTCATATTTGGATTATGCCTAGAATAAGTGTATTCAGGTTGTTTGAGCTTTGTCTTTGAAGACTGGGTTTTGAGGTTCTTGGTAGGTCTAAGTGAGCATTTGAGAGTGATGAGTTGGAGGTATTATGCTCTATGTTGTAATGTACAAATATCATGGGCATGAATCTAAGGTCCTAAATATTTCAATCATGTGATTTAATCATATGGATATGTGGAATATTTGAGTGTTGCCTTAGATATGTGGATACAATATTTTTAGGCTATTTAGGCCTAATAGGTCTTTAAGGCCTAATGAAGGTTTTAGAGTATGAATGATTGATGTAATATTTTTTAAACATGGAAGAGGCTCATATAAGTTGCAAATAAAGTGTTTAAAGTGGTTTGGGACATTGGTAAGGACCATCTGGGTCATAGCGACTCAAAGTGTTCCATAAAGGAGAATTAGGTCTTCATGGGACCTATTGAAGGCTTGAGGGATAAAATAGGTTTCACAAGGTGAGTGAGTGACTTTGAATGTTGAAAATGTTTGAATAACCTTGAAGTTATGTGTTTAAAAGGTTTTCATCCTTTTTTAAGGGTTATTTGTATTATAAAAGGTGTACATGTAATGTGTGGCCGAATGAGGGCTAATTAGGCACAGTCTAAAGCCTAGAATGTTGGTTTGAGCCATTTAAAGTTTGAGTGACCTAGAGAAGGTTTGGTTAGTATATGTAACATTTCCTAAGTATTATTTTAGTGTTAGTTCAAGTATGGAATGTGTTTTGGCCAATAGGGAGAGTTGCTTGAGTGAGTGACAAGTATAAAAGAAGGCCTAATTGACTTATTTGGTGTAGTCGAGGTAGTGGGGACTTAAGCGAAGAAAAGAGATATATCAAGGAGAAGAGGTAGGTAATTGAAGATGATCAGAGGGTGTATAATATTAGTCATGCATATCTGATCAAGTTGATGCAGGTGGACACACAAGTCATTAGACCTAATGAGCCCAGAAGAGGCATATTGAGTGAGTAAACCTTAGAGGTTATTTGAGTAAGAGTGAAGGGAAAGAGTGTAGAAAAAATGTCATAATTAGTTGAATATTTATCAACATGTGTTTAATATGATCATAGATTCAAGGTAGCTGAGTTGGTGCTTGGTTGCCTAGGGGGTTGGAGCCTCTTTGTAAGTTGGAGCTTGCAGAAGACTAGTTGGGTGGGCACTTAACTAGGTAGGGGTTGGTGCTTCTTGTGAAGTGGATGCTTCAATAAATTTTTAATCTTGTCATTATATGATAGTATTCCATGTGCATGGTTCATAGGTTTTTATTACCTAAAAGGGTTTCCCACATAATCTCTTGTGTTATCTTGTGATGTATTTGTGTGATTATTTGCTTATGTATTGACTTCTTATGTATGCTTCATAGAATGGTGTTTGAAATTAAATATAAATTATTATTGTACAAATAATTCAACCCCACCCCCTCTCAATAGCTACATCTAATAGTTGTTTTTGGGTTCCTAGTTGGTGAGGTCAAAAGTGAGAATCTTTTGACTCACACATATGTGCACATGGAAAGTGGGAGACAATGATCACTATGCAAGATTGAGGTCACATGTGGAGTGGGTGAGCACATGGGTGTGCACATGGAGTGGTCAAGTGGGCATGATGATATGCCATTCAAAGGCTTGACTTTGCACGTGGGAGGACAAGATTCCCTATTGCTGAATATTGTCACCACTTGGAGTATGGCACAGTTTTCTCCTCTCTCTATTTTTTATTTATGTTGTAAATATTATTTAATAGCATGATCTCTCCTTTGTAAATTAATATTTTTTAAGATCCATGTAATCCTTGGGCTTGCATGCTTGGATATTGGATCTTGCAGAGTAGATTATGCTTGTTCACAACCTGAATGCTTCAGGTTGAAGCATTGAGTGCTTTTTATGGAAGCACTGAAGGAGTTGATATGAAGGAGCTATTGTATAAGAGAGTTGATGTTGTGTTTTAATGAAGTCTAAAAGTTACCATTTTGCCCATGCAAACCTATAAAAAAAGGAGGTATAGATAAACCTGAAGCTATACATGTTTTGAATTAGCTAAGGAAGAGGAAGATGAAGATGCAGATGAACAAGTCAAACCTAGTGTTCCTAAAAGGAGAAGGCAGGTGTTGACCATTGGACTCAAGGTGCTAGAGTATTGTGTATATGATTGTGGCATTGGTTAGGTAAATCGATGCATGGACTAACACTGGAGGCACATGAGTTGGTGTTTGGTAATATTTTGTAGAGCATGATGCATTATTGAGGCTCAAAAACTTGGTAGGTGTAGTGATGCACTGAGTAGTGTGATGACTTCTCTAGAGCTATGCTTGGCCCATTTGTATCATGAGGATATCTAGAGGCTATGAGGAGAAGTATGGTATTAACTTCTATGTGATCTTCTTTCTTCACTACTATAAAGAGTTCTACATGCACTAGTTGTTGTTCAGATATGTAATAATGTTATTCCTACATGGTGATCTCTCTTAGGGAGAGATAAATATAAAGTTGAGGCAAAGGTGTTGGTTTGCATTGAAATCACTGTACGGGTTGGTGCTAGTACTGCACATGTAGTACAATAATTTCAATACCTTCATGGAGAGCAAAAGTGTTTTGTTAACATGTTGGAGGCATGCCCCAACATGATCACTATTTTGATGGATTAGTTTTAACACATGAAATGAAGGTGGTAAGGAGGAACAAACCAAGTATGGAGATGCACAATGATGTGAAAGCAATGAAGTACCCCACTTCTTGTATTTTTTGAGTTTTCTTCCCAAGACTGTTGTAGAGGAGGAGGAGACATGTTATTGTGTGCTGTGTATTGGATTCATTAGGAGTAGGAAGCCTTGTAATGTCATGGTGAGCACTAAATCGGGTATTCCTAAGTAGTGGGAGTTGTGAGTGGTTCATGACAGAATCTCATTGGATTATTGGTATGTGGTGTGGAGAAGTGATTGATCACTTCAATGTTACAATTTGATATGAAGGAGCAGATGTTGACAAAGTCAATCAGGATAGAGAATTTTTAGTAGTGCAAAAAAAACTTTTACTAGGTTTGTGTCAAGGCAACAAAGGGAATGGATGAGTAGTTGGTTACAGAATACTCAGGTGTGATAAAATCTTGTGTATATTGAATCAAGAGAGATAATGTTAATATGTGAAATCATTATTCATAGTCACTATTCATGGTGATGTGGATAGTTAGTAATGTGGCTAGGTGATGATTTGGCATGACCCATAGTGAGTGGTATGGCCCACAAAGTATCTTTAAAAGTCAAAAGAGGAGGTGAGAGAAAGTGGGATGCTTTTCTCCACTAAGTCACATAGGTTGGCTTGTGGAAAGCATGTGAGGACATAATGATAGTGGATCACATGTTTCTACTTTAGACATGTGCCATGGGATGCAATTGTCTATGGTCTCCTAGTTGGTGAGGTTAAAAGTGGGAATTTTTTGACTCACGCATGTATGCACATGAAAAGTGGGAAACAAGGATCACTATGTAAGATTTAGGTCACATGTGGAGTAGCTGAGTAAATGGGTGTGTACATGGAGTGGTCAAGAGGGCATGATGAGATGCCATTCAAAGGTTTGACTTTGCACATGGGGGGGACAAGATTTCCTATTGTTGAATAGTGTCACCACTTGGATTATGGTGCAATTTTATCCTCTCTCTCTATTTTATCTCTATGTTGTAAATGCTATTTTATAGCATGAGCTCTCCTTTGTAAATTTATCCTATTAGAGTATCCATGCAAGTCTTGGGCCTGCATGCTTGGAGTTTGGATCCTATAGGTTAGATTATGTTTGGTTTACAACCTGAATGCTTCAGGTGAAAGCATTGAGTGCTTTGTATGGAAGCACTAAAGGAGTTTCTATGGAGGATTTGTTGTAGAAGAAAGTTGATGTTGCATTTTACTGAAGTCTGGAAGCTGCCATTTTGTTCATGGTTTTTCTTTGCACATTACAAGGTTTTTGCATAATCTCTATGTAATGTGTCATCTTGCTTGTCTATGCTTTGTGTAGCTTATATTGCATATTTTTTCCTTGTATTGTAGGATATAGTTCATTTATCTAACATGTAGTATCAGGACTTTATTCCTAACACCATGGGCAGGGATCCCTGACATCCATTGGATGAAGATAAACAAACATAGTATACATCCCCAAAGGGTGGGTAAATCAAGTGAAATAAGATGGAACCAAAGATTTCTATTGGAGACCGCATCACTAGATGTATAATTATCAGTGAGAAGGTATTCACATATAAGAAGATTATAAATATGTGTGCATGTACCATAATCGGTGTTTATAGTTTGGTATTGAAACCCAAATTAATATATTTTTTAGATAATAATATTATAAATATGAAACATGATATTCAAAATGTGAAATTTATAATTTATTTTTATTTAAAAAAGAAGGTAGAGGAAAATATGATGGGGAGTGGTACAATGAATTGATAAAGCATAATCCACCATAATGATATTAATGTACTACATTGTTTCCAATCATCTTTTCCCACTCTTTCTTTCATGAATTATTGCTTATGTAATAATTATACTTCTATATTTTTACTTGTAAGAAAAAACTATGAAATAATACTAAACTAAAATACATGATAAATATTTCAACCAATACTAAAAATATAAATATCTATTGACAACAAAATCTAATAACAAACACTTTTATTGACAATATTAATTATAGAGCTCACATTTATTGACAACAATGATTTTTTAATTGAAAGTTTGGCATAATACAAATCGTATATAAGAGACAAGTTGAACATGCCTTTATCCAACTATATGTGAGAGATAAGACCTTTTGAGTCACTACATTTTAAAAAAATGATGTGTCTTAATTTTCACATGTTGTCCCACTAACCAAAAAAAATCGAAAGTGGATATATGTGCAGGCCTTTTTTAAACTTTTCATGTTAATGTATTTTCATTCTCATCTCTAATGTGAGAATCCTTGTTGGCACATTAGCACCATATCAGTTCGATACATTTTGAGAATAAAATTAAATCCACTACTTTGAATGATGGTTGAAAGTTTTTAATTGTTAATAGTACATTAAATATTCATAGCTCCAAAAAAAAGCTTTGAGTTAATAGTACATTAAATATTCATAACTCTAAAAAAAGCTTTGAGTTACACTTTAAATTTTCATAGTTGTAAAAAATTTAATATAACATATTAAAATATAAATTCCAATTATAGGTTTAAAAAAGAAATATGAATAAATTAAGAATTTAGTTTGATATAAATAATTTTAAATATTTAATGAGTGTAATGGTTGTAGATGTTTTATAAAACTATTTTTTTTGGTGTTAGAGCTTGGGATAATTAGAACGTTGTTAAATCATTAGATAATTTTCTTACTAAATGATATTTTATTGTATATCATTAGTTTTGTGTAATTAAGTTGATATAACATATTTTATGTTGTAATAAATTTTATTTTATAGATAAATATATGTATGGTATGTTTATGGAAGTTTATATTATTTGGTCTTTCCACTTTATACATGCTTCTATATGAAATAAATGAACTTGCATTTTAAGTGCGATAAATAGGTTAGATTAAGGAGTGAAAATATTTCGATCTCTTTTATATTTGTGTGTATTTCATTCGCTGTTAAATTTATTTTTTATTTATTATATATTTAATCAATGTATTATAGAACTAGTTTTTAACTATAGCTTTTTCCTTTTTGCAACTAAATATATTACAATACTAACATAATTTACTCATAATGAGAAAATATGTTAACAAATCTCATAGATAACTACCTAACAACTCCTCCCCCACAATTAACCCAAAAAAGAAATGATTGATAGTTTTATTATATTTAAGCAATTAGCATGTACATTTAAGTTTTTATTTTGGATGCAAAATATTGACAAAAATAATAAAAATTTAGTGTAAGATATATATTAATATATATTTGAAGAGGTTTTAATTCCTTTTCAATATGGATATCTTAGAGACTCCATCCCCCATCCATTCAATTTGGTGCTCAAACAAGTCATGAAATTCATCACATTAAATGGTAGGTACAATTTTGTTCAAGTTTTTCATTTTATTTTTCTTAACTTATTTAGGAATCAATTCTTGGTTAGTATTCCCTATTACATTTTGTGTTCATTGGAAATCTCGGTCTTGGAGACAAAAAAATGGAAAGGAAGGTTCCCATCACACCAATATGTGATTCTAATTTTTTAGAAGTATGAGAAAACATAGAAAATGATTCTTCCTAACTATCTTATGTGGAAGAAACTAACCACATGAACAACAAAGAACCCCCCGCCCTCCGCCCCCTCCCCCGCCCCCGCCCTGCCCCAAATAGCTTCGTAGATCATAGAGAAATCCGTTGCAAAAATAAGTTGGGAAAGACCCTGATAAATCCATGGACAAAGATGCCAGTGTAGAGGATGTTCACATGAATACTACTAAAGATGGTATTGAAGAGGCTATTGAGGGCCTTACTCTTCTAAAGGCTTGAGAAGCCCTCACTATCAATAGGGAGATGGACCATGCCAACAACAAAATAAAATTTGGGGACATTGAGGGTGAGATAGCTATTGATAATGAGAATAGTAACCTCAATGCAACATGGGAAGAAATTAGTCTTCACAGAGCTTTCCTAAAATGGTTCAATAAAGACCAATGACTGATTAAAGAGTCCTTAAAAAAAGGAATGGGCTCCAAATAAATGGCCATTAACAATCTTGATTTCGAGGAGGTTGTTACCCATGTGAGGGCACTAGAAGAGAGGATCAACAAATTAGAAGAGGATAATTTGGCTCTCAAACAAAATCTTCAAGCATTGGTTGACCACAATAAGGCCTCGCCAAGAAATTATCCCTCAAGTATGAGTATACTTGTGCAAATTCTCAAAAAGAATTCTAAGGACGAAGGTTTAAGCAAGAAGACCAAAAAAGGAAAAGATATGTCCAAGAGTAGAGAGCAAGAAATTAACACCATGGAACAAAATCTAAAAGAAATGTTGATCAATTAAAATGTTACCATTAGAGGGTAAGTTTCACTAGTTTATATTTTTTTTGCTTTCCATTTGTTGTGGGTCTTTGTTGTCCTTAAAGTGATGTTGTCGTGAGCTGGTTGTGACCCAGCGTTTATTTTGATTTTGTCTTATTGTGCAATCCTTTCCCATTCATTATGGTTCTTCTGACCTAGACTGTGGCTTTTGTAATCAAAAGTAGAGTCCCTTTCAAAAAACTCCTATTTAAAAAAATATATATTTAAATATTTTTTTTCGAATTATAAATTTAAAAAATTAATAATGACATAATCATCAAATATATAATATTTTTACAATATATAAAATAAGAAATTAAGCTTTTAAAAATAACCACAAAATTGAATATTTGATCAATATTTTAGATTAAAATATAATATAAAAAAATTGATAAAAACCCAATGATAATGCAACATTTCTCAAACATACACATATTACAATCTATCAAAAATAGAAATTCTCTATTTATGTAGCCAATTATAATGAAAAAAATTGATTGCATTTCAATAAAAATAAATAATGATTACCCAAAGATAAGTGAAGCTTTAAAAAATAACCATTAACTAAATTATAAAGCACAATTTCTTAAATATACTCATCTTGCAACTAATCATTTAAGATACTAATTTTATCTTTAGTTAACCAATTCTAACCTCCCCAAAAAATGGGACGTCACATTTTAACAAGGATATTTAATGACTTAATATGAATATTGATTTAGTTTGTCATTAATTTTTAAGATGTTCTAATTTTTTTTCTAATTGATGATATTATTAACTATCCCATTAACATAATTATTAAATAATAGATATTCAAATATGGCGATTTTGTAACATAATGATATATTGATATATATAATTATGGTCTGAATATCAAGTCTTCATATTTATAAAATTATTATTGATACACACATATAAATTAAGGTTTAAATATCAAACAAATACATAATTAGATTTTGAATATCAAATTCTCATATCTATAATATTATTACTTAAAAATTGTGTTAATAAAGGTTCTATTACTCACAGTATTTATTGTAAAAAATGTTTGTATTTGTAAAAATTGTGTTAATGGTGCCTATGGCACCTGTCAATATTTTTAGAAGATCACTTATTTAGGACTATGCATAGAAAAACATACATAAATTTTAGCATAAGAAAGTTAAAGGCAAACCCTATAAAATCATAAAGGGCTTGTCATATTTTTATCGATAAAGCGGTAGTGTGAAAACACACATTTAAGAGAATAAAATAAAATGAAGTAACTTATGATGGGGAATCCAAGAACAAACACACCTGTTCTGATCCCACTTGTTAGGATCTTGCTCCTCAGAAAGAGCACAATATGATTACCAAATTCAAGCAATTAAACATGTGGAAATATCCAGAAGTACAAGTAACTAGAATTCACACATAGCACAGAATATGAGAGACAATATACAACCTTATATATTAATACTCGTACAGAAAAGAATACAATCAAGAGACGCCACGCTCTTCCACCTTCCAGAGGCTTCCCACACCTCAAGTGTACAGTAATTCTTCTTCAAAAGTTCACTCTCCTACAAAAAACGGTCCCAACACACAAAATTGGTGTTCACCTCTCCAACCAGTCAGTAATAACCCTACCAGTTCACCAAGCACTCAAAAGTACTTCAAGTAGATCTTCTCATGAACCTGCAACCTGCAATTCAATAGACCATACTTATACATGTAGATCCCCTATGAGCTTGCAACAACCTGCAACTCAATGATCTTACAATGGAAGGATCTTCCTTGCCTTCCTTTCTAGCTCATAATTACAATACATGCCAATGGGTCTATAAATAGATCCCAGACTTAAACAATAACTTAGACTCTTAATTTACTAATAATAGACATGCAGCTCAAGACTCAAAATAGCCTTTACATGCAAACAATCCGTTCAACTAACTAACTGTTCGTGCAACGAACAGTTCTGAAACACACAGGCGACCGACGTCAGTCCCTGTCTAACTGGTGTTGATCGACATCGACTGACTCCCTGCCGATGCCGATTGCCTTCTGCATTCATCATGACCGACGTCGGTCATACTGCCAACGCCGGTACTTCTAGAACTTCAGCATCCTCCTCCATGTCTACATCAAGTTGAAGCTTTTAGCTCCACAACCTAACAATCTCCCACTTGGAGATAAACAGCTGCAACTGTACATGTACCTGTACATCATCTAGTTTGTTCCCTTGGCTTTGTATCCCTCTTCAAGATCACTCTTGAAGATCAACCACCACACATCTTGTTGTGCAACCCCTGTCATCCAAATCCCCTGCCACATCCACATCTACAAACCCATGTAGAAAATAACTTGACCCTACATAGCATGTGCACCTGCTGATGGTCCCTCTCAAGAATCCACTAAACTGCCCTCCAGTGCTTTTTGACAACTCCCACTGCTTGGGAAAACTCAGGTTTAGTACACATGTACTCAACCTCATTATGTGAATCAAGACACTGTTCATAAAATTGTCCAACCATCGGCGTGCTAACCGGTCTCACACAATCATCCTGAAACAAAGTCAACCTGTGACCTTCCATGTCCCTAGAACACACTCATACCAAAGAATCTTGTTGCTCTCAAATTTCTCATGATAAACCTCTGAACTAGCTTTACCTTTAGTTCAGCAACTCCCTGTATTTGTAACCCTGCTACAAGCACAACATACAGTAATAGGATAATGTAGCTAATATTATCCAACCTGGTAAAGAGAAACACAATGATCAAACCTCCATTGTCCAGCAGCTTATTCAAGACCATATACCCTGGCCTTCCGTCTCACGTATCCATTTTCGCTCTTCTTCATCCTGAACATCCATTCGTCTCTAAGTGCTTTCTTCCAGCTGGCAACTCCACCCAAAAATCTCGTTTAGTTCTTCTCCAAGGAATCACATCCTCATCCATGCCAAGCTCCCACTGTTTCCTGGATCTACCTGCTCTGCTTCTTTAATAACTTCCTGGTTCTATACCATCAGTGAGCAACAAGTAGTGTAAAGAAGGGAAATGACGAATTTGAGGCTTACTTACCCTTTAAGTCCTCCATATGGGCGCTTGAGACTCCTTGACATCTTGCTGTCTGCCCAAAATCCATCTCAGTGACCGATGTCGGTCACATCTCAGTCTGCACCTGACCGACGTCAGTTCCATGCGACTGCCTCATCGCCGGCGTCGATTCCCCCTGACCGACGCCGGTGTTTATCTGCCCTAAGTCACCGACGTCGGGTTGCACATAGCCGACGTCGGTCCCTGTCTGTACGCTGATGCCAGTTTTCTAATCGACGTCAATCTCTGTGTTTTTCTTGTGAGAAATGACTTTTTCTTGCGAGCTTATTTTAGATCAAACCCTTGTCCAAATCACCCTTGCTCTACTCAAAATTCCTCAGCCCCTTGAACTGAACTCTGTCCGTCACCTTCTCCTTGAAAACCAAGGCTTTCCTGTTCTTGTCACTAACGTCGGATCTCTCAAAAAATGTCACTTTCTTATTCTGCATACAAAAATCTTGATCCATGCCTTTCAAATCTGAAAGCATACCCTTTGACTCAAGAACATACATCTCCTTCTTATTCATGTGACCAAGCCTATTAAGCCACATCTTCGAATCTACAGCTGAAGTAGATAACCCAGAAAGAGAATCAGTAATACAAGTAGATAGATAAAGCGTACCTACTTTCTTACCTCTTGCTACAACAAGTGCACCCTTGGTAACCTTCCAAGAGTCCACTGTGAGAGTTAGTGTGCAACCCTCATCACCCAAACTTCTTACAGAAATCAAATTCCGCTCCAGAACTGGGACATGCATGACCTCCTTCAACACCCATGTGTTATCTGTTTGTAATTTTAGCTTCACTTTCCCTTTGCCAACCATCTGACAAGGCTTACCATCCCCTAAACAAATTTCTCCAAAGTCTCCCTGGACATACTCATGAAAAAATTCCCTATTTGGGGATGCATGAAAAGAGGCACCAGAATCTAAAACCCAAGATTCTACTTTATCTAAGGAACATACTAGAGCATCCTATGCAACATAATCCGCAACATCTGCTTCTTCTTCATGTCCTTCATGTTGATCTTCACCCGACCTGCAATCTCTCTTTAAGTGCCCTTGCTTTCCACATTTCCAGTAGGTTATTCTACCATACCTGGACTTGGATCTCATTGATCTCCCATGCTCTATCTTCTCTCTTTGCCTTCCTCTGCCTTCCACACTCAAAGCATTCCCTGATGATTCACCTGTGTTTTTCCTGCGTATATCTTCATTAAAGATTACACTCACAACATCATCCACTTTTACCAGTTGATGGGGAATCCAAGAACAAACACACCTGTTCTGATCCCACTTGTTAGGATCTTGCTCCTCAGAAAGAGCACAATATGATTACCAAATTCAAGCAATTAAACATGCGGAAATATCCAGAAGTACAAGTAACTAGAATTCACACATAGCACAGAATATGAGAGACAATATACAATCTTATATATTAATACTCATACAGAAAAGAATACAATCAAGAGACGCCACACTCTTCCACCTTCCAGAGGCTTCCCACACCTCAAGTGTACAGTAATTCTTCTTCAAAAGTTTACTCTCCTACCAAAAACGGTCCCAACACACAACTCACACACAGAATTGGTGTTCACCTCTCCAACCAGTCAGTAATAACCCTGCCAGTTCACCAAGCACTCAAAAGTACTTCAAGTAGATCTTCTCATGAACCTGCAACCTGCAATTCAACAGACCATACTTATACATGTAGATCCCTTATGAGCTTGCAACAACCTGCAACTCAATGATCTTACAATGGAAGGATCTTCCTTGCCTTCCTTTCTAGCTCATAATTACAATACATGCTAATGGGTCTATAAATAGATCCCAGACTTAAACAATAACTTAGACTCTTAATTTACTAATAATAGACATGCAGCTCAAGACTCGAAATAGCCTTTACATGCAAACAATCCGTTCAACTAACTAACTGGTCGTGCAACGAATAGTTCTGGAACACACAGGCGACCGACGTCGGTCCCTGCCTAACTGGTGCTGACCAACGTCGGCCGACTCCCTGCGGATGCCGGTTGCCTTCTGCATTCATCATGACCGACGTCGGTCATACTGCCGACACCGGTACTTCTGGAACTTCAGCATCCTCCTCCATGTCTGCATCAAGTTGAAACTTTTAGCTCCACAACCTAACAACTTATAAAATCAACATGCTCCTAGATATTCTATCAATATTTGTATACCAGGCTCAAAGTCCTTTTCAAAGATTCATAAAGTAAAGAATATGACTTTTTCATGTTTGTTGATTGCATGTTTTTAAACGAACGATTTCATTGATGAAAATGAAAATGCTAATATTTTTATTGATAAAATTATGATACTTAGTGTTTTAAAACCAAAAAATATTTTCTATTCCATCATATATATATATATATATATATAACAAATCTACCATACTAATAAACATCTTCAATAGCAAGTCACAATTTTTATTCTCACTAGCCAAGTTGGCACTGTCACATCTTATATCAACAAGAAACAAGTCTTTTGAAAAATAATAATCAAAACTATTGTGCATACAAACCCTCAAGTCTCTTTTGTGAAACTTAATTCAAATGCATAATAGTGGAAGATATTCACTCGATTGCGAACGAAAGAATCTCACTTCAAACTTTTTAAACGATAAATTAATACTATTTTGAACTCATAAAATTATGTAAGATACCAAAATCACATTTCAAAATATTGTAATGCATCTCTTGAAAGATAAATAAAATAGATATAAATCCAGAACCCTAAAAAACAGTTAGATTTCAAATAGCATTGAAGAAAATCTTCACCTAAAAAAATATTGTAAATGACTCAATCTTTCCCTTATAATGCAAGTGAAAAACCTAAGAATTATTTCCAAAAATACTTGCTCTAGCTCTTGTCACAACCATGTGTAATCACCATCAAGTGGCATTTCATTAAAACTCTCCCCAAAATGATTATATATATTTTAGAAATAATATTGTAGCCTTCCTTCTAAACACCGTGCATAGATTTCTTTTTAAATAACTCAGTATAAACTCAAAACTATAAATTGGTCATTAAAATAAATGCCATTGAAACCTAAGAAATATTGATCCTAGAAGACGTCTTACTTTTAGTGACCTGGTTGAATATATTTTTTTAGTGATAGGCATCTTTAAAAATACAACATGCTTCAAAATAAACACGTTATCTAACTAGTTCTTTTAACCAAAGCATAAATGTTATATAATTTTAAGGAAAACCTTAAAATATGCAACCAATGATTCAACTAAACTATTACATCCCTGTCAATAACCCCCCAAAAAATGCAGCATAATGTCTTGTTTGTGAAATAATGATTTTAAAATACATAGGTCACTGATGAATAAGATGTCATCATACATTTAGGGCTTAAGGAGGAAAAGAGTGAACCGAATGATAAACACATATTTTTCTTATAAAACTTTTCAATAGCTGAAAGGGATGATGTAATATTCTTACCCAAAACTCAAAAAGACTGCAATCTAAACTGAACTGATCTCTCCCTTAATAAACATAAGAGATGCCAGAAAGGATCAGGAAACAATTATCAAACACCTAATAATAACTCAATAGAGTTTAGCCACCCCATGTGGCAAAAATCCACAATGAAAATCTGGTTTCTTAGGGAAGATTCATGTTTCTTGAGGTGATTAATGTGGGTCATTGTTTGTAGGGGAAATGAATATTTCTCTTTGGATAGAGGTCTTTAAATGAGTATTATTATGAAAAAATTTATTGAAAAGAAAAAATATAACTTCATGTGATTATTTTATTTAAGACTAATATACCAAGTTTTTTTTAAATTATATCTTAAGATAGGTCAAAAATGTATATTAATAAATTTGATGGAGACATTATTTCCCAATTTTTTGGTTTAAAAAATGTTTGAATTTCTTCAAAAAATTAGTTCTATCATTGTTCGTTAACCAAAAGGAAATTAGAAAAATAATCTTTTTCCAAAAAAAAAATCCAAAATAAAATGTATTTTGTAAAGTTAATGTTAATTTTTTATTAATTATATAAATTTTATTTATTAAATTTATTTTTTTTATAAAAATTTAGTAATAATATTACAAATTTTAATGTATTTAACTTTAAAAATGTTGTAATCATATACACATAATTAATTTTATATATTTCTAGCATTGATAAGAAACCTTACAACTTTCACAATGTGAAATCAAATGTAACATGATTGTCATTCCCTCAGGATCACTAAAAACTAAGAGGTACAAAATAATAAGCATAGATGAAAGTTCAAAAAAGGAGTTCATACTGAATACATTTGAAGTAAATGTTATTATTAAAACAAGGGACCAATTAAACAAGAAAAAAAATTGGTAAAATGAAATTTGATGTAGTTGATGTTTATCAGAATGCATGGTAAATGGTTTATGACATTCAAAGAAATACTTTATTCAATTATAAAACAATACTTTCTACATAGTGAGATGCCATTGGTTAATGGTAATATAGGATTACAAAATCCCAGAAGAAATAATGTCATAACAATTGTAAGCCTTTGAAAAAAATATAAAAAAAATTAGATATAACTTTAAATTTGACATATTTTGTAGTACATGATGGAACCCTAATTCCTATTAGAATCTCTCTTCCCAAATTTACACAGTCTTCAATCCTTAAAAAGTGTAACCACAATCTTACATGGTTACATCTACCCTAGTGTCGCAATCTAATTTCAATAAAATATGGAAAAAATATTTTCAAGATGTTTCGATCACAAATAATTTATTTTCAAAGTGTGATGAATGTAATTTTTTCAATTCAATGTAAATCCACCACATACATACATAAATCAATTATAAAAGCATCAAAAATTTCATAATGACTTCATTATAGGTTGTCATGTTGAATATTATGCCCATAGGCTGAAATAAGAGTAACACCCACATAATTTATTGAGCATTATGCATGATTAAATAGAAAAGATGAAAACTTCCATACCAAGGATGGGAATAAAATCAAAGTCAATAAGTAATGTTATGAACCTTTCCATTACTTTTATTGGCAGGCTAAAATATGAACACAAGACCAATATGCTAATATATGTGGATAAAGACATAATATAATGACATGTGTACTAAAAGGGAATTGATAACAAAGTTTTAAAATTTGTTATTGGGTTCCATTTTTTGAATTAATTAAATTTTCTGCATATTAAACACATAAGTATTATCGTGGCAATACTAAATATATGATATTGACAATGTAGTCTTGAGATACTCCATTACATGTAAGTGAACAAATGATTAATATGAAAAATCAATGCTATGCTACCTTGCCCTTGGTGGGGACTAATAATAAAAAGGGCATATAACATGATTCACAATAGTTAAATTTCCATGGCCCCTAGGGTTAGGCCTCAATAATGTGACAACCCTTCAAGTTGGACTTAGAAAATATAATTTCTTTTTTATATTAAACAATTAACAATCATTTCATAGAATAAAATAATACAACATAACTAAACCATAATTAAGAACAATAGTGTTATACTTCAAATGTTGCATACAATATAAATTTTGTATAACTTTACAAAAAACAAATACAATAGGACACAACTATGATTGGTCTAACAATACAACATATGCTAATCAAATATACAAGTACATAAAATAATTACATTACTTTATGCATATGGCCTAATAAAATGACAGATACCAAGATTTCTAGAGCTTGAGTTGAACTAAGTCATGTATCATTGATAATCTCAAGTGTCATCTTTAAGTAGTATTACAGTGGAGGAGGGAGAGCATCATTCGAGTAATTTATCACATCAACCATGGACCAATGATCCATTGCACAATATCCTATCAAGAAATGGCCCTCCTTTCACAAATAGGTAGATAGAACAATGCGAGAATCCAGTGAGACATGCTAGTACCCCATATGTTGTAATATTTCTAAAAATATGTAATGTACCATAAAGAAATCTATTCTAACATGATTCACACGGCATGGAAATCAAACATATGAAATGATAATGTACATCTACATTACTTTGGTCAAAGTTTTCAAATAATATACGATCATTTAGATTGGTCAATTTCATAACACACCATTTGATCAAATTATCTATTGGTGGTACTAACTAGGCTAGTGAAATTTGTCTCACTATCTATTAGTATCATCAATATATGTCATAATATGTAACTCAAAGACTCATATAGATTACATTCTCCTAGTAATAATATCACATCATGAGCTAAACAAGGAGAAAGCAAAATATACATATAACCATCTTACGCATGAATGAGTCTTACTTTATAATCAATCCCAAACTGAAAAAAATGACCACTAATTATATCATCCAGGTAAAACACACATTAAACTATAGACTATTATAACAAGATCTAAGTAATTGCACCTCATGACAAACCATATTATCTTACTCTGGTGTTCTTTAGACATGACTACTATATTTTTCACAATTAGCCATACAAAGTAATCATAAATATGTAGAAGCATACACTTATAATCAAGCAAGTATAAAAAATAAATCAAGTCATATAATTACACAAAAATCTAATCTAATCATTCATTTACACTCACAAGGTTATATGCACGCAATTGTTGTTTCCTTCTAACTGTTATTAATCATACTTATCAAAGTAACAACCAACACACATAAATATGTAAGTGTGGATCTAGATATGACCAATATAATATGTATCGTCCCGGTACTTTTTATACTGTAGAATTTTATAAATCCCATAATATCATAAGTTATTACGCTTGAGCCCCCGACTCAACACCAACAATATTACACCCAATAATAATGAAGCAAGGACATGATTATACCTTCAATGATGATACTTTATACGAAGATTACATTTTCTCATATTTCAGGTGTTATACTTGTTAATACTATTTTCATATTTGGTTCTAATCACAATTAGATTTAATTTGTATTTTTTTAATATGAAACAAGCAACAATTTTAAATCCTTAATTACACCTTGGTTTGCAAGTTCTTCAAGACATATATAAAGTTATTATGCATTTCTAAGGTTACCTCAATGCTTTAATGGACCCTCAATTACTTAAATATCCATTCATTTAATATTAGGGCTCAAAATAAAACTTGGTCCTATTTACAACGTTCACAAGAATGTTTTAACAATTTCGCGTTATCTCTTTTATTTTATATCTAAGTCTATTTGAAAATTCAAACCCTCTTGACTATATGCCATCCAAGATTACATATAATCTACTAAATTGACTTTGCCTTTATACTCATAATGAAACACAGTTTAAAACTCAATAAAAAAGTTTTGTCAATTCATATTTAAACTAATCACCATCTAATAAGATTTAAAATGATAATTAATTAGAATGCAATTCGAACTGGCAATGCAGTTCGAGAATCCAAAGTAAAATTATAATTCCACATAACATTCGATCTTTCATTTCCTTTATATAAATTGACTCTATGATTTCCGAACATTTTCATTTAGCCCTCTAATAAGAAAAAATACCTCCTAGCATTAATGTTTATACGTAGTGTATCACAACTTATCAAATTTATAAGTAGCTTATTGGTTTAAGCTCAGCTATCAGTATTAAAAACTCAACGCTTATATTTTTAAACTCAACAATATTTTTTTAACCTCAGGGATTTCCATGTAAGTCTTGGCTCAGCGATATACTCAGACATTCAAACAAGGTGAAGGTCCACATGTAAACAAATCAGGGCAACACAGATCTAATAATGTATGGAACTATTTAGCGCTGCCATAATAATAAATATTTAGCTTGCTTACGAACCAAGAAAAACAAACATAGACTCATGGATGATTAAATGCCACTATGCTAATACACAACCACTACGGTTAATATGCAGTTTTAGAAAGAAAGATGTCTCCTCTATATTTAAAAGTCTACGCAAGAGTATTAAACCACAGGATTATGAACAAAGCTACACTCAGCTTTATATTTTTGGACTAGGCAGTTTGTTTTACATGCAGAGATTTTAAATTACTCTACCAAGGTTTACTAATTAAATATGCAATAACTTACTATTAATTTCTATAACCCAGCAACAAATTAATTCCACAATAAATTCACAGACATAAATCTGATTTATAATGATTAATATAACTGGGTTAATTAATAACTAATAACAGTGGAAGCAAAAATAATAATAAGCCAATACAAAAAAAACAATAACACAGATATACCCAGGAAACCCCAACGCTGGAAAAAACCTGCAAATGTTGGATCTTCTATTCAGCTTAACAACAAACTTTTCTTTCGAAAAAATACAATATATGAGTTTGCTACAGCAATCTTAATTTTATAGAGAGCCTAGCTGCTTTACTTAGCGTGCAAGCAAAAGAAGCTTTCTTTAGCATGCAAGAAAAAAAAGCTTTCCTTAGCATGCAAGAAAAAGAAGCTTTCCTTACTTTCTTTGGTTTATCTATTTTTACACATAAAATCACACTGGGATTTATCTCATCCTTACAAACTCAAAAACATTCTAGAAACTACTGTTGCTGAAAATCCAACTCGAATTGTTTTAAAGCATATCTAATCTTGAGTTGCTTTAAAACAATTTCACATTCCACCTTTCGAGCTACAAAAATCAACACTCCCTCTTAGCGAGGAAGGTGTTCTGCACCACACCCAACTTGTCCCTGAAGAATTCAAACTTGCTCTACATCAAGGCCTTCGTCAGGATATCTGCAATTTGTTCATCCGTAGGAATGTAATTGAGCTTCACTATCCCCTTCTCCACACAATCTCTAATGAAGTGATACTTGATCTCAATGCGCTTTGACTTGTCATGAAACACTAGATTCTTAGAGAGTTTGATACAACTCTGATTATCACAATAAATGACTGTAGGATCCAGCTCCTGATTAAAGAGCCCAGCTAGAAATTTCTGAACCCAGATAGCCTCACATGTAGCCATACTGGCTGCCATATACTCAGCCTTTGCAGAACTCAATGCAACTGACTTCTGTTTCCTATTGTACAAGAGACTGCTCCTGATCCCAAACTGAAACTACACCCTAAAGTGCTCTTTCGATCAGTTGTATTGCCTGCCCAATCTACATCAGTAAACCCCTTGAGCTTCACTCCATCCTTCTGAACATACTTCAGCCCATAATCAACTGTGCCTTGGAGATATCTCAAAACACGCTTTGCAGCTATCCAGTGATCACGTTTAGGTTCCACCATAAACTGACTGAGTGAGTTCACTGCAAAACAAATGTCTGGCCTGGTGTTGACCAAATACATAAGAGAGCCTATCAACTGTCTGTATAAAGTAGGGTCCACTGCCTTTGATCTAGAAGCATCAATCTTCTTCCAATTGGTCACAAGTGGCGTTGACATAGGCTTACAGGTTTCCATCTTGAATCGCTTCAAGATATCAATTAAGTACTTCCCTTGTCCAAGGAAGATTTCTCCCTCTTTCTACCACAACTCCAATCCCAGAAAGTAGTGCATCAACCCCAACTCCTTCATCTCAAACTCTCCTGCAAGATCCCGCTTGTAGTGTGCTATGAGCTCCTCTGACCCTGTGAGAAATAGGTCGTCAACATATAACAACAATATGAGAAGTTTACCCTTCACCTGAACATAGTACAAGTTCAAATCTACCTCACTCTTGATGAAGCCCACACTCTGCAAGTAACTATCAATACATGAATACCATGCCCTAGGACCCTGCTTGAATCCATATAGTGCTCTTTTCAATCTGCATACATGAGAATCCCTCTCATGTGCTTCAAACCCTTCTGATTGCTCTATGTAAATCTCTTCCTCAATCACCCCGTTGAGGAAGGCCGTCTTTACATCCATCTAATGAATCCTCCAACCCATCTATGCTGCTATAGAAATGATAGCTCTTATAGATGAGTACCTGGCTGCTAGAGCGAAAGTCTCATCATAGTCGACTCCTTCCTTTTGTGAAAACTCCTTAGCCACAAATCGAGCTTTGAACTTTTCCACACTACCATCTGCAACATGCTTAATCTTATACAGCCATCTCGAGCCCACCACAGACTTATCTTCTAGTCTTGGTACCACCTCCCACACATTGTTCTTCATGATGGAAGAATACTCTTCCACCATGGCATCTCTCCATACTTGGTGCTTGGATGCCTCCTAAAAGCTGGAAGGCTCTACTTCAATTAATTCACTCATAAGTGCCACATAATCTGAATAACGTCTGGGAGCCCTTCTTTGTCTGACTGAATCTTGAGGATCACCTACATATTCTTGAGCCTCTCTTAATGTTTGTTCATCTGCCCTGTTTTTTCTCTTCTCACTATAGGAATCTGAAGCTGAGAAATTATCTGTTCCTCTATCTGATCATCCTGCTTGTTCTGCTCTCCAGCTTGCGTGATTGAAGTTTGAGGAATTTGTGTTACCTCAACTATGGATGTTTGTTCCTCCTCATTCATCAAGTTACTTGACTTCTGAAGAGCCCTCTCTTCCTCAAACTTCACATCTCTGCGAACCACTATTTTCCTGAGAGCAGGAATATAAACCCGATAAGCCTTAGAAGTTTCACTGTACCCAACAAGGATACCCTTCTCTGCAGTAGGTTCCAACTTGGTTCTCTTCTCATCAGGAATGTGACAATACACAAGACATCCAAAGATGTGAATGTGCCCCAAATATGGTTTCTTACCAGTGAACGCCTATTCTAGAGTCAATTTGCCCAACACTTTGTGAGGGCTCCTATTCTGCAAATACACAGCTGTGTTGCAAGCTTCTGCCCATAAGAACCAAGGCAGATCATGATCATGAAGCATGGCCTTGGCTGCTCCAATGATAGCTCTATTCTTTTGTTCAGCAACCCCATTCTGTTGAGGGTTGTACGGAACTATCAACTCTTTCTTGATACCTTCCTAAGCACAAAAATCTTTGAAGGCATTTGAGGTATACTCGCCTCCATTATCAGACCTTAGTATCTTGATCTTCTTCCCAATTTGGTTTTCCACGAGAGCCTTAAACTCTTTGAACCTACTGAAGACCTCATCTTTATTCTTCACGAAATATATCCACGTCTTCCTAGAGAAATCATCAATGAAGGTAACATAATCCTCATATCTATTCAAGGATGTTGTTGACATAGGTCCACACACATCTGAGTGTACGAGATCCAAAATCCCTTCAGATCTAGTCTCGCTGCTTGGAAAATTGGTTTTGGCATATTTCCCAAGAGCACAACCCTTGCACACCTCATGCTATTTTGTTTTCATCTCAGGCAGCCCCGTCACTATTTCCTTAAGAATATTAAGTGCTCCATGGTGAAGGTGAGCCATCCTCCTGTGCCACAATTCTCCTATCCCTTTACAGATACTAACCAATGCATGTGTTGGCTCAAACTGTAACCGAAACAAGTTGCCATGCCTGACACCAATCACTTTTGCAATCTTGGAATCTTTGGGATGAATATAGACTTTTCCCCTCTCAAAGGTCACGATGTAATCCTTGTCTTCCAAGGCAGAAACTGAGATTAAATTTTTTGTCATGCCGGGGACATACAACACATCCTCCACTAGCAAAGGTTTGTCAGACTCCCTCTGAAACTTAACGGTGCCAATACCAGTTGCATGGTATTTGGCATTATCTCCGAGTTCAATATAGAAATCTAGCTTCTTCTCCTCCAACTTGGTGAAACATTCTTTGACTCCCATCATGTGGCGAGAAGCCCCACTGTCAATAAACCATACTCTGTTGGCACTTGAACTTGAGAGACAGGGAATGAGTGAAAACTCATTCTCAAATTTTGATGCAAACTCGTCCACCTCTGTTGTAGCAGCAAATTACTTCTTTTGCTTGTCTTTATTTTTCTTATTTGGACATTGACTGGCATAATGACCTATCTGATGGCAGCAAAAACATTTAATCTTGCTCAGATCTTTCTTCTTCCCACTCTTGGAAGAAGAACCTTCTGATTGCTCTTTATTGGACTTCTTCTTACCCTTGCTTGCAAGAGCAAGATTTTCTTCATTTTGACCCTTCTTTCTCTGATCTCCCCGATGAGCACCTTCACGGATCTCCTCCTGAACAAAATCATCTTAAAGTCTTGCCCAATCAGGTAGCCGATCTCTGCCAACAACACACTTGACAAACACTTCCCAGTGTTTTGAAAAACCATTCAAGGCTATATGCACCAACTCATCTTCTGTAATCGTCTCTCCAACAGCAGCAAGCTCATCCCTGACCTGTGTCAGCTTGGACAAGTAAGAGGTCACACTCTCGCCTTTGGACATCTTACGACTCTAATAGTCACTCTGATAAAGTTTTGTGAGCGAATCACACATCTCCTTGGCAGTGTCTTTCCCCGATAAATGAGGAATTAAATGATCTCTTACTCCATCTAGGATAATCCTCTGAGCCTTGGCCTCTTTAACTTTATGTGAATCTAAGGCAACATGTTCATTTGTTGGTGGAGTCACTTCTGTGCCAGCATAGATCCACAGCCTGTTCTCCTTGAGAACAGATGTAATCCAAACCTTCCACTGCAAGAAGTTAGACACACCCTCGAGCCTGTCCTCGTATCGAACGTTGGTTGCCATAGCCACAAAAAGAACTGAGGATGAAAGAACTGATTTTTTTTCTTGAAATCTGCGTTACAAATTTTTGCTTCGTATTCAGAGTTTAAAGCTCTGATACCATGTTAATTTCTATAACCCAGCAACAGATTAATACCACAATAAATTCATAGACATAAATCTGATTTATAACAATTAATACAACTGGGTTAATTAACAACTAATAATAGCGGAAGCAAAAATAACAATAAGCCAATAAAAAATAATAATAACACAGATATACCCTGGAAACCCCAATGCGGGGAAAATCTACAAATGTTAGATCTTCTATTCAGCGTAACAGCAAATTTTTCTTTCGAAAAAATACAATATATGAGTTTGCTACAGCGATCTTACTTTTATAGAGAGCCTCGCTGCTTTACTTAGCGTGCAAGAAAAAGAAGCTTTCCTTGCTTTATTTGGCTTTTCTATTTTTACACATAAAATCACACTAAGATTTATCTCATCCTTACAAACTCAGAGACATTCTAGAAACTATTGTTGCTGAAAATCCAACTAGAATTGTTTTAAAGCATATCTAATCTTGAGTTGCTTTAAAACAATTCCACATTCCACCTTTCGAGCTACAAAAATCAACACTTACATCACTTTCAATGGTTATATTCATAGCTATAATTTTGTATTGGCGTCTTAGCCGGTGACAAGGCACCTCAGCAATTATGACTCAGATGGTTATGACTGCAGTGATTTCAATATTCAAGTGTTCCTTTTCTTATATGTTGCATTCCAACTAAGAAGCCCTGCTTTTAAAAATTTATTTTGCTATCTAATTGCAGCAATTTCCATATAAAAACTCAGCCTTGAATTTATATTTATTCAGCTTTTATTCTGAGAAGGGAATTCATTATTTTGACCCAGAACATTACATTTTAAGACTGCAACCATTTACCAAAAAGACTCCAACGATTTATAATTAGATTTCAACTATTAACTTAACTTAGCACTATATATGAATGGTTGCGCTACATAATTTTACTAAGTAATTTCAATTTAATGCTAAAGTATTTCAGACAAGGTATCAACCAAAGTATAGATATGCAACATTCTACCTAAAACCACAACCAATTCCATTAATACTTCTACCTTACATTTATTCCAATTGGCGATTCACCTATGACATGGCGTTTAATATAACTTCCTGTTTTTACATACATTTGATGCGGTATAATTTCAAGTAAAACGTAGTCTAATTAAAACAGATGCTGGTAATTCCGTATTCAATACCCAACGTTCCTATTAATGACACAACTTTTCCAATTTTGATTCAGCTTGTAAAAATAAAGCTGGGCATTTTAATATAATTGTTTTTGGAATAACAAAAATTGCCCTGGCATTCCAGTTTGGAACAAGGCATTTCAATTTTATTCGGCTTTACATGATATAGTCACATCATGTTATTATATTAATGCTCAGCAATTTCATTTACAAATTTAAATGCTTTACTAAAAATGACATCAACGATTTCAAAAATTATGCCTAGTGATATCAATATTTTATAAATGGCTTAGCGGTTTCCTATTTAAAAAAAAGTAAAAAAAGCACAACATTTTCCTTCATAAGTTCTCAGTTTTGTTTTATTAACTCAGCGTATTTATAATTTAGGGCTCAACTTTCAGCTATTTTATATCAAGACGTTTTAGTATTGGTATTTCACTATTTTGAAAAATGTTTCAATATTATACTCAACGATATAAACACATATAAGACTAGGCATTATACTCCAATAACATGGCATCCCAAATTCTGTGTATTTTATTTTCCTATTAGGCATTCTATCTTCTTAAGTGAGACGCAAACTATATAGATATTAAAACAAATGCAATATATTTAAACACAAATCTAATTAAAGAACATAGAATAGAGGAAAAATAATTACAAAACATACCTTCAAATTATTGAAGGTTTTTACTTTTCTCTTCTCTGATTTCTTTTTTCCAAATTCTTCATTTTTCTTTTGTATTTCTTAGTTAGTGTGTTTTAATTCACCAAAATTTTATTTTATTTATAAATTTCCCTCCAACCTTATTTCCATCATCCCATGCATGTTAATTTAATAATCTAAATTTATCTACATTATATTTAAAACATGCAAATTTTAAATTATTACGGTATAATTTTTTTTTTTCTCTCAAAACATATTTAAGTTGACTCATTAAATTTATTTTCTAAATTTTCAAGTAAATCTGATACATGATTCTAATTTCAACTTTAAATTGTATTAACCCAATTTCTATGCAATTTTTGAAACAATGATAAATAATTATTTAATTAGAAGATGAAATAAATTATTGATTATATGATACTTCTACGATAATTATTTTCACGATAATTATATCTATTAACACTAATATTTATTTTTTTGGATTAAAAATAAAAAACCAAGCCAATTAAACTAAAGAAATTAAATGCATACTAAAACTAATTTCGCACACAAATATGATCGCAAGTAATACGCACTAGCATTTTTACGCAAATATTATTTAAAATCTACTGTACGTGTGTGTAGGGTCACTAACATTTCTTAATAATATTTCTCCTAATCATTTTATCTAGCCGACGCTCTCTAATGATGCTCTCACTCGTCAATCTCTAAGGGTAAGACCTATCATGTATCCACTTCACAACAACTAAATAGTTAATCTGAGTCATCATATATATCAACCAATAATATTAAACTAATAAATATACATCCTCAATGTACAAAATTTAATAAAATATAACTTGTCACACAATGTTTACTATTCAACAATATCAATATTCCATACTAGTATATGTCAAAATGCTCAAATCAGAGCAATGGTAATTAGATAATGACTATACTAATCAACGATTAAAGGTTTATTTGGCATAAAATAAAATCAGGGTGTTACAAATAATATGTCATTGCGTTCGTGACCACTAAGTGACGGGTTCAAATCATGATTGAATTTGTAAAGAGTTGGTTGGGCATTAACGTGACGCCCAAAGAATTAGTTTGTTGGACTCGTCCTACAACTATGAGCCTAAGTGTGCACCAGGTCACCGAATCCACAATAGTGTTAATGTCATTCAAAATAAAATAGGATACCCTCGATCACCAAAAAAAATCACCAAAAAAGAAAATAGTTAAATTTTCATGGGTCAAAAATTATTGAGCCATTTTTAAATGTCAAACATTTAGAGAAATATTTGACTCTTTCTAATACACTCCCAGGGACTTGGATTCCACAAAACTCTACCCCTAAAATACTGTTTCTTCTATTGATCATATTTCCTCTTCAAGTTTAAAGAATAATAATGTGAGAATTATTTTGATTATAGAAAAAAATTAAAAACCATGCAAATAAAGCAAATAAAAATGTCTAAATATAACATATTAAATTTCAAAAATATATTTTTATTTAATTATTTTCACCAAGTGTGCACTTATTAAGCTATTTTAAAGATATAACCTAAACAAATATAGCTTAGATGCTAGCATCATGAACAATATTTTCTAAGAGTTTTAAGATCCCCGAGTTCTCTAATATAAAATCATTATATAAATGTTGAATTGGAAAGTAAAAATTAACATATTCATGCATATTTTTATATTGGATCATTTAGTTTGCAATCAAAATCCATTTAAATTGCTTCCTTCATCGTGTCGAGGATAGAGTATATGGTGTGACACATTTTTTTTTAGAAATTTCATTGTCGCCATATTAAAAGTGCCTGAAGTTTTGGTTGATTTCTAACTGTAAGAGAGATATTGTGTTGGTATAATATTCAAACATATGTTATCCATTTTTATAGTGAAAATTTGAAAAATAAAATCTAATTATATAAGTTTATGTAGCTATTTAGATAGCTCAACCGTAAAATAAAAATTAAACAAGGGCCACATAGCGGTTAGTCCCTGCCTCTATTGTTGAAATATGAAATCATTCGTCATATAATACTTGAATTGTAATATTACAAATTGAAATAGAAAAGAAAAAATCATTGCTGCTAATTGTTAAATTTATATTCTAAATTGTGTTAATGGATAAATTGTATGTATGTAATATGCAAAATATTTAAGCATAAAAAAAACACAAAAAATATTTTGTTATAACTTTAAAAAATTTGTTGAATGCAATCATATTATGATGTGGATAATATTTAGTTGTTAATATAGTCATGGAGATTTTATAACGAATGGAATTTTTAAACATATATTATATCATATAAATAGTAAAAATTTAAATATAACAAATTGTTAACTTTGAGTAACGTGTACTTTTAACTTGTGTTGAAAATTATGATTTTTAATTATTTTTTAATTAAAAAATTAAGTTAATATTTTAGTTTTTAATTAAAATATTAAAGTTTTTTTTATGAAAATTATGATTTATTTATAAAAATAAAAATATAACCATATATATAAATTGTTAAATCAAATTATAAAATATTTTTTTGAAAACAAAATATTCATCAATAACATCTCAAAAAAATTATTCAATTTTTATATTAAAATTATTTGATAGAATAACAACTAAGAAATCAAGTACTTTGAGTGAGTGAAATCTATATCATTGTAGATTGCTAGTGGTTATATCACAAATAATTTTTGGCACTTGTATACTCAATAATTCAGGTTCCAAGAAATTTAGTAATGAATCTCAATGCTATGAATGATAAGTCTATATACTATTATGTATTTAGTCTTGCAAGGAAGGTGGAATGAGCTAGAGTACCTATGGAGGAGGTGCCACTTATGATGCTTGAAGTACAGAGTGACTTGGTAGTCACCAAAACAACAATAATTAGTTTATTGACATGTATTATGTGGTGAAAATTTATGATCATTTAAAATTTATTTAAAGACTAAGGCAATTTGTTAGTCAAACAAAATTTTAATTAGTTTATTTTGAGTTTTTTTATTTATTTTTGGTTGGTTGTGTTGGTTAAGGAATTTGAATGGTTAGGTTCCAAATATTTTATTTAAGATTAATGGAAATAAGTTCAATAGGTTGGTTAAGATGATAAGAAGAAATAATTTTTCAAGATGAATTCACAAACATTTGGAAAATATATGATGGAATTTTGATATAGACAAGGTAAATTCTCATTTGATATAAGCCGTATTCACTTTGACCACTTTGATTTGTAGGTATTTAATAATTTGAATAGGGACTATTTTAATTACATATTTTCATATTGAATATTATTGATGAGTTAGATGTTAGAAATTAATTTGCATTTATAATTTAATATTGTTTTGATATTTTATTGCTAAGATTTATTCATGATATATAATTTAAGAAATAACTTGGGTTTTCATTGTTTTATTTCTTTAATCTTCATATTTCAAGATTTGAGTAATATTCTACTAATTTAAGTACATGTTTTTTTATAAATTTTGTTTACTTTTTAAGAAATTTATATTTGTATATAAATATCTTTAATTTCATGTTCAATATTTGAAAATATTAAAAACTTATTTTCAATATCATTTGAACTATTCTTCAATCTCTTTCATCCAAAATATAATATTGAATAGAATATGATTTTAGAATGTGCTTTAATTATTTTTTATTTTTTGATTAATCTTGACAAAAAATAAAAATATATTAAATTTAATTATACATAAGTAATTCTACAAACTCAAATCTATAATCATCTTTCTCTAAACCTAAAATTTATACCCAAAATACTTTAAAACAAACTTTAAAACAATCATCAATTAAAATTCAAAACTATACATTTACTTAAAATAATAATTTTACTTTAAAATTTAATCAAAATAATACACATTTAAATAAAAACCATGCCAAGAATCAATTTAAATCAACAACAGAAAATTATGAATGCTAAGAGTCACCATATCATATTAAATCACATTTTCCAACTCTAAACAATAAAAAAAGCTATGCATCAATTGCTTTTTTCTAATTTCACTCATTACTCTCAATTAAAAAAAATCATGAAATCACTAAAGAATCATGCAAAATTCAATTTATTTGGGTGCACTCCAAACTTAGCCTTTTGACAAAACAACCATTTTATAAAACTCAAAATAAAATTAGGTTTAGCCAACAAATTAAACATGGTTAAATTAACTACTAATTTATTTAAACCAAAATTTCTCTCGGGATGATAAATGGAGCTTTACATATAAAAAATAAAGAACAACGTAACCATTTTGATAGAAGACAATGCCTTTTTGATTTTATCATATTATTTTTATTTAATAATTGTTTAATTAATATTAAAATATTGGTCAAAATTGAATCAATTGAAAATAAAATAGTTGAGCATTTCAATTACAATTTTCAAAAAATAGTTTTTTTTTAATGAACTTATTTTCAAAATAATTTTTAATCTACATAAAATTTAGAATAATTTTAAATGATGAATGTTAAAAATTAATATTTATATTAGATAAATTAATAATTTGCAATTTATCATATAATAAATATTATTTATGATATGATAAATTAGTTAGTAACATTGTTGTTATATAATAATAATGTATATTTGGTTAGTTGTTAGAATATATTATATATAAATAATATTGTTGTCAATAATAACAATAATTACATATATAACTTGATATTATTAAGAAGATTATTTGGAAGATATTATTGATAGTAAAATCTCTTAAATAATAAAATATGCTATTCTATATTATTGTATTGTGTCAGATGAATTTGTAATAAGAAATTAAGAGTGTGTAATATAATATTATATTGTGTGTTGAAATATTGTTTTTAAATCTTTCCCATTATTTTAATATGCATGAATTAAATCACTCTATAAACTCTTACAATACCTAACATTAGTATCAGAGTAGTTTGGTCAAAACCTATAATGGATTAATAAGTATGGAGTATCTATCTCTTGTATTAATCGTGGGTAATAAAACACTATTTATTAAGAAGAATCTCTATATTTCCTAGGGTTTTTGAATGTTCATTGTTGTTTTTGTTGTGACAGATTTGTCTATATGTTGTTCGATTAATAAGTTTTGTTAGTTGAATCTCTTTATATTTGTAGTACCCAAGCAAAATAAAGGATTGAGTATAGTTTTACGTGGCAATTGTGAGTCAATTCTTTCAATAAGATTTTGTAATTAATGTATTAATGCCAAAAGTTTTAGTTTTTTATTTGTTATTATGGTCCAAATAACCGTAATGTTTTATATTGTCCAAAAATGCAAAAGTGAAAGTGGATTTTTAATCTAGTCATTTGTTGGTTCTTTTTAAATGTACACGGTATCATTTTGTAAAATCCATAAAGTCTAAAATGTCATGTTGTATGTTATAGGTGTCATTAGCAAAAGAATGTCCATAATGTATCTTGTTATATTAAGAGTTAAAATCAAAACAAAAAGAGTTGTGAATTTACAATTTTTTTAATGTCAATAAAGTGTATTAAATTTTTCAAAATAAAAAATGTTTCTTGTATGGATGTATTTTCAGTAGAAATCGATATTTATATTGTTTCATATTACGAGAAGAAAACTATACCAATAAATTTAATTTGGAAACTGTTGAGCATCATTGTCATATTTGTAGAGTAAGTAGTAGATTTGAAGGAGGTTGGAGGCATTGGAGGATGGAGGCTATTCAAGCTTTTCGTTAGCCACTAGCAATGGAATCACTTCTACTTTAATGGCATGTATTTTTCAACTATGTAGTGTGGTAGATACATTTATTTTTTTAATGTATTTTGTAATAAGAACAAAGATTCATTCTTATTCACTTGAGTATTCCCTAGGTAACTTTTTTTGTAAAAAATATTGTGGAATGTTGATCAAAATGTATTGTATCAAATTATGATGTAAAAGTTATTGGTAAACCTATTAAAAACTAATTATGTAAGGTTTATGATGAACCTACAAAACCATTTATGTAAAGTTTATGGTGAACCTGCAAAACCATTTGTGAAAGGTTATTGGTACCCCTGCAAAACCAATTGGGTAAGGTTGTTGGTTAAAGCTAGATAAAACCATCAAAGGACAAGTGTGGAGGATGAATAGAAATGTAGGTCTTTGTTCATCCTTGGGTGGTGGTTGTATCCACCTATGAAATCCACTTGTAATAATATAGTCTTTTGGATAAATGTGTGTTGGTACATGTATGAGTTTTCTCTAAGCCCGATGCTACAAAATTAAAGATTTCATCATGAGAACATAGAGGTGGCATGCTACAATCAGAGAATAGGATATATTTTACCATGTAAAAACTAAAGAGGGAAATGTTGAAGATTAGTATTTACATTAGGTAAATTATTAGTTTGTAATTTACCGGATGGTAAATATTCTTTATGGTGTGGTAAATTAGTTAGTAATATAACAATAATGTATATTTGGTTAGTTATATACGAGTAATATTGTTGTGAATAACAACAATAGTTACGTATATAGCTTGGTATTGTTAGAGAGATTATTTGGGATATGTTATGTGTAATATAATCTCCTAAATAATAGAAATGTTATCATATATGATTGTATTGTGCCAGATAAATTTGTAATAAGAAATTAAGACTCTATAATACAATATTATATTGTGTGATGAACTATTGTCTCTGAATATTTTCCATTATTCTGTTGTGCATGCGTTAAATCACTCCATAAACTCTTACAATACCTAACAATGAATTCCCTCTACTTAACAAAATAAACCATTTTAAATAACAAAAAACTTTATATATTAAATAAATCCAAAAGGCAAGATTGAAACCCATAATAAAAAAGTACCAAAAAATACAAGTTTGAGAGTAGAAGAGATAAAAAAGAATTATCCAAAACCCAACATACTTTAAAAAAAACCCTACAACCCAAAAAAAATTAAAAAACTGAAAATAATATAATATAAAATCGAAGGAGACCACAAATTATAGGCAGTTTTCCATTTTTTAAAAGCCCTAAACTATCAAACCTCATCAAAATGCTATAAGAAAGGATCAAATGGAAGAAAGATAGAGAGAAGGCCAATGATATCTGATATCTCCATTTTATTAAGGTTCTTCTATCTAACCTTTATGAGAATTTATTAAATTCAACACCGTCACCCTCAATTTTTATTATAATACCTATAAGAACAAGTTGTTTAAAAAATGCACATTTAAAGTTAGGGAAATGAACCTTACAACCCAAATGTCTAGTTAAAAAGTCATCAATATATTCCAACATATTTAAGAAGATATACCAGATTTTAAGATTATAATTGATCAGAATAAACCTAATAAAAAAATTTACCAGGAGATTTTTAAGATCCTTTGTTTCACCATAAAACATTTTTTTATTTTCTCAACCAGATAACTTAAAATATCTTTCACGTGCTTCAATTTATGTTCAAAATTATCAAACTTTTCCAAAATCATAGTCACCAACTTGAGGATCCCCCTTTTTTATCACTTTTGTACAGCATAGAAAGTATGATAAAATTTATGAAAAATTGATCGGTTTTGAAAACAAAACGCATCTCCTCCCATTTCGAAGATTTCTCAACATCTTCCATGACCTCATTACCAAGCATTTCATAGCAGCCGTAGCCGAAATCAAGTCCCCCACATTAAACCATTGTGATATAAAACTAGATGTTGTCACAATACCATTGACCAACTTAGTGATTGTAACATGCAAACAAAAGTTGCGTTATCAGGCATTATTTTTTTTATAGATCAATAAAGCATACTCACGTCCCCAAGAGATGAATTGTGGGAGGGAATAAATGAGAATCCTCTCCAATGAAAAGGAAATAATTATTTAATCAATTCTCAATCTTTTTTCATTTAATTAATTCATCAAGATTTTTGAAATTTTTGATGTAATATATATTGTGTGTTTTTATTTACTTCATTTAAAATATATTAATTATTATTATTATTATTATTTATTGTTTATATGTTATGTCTATTTAGTATATATATTATAATTGAATTAGTATTTATTATTTAAATAAATATGATTTTTTATCATTATTTCTTATTTATTATGTATTTATATCATCAAAATTTCTTCCTCTAGAAAATTATTTCACTCGATCTTTTAGATTTTTAGTATTTATTAATTTTTTTGTTATATCTTTCACTTCTCCTAAAACCTTATGTCTCATGTACCACCATTCTTTTGTTTCCTTAATTTTCCCTTATATAAAATGGTAAATATGGCTACCTTATATCCAAAAATTCAAAAATCCAATCCTAACGCCAAAGTTAGACACCTTTACCTTTTTAATGATTTTGAACCTCATTGATTAACCATAACACATTATTATTTTCACACCATTAGAGATTTTACAATAAAATCAACGATAGAATAAATCAAAGCAAGTACTTCAATCCCAAAAAAAAAATATTACACTAATAAAAAAGTAAGTACCACATTTAAAAGCTTCCTTGCCACCATATCATGGCTTAGTTTACAGATAAGTTTAAGTATAGTCCATCATTTAATAAATCTCTAAATTTAGACTTATATTCTATAATAAGTTTTAGAGTACATATCAACACACACACTTTATTATTGAAATAGACAATCACCTAGAATAACTGTATCACTTACAAGTTATAGAGTGAATATAGTTGGAACAATCACCATAAGTCTTAAAACATTGTTACTTGTTATACTAATTATATTTAATGAACTAGCACCCTACTACTTATACTATATCCTAACTATAATCATAAAATATGGCTATATTTAATGAACTACTGACCATTAATATAATGTATTATGATTATAGATTTTATACAATTTGACTATATTTAATGAACTAGTAGCTATTAGTTATATTGTATTCTTACTATATACTCATACAATATGGTTATATTTGATGAATTAGTTACCACTAATTATATTGTATTATGTTTATACTTATACAATATGGCTATATTTAATAAACTAGTGGTTGTGACTTTTTTTCCTAAATAAAATTTGTAATTTAATTGAGCTAGTGCTCGCTACCTATAGTGTAAAGTCAATGGTCAGCTTAACTAAACTAACATTTTGCATATATTTTCTTATGAATATTTCTCGAATATCTTGTATGAGAGAAATTACTTGTAAAATATGTGAAATATATATCTGTCCTAAATCAACAAGTGGCACTAGTTTTTGTAATCAAAATATACTAACAAAGAAGGAAATGGTATAATATTTTGTTAAATAAAATGGTTGGTATAATGTTTTGTTAAATAAAATGGTTTTCTAAAATAACAAGTGAATGGTAATTGTATAAATGAATCATTACAATTGTCTAAATTTAAAATTATAAAATTAAAAATATGAAAATTAAATTTTCATATTATGATAATTAAAAATCAATTATAATTATATTAGAATTTGATATCGTACCAATTAAAATTCAATAATAATAATATTGAAATATAATATATCATTAATTAAAAAATAATATTACTAATATTAAAATCTATTTTTTATATTTAAATTACAAAAATAATGATCGAAGAATTTTAGATTTACTATAAACCTAAATTTAATGAAATGTTAATTCCAATAGAAATTTTTGAAAATCATATGGTTCCTTATTCCTCTTAAAAAGAAAAAGTGGGGAAGATGACTCATATGGAAAGATTACATAAGAATCTTTGAAAACCATTGGGGAAGGTACTCAATTGATTGTGGAAGCTTTATTTCCCATCAAGAAAGGAAGACCCTCATAATTTCTTCTTGATCCCCTAGTTTATGTAATGGATTTTTAACTTTTTTAAGTTTTTTTTTAGGATTATTATTTATGAGTTGATTTGTGGGATTAGAAGTCTTTGATTTTCACTATTGAATTTAGTGGATTGGCTATTGAAATTAGGAGACATTTTTCTTCTGTCTAGTTTTGTTTGTGTAAGTTGTATTTATGTTTTATTTTGAAGAGGAATTTTAAGCTTTCAATTTATAAATTTAAAAAAAAATTATAAATAAATAATATATTATAATTTATTTGATTAAATTTAAAATTTAGGTTTGATTTATATGGATCTTAAAAAATTTAATCTATTAAGATTATAATTCAATTTTAAACATAAAAATTTTAAAAGAGAAAGTTATTAGTATGATGGAAAATGTACCACTTTGTGTAGGTAGTAGTTACATAACCTCTATGATGGTTTCAAAGCTGCTAATGTGCTTTAATTAGTAGTTTCACCCGCAATGACCATACATGTACAATATTGATAAGAAATATGTCTCTTCATATTTTAAAATAGTTGCAAACCTTTTATTGTACAAAAGGACATGTCCAAGCATGATACGAACAAAGCACATAGACAAAGAGGATCATCATTTGATGAACATATTTGGTGTTTAATTGTTTTTAGGAAAGATTGGAGAAAGAAACAACAATGGAAAGTTGAATAAGCAAGATAGTTGAATGTTGTAAATTTTATATAATATCATTGTAACTTGTTTTTGGCAATAAGAAAATAGGAAGTAGAGCATTTTCCTATTCCATTAGTTTTCCATCATATTTTATGGAGTTTTCCAGATCAAAAATATGTGTCTTTGAGTCTCCATATAATGAGTTATGTTACTATTTCTTGTGTTCATGTTCAAATCTGAATTTATTTTTTATTCTTATAAAAAAATATTGCATTGAATTCTATGTCATTTAAATTAATTGATATATAATTTTTGAGTAATTTAAAGTGGGAATAAAAATTTTTGATTATGATTATTCTAGCAACCTTGAACTTGAGAATTTATGGATCATTTTGGTAGTAGAGTAGATTTATCTTTGGGTTATTGTGAAAATTTTGGCTGATTTTTATTATAGTTACAAGATCTTGAGAAGGAGTTTTGTTTCCTTGTAATCCCAATATATCTACAATAAAGTGGAATCTACAAGTGAAAGAAGTGGCTCACAAAGATGAAGAAAGTATTTCCAAAAGAGTAGTTGCATTGGAATCATGGATGAAAAGTGTGATGAGTTCCCAACACACTATCACCAAAAAATAAAGGCTCAAAATTGTACACCAAAGAGCCATGGATGCAATGGTTCATTATATATTCAAGAAGCTTGGCATGGAAGAAACCCACGAAAAAGATGATGAAAATGGAGAAGAGTCCATGAATGAGCATGAAAAACCACCTAAAGACAAAGGTAAATCCAAGGTAAAATATGAACATATGCATTTCAAATTTGAGACCAGTTTTGATATTAAATCCTTTGATGGAAAAATAGATGACGAGATATCAAACAAAGGGTCAAAGCAAACAAATGTATATTTTAGTGTGCATAAGGTAACTGAGGCACAATTTTTTTATTTTTCATGGCTCAAGATGGAAGGACATTCTCTAATTTGGTGGGAAACTTATATAGTATATTACAAAAAGAAGAAGACACCTATTGTAGATAAGTGGGATGGATTCAAAGAATTATTGTGTAAGAATTTTTATCCTATTGGTGTAAGACTGATTAGAAAGTTAAGTTTTAGTATTACAAGAAAAGAACATTTCAAAGTGTTTAAGATTATGCCATAAAGTTTTGTAGGCAATCCATGCTCATGGTACTAGACTTGTAAGATGAAGACAAGTTGAACAAATAATTGGGAGTTCTTCATACATTCATAAGGAGATGATTCATCTCAAGTAAGCCACAAGACGTTCTTGAGGAATTCATGCAAGCATATTATATTTAGAAAGAAAAGAAGTAAGGATAGGGAATGCCCTTAAAAAAAAATCAGCCTATAAATTAGATCAAAAAGGAGAAAAACGAGACTTTGAAATCCTTAAAGAAGGGTAAGTGGAAAGGTGAGACAAATTCCAATACTTTGAATAGTTTTAAGATACTAAGAACCATTTTAGTCATTATGCCATAAATGGTAATCCATATGCTAAGTGTTGTAAGTTCCATATGGAATTGCATCCAAGAGGACTCTAAGAATTCCATAATATCTTTGAGAAAATTATAGGTATAGATTGATGAAAATTATGATGCAAATGAGAAGATTGAATGCAACACCACCAACACAAACAACAAGAAATGAAAAAGTGAAGAGATGAGTAAACACACCAGTTGATATTGGGTCTCAATCTAATTTGATTTTAGATGAAGTTGTTAATAAGGTTAATTTAAATATATATGATCATCCTCACCCATATATTTTGGGTTGGGTAAAGAAGGGCGTTAAAATAAAAATGATAAAATATGTAAATTTAAATTTGGGATTAACTATATGTGACTACATTGATGAGATAGAATTAGACGTGACTCCTCTTGATGCATTTGATGTGGCATATGGAAGCCCTTACTTATATCTTAGGGATGTTATCTTCATGAAAAGGGATAGGAGGTATTGATGGTTCAAGGATATAATCACCTATGTCATCAAGGGAACCATGAAGGGGCAAGAGAAAAAAGAAAAAATGGTTTGGTATGTAAAAAACTAAGAAACCATGGGATATGGACCCATGAATGGCTATTGAATTTGTACGCTATTAGGTGTCAATTGTTGTGTTTTATTTTTGGGATCACTATTAATATGATGCCAAAGTACACTTGCGAAGCTATTGAAAAACTTACACTAAGCTACAGTGTGATAACTTTGAGCTTATCATACTATGGGTAAGTCAAACCTATTGGTAATTTGGAAGATGTGGAAATCAAAATGGGAGATCTAAGCTTGTGATAAAATTTAAGGTCATAGATATGAAGACATATGAAACATTCTATCTTGTGTTGATTGGCAAGAAACTTGGCTTTATGATGGCAAAATGAATATAAATAATGTGGATAACCAGTTGGAAGCTCATCAAGATGATATCATCATTTTCATTCCCATGAATAAAGTAGAATATATACCATATATGATATCAAAGGAACCATAACTTGTCCCATGCTCACATAAAAGAGAGCTAGTGTAAGGTAGATGTCGAACCAAACAAAGAAGTGGTCCAAGAGTAGTCTTTTACATACTTCTCGCAACCCTCATATGTTATGTAATAGATCAATGGATTAGTGTAGTTTTAGAGGCAACAAATACATATTCCACAAGTTCCACAACATGTGTGATCGCCCACTAGGTAAGAGATAACAAAGATCTATCAGTTAGTTATGACTAACCAATATTACATAGAGCTAACTAAGGAAGGTATAATATGTTCACATTATCCTCATTTTTCACATTTTAACAATAGTAGTTGGAGTGTCGTGTGATATCCTCAGTAAAATAAATGATTCTTTTACTCTTTGTTTGTTTCAGTTTCTTTGTTGACATTGCTTGATTTTTTTACATCTTAAAATCCCTTTATATTAGTTTGCATTCAAATAGATCAATATTTCCTCGGTGTCTAATACATTGGTTTATGGATTTTCCAACACATGTGGGTATATGTATGACCCCATTGCACTAGTGATTGTGCTTATGTAAGGGTTAGGATTAATAAATGAGTAAACAATTGGATGCCCTGTAGGATGTTAGGATCCCTTGTTGGGTGTTTTATTATGTAATCTAATGGGATTAATGTGCCCCCATGTGATATCATTCCCATTAGTATTCCATGTATATGTTTATCCATTTAAGACTCCTTTACCGCACCACCATCAATAACCTTATGTTCCTTCGATACTATTCTAATTACAACCTATTTATTTTCCATTATTCCTAGTTGTGTGCCCTTTACATTTTTTTTTCCTAGTTTTCTTTATTCAAGGTATCACTTTCACATGCATTTCTACTATAGAACTGGGTTTGTTTATCTTTGTGCCCCTTCAACTCCTCCATCTTAACTTATCAAAAAATTTGGATGCAGTTTTGTTTTAGATAAAATTTACAAACTTTGAAGTATGTTTTGTATATTTATTTTAGGAGTTATTTTTGTCAAACATTTTTGTATATACAATAGGGGACATAAATTATTTTCGAAAGGAAATATTTTGGGACTCACTTATTAAGTGTAATCACCATTATATTGTGGGCCCTTGGCTACATAAATTAACTGCATTAACCAATATATTTTGGGCCTTTGGTTGCATTTATTAAATGCATTAACCAATAGATTGTGGGCCCTTGGCTACATTTTTTTTTCGGTTTGTTGACCTCCACTTTATTTGTTTTCCTATAGCTATTCTCTTATCTACCCTCTACACTCTTCTTAGGATGTTAAATGTCTACACAATAGACATATGAAGCTTTTCACGTTCTTTATCTTACATAGAACACACTTCTTTGTCTCCTTATGACTCTCTTTTTTATTTGTTTGAGCACTAGAAAGATTCAAAATCATTATCAACTATCAATAAATACGTTTTCAAAATATACACATGACGTTTCATAAACATCAAATTCAAGCTACTGATGTCACAAACAATGCAAATCCATTGGATTTCATGTAGGTCCATCTCTCAATCATCAAACAAGTAATGTGGTCTTTACAATAGAGAAAATCAAAATCTAAAAGGAAAAGCTACAATGAGATAAAATACACATATGCATATCTATAAGGTCAATTTAAAATCTAGACATAGGGGATCTACAGGGATCCCCCTTGCATTAATTGAGGATTTTATATTTATATGCATGCGGTATTTTTCACTTGTGGGGTGTTTTAATACTACTTAAGCCACCATTTTGACTATTTTTTATGAATTCATTTCTTATATGCCCTTTCACTCATGTCTGTGTTACTAAAATCATAAGGCAAGGGACCCAAAAAGCACACAAGCACCTCCAAGTGGTATCCAAGAGAAGGATAATACTAACAAATTAACTCGTGGAATTTCACCCCAAAAATCATGCTCCTAGATTAGAAAATATATGAATTTGTGTTGAGAGATTGTTTGGGAAGAACTGACCAAGCAAAATTCTGCTATGCCTTTAACCTATGATGTGTATTAGGTTATGTGTGGCTGAATTGTGACTAGAATAACCTTTAAATTAGTCATACTATCATTTTTATATCTTTATATTGGTAGTAGGGTGGAGTATCCATAAACTATATAGGGTAGCCTAATTTTTGGATTTGAGGCCCACCTCATCTAAAATCATCTGATCAAAATTAGGCCAAAAATGAAAATCAAATTTTGTATTATTAAGACTTAGCATGTCAAGGCCACAAACTAGAGGTCAGTGAAAGAATTCCTACATGCTAGGGAAGACTCCTAACAAAGAGGAGACAAATTCATAGTTTCAATTAGGTGAGACTTCTTATATGGTGTTTTCTTATTTGGATGAAAAAGTATCCATTTGGATGAGAGTATACGTAACATTTAGTCTGAAATGAAAGGGAATAAGAGAATATGTTCATCATTTAGTTTGAAATGAAAGGAGATGTGGTTGGCATTAATATGATATTGACTTCTCTAGCAAATTCCATCAAAAATAAATTAGTTTCACAATTGACTCTACAACCCAAAATACCATTCACTAATTCCTTGACCTATCCAAGTAGATATGTTGGACAACCCACTCCAAATTCAATGTTACTGTTGGCCATTTTTGGCCCACATACTAAAGCTATTGCATGGTTTGATGAAGCTATGGATCAAAGGCTTGAGAGAGGATCAAAGTAAGATTTTCTAAGGACCCAACAACAGTGTTGAAGGATAATCCTACAAGCTAGAAGCTAATTGTAAAATATTTTATTCAGCTAAGTCTTTACTTGTTCATTCTTTTAGACTTTGCGGGGACTAAGTGTTTCTTTTCTTTAGGGAACCTTTTTGGCTAAGTTTTGAATTCTTTTGGACAAGTTATCTTAGTCAAGGTTTCCCCAGGGATATTTATTTTGGATAAAATATCTGAATCAAAAGACAAAGACCTTTTATTTCAAGAAAATTGTTTTGAACATTTTTCTCAAAGGGTAATTCTTTAATGGTCCTATTAAAAGTTTGAAGGGTTCTTTCCAAGATACCAAAAGGCACTTTCCTTTTGGAAAAGATATTTTCAAGGTTTTTGAAAGACCATTTCAATAAATCTGAAAGTTTCTTTGCAAAATTCTGAAAGGTTCATTGCAAAAACTCTAAAGGGCACTTCTCAAGAAAAGGGGTCATTTTCAAGAAGGATGAAGGGTACTTTCCTTTCGGAAAGGGCATTCCAAGTGAAAAAACAAGGCACTTTATAAATTATTATAAAGGTCCATTTTCAAATAAAATTGTTCAAGGCCAAAGAAAAGGGTTAATTCTTTCAAGAGGTTTATCCACGAGCAAATAGTCCAAAGAAATGACTAAAAATAAAAGTTCAAAGGAATTAATGACGGACCTGCAAACGACAATTTTAAGCCCCTGTAAGTAGTCATTGCCTTTGGTCAATTTTAAAAAAAAAACATCAATATTTCTGTGAGCTTGATACTTGTCAAGATCTAGCAAGGAGATCAATAGATGAGAAAAGGCCAAGTTTTCAAAATGATCCTAGTGTGATTTTGACAGCCAATCAGCAAAAAAAGATGAGGATTTCTCCTTTCAACTTCGATGATGTGGTCTAAAACTCGTAATGAAAACATGTAAAGTGGTAAAACTAAGAATAGATGCATCCAAGTGGAGCAACGGACATGTAAAGTGAAGAATCACGTAAAGTTTTAAATGCAAAAGATCAAATCATTTACACTTGGTGGGAACATGCAGCTACCTGTGACATGGCTCTCTCAGCTCCAATCAAGGGATACTTGAATGCATGAGGGGATCGAGGAGATTTGTGGTCATCTTGGATCGCTCATCTCATGGTCAAGGTAGTTGTAAGGACATAGTGGTGGTTGTAGCCATTTATGACCCCTCTCTCCATTTTCTCACGCAAGCCCCCTCTTATCTCATTCTTTTCTACTATATATAGAGGATTTTGAGCCTAAATAGATATCCTCATTTTGACAAGGAAAAACCCTATAAAAAATTTTAGGAAATACCTTTTGAAGCAATAAAAATTAGTATTTACCTATCTCTTACCAAAAAATTGTGCTTAGCAAGCTTGTGCATGATGGCCTTGTGAAGAAGTGTCCTTCCATATCCATTGTCCTTCTTTCTTGCCTATTTTTAGGTGTTTTCAAGTTATTTAAAGGTCTAAAATTAATCTCTTTCCACCATTAAAGGATGCTTGGTGTGAATTTAAAATTCCTCTTTGCTTTATGTATTGTTTGGTGAGCTTAGTTTATGAAACACTTATGCCAATTAACTAGTTTGTGAGGTTGTGTGAGCAAAAATTATCTTATGATAAATTAGAATTTATTTCATGATTATGTGAATGTCAATAAATTTGGTGTATCAACCATTTAGCTCTCTTAATTACCCTATACCCTCTCTCTACCTCTTTTCCAAGTAGAAACATTAGTTTAGGTGATCTACCAAGAGGAAATCAGCCTTCTTCAGAGGTTCAACCTCACTACAAGATACCCACAGCCTAATTTTGCTCCAATATTGCAGCTAGGAGTGAGAGAGCCTAAAAAAGTCTCTCACAAGGGTGAAATTTTAACCTACAACAGTTTTTGGCACACCTGATGGGACCACTTTCAAGGAAGATTGGTCAAGTTTGATGTTGGTTTGATAAATTTGTAGTAGTTATAGCTTTCATATTTCAGTATCTGGTGACTCCAAAGAACACTCAGAAATATAGTGGTAAAACAGTAATTATCTTTCATGCCAAAGGTGACTACAAGATCAGCTTCTAGAGGTATTCCTTTTGAGCTTGTTGAACTCCCCTTAAATTCATCCTAAAAGGTTAAGGTTCACCTATACTCACCCATAGGTAGGAAACCATTTTCCTAAACTAGTTGTAAGGTATACCTATGCAAAAAGACCTTTGTTAGACCCTTTTTTTACCATGATTCCCCAAAGAGCTTTTGTAGGCTTCAGTGACCAAAATCCTTTGAATCTACCATAATACGATCCTATGCCAATGGCAGCTCTCAAAAGCATCCCATATTTTACAGGAGACCAAGCCACAACCCTACTAAACACATCAATGACATAGCCAATTTTTGCAATATCCATAATGGCATTGTAGAAGATATATCTATTAGACTGTTAGTTATATCCCTTAAGGGAAAATCTTTAGATTAGTATAGAGGCTTAGCTCTTAATTCTATTCAATCATGGAATCAGCTAGGAGAGGCCTTGTGTAAAATATTTTTGAGGCAAGAGTGACCATTTGTCACTATCAAAACAACTTACCACAATCAAGAGAGCCCCCCATGAAGTCATGCATGACTTCAACACAAGATTCCAAAAATCTTGGGATAGAATTCTAGCCTCTGTTAGACCATCCCCTAACTTTACGTTCTTATACTACTTGAAGGCTATAAATGGCGATATAGTTATAATGATCCAATCCATAGGAGGGGACATATTGCTAGACGCTTATGAGGTGGCTATTAAAGCAAAAAATTGCCCAGTTTAGGCTGGCACGCTTACTCCTAGACCCCCAATGCCTCTTTTCCCTAAAATTAGACCACCCCCTGTGGTTATTCCCCCACTTGATGTTATTCTTCAAACTCCAACAATTACTACTATACCTTCACCTAAGCAAGAAAAGGCCTCCACTAGCGGATTAAGTGATTCCCAAGAGCAAAAAACTACATAAAACTTAAGAGCATGCTTCAATCCTTGGAAAATGATGTGGTACATGTTAATAGATATCAAGCTCAATTCAAAAAACTTTATCAAGCTCCATATCAGCCTCAACAACAGTCTTATCAAGCAAATAGACCACCCTTCAAGGGAAATTTCCAAAACCAGAACTATGAGGAAGGGCAAGGACAACCTAGCTACAATAAGTAGAGTAGTTATAACCCAAATATCGTAGGCTCTTCCAACTCCTTAGTTCCTTTTCAAAATAATATGGCTCAAGACACTGAAGGGACCATACCTTGGAATTGATCTTTTGGGTAATCTATTGTCCCAACTAATGGTTTTAACCAGGCATTCAATGACCAATGAAGCTCTTATGGTTCAAAACATAGAGATCCCCATGATGACAAAACTAGGACAGCCTCTACAGGACCAAGGATCTGATCAGGTACCAAACTAGTTGGATGCCATAATGGTCATCAGTGAGCAAGAAGAGTGTTGTGCACTCAATTAACAAGCTAGTTCTAGCCAAGCATACATTTCAATGGCAGCTAATATAAGGTTCAAAATAAGGAATATGGATGGTAATCAAGAGGCATTCAAAGAACCTATTTTCATTAGTCTATTATCTAACCCTAACGAGTCTGCTATCACCCCAAAGGTCCTGACACCTCCTAAAAATCAAAATCCAAAGAAAGGTTCTGATCCACAAAACTCGCAAATTTAACAAACAATAGTAGTAGCTCCCAAAGCTCAAGTGAAGTTTGGTAGTCCACCAATCAACATCATTGAACAAATGAAAAAGTCCAATGTGAGTGTGTCAATGTGAGTGTGCCAATGTGGGACATGCTTTCCATACCCAGTCAGGTGGATAGCCTTCAAGAAGGTTTGTCCAAGATAGGTGTTACAAAAACTACAGGCAAACAACCAAGCAAAGAAACTGAGGTCCTCACCAATGCAACCCAAGGTCCTATAGGAGAAGGATCAAGTAAGGTGGTCAAACCTCCTCCATTCTACATTTCATTAATCATAGGTGATTCTTTGGTACATAATTTCTAGGTAGATAGTGGAGCTATCACTTCAGTAATGCCAAAGTCTATAGCTGATCAGTTGAACCTCAAATATGAGCCATTTACTAAGGGAGTTCTACAGCTTGATGTTTCTTCTAAAAATCCATTTGGTATCATCAAGGAATTAAGCTTGACCTTCCATGCTTATCCTAATGTTTTGGTGGTTCAGGATGTGTTGATCCTTGATGTAACTTCTCACTTTACGTTATGCCTCTCTAGAGAATTCACAGCCAGAATTAGGGGTTATCTAGCAGCATATTGGTCCTACATGTCATTCAAAACAAGGTATAGGACTAAGGTATCAATCAAGGCTAAGCCCATGACATAATTTCACATTGAACCCCATTATCTAGATAGCATAAACCTCAATTGTACTATCCTTGATTAGGATGAATTTATAATTGGTCAAGAACTGAATACTTATCCCGAGGAAATTCCAAACTTATTCTTGGATGAGCTATGGGGGGATAATCAATTTATCAACCCTTTGGAAGGTGTTGAGGAAAGAGACATGGGTGTCTATTTTCTATATGAATAAAATCAACTCATGCCTTCCCTCATTGGACCTAAAGAAGACCTCAATGGTATGTGGAAGTTGTTCTTTGATGGTTCAAAAAGCAAAAATGGAGTAGGTGCAGGGGCAGTGCTAGTTTCCCCTTCAGATGATAAGTATTTCTCCTCTTATAGGTTACATTTTAGTTTCTCCTCCAATGTAATAGAATATGAAGGCCTAATCCATGGCCTCTGATGGGCCAATAAGAGAAGAATCAAAAGATTGCAAGCGTATGAAGATAGTGAGATTATAGTGAACCAAGTCAAGGGCCTAAACATTATGAAGAATCCTTTGATGAGTTCCTATAAAAATAGAGTATGGGACCTAATTGAATATTTTTAATCCTTTAACATTCAAGCTCTTACAAGGAACCAGAATCAACATGCTAACAGGTTGGCAGCTATGGGAGCCCAGTTTGATATTCCAAGTAACCTAAAAGAGGCCATGGTTTAGCCACATGTCAAGGTGGTGGTAAGGCCATCAGTACTAGATAATGAAGCCTACTAGCAAGTCTTCAAAAATGACAAACAAATTTCTTGTTTCTTGCATCAGGAAGCAGAGTTTTCTTCAATCAACCAAGGTAAATTTTAGCATCGGTATGGGGATCAAATTGTTCAACTAAAGTCTAACAAACTTCCTAAAGGGTTGGTCACCCTTGAAAGTCTTTTCCATGAGGGAGACCATATGAGGAAAGATAAGGCCGTAATATCAAATGATGAGGAGAATTATGAAAAGGTCCTTATTTTAAAAGACAAGCTCCTCAAGCTTGGGAAGGTAAGCAATGAGGCAGAAAGGCATGCTTTCATTTAACTTTGTAAGGAATATTCAGACATCTTTACTTGGGAATATTGTGACCTAAAAGGTTTTGGTCCAAAGTTATCCTAGCATACTATAAAATTGGAGGCTAATGCTAAACCTGTGAGGCAAAAACAAAGGCCTGTTAACCCCAAAATAAAAGATCTTATGAGGAGAGAGCTGACAAAGTTAATTGAATCCAAGATCATCTTTCCCATCAAGCACTCATCATGGGTAGCCAATTTGGTGCCTGTAAGGAAAAAAAGTGGGGATATTAGGTTGTGTGTTGACTTTAGAGATCTGAATAGGGTCTCTTTAAAGGACCATTACCCTCTACCATCAATGGAACAGCTTCTTCAAATAGTTACAGGTTCAAAACATTTTTCTCTTATGGACAGATATTCAGGTTACAACCAAGTATTAGTAAAGAAGGAAGATATGTACAAGACTGCCTTCACCACCAAATGAGGCATGTATGCATACCAAAAAATGTCTTTTGGCTTATCAAATACTGAGGTAACTTTCCAAAGAGAAATGAACATGGCTTTCTAAGGGCTACTAAATGAAATGGTGCTAGTTTACTTAAATGACATCACAATTTTCTCCAAGGCTGCCAACAAACACATAGACCACCTGAGGTTAATCTTTGAGAAATGCAAAGAGTATGGGATCTCTTTGAATCCCAAGAAATGTGTGTTTGTTGTCTGTGAGGGCAAACTCTTGGGTTATATTATCTCAAAACAAGGATTAACTATTGATCCTAATAGAATGAGTGCCATCTTGGCCTTATCCTTACCCAAGCATAAGAAGGGATTTCAAAGTTTCCTTGGGAAAATAAATTTTGTGATAAGGTTTATACGCAGTTTTTCAAACTTGGTCAAACCCATCACTGCCATATTGAAGAAGAACCAAGTGTTCACTTGGTCAAGTCAAGGCAAATTAGCATTTAAGGCTATCAAGCAAGCCATTTTCCAAGCACCCATAATCCTGAACCCTAATTTCTCAAGAGATTTCATATTGTATGCCTTTGCCAATATTGAAAATATATCAACTATGTTGATGCAAAAGAATGGTGAAGGATTTGAGAATCCAATAACATTTTTCAGTCAGGGGCTTGAGGGGTATGAGGTGAGGTATATTTTTGTAGAAAAGTAAGTCCTTGCAGAAGTAAGAAGCCTTAAAAAGTTCAAGCCAATGCTCTCCAATAGCAAAATATATCTTATGGTGTCTCATCCTTGAGTGAGAGACTTCCTTCTTAACAAAGACTTGAATGAAAAGAAAGTTGGTTGGATTACCGAGGTCATAAAGTATGACGTGGAGATCAAGGTCACTAAGCTAGTAAGAGGTAAAGGCTTGTGTGATCATATGGTTGATGATCTTCATGAGGACAAGGAAGTTGCCATGGTGATACAAGACAACTCACAGGTGGGAGAACCTCCACTTCATAAGAGATGGCTCCATGATATGGCACATTTTTTGCTAATAGGAGAATGACCTCAGGTCCTAGATAAGGCAAAGAGAAGGTATTTTATACTTCAATCCATAACTTATGCATTGGTTTATGGAGTTTTATTTAGAAAGGAACTAAATGGGGTACTCCTTAGGTGCATAGAAAATGAACAGGTGACCAAGCTTTTGGAGCAATTCCATGATGGACTTGCATGAGGTCATTTTGCACCTAGAACCACAACAATAAAGATAATGAGGGTTGGTTGTTATTGGCCAAACCTCTTCAAATATGCTCATGCATGGGTTAGGAAATGTCAAAAGTATGCCCTTTTTATGGGTAAGCAAATATTGGCATCCCTTCCTCTCAACCTAATGCAAGTAGAGCAGCCCTTCATGCAATGGGGGCTAGATTTCATAAGAATGATCAACCCTCCATCAAGTGCAGGGCATAGATGGGTGCTTACTAAAATTGACTACTTCACCAGGTGGGTAGAATCCATCACGTTGAAAGAAGCTAATGAAGGTGTAGTCCTAGACTTCTATGATAGTATTGTGACCAGGTTTGGTGTTCCATCCACTCTCATCTCTGATAATGCATTAGCATTCTTTGGTCTAAAAATGAGTGAATGGGCTCTCAATATGGGCATATACCTTAGCACCTCTTCCATCTATTATCCTCAAGGAAATGGATTGTCTGAGCCCACAAATAAAAATTTGCTAAGAATCATTAGGAGAACTATGGAAGAGAATCAGAGGACATGGCACACCAAACTAAAGACAACCTTGTGGGTTGACAGTGTGACTCCTAAAGCTACCATTGGCAATTCTCCATATGTTTTAGTATATGGAAGGGAGGCCAAGTTGTCCATTTATCTTGAGCTGCTTACATTAGAAATAGCCCATCAGCTAGAGTTTATGGAAGATGAGCCCATGCCTATGAGACTGGCAGAACTCATGGAGCTTGAAGAAATGAGGGACCTTGCAATGAAAACACTAGAGTCACATCAGGCTCAGGTCAAGAAATCCTTTGATAAGAGATCCATAGAAAGGGACTTTAAGGAAGGTGATTTAGTCCTCAAGTGGGATTCAAACAAGGCCAAGCTAGGTAACCATACCAAATTTGACATATTTTAGAGTGGTACTTATTTGATCCACAGATGCAAACAACATAATGATTTGTAGCTGGCCCAACTAGATGGAGAGGTACTACCCACCCAGTCAATGTGATTCATCTAAATATTTGCTAATATAAGAATTTACATCAATTATATTTATTGTACTTTTTGTATAGTTTTTCATGTTTTCTCTTAAGTGCCTTGTGCACATCTTTTCAGCTGTGTGTTTCCCTTCCCTAAGTGCCTTGGGCATAGTGTTTGTTTAGTTCTTGTTGTCCTTATTTCTTCAATGAGAGCTTCTAAATAGATTCAGCCTTATTAAAGAAAGCAGTGGCTCTGTGCCTAATGGATCAGATGAGGCAAATGAGCTAGTTTCTCAAGCATAACGGGCATGCTTCCCTATGAGTCATCAAAAATGTTGGCCATTTTTGGCCCACATATTAAAGTTCTTGCATGGTTTGATGAAGAAGTGGATCAAAGGTTTGAAAGAGGATCCAAGCAAGGTTTTCTAAGGATCCAACAATATTGTTCAAGGATAAGCCTGCAAGCCAGAAGCTAAGTGCAATTTTTATTATTCAGCTAAATCTTTACTTGTTCATTCTTTCAGACTTTGTAGGGACTAAGTGTTTCTTTTCCTTCGAGACCCTTTTTGGCTAAGTGTTGAATTATTTCAGACAAGTTGTTTGAGTCAAAGTTTTTGAAGGGATATTTCTTTCGGACAAAATGTCTGAAGCAAAAAATAAAGACCTTTTCTTTCAGGAAAATTATCTCGAACATTTTTCCCAAAGGGTAGCTCTTTAATGGTCCTCTTCAAAGTTTGAAGGGTTCTTTCCAAGATTCTAAAAGCTACTTTCCTTTTGGAAAAGATATTTTCAAGGTTTCTTAAATACCATTTCAAGAAAGCTGAAAGGTTCTTTACAAAATTCAAAAAGGTTCATTTCAAAAACTTTGAAGGGCACTTGTTGGGAAAAGGAGTCATTTTCAAGAAAGTCAAAGGGTAATTTTCTTTTAGAAAGGGAATTCCAAGTGAAAAAAAATGGCACTTTATAAATTATTTCGAAGGTCCATTTTCGAATAAAATTGTTCAAGGCCAAAGAAAATGGTTAATTCTTTCGAGTGATTTGTTTGCGAGCAAATAGTCCAAAGAAATGGTCAAAAACAAAAGTCTGAAGGAATTAATGATGGACCCACAAATGTCAAGTTTGATCCTTTGCAAGTAGCCATTACCTTTGGTTAAGTTTTTTAAAAATTTCATCAAGATTGCCCCAAGATTGACACTTGTCAAGATCTAACAAGGTGATCAATGGAGAAAAGGCCAAGTTTTCAAAAGGATCATAGTGGGATTTCAATAGCCAATCAGTAGAAAAGGATGAGGATTTCTCCTTTCAACTCTGATGATGTGGTTTACATCTCACATTCATAATATGTAAAGTGTTAAAACTAAGAATAGATGGATCCAGGTGGAGCAACGAACATGCAAAGTGAAGAAGCACACCAAGTTTTAAATGAAAAAGATCAAATCATTTACACTTGGCGGGAACATGCAACGTGACATGGCTCTCTCAACTCCAATCAAGGGAGACTTGAATGCACAAGTGGATTGAGGAGATTTATGGTGATCTTGGATGGCTCATCTCATGGTCAACGCAGTTTTAAGGACATAGTGGTAGTTGCAACCATTTATGACCCCTCTATCCATTTTCTCATTCAAGCCCCCTCTTCTCTCATTCTATTTTGCTATATATAGAGTCTTTTGAGCCTAAAAATATATCCTCATTTTAACAAGGAGAAAACCTATCAAAAATTGTAAGAAAGACCTTTTGAATCAATAAATATCAATTTTTATTTATCTTTTACCAAAAATTGCACTTAGTAAACTTCTGCATGATGGCCTTGTGAAGAAGTGTTCTTCCATGTCCATTGTCCTTCTTTCTTACCTATTTTTAGGTGTTTTCAAATTATTTGTAGGTATGAACTTGAGATCTTTCTACCATTAATATATTCTTGGTGTGAATTTTGGAATTCTTCTTTGCTTCATGTATTACTTGGTGAGCCTAGTTTATGAAACACTTATGCCAATTAACTAGTTTGTGAGGTTGTGTGAGCAAGAATTATCTTATGATGAATTATTGTTTATTTCATGCTTATGTGAGTGTCAAAAAAATTGGTGTATCACCCATTTATCTCTCTTTATTACCCTATACCCCCTCTCTACCTCTTTTCCAAGCAGAAACATTAGTTTAGGTGATCTACCAAGAGGAAACCGGCCTTCTCCAGAGGTTCAACCTCACTACAGGATACCCACAGCCTGAGGTTCCTCTAATATTATTGATGGGAGTGAGAAAGCCTAAAAACCTCTCCCACAAGGGTGAAATTTCATCCTACAATAGTTACACAGACTAAAGGTGGACATGCATAAATTTGATAGAAAGGATCCGCTCAATTGGATCAATCAAATGGAGATTTTTTTTTCTATATATCAAATCCCATATGGACATAAGGTTATATTAACATATTATATCTAAAACCTAAACAATTCATCTATTATAGATGGTTATACACTCAAAATAAGAAGGATCTCAAAGTCACCTAGTCATTTTTATGTAGGAGTTATAGATGCACTATAGTAGTAATGTGATGGAGAATTAATTCAACTAATTAGAAAAGTTAAGATAAATAGGATCAATAAAGGATAAAATTCATCAATTCTAGAACCTCTTCTTGTGAGTGGAGACAATTAAGAATGAGAACCTAAACAACCTATTTCTTGGCTAACTCAAGGACTACATTCAACATGAGGTACACATGTTGAATTTATTTAATCTCTCTAATTCTATTATCATGGCACATAGGGTAGAGGGGAGATTGTTACAGTGTGGAGCTAAAATCTTCACCTAAGGCAAACAGGAGGAGGAGGTTTCTGAGCTTGATAGTCGCCGGCGTCGACAGGCCACAACTGACGTTGATCAAGGGAGCGCAGAAGGAAACCGGCATTGGCAGGAGATTGGCCGGTGTCGGTCACCTCCAGTCAGGCAGGGACCGACGTCGGTCGCCTGTGGTAGTCAGAACTGTTGTTGACGAACAGTCAGTTAAGTGAACGCATTGTTTGCATGATGAAGACCAGTTCGAGTCTTTGAGCCGCCCGTCTAAATTAAGTGTATGCATGAGATCTATATAATAGACTCATGGGCTGTATTGTTAAGTGTTGAACTTGTAGAACCCAAGTGTGGAGCTTGGAGAGTTCTTCCCATGGTGGAATCAAGTAGGATTCCCCATGTATGTAAGATCAGGTTTGATATGCAGGGTGTTGTAGGATCATGGAGGAGATCTACATGTGATAAGCAAGATCAGGTTGGTCTGTGGGAGATGTGTGAATGTGAGGGTCAGAGAGGAGATCGGCGGGGGAGCTAGATCCAAGGTGACAGCAATACATCAGGAGCAAGATCATGGTGAGATCTACTTGGAGTACCGGTTCGTACTCAATTGTATAGATGTACAATGAGGTGAACAACAGCTTGTGTTAGCTGTGTGTTGTGACCTATGAGAGAAGATTACTCAGGTGGGAAGATTACTTGGAGCCCTTGAGGTGTGGAAGGCCTTGTAGAGGTGGAAGAAGAGTGTGATCTCTTTATTGTAATTTCCTTTGTAATGAGTTGAATACAATTGTGTGTTGCCTCTCATACTCTGTGTTATTTCTCATTGATAATTATTTGTTCTTCTGGGTATTTTCGCATGTTTAAGTTGCTTATACATTGGTAATCATGTGTGCTCTTAAATCTGACAAGTTGTGTCAAAACTTTGGGAAACTTTGGTCCTATCAAATGGTATCAGAGCGAGGTTGGACGTTCTCAGAGCGAGCTTGACTAACAGGTGGTTCAGATCTATTAAGTGTTGTTGATTACAGGTTACTCACAGGGGTTGTTGTTTGAGTGGGAGTATAGCAAGGCAGAAGAATGGAGAAATTCAGACACAGGTGTAGCACCACAGGAAGTGTGGTGGGTTGTCTTCAAGTGGGAGCTTGAAGAGGAATACAAGCCAGGAAGCAGATTAGACAGAGTACTGGTATGGGTACAGGTGCAGCTCTTTATCTCCAAGTGGGATATTGTTAGGGTGTGGAGCTAAAAGCTTCACCTAAGGCAAATAGGAGGAGGAGGTTTCTGAGCTTGACAGTCACCGGTGTCGGCAGGCCACAACTGACATCGGTCAGGGGAGCGCAGAAGGAAACCGGCATCGGCAGGAGATCGGCCGGCGTCGATCACCTCCAGTCAGGCAGGGACCAACGTCAGTCGCCTGTGGCGGTCAGAACTGCTGTTGACAAACAGTCAGTTAAGTGAACGCATTGTTTGCATGATGAAGACCAGTTCGAGTCTTTGAGCCACCCGTTTAAATTAAGTGTATGCATGAGATCTATATAATAGACTCATGGGCTGTATTGTTAAGTGTTAAACTTGTAGAACCCAAGTGTGGAGCTTGGAGAGTTCTTCCCATGGTGGAATCAAGTAGGATTCCACATGTATGTAAGATCAGGTTTGATATGCAAGGTGTTGCAGGATCATGGATGAGATCTACATGTGATAAGTAAGATCAGGTTGGTCTGCGAGAGATGTGTGAATGCGAGGGTCAGAGAGGAGATCGATAGGGGAGCTAGATACAAGGTGACAGCAATACATCAGGAGCAAGATCATGGTGAGATCTACTTGGAGTACTGGTTCGTACTCGATTGTATAGATGTACAATGAGGTGAACAATAGCTTGTGTTAGCTGTGTGTTGTGACCTATGAGAGAAGATTACTCAGGTGGGAAGATTACTTGGAGCCCTTGAGGTGTGGAAGGCCTTGTAAAGGTGGAAGAAGAGTGTGATCTCTTTATTGTAATTTCCTTTGTAATGAGTTGAATACAATTGTGTGTTGCCTCTCATACTCTGTGTTATTTCTCATTGATAGTTATTTGTTCTTTTGGGTATTTCCGCATGTTTAAGTTGCTTATACATTGGTAATCATGTGTGCTCTTAAATCTGACAAGTTGTGTCAGAACTTTGGGAAACTTTGGTCCTGTCAGAGATTCCTAACCAAGTATACATTGATTCACTAGAATCAAAGATAATAGCACCCCTATACCATTATTTCCTCAATGTACCAGGTTAATGCCTTAAAATTTTGAAGAAAAAGGGGAAAATGGTTATGTTTTCACTGTGATAGCATATACAATCAAGGACACATATGTGTTGAAAATAAGTTGTTCAACATTATGAATGCTAATGAAAAAGAAGAGGATGAAGATGAAGTATTAGAGGTTGTTGATGAGCTAGAAGAGGAGTTAAGAGATTCCCAAACATCTCTTTCCATGTGATTTTATGTATTATCACCCCACAAACCCTCAAGGTGGTGGGTTTATTGAAAAAATTGGTGGTGACTATATTTATTGACTCAATAAGTACTCATAATTTTTTCAATGATAAGTTGGTTTCATGTTTAAACTATTTTGTTTATTTAACACCATAATTACAAGTCATAGTTGTGGATTGGGGTACCATTAATTGTTCATTAAAATTCTTGTTGTAGGCTAAAACTACACCCTTTGTGGGAGAGTTTCTCAGGCTCTCTCACTCCTAGTTATAATCATTGGGACAACCTTAGGATGTGGGTATCTTGTAGTGAGGTTGAACCTCCAGATAAGGCCGGATTCCTTTTGGTAGATCACCTAAAACTAAAGTTAAACTAATGCTCCATGGGAAAAAGGGTTAGAAAGGAGATAAGGGCTCCTAAGGAAGCTAACCAGATGATGCACCAAAATAAAATGGGAAACACCATAAGCTTGAACCCACACTAGTTCTGTAGATGACAATACTGACTTACACAACCTCAAGATCAAGTTGGTTGCATTAATATTTCATGGAGGTTTAGGAAGCAATGAATGAAAACAAAGAGGAGTTATAAGACTCACTAAAAATTCACATCAATGGCGGAAAGAGCACTCAACCAGACTAACAAACAACATTGAAAAACTCCCTAAACAAGGTCAGAAAGGAGGACCATGGATGAGGAAGATTCTATTTCACACAATGCCATAGTGCACAACTCAATAGACACAAATCCAAGGCAAGAGATAGGCAAATAAAATCCTTTATTGCATTAAGAGGTAGTTCTTACAAATGCTTAACAAGGTCAAACCTAATCAAGCTAAGTATATTTTACAATATCTCAAAGAGTGTCCCATCTCCTAGAGAGATGAAAAAGTATAAAAACTGGGAACCCATCCAAAATGGAAAGCATCTAATATATATATATATATATATATATATATATATATATATATATATATATATATATATAAATGGGCTCAGAGAAAGAAAAGGGTTCATGGGAGTAAGTAAAACTGAGAGAAGAGGTCATCGATGATCGGGACCCTTGTTGTTGTACTTGAGCTCTCTTGCATTTAAAGCGTATAACTACCTTGACCATGAATGAACCATCCAAGATCACTGCAAATCTCCTTAATGCCCTCATGCATTAAAGTCCCTTCCTTTTAAACTGATAGAGCCATATCAAAGGTAGCTGCATGTTCTCGCCTGATGTGAATGAGTTGATCCTTGCATTTAAAACTTAGCGTGCCCCTTTTGCCTTTGCATGTCTTGCCTGAAAAAGGATGAAATCCCTATTCTCTAAATCAAGACTTATCCATGCTACCTCTAATCAAGTGGCCACTTGTCAGAGGTGAGATCCATATTGAAGGATAAAGGCTTCTCCATTAATTTGCACCTACCAACTCCTACTAGTCACTTGGGCTTTCCTTTATTTTGATTGGTCGTTAAAAACTAACTCAGATCCTTGATTCGCACCATTGATCTACCTGACATGGATGCCTGTGATTTGTTGATCTCCTCCTATTTGGATGGGCTTATGCCATTTGTCTCTAACTAATTATCCCTCCAAATTTGCTGACTATTTGACTATCATTCATGTCATTGATCTTTTATCGTGAGATCTTGACAAGTTTCAAGCTCGCGGCAATCTTGACAAACCCTTTGATATTTTGAATAGCAATGGCTACTTGTAGGGGCTCAAATTTTGACATTTGCATGCAAGTCTATTCCTTGAGTTATTTCCTTCAGACATTTCCTTTCGGGCAATTTCTATGAACTTTTTGTTTATCACTTTCCCACAGACAATTTGTCTGAAGGAATTCATGTCTTCAGACTTTATAAAAATGCCCTTCGGGCTTGTGAAATGGTCCCTTTCCGATAGGAAGGTACCCTTTGGATTTTTAAAGTGTCCCTTCAAAATTTTGACAATAAACTTTCCCAAAGGGAAAGATCCCTTCGGGTTTCTTGAAATGGACTTTCCTGAAGGGAAAGAGCCCTTCAGAAATTCTGAAATGATCCTTCAGCATTTTTGCAAATGAACTTTTTCAAAGGGAAAGTGACCCTTCAAAAGAATTGAAATGGTCCTTCGGCATTTGAAAATGACCTTTGCCTTTAGAAAAATTCCTTTAGAAAGTTTTCAAAAGACCCTTCAGGATTTCTAGAAAAGTCCTTTTCTTGCGAAAAGAATACCTTTGGGAATTTTGCAAAGGACCATTTTATTGAAGAGTTACCCTTCAAGAAAATTGTCTTGGACAATTTTCTCAAAGGAAAAGGTCTTTTCATTTTGCTTCGTACATTTTGTCTGAAAGAATTATCCCTTTAGAAAACTTTGCCTTGGATAAATTGTCTGAAAGAATTCAACATTTAGCCAAAAAGAGTCTCGAAAGAAAATAACACTTAGTCCATGCAAAATTTGAAAGAAAGAACCAGTAAAGACTTTGTTAAATAAAAAAAATTTGCGCTAAGATTTTCCAAGGTCTGTATGTTCTTTTGATGGAGTCTATAGCTTTTCTGATGGAGTCTATAGTTTTTTCGATGGAGTCCATAGCTTTTCTGAACTCACGCTTGAAATGCTTGAACTACTTGGTTTTGCCATGAAAACTGCTCAAGAACCTTTTTCTTTGCTATGCAGACCTGTCCCTTAGAATTTGAAAAAATACACTTTAAGCAATCTTAAAGTGTTTCAAAAGCTTTGTGAGAACTGTAAGATCTCTCTAGTCCACTCATTTCATCTGAAACATCTATTCATTTTCTCATCCATTAGCAACTTGATCCATCTGGATGTAGCTTGGTATGTGGGCCAAATTTTGGCCAACAATTCCATAGCCTTAAACTCACTCTGGGGGACCACATCTTTAATATCCCTATGTTTTTCATTCACATGGTGGAGCTAATTTTTAATGTAATTCAAATGGCTCACAACCTTAAGAAAGATTCAAGATGAACTTCTAGGAAATTTTCATGCATTTTTTGTTCATAAGCAAAGAGATTTGATTGGAGAGGGTTACATGTAAGGTCCCCACAATTGGTAAGCTCTCATCAATTGCAAAAGGTGTTCAAAAAGGGATCAATTGGGATTACAGCACAATTTTTTTTAGTGGAATAAAAATAATCAAATGTGCATATACTACAATATCTTCAGGCAAAGGTGGATAAACATTCAATAGTTTTTATTGAAATGCATAAATAATTGTTGCCTAAACAAGATACTTCTTCCAAAATGTATCCATTTAAGGCATTTTATGGTTACTAGCGACCATCCATCACCTCATCCTCGAAGGTACAACCATGTGTTTGATCGATCAAGGAACACATTCAACACAAACATGTGTTGACTAAGTCAACAAATCTACATGAGTCAATGAAAACAAACACAATATTTCATGTTTCACATTTTCTCCAGAATATTCCCATCCACGCAAAGTTACCCTTAAGGAATAAGGAAGAATCATCTTGGAACTAGTGGATATTATCTAAACTTGATTCAAGATGTTGCAAACTAGAGTGATCACCAAGTGTATTATCAAGTGGAAGAACTTTCTAAGAGAGGATGTGACATGGGAGGGTGAATATTTTATATAAAAGCATCCACAGATGGTCAACATTGAGGACACCGTTTGTTCAAAGGAGGGGTGCGGGATGTGGGGTAGAGGAGGGGTGGGGAACATGTTATGCCCTTAACGTGTTACACCTATTAGGTTATATATGGCAAACTTATGGCTAAAATAACCTTTAACTTAATCATATGATCATTTCTATATCTTCATATTGGTAGTAAGGTAAGCCTATAGAGTATGCATAGCCTAAGTAGGGTATATATAGGAGGTAGTGGTGAGTATTAGAGCATCATATTGTGAATTTTATTTCTATTGTAAGGTTGTGGAGGTTGTCCCCTCTAAGTGGATCAATCATAAATTTTGATATTATGTTTTTATTTTAATCATATTATGAGCTATTTTTATAATTATACTTGCATGGTTTAGTGATTTCATTACATACTGAAGGATTTAGATGTATTTGAGTGGATATTAAAAATCATCCCATTATTGTAATTACAACTGATCATATGTGGAAACACTAATTTGATATATATGTAAGTAATTTATTTGTTTAATCACCTACATTAACATCTTAGACTCATATCCAAGATTAGATGACTTTCAATAAATAAAAAGAAGGAAAAAAAAATGGGAACGGTATCACAGGGGAGTACATTTCAAGCAATAATTAACGAAATCAAGACCAAGGCTCTTTAAAAGTGGAAAACTCAGGGATGAAAATAGGGAATTAAGGAAAAAATAATCTTGGTTCACCACCTACTATATTGCTTCCTATTAATGAGATAAAACCCAAAGAGGAAGGGGAAAGAAAAATGAAAAATTATAAGAGAAGACAATGGATCAAAATTCTGATTTGGGTGAGAGGGATCCCCGAAACACTCATACTCTCATAGAAATTATGCAAGGTGGGAAAAAACTAAAAATTAAAGAATGATTTTGGGATCTCTAAAAAAGGACTAAAAAAAGAAATGCCATCTCAAGAGTTTAATCCCGATATCTCAAGGGAAACAACCTCAAATAGATTCAGTCATTGAAAAAGCTCGAGAAGACATATCAATATGTTCCTAATTATATGCATATCTTAAACACAAAGGTTTGAATGGATATTGGACTATGGAATCCAAATATTTTAAAGTTACAACAAACAAAATGCCTAGAAGCTAATATTCTTGATTGGAGCCCAAATCTATGAAAGGTTGCAGAGTTAATGATGGTGGATACCTTTGGCTAGTCTAGAGGTCTTGCCATTGCTTGAAACCCCAAAAAACTAACGTGCAATATGGTAAGTAAAAATAGGAACTAGATTTGTGTTAAAATGAATAGAGATTTAGTGATTTTTCTTTCTATTTAATTAAAATTTATAATCCAAACCCCACAAGAGGCAATAAATAATATCAACACTTTGGCAAGATTTCCCTATTGATGCATGGGTTCTTGGTGGCGACTTCAATGCCATTCTTGGTCCTCATAAAAAGAAGGGTGGATCTATTTTTTTGAATGAACAAGACAAAGATATCTTTACTTTCATATAGAATGATAATTTGTGGGATGTCAACCCCAATAGAAATATTCACACATGGATGAATAAAAAGTGTGGAGAAGGTACTATAGCAAAAAAACTTGATAGATTTATCTTGAATGATAAATGGAATGAAGACAAAATCTATATTAAATTGGTTATCCTCCCCAATGTTGGATAATATCATGGGCCGATTCTTCTCAATATTAAAAAAGAAATCAAAAGGTTTTTGACCCCCTTCATATTTGACACCATATGGCTCCTTCACACAGATCTTAAACCCTTGATATAAAATTGGTGGAAAGAGTGTAAGCCTACCACGTCAAAAATGTTCATCTTCGTTAAAAAACTCAGTTATACAAAAGAGAAGATAAAAATATGGAATAAAATGGTATTTGGAAACATTTTTTTCACAAAATCAAAGTATTGTAAAATACGTGGAAGATATCAAAAATGAAGTGTAGATGGGTGTCAATGAATCCCTCCTAGCGAACGAAAAATAAGGTATGGAAGAACTACATATGATATTTGTCATAGAGGAAATTTATTGGCAACAAAAATCTATATCCCTTTGGCTCAAAATACTAGATTCTTCCATAAATCAACCATTTTGAATAGATTTAAGGGCTCTATCATAGAGATTATGACCGCACAAAGTATCGCTTTGAATAAATGAATTGCTAATTATGTAGGAACCTACTAATTATTTTTAAAATGTCTTAAAGAGAGGTAACTCATGCCATCATGCTCAAGGTAAATTGTTATTCAACATTCCTAAACGTGTTAATGACCAAGATAACTCTCTTCTCTTGAAACGGACAATTATGGAGGAAGTGTAATTTGTTGTTAAGAATATGTAGGGTGACAAGGCTCTTGGCCAAGATGACTTTCCTATTTCTATTTTTCAAAAAATGTGGGAGACAATTAAAGTTTATTTTTTGGATGTTGTTAATGAATCCATCTCTTCAAAGAAATATTATATGAGCTAAGCACCACTTTTCTCATGTTGATTCCTAAAACAAGATAGGGAAAGTACTTTGACTCTTGTCGGCCAATCTCTTTGTGCAACATCTCCTTCAAAATTATTGCAAAGGTGTTAGCAAATAGACTAGTCTTCTCCTTCCAAGAATCACATCTAAATAACAAAGAACCTTTGTCCAAGAAAGACAAATTTATGATAGCATCATCCTAGCCCACAAAACCATGCACTCCATAATAAAAATAAAAAAGTTCAAGAAGTTTATCAATCTGGATATCATGAAGGTCTATGCCTAGGTTAATTGGGAATTTATACAAAGAGTTATGGAAAATTTTGGTTTTTGTAAAGATTGAAAATGTGATCTTATCATGAACTGTAGAAGAACTCCCTTGTTCTCCATCCTAATAAATGGTTTTCCAGCTAGTTTCCTTAGATACCAAAGAGGGATTAGATAAGGAAATATGCTATCTCCATGCTTATTTATTATTATGGCGAAAGATTTGGGAAGGGCCTTAAAAAATGTTGTAAATCGAAATAGAATACAAGATCTCTAGGGTATCATTCAAGACCAACTCACACATCTCCAATTTGTTGATGACACCTTCCTAATGTCGGTTACCACTCTAAATGACGCTAAGGAGATCAAGAGGATCTTGAACACCTATCAACATGCTTCTAGTCAATGAGTAAACAATCAGAAACCAAATATATATATATATATATATATATATATATATATATATATATATATATATATATACTCCTTTTTGTGTTCATATTAGATTAATATCTATCTTGGAATTTTAAATTGGGAATCTCCCTTCACTTATCTAAGAGTCCTCTTCTTTTCGGGTAATGGGAATGCTTGAATTTGACAAGGAATGAGTTCTAGCTTTAGAAGAAACATTGAGAATTGGAAAGGAACATGGATTTATTAGGGAGATAAACTTCAAATTTTAAAAGCAGTGCTACAAGCTATCTTGATTTACTTGTTATCTATATTGAAAGTTCCTTCAAAAATTCCAAGGAATTGGATAGGATTCAGAGTAAGTTCTTTTGGGATGGCAACAAAGAAAAGCATAAATTCCATCTTGTCAAATAGAAAACCATTACTAAATAGAAAGAATTTGGGGGGCTTGGTCGACAATCATCTCATCAACTGAATATGGCTTATGGGGCTAAATTGATTTAGCACATTTTTACTAAAATTGATAAAATTTGGAGTTGTGTGTTCATCACAAATACTTTAACTATATTAATCCTATGCCAATCTTTACCAATAGAATATCATACGAAGGATCAATTGTGTGGAAGTTCATTGTCAAATCCAAAGAGATCATTGCTAATGATTTATTCTAGGACAATCGAGAAGGAAAGGAAGCAAAATTCTAGAATGTTATTTGGCTATAGCCCATCCTTATTAGTGCTCAAGAAGGCATAGCTATTAAAAAAGGGTGCGCTGAAATCCACATAGGATATAAGGTGGATGATTACCTAATAGAGAGAAAATATGAAATCAATCAGGATAGGAAATGGAAACATCTAATGACTATCATCCCCCAATACTATACATCTCTTATCCACAATCTAGAGGGATCTTGAAACTACGAGGTAAGAAAGGTAAAAACAAACTTATATGAAATGGATCCACAAGTGGAAACTACTTGGTTAAAGATGTACATAACTCCATTTTTAACAGTCTTCAAACACAATTTTGTGGCTAGCATGTCAAGATAAAATTTTAACTTGGAATAATCTAATGAAGTGGGTTTTATTAGACCTTCCTAGTGCCCCCTTTTTATTAGTCAATCAAAAATGTCAATCACATGTTGCTACATTGTGATTATGCTTGGAACTTGTGGTAAAAAATACAACATGAATTTGAATAGCTGAATCCTCTCCCAGCCAAATTGGCAGAAATGATTATACAAAGGCCTTATATCTATGAGCCTAAAGAGAGGAAAATTCAATGGTCTCTCCTACATTGGCTCTTATGGAATGAAAGAAATAAATTCATCTTTCGGGGCATATTTGCTGGGACCAAACAATTATGGAATAACATCCGTGTGAAAATAATAGTTTCATCCTAGGCATGGGTTTCTAAGCTCTCTCTCCAAAAAGGAAAAAAAATGTGAACCGAATAGGAATCAAGTGGGTTCTTCCACCTAAGGATGTGATCAAATTTGATTGTGATGGGGTGGCTCATAGTCATCTAAGCATGGAGAGAAGTGGTGGCATATCACATGATAGTGAGGGGAGTTTATTGGTTGGCTTTGCTCATTGGCTTCATCCTATTACTAATAATAAAGATAAACTTATGGCTCTTAGCATTTTTTTGCTCATTACTATGAAACTTAAGTGGCATAACATCATTTTTGAATGATATTCTCTACTAAGTATTGAGGCAGTGGATAAAATAAAATGTAATAAATGGAAACTCCATGATTCTTTTGAGGAAAATTTAGAACTTAAAAGTAAAATCCCCATATGTACTTTTAGGGACTTCTTTAGGGAAGGTAATAGGGCCGAAAACTCCCTAGCTCATATTGGAGTTGAAGGAGATCCTATTTGACAACAAATATGGAATAATCAAGAGGAAAAATTGCTCTGCCTTGAACTCAAAAACTTATCAATGAAGAGAAAACCTTGGATCAAGGCTCAAGCTTTTCTTATGATTCATTTATTTGTATGGTTTCCCTCAAAGGTTATGGTTATAGACTTTATTACTTCAAAAAGTAGATCAATAATCCTTGTACTCTATGGTATTAAAGGGCAGCCTCCTTTCCCTAGCCTTCATTGTATGTACTATGACTAGTATGCATATTCATATCATGTTTTTTAATCTGACCATGTCATGTCCCCTTTTTTATCATGGAACCATTAAAAACCCTTAGGCTTTTTTAGTTTCCCAAGGGCTAAGGGAAAAAGGAAGAAGAATGGAAACACTTGGGGTTTCTAAAGATAAATTATAAAAGTACTTTATTATTCTAATTTTTACTTAAGAAGGGGACATTTGAAGGTCATGGGCACTGAAGTGATTAAGTGAAAGCTTATAGAAAAAAGGTCATTTTAATATTTGAATAATTTTCACTTAAGAAGGGGATATTTGAGGGTCATGGGCACTCAAGTGATTAAGTGAAAGCTTATAAAAAAATGTCCTTTTAATATTTGAATTGTTTTCCCTCCTTTTTGGATGCAACCCTTTGGAGAAAGGCTATAAAGGTCAGAGGGGATCTTATGGAGAGGTTCATGTTATTTTTGATAATTGAATTCTTCAAATCTTAAGCACAAAAACTTAGAATTTGCCTCGAAGATGGAATCCTTTCAATGTTGTTTGGAACAAGGACGAAAACCCTTGATTTCAGATCTAGGGCAACTTCACAAAGATGATGTATTAAGCAATATTGGCAGCAAAAGGGTGTTTTCAACACCATTTCTCTAGTTGCAGGGGGGAGATCAAGTTGGTGGGTTGAAAGAGTTGATTAGGAGTTGGTATTAGGGCATCAAACTACTAAAGAGTTTAGGGCTTCACTTTTAGGAGCAATGAACCCTTCTTAGGATTGAGCGTAGGTCTTTCAAGGCTTAGTAAGGTCTTTTGGTGGGTGTGGAACAACCACACAATATTCTAGTATTTTTATAATTATATTCCAATAATATTACATTGGAAATTTCAATTTTGTGGATCTTATTATGGCTGGAATTATTATGTATTTTTCCCATAATTTTAGAATTAAATAATAGTATTTTGTGATGAGTTTGGTCTCTTTACAGTATTTTGAATTTTGTTACAATAGCTAGGGTTTTCATAGAAATCAGATTATAAAATAATTAATAGAGTTTCAAGAGAAATCCTTATTTTTAGTTGGTAGCCCAAAAAGGGACATTTTAGTGGTAGCAAGGCCAAAATCTTGGTTAGCTATAGGGTTTGGAATTGTTTACAATGGATCCTATTCAGGAGTTGTTGATGCATGTGTAGAAAAGAAATAGGGATAAAATGAAGAGATAAGATATTAAGTATCAATTTGTGCAATAATTTACTATTAGCAATGCAACCCTAACATCCTTCAAGAAAAGGTGAAGGAATTATCATATTCAAAGGGCACGGTTAGAGGGGAAAAAAAAAGAAGACGATGACAAACTTATGGCCTTTGATGAATATGAGAGGATGGATGATATGAAGGCAACCTATAACACCTTGAAAAAAAATTTAGTGGTGTACACAAGGAATAAAAGTAGAAGGAAAAATCAGAAAGATCCTCTAACAAATTGTCGTAGAGATCCATCACTAAAAGAGGGCACCAATTTAGATGTGAAAGGGGTTAGTGAGCAGTAGAAAGTTGGTATATTGAAGCCCTTTGAACATCAAAGGGACAACACTTTGGGGCATCCTAGGGTTGTAACTTCAGAACATCAAAAATCAAACTTTTGGGGGAAGCAAAGGGGGATATAATTGGAAGACATCAATGTTGTAGAGCCAATCATTTTGGGACAGCCAAGTATTGTTTTTTTTTTTTTAGTACAAAAAATCAGATATTTTGGGTAAGGTGAGGTTTTACATCAAGCTTGTGGGCAGAAAAAAGAGCTGCAAATGATAGATAATGAAAGGGAAGAACCAAGGGAAGAGACTTTAGAGAGTATGAAGGGAACAAGTTAGCCTCAATAAGAAAATTTTAAATCTTTTGAAGTAACCAGAGTTGAGAAAGAAGAACACAAGCCCTATAAGGTAGAAATATTTTAGAATAACTCTATGGAAATATACATTGTAGAAGATAAGGTTGATGTCTGCATTGATTCTAAGAAATTCATTTTTATTGCATAACACTAGTTTTCATGAGGGAGGTTGGAAAAAATAATTGTTGGTAACAATTGAGAGGAAAGTACAAGTCCTAACAAGGTTGGACAACACAAAGGGGTTTCTTGAAAGATTAATGCAAAATGTGGAGAGGGAACACTTAAGAAAATTGTCACTATTGTGGATTTACATACAATCAAGGATGCAATGGAAACAACAAAATCAAAATATCTTCATGTAATCAAAGAAAAGGAGGTGGCCATTAAATGTGCAAATGAGGCCTTAAATGCTCATAAGACAATGAAGCTTATGGTTGATAAGCTTACCCTTGAGCTTGAATCAACCAAAGATTCCTTGAAAATAGTCAAAGGGCACTTCTTGAGGAAAAAAATTAGATTGATGTTGCAATGAAGTTTAAGGAGTAAGAGAATAGAGTAAGGGCAAGGGAAATCAAGCAAGTAATTGGTGAGTTCATTAGACTCCAAGAAGACTTTGATTTAGGATATTTTTTAGAAAATTCAAAAGTTGCAAATGTAGAATTTGAGCAAAGAGATAAGAATGACTTCCAATATTTTGACAATCCACTCTTTGAGATGGATGTTGAGATGGATCAAAGTACATATTTTATTTGGGATCTAGGGGAAACTTTTAGACTGTGGGAAAAGGCTACAATTTATGAGTTTGGGCAGCCACCACCACCAAGAGGGATTCACCCTACTTCATGTTTGGTAAATAAATTGAATTCTTGAAATTGTTGTTCCTTGAATAATGTTAATAAGATAATAAAATTTGAGAGAGGACAACCACTAATGTATGTTGAAAATCATCTAATTCCTTGCTTAAGAAGCATGGAAAATTCTGAAAATAATGAATTCAGGTATGTCCTGGATTAAGAAAAATGTCAAATTATGGATGATAGTTGAAATTATGAGATTTTCACAAGAAAAAGGCCCCTAACACACTTAGAAAATTCTAAGTTGTACATACCAAATGGGTTTGTTTCTTGCACTCAAAATTTTGAATTTTGCATGGTAACAAATTCTGAAAGTAATGAGGAAGAAATTTTTGAGAAAAAGGTAAAAAATCAACGTATTACATGCATTGAAAATTCTAGGAAAATTGGTATAAGACAATCCTTCGCACATTTTGAAAATGTTGAGGAAAAGTGGTCCGTCACTCATAACATAAGATTGGAATTCATAAAAAGGGAACTGCCCCTCCAAGAAATGAAACCTTGGTCCTTTTTAGGTAAGATGAGGATCCCAAATGCTGTGAATTTGGTGATGGGATAGCGAGAGGGCAAGCCACAAAAATATGATTTGGTGTCATGGTAAGGCCACACGCTTTACCAAAAGGTCAACAATGAAGGTATGCTTCTAAAAAATATTAGCTTTAATTATTGTAGGCAAATTATTAAGACATACCTTGTGATGGACAAGGAAGCATTGAGGCACCTTGAGAGGTTCTGGGCTACACCTCCCCTCCCCCAAGAAACCACTATTGCAAGGTACACACACAAGAAGAGTGACATAAAGGGCAACCTTGATACATTTTCCCATAGTATTATTCATGATTGTTCTAGCAACTTTGAGGTGAGTTGTACACTCATACCATGTTCCAGAAAGGTAAGAAGCATAAGAAGACTTCCAATGGATAGATGGGGAGCAAGTAGCTTCAAAATTTTTGGTGAGAATAAGGTTGTAAACTTCAATCACAACCCTATAAACTCCAAACACAACAATACCTTGAGGATATTTCCCTCCAAGATAAGGGAGCACATGAATATAAGAGTGGAAGATTGGATCACAACCCTTATGAGGAAGCTTTCAGCCCTTAGGGTGTTTGGAATTGTATGCTTGAAGAATGATTTTGAGTGGACTAACAACTGTTGTGTGTTCCATAATGAAAGCTACAATAGGGGAAACCACTTGTTTGAGAAAGGTTTAATCTTGATGGCTATTCTGAAGAGTACAAACAGTTGGTCCATGCCTAGAAATGAAAGGTATAATCATGGTATACTCTTTCACCATGTTGACCATGACAGTCCCAATTCATTTATTGTGACTTTAAGGGTTTCCAGATGCATGAAAAATGTTGATTGTAGGATGACATTTCAAAAGGATGAGTTATGGTTGGATAAGTCCCTATTTTGGAGTATTAAGAAGTCTGATTTGTGTGCAAATAGCCAATTAATCATAGGAAAAATGGCTGACTTGGTCATGACTTTTGCAATTTCAAAGGGTTATTGGTTGTTGGGAGGCAAGGAATGGATAACGAACACCTTGGGGAAGATTGTCAAGTATGCAAGCAAGGAAAGGGAGTGGAGCCACCCTCGCATGGAGCATGAAGGAAGAAGATCCTCCATTTTGACTAACATGTTTGCGTCTTGTATAGGTGTTTCTAGGTGGATATTCCAAGCCCATATTTCTAGCAATCAACTTGCTAAAACAAATGTTTCCAACCCCTACATTGCTACAAATTAAGGGAATCTTTCTTGTTTTATCATCTTGTTGGGAAGCCTAGGTGCAAGGCCTCAAGGGAGAAAATGAAGAGGACAATGTATTGTCGTTGTATCATTTCCAACTTGAGTGGGCAGCTAAGAGTCTTCAAGTACAACATGAAAAGGCTTTAACAGGGGGCCTCCCTTCAATGAGAAGAAACGAGAGTTGAGATTTGTATGGGGAAAATTGTTGGGACAACTCCATGGATGTTGTTATTGCTTGAGGACAAGCAGTTTTAGGTGGAGAGGATTGTCATGTCCCCCTTTTGATCATGGAGCCATTAAAGACCCTTAGCCTTGTTTTGATTCCCAAGAGCTAAGGGAAAAAGGAAAAAAAAAAAAAGGATACACTTAGAGTTTCTAAAGAGCAATTATGAAAGTGCTTTATTATTTTAATTTTCACTTAAGAAGGGGACATTTGAGGGTCATGAGCACTCAAGTGATTAAGTGAAAGCTTATAATAAAATGCCCTTTTAATAATTGAATAATTTTCACTTAAGAAAGGAACATTTGAGAGTCATAGGCACTCAAGTGATTAAGTGAAAGCTTATAAGAAAATGTCATTTTGATATTTGGATAATTTTCACTTAAGAATGAGACATTTAAGAGTCATGGGCACTCAAGTGATTAAGTAAAAACTTATAAGAAAAGGTCCTTTTAATATTTGAATTGTTTTTCGTCTTTTTCGGACGCACCCCTTTACGAAAAGGCTATAAAGGTAAAGGGGAAGGCTTGTGGAGAGGTTCATGCTATTTTTGATAATTGAATTCTTCAAGTCTTAAGCACGTAAAGCTAGACTTTACCTTGACGATGAAATCTCTTCAAGGTTGTTTGGAACAAAGATGGAAACCCTTGATTTCAGATCTAGGACAACTTCACAAAGAGATTGTATTGAGCAATATTGTCAGCAAAAATGTGTTTTCAACACAATTTCTCTATTTGCAGGTGGGGCGATCAAGTTGGTGTGCTGAAAGAGTTGATTGGGAGTTGGTTTTAGCATAGTGAACTGCTAAAAAGGCCAACGATTCACTCTTGGGAGCAACAAACCCTTCTTATTAGTGCCTATTACGGTCTTTTGGTGGATGTGGAACAAACACACAATATTATGATATTTTTGTAATTATTTTCCATCGATATAACATTGAAAATTTCTATTTTGTGGATCTTATTGTCATTGGAATTATTGTGTATGTTTTGCATAATTTTTTGAATTAAATAATAATATTTTGTGATGATTTTGGCCTCTTTATAGTATTCTAAATTTTGTTACAACAACTAGGGTTTTCATAGAAACTAGAAAATAAAATAATTGCTAGGGTTTAGGGAGAAAAGCTTATAAGAAAAGGTCCTTTTAGTATTTGAATAATTTTCACTTAAGGGGACATTTGAGAGTCATGGGCACTAAAGTGATTATGAATGCTTATAAGAAAAGGTCCTTTTAATATTTGAATTGTTTTCCCTTCCTTTTGGACGCATCCCTTTGAGAAATGCTATAAAGGTAAAGGGGGGATCTTGTGGAGAGGTTCATACTATTTTTGATAATTAAATTCTTCAAGTCTTAAGCATAAAACGATGGATTTTAAGGCATATTGTTATTTATGATTTTAGGTTGAAAGATGGAGACGAAGGAGGCTCACTCCCTCCCTCCCTCCGTCAAAACCCTTACTCTAGGGTTTACATTGTATTAGTGTGGATCTGAGGAGCATGACTATGAGGGTGCCGCATGCTGGGGAGGAAGGGTCAGGGAGCCAAGGCTCCTTTGGAGAATCGCTTGGTGTTTTGCTATCTGTTTGTGGGTGTCCCTTGGTTGTGGTGTGGCGATTGTGGTGGTTTGTGACTTTTACGATGATGTTTTTTTGGGTCGATTGCTGTAGTGATGACGATGGTGTTGGTCAGCTTTGTAATGACGACGATGTTGGTGCTCGTTTGTTTTTGCCAACGATGTTTTTTTTTCCCACAGTTTTTTGGTGGCTACGTAGTGAGATGTGGCCGACGATGACCGTGAAGGTGTTTGTTCATAGCATCAAGTGGTCGTCTATTCGGTCTTTGTTGTCCCTTCCCTGTGACTATTGGTTGTGTTTCTTTGTGTTAAGTCGTCACTGTAACAATGACAATGGTTCTTTCTGCTTTTAGGTTTTTTTGGTTTTGTCTACTAGATTTTGTTGACTAGCACGGCTGCCCTTAGGGCTTGCTTTTTATTTTTCCCTTTGTTGGCTTTACCCAGTTAGCGAGGACGTTGTGAAGGTTGGTGCCGTGTTTTTACTAGCCACTTTACTGCATAACCTTCGATTTATTATTTTTAATAATAAAATCATCCTGAAACATTCCAATATTAAACACTAGGTTTGCCTTGAGGACATAATCCCTTCTAGGTTGTTTGGAACAAAGACGAAAACTCTTGATTTAAAGCCTAGGACAACTTCATAAAGAGGTATTGAGCAATCATAGCAGTAAAAAGGTATTTTCAACACCATTTCTCTATTTGCAGGGGGCAATCAAGTTGGTGGGCTGAAAGAGCTAATTGAGAGCTAGTTTTAGGATAGCAAACTGCTAAAAATGGGAGCGATTCACCCTTGGGAGTAGCAAACCCTTCTTAGGGTTGAGCACAAGGCTTTTAGGGCCTAGTGAAGTCTTTTGGTGGGTGTGAAACAACCACACAATATTCTGGGGTTTTCGTAATTATTTTCTAGAAATATTACATTGAAAAATTCAATTTTGTAGATCTTATTATGGTTGGAATATTGTGTATTTTTCTCATAATTTTCAGAATCAAATAATTATAAAGCTTGGGGATGACCTAGCACCTAATTTTTGCCCTGTTTTGAGTGGATTCAAGGGATTAACTCTGAATAATTCTAATGCAATCATCAGCATTATAGCCAGTAGATGGCATTTTTGGCAGTGACACCTGTTCTGGTTCCATTTCTGACTTATTTTTATGCATTCTATGAATTTTTATCGTTCCTTCTCTGCTGTGGGGCAATAAGTGCCTTGAAAAGTATTTCATACTCCATATATAGTGCGCTGTGTAATCCTTCTGAATATCATGCTTTGTTCTCTGTATTAAGTTGGGTAGGGATTGGGTGAAGGTCATAAGCCGCCCATCCCCTTGTCTATATTTCTGGTCTTTTTACATCAATTTGAATCACCTTTAATTAACCCCCCAAAAAAACCATCTTAGAATCCTTCATAAAATTAACCAGCTAGAGATTACAACTGCATCACTTTTTCAAAATATTAAATGGATTGATGCAACCTGCAAACCACGCATTTTCACAATGTGCAAGCCGCCCATTATAAAATGATATAACACATAATGTATATGTCCAGCCATGGCCAAACAATCCAAGCAAATTGTAGTGGGAAAGGGTTAACAATATACCCCACTTTCTAAACAAGCACATGAAAACATTTCCTACTACAAATGTTACTCAGGCAATAAACCTGAAAGCCATAAAACCAGTCGAATAATTTAATAGAATAAATTGCAGAAAGAAAAGACAGCATGACCCTTAAAACCGTTCAAAACTCTAAGCTTCATATTTTTCCATGAAGTCATCATTGAACTTCTTAAAACTGGCCATTACTTCAGGCATATCTTCTTCAGCTGGTAAAATTGTTGTTCTCAAGTGGAAAACCCTGTGCATATCAGATAATATATGAGAAATCCATAGCCATGATGGAGTTTTGAAGACGTGTGAAAGCCATTACAGATATAGAGACATGGAACAAGGAAGATAAAATTAAGATATATTACCCTTCTTTTTGACCAAATCCCGAACCAGGAACAGTAGAAATGCCTGTGGCGTCTAGTAAATTAAGACAGTAAAATACATCTGGAGCTTTTCCAGCTTCTTTTGCAGCTTCTATAGCTCTGGGTGGCAACTTTAATTGTGGAAATGAATACATAGCCCCTAGATCAAACAATCAGTGTCAGTGTGTCATATTTGGAAAAACAGAGAAAGAGATTATTGACAACTGTCATATTTTCCTAAAAGATACCTATGTACTAACCTTCTGTGAAATTGCATACTACATTCCGACAACTATTGAATACATCAGTTATTATGCGAGCCCTTCTCCTCATTGACTCAAGTATTCCCTTGCTGCATGCGTTAAACAAATTCCTTGTTAGATTCCCATCGATCAATAATTGCTGAAAAGAAATGAGTCTTAAATCTCAAAAGTCATGTGAAATTATGGATGTGACCAGTCGATCCATTTACAATTTCAGAGCTCGAAATAATGAAGTCCTACCTAAGCTGTGGACCTTTTTCTTGAAAAGAATATTGTATATTCTCTACTGAAGGTCCGGTAGAGACAACGGCGATTCCTCAATTTGTTCTCACATGTACAGAATAATTTTCAGTGCTAGCAAAGTGCAAGCAAAAGCCAATAACTTTATAGTTAACCTAGAATAATTGCATGTAAAAGCCAAAGACATACTTCTCAAGATTTTTGGGCAAATTTGAAATATCTCAAAATAGGATAAAATACTAAAATCTGGGATTTCTGCCAAACCTTAGTCAAAACAAATATTTTTCTGATTTTTATTACAAACCCTAGTTATTCAAAACCCTTACAAAACTGAAATAAATATTACCAAACCCTACCAACAATTTAACAAATATTCCACTGATTTAGGACATTAAGTCATTCAACCAATTCAGCCCTATTGATGCCACATGCAAGAAAATTACAACGAATTAAATGTTGATTTTTTTTTTAATGTTTTTCTCCAATATGAAAACATGGAAAAATATTCTTAAAAATAGGGATAAATACAGAATTAATTATAGGAAAATTCACAATATTATTTAAGCTTGAAATAGCCTAACAAACTTTCAATCGGGCCTCCCAATCAAGTCGCCCAGCTGTGATTAAATAATTAATTGCTCATGTCAACACACCAAACTCTAGAAGAGGGTTTCCAAGCTTCCAAATGTAGCACAACCCTAGTCAAAGGGGTCTTCAGCGCACAAACCTGTTCGCTGCCCCGGAAATGGCTTCAAACCCTTGCTAAATGATCTCAAACAAAGTCGCCACACTCCTTGACCTAGTCGCCACACTCCTTGACCTAGTCGCCACACTTTGCAAGCAAATCACCACACTCTAGGAAGGGTCCAAACTGTAAATTCCGTCTTTGATGAGCAATTACAACACTTGAACTAGTGCTGCCCTAGATGAGGAATAGGGGTTTTTGTCCCTAAACCTTCCTTGGCCTTGAATGGTTTTGTCTTTAAGTCCTTGGTCAAGCGTTTTCGTGCTTAGACTTGAAAATTCAAATATCATAATATGCATAACCTTTTCACATGATCCCTCACTTGCCTTTATACTCTCCCCCAAAAGGGTGCATCCCAATTTGAGGGAAGACCTTTTTCAAGTTATAAAAATAACACTCCTTATAATCCACTTAAGTGGCTTGGGTGCCCATGACCTTTATAAGACCACAACTTATTTTTTTAAGAAACCCAAAGCATTTCGCTTCTTTCTTTTTACTTTAGCCATTGGGAAACAAATCAAGGTTAAGGGTCTTCAATGGCTCCACGATCAAAAGGGGGACATGACAATCCTCCCTGCTCAAAAATGTTTGTCCTCAAACAATAGCAACATCCAGGGAGCTACCCCAACTATTGGCTTCACATCAATCATGTCCCTTGCCTCCTCCCATGGAAGGAAAGCCTCATATTGAAACCTTTTTCTGTTGTATCTGAAGAAATTTGGCTACCCACCCAAGCGGGAAATGGTACAACAGCAACACATATTCCTTCTTTCCCTTTCCCTTGAGGCCTTGTACCCTAGGCATTCCGAAAAGATAATGAAAAAAGAAGAATCCTTTGAATTGGCAGTATTATAGATGCTGGAAAGGTCTGCTCCAGCAAAGTAGTGCCTATCATTTTAGGCCTTGGTTGCCCACATATCAACACGTGCACAAGAAATAAACACGTTAATCAAATCAGGAGTTCTCCACTTCCCTTTCTTGTTTGCATTTTTGACAATGTTCTCCATATGTGGAGTGGCTGGAAACATGTACGTGGATGCCTTGGAGGGCATAAGAGGGCTGCCCATGCTGTTCACACACTCTAAATCTACCTTTAGACTCAGAATTTTACCATCTAGAAGAACTGAAAACTCCTTTATATTGTTTGAATCCCCCACCTTGCCTTTTGACAATAAACAAGTGCTCGCATATGCAAAAGGGGTGGTGAAATCGGTCACTTCTCTTGTGAATGATTGGCTGCGTGTACATAAATCAAACTTCTTGTGACCTCTCAAGAGGAACTCGATCAACCAAAACTCACTTCTTTGGGGCGTCACCTTGCAATCAGTCTTCCCCATGCAATTGGGGGCTCTCAAGCTCACAAACAAGTGCGCTGGAACTGACATGGACAACATGGTAGAAGAGAGTACCATGGTTGTCCCTCATGCCCCTTCTCCTCCACATGTGCACCTTCGAAAGGGTATTCTTTTGCAGGGTCTCCACACACCCCTCATGACCTTCAATGGACTCTAAAGTCTCCTCCATGATCCAAAGATAATGGTTTACCCTCCTCTATGCAACAATCAATTTCAAATAACTTGAAAATCGTACCTTCCAAATAGAGTGACCAGCCTTGCCATGATTCCACCACACGTCTCTTGCCTTCTTTTTCTTCATTCCATCCTCTTGAGAGGGGAAGTAGTTGTGGTTTCCAAACCACTCCTCCATTCTGAAATTTGAATACTCTTCTTCCTAGCATGCTTCTTCAAACTGGTTTGCATATCCAAGATTTGAATTCTCTCCTTCCTAGCATGCTTCTTTAAACTGATATGCATATCCAAGCTTAACCCTTGCTGTCCTAAAACAAAATTTACACAATGTAGAGCACTCACCATACTTGCAAAGAGCCAAAGTTCCTTGCCTTGGAAGGGCTGATCCCGAGTTTCCAATATCCACATTATTTTGTATGCAAAGGGTCCATCTTCCTCCTCATTCACCGAATTTGCTAGGGGCTGAAGTGAACCAACATTTCTAGATTTTTATGAGTATGAAATACTCTGATTTTGTAATGAAAGCTCAGAAATTTCTGAGTATATTCTAGGCCTATTTCTTATGAAGTTTCAGACCTTCTACCTTCCACAAGCTGAAGATCAACCTTTTCATAAACTTGTTTTGAACCTTTATTTTCAGAATTTGCAAAGTTCATAAAACAAGAAATTAAATGGTCTTTCACATACCTTAGTGTCTACCCGTCCTCAAGTTTTGCCACTGTATTGGTCCTTTTTGAGAAATAACACCATCCAACTTTTGAGCCCCTTACCAAATCAAGTGTGTGATGAAGTTCTACAAGTAGAGGTGACTGTCCCAACTTAGAAAATGCAACCTGCCTTCCTTTCCTTGTTGCCCTTACCAGTGGTCTCTCATGGAAGGTCCCTTCACCCTTGAGGTCACCTTCGAGGGTGACTTATCACTTGAGCCATGCAAAACTATCTCTTTCCCATCCTTCCTCACAAGATGGAGAGGATTTGTGACCTCTTCATCATCTCCTATCTCCGAATTCAAAATTGTCTTCCTCAAAGCATACCTCTTCAAACTTGGATGAACATAATTTTCCACATACTGCTGCCCCAACACAAAATTTGCAAGATTTAGTGCCTTTACCATGCCTAGAGTGGGCTGAGTTTCCACCTTTACCATGCTTAGAGTGGGCTGAGTTTCCACCTTTGTGAGTTGGTCTTTATTGATCATATTTCAAGCTATTCCTTTCATGAACGGACACCAATTAGTTTGTATGCAAGCTGGAAACATATTATGACAGCGATGAATATTCTGATTTTCCACCCAAATATGAATTAGTTTGGCTGAAGTATTCATTCCCTTCGACTGGAACCATTCTCCTGCCTTCCCCAATGATGTAATGGCTTTAAAGAGATCAAACTTGCAGTTATCCAAGGCTGGACATGACAATTCAAAATCTGATTTTGCCAATGTTGGTAACCTAGAAACGAACAACAGCTGCAAGTTTGAAATTGTTGTGCAAAAATATGAAGTTGGAGTATTGTAGGGAATGAAAATACTACAAGGTTGAGAAACCCTTCCCAACTGTTACCCCTTGAGAATTGCTCCTTCACGTGATCAAAAGGCCCTGCCAACCCATTTGTATCAGTGCCAAAAAACTCGGAATTTTTATGACAACAACATTAAGTTTATAAGTCTCACCTGGATCCCACATCCGTATCAAGAATTTTAATTTCTCAATCCTTAAATTTCCTTGGGGATATTCCATCCTCCATTTAGTGCCCTTCATCTTACCTTCATTATTAGCATGATCCTCATTTGATCAAAATATGGTAAGGACATAGCATGGTGGTGATACGATAATTCCTTGTTATGAAGATAATTAAATAGCTTACCTTTAGATGTTGGCCTGAAAATTCTAGCAAGTTGAAAATGAACAATAGTACCTAGAAATTTGACTTTGACCATCAAATGCTCTTCATCATTATGTCAAATGCATTCTTCTTTTTCCTTTAGCTCATGCTCCAAGATTTCCCCTTCTTTCTTCACCACTAAGGGAGAACTCATAACACTACTCTCAACTTGTGATGGCTCAAACTTTGCAAAGTTTGCATGAGGGTTCCTTAATTATATGGCTGGAACAACTTCATCCTTGGATGTTTGACATCCCTCATGTAAAGCTTGTTCTTTCTTTTTCTTGAAGGGTTAAGTTTTTTTTTATTCTCCTCCATTCTTGTTTTCCCCTTTTTGCTCTCTTTACTGCTCATGAATTTGTTGGACAACTTCTTATTACTGCCCCAAAATTTATGAATTTGGTAACTCGGAATTTTCAACACTTGACTACCCCAAAGTGCTTGATTTTTCCTCATTGATGTCTCCTATTTGCAGCCCCTTCGCTGCAAGTGTGCCAACTCCCCGAAGCAAAGCTCTGGATCAGCCCTATCAAACTTCCCAATGAGCCTCCTGCTGAATTCCTCATAGTTGTCTATGAGGTGATGCCCTTGGGTTATCAACCCATGGTGCCACCAATCATGGGCAGCCCCTTCTAAATGCACTGTGACGAATCTTAGGGCCTCCTCTACCTCCATGGGATGAAGTGTAAGGTATGTACCTAACTTATCAATCCATGCCCTAACTGAAATGTTTGTAGAACCATTGAATGTGGGAAGAACAATCTTCCCCAAGGCATCATGTAATTTCTGTTCAATCTGAGAACTGCCCCTACCTCTTTTCCATGACACAAAATCATCGAGATTCATCTTTTTCCTGAAAGGGGGTGGGTAAGTCATATACTCCTCATAAATTTTCATCAAATCAATTTCAATGGAAGGCCGCCCCTTCCTTTCATGAGCTTGAGAGAATTTCTCAAACCTTGTACTATCCATATCTCCCATGTTACTATTTGATATGAAACCCTTTAAACCCTATCGCTGGCCAAGATATTGGCTCTGATACCACTGAAATATCCCAAAATAGGATAAAATACTGAAATCTAGAATTTCTACCAAACCCTAGCCAAAACAAATATTTTTTTAATTTTTACTACAAACCCTAGTTATTCAAAACCCTCACAAAATTAGAATAAATATTACCTAACCCTAGCAACAATTTAGTAAATATTCCACTGAATTTAGGGCATTAAATCATTCAACCAATTCAACCTTATTGGCACCACATGTAGAAAAATTACAATGAATTAAATATTGATTTTTTATGCTTTTCTCCAATCTGAAAATGTTGAAAAATATATTTAAAAATAGGGATAAATATAGAATTAATTATAAAAAAATTCAAAATATTATTTAGGCTTGAAATAGCCTAACAAATTGAGATTGGACCTTCCAATCAAGTCGTCTAGATGCAATTAAACAATTAATTACTCATGTCAACACACCAAACCCTAGAAGAGGGTTTCCAAGCTTTCAAATGTAGCATAGCCCTAGTGAAAGGTGTCTTCAACACAAACCTGTTCACTACCCTGGAAATGGCCTTAAACTGAGTCACCAAACTCCTTGACCTAGTCGTCACACTTTGCAAGCAAATCACCACACCCTAGGAAGGGTCCAAACTGTAAATTCTGCCTTTGATGAGCAATTACAACACTTGAACTAGTGCTACCCTAGATGAGGAACAAGGATTTTCATCCCTAAACCTTCCTTGGCCTTGAAGGGTTTCGTCTTCAAGTCTTTGGTCAAGCATTTTCGTGCTTAGACTCAAAAATTCAAATATCATAATATGCATAACCTTTTCATACAATCTCTCACTTGTCTTTATACTCTCCCCCAAAGGGATGCATCCCAATTTGAGGGAAGACTTTTTTCAAATTATAAAAAAACACTCCTTATAATCCATTTAAGTGGCTTGGGTGCCCATGACCCTTAAAGACCACAACTTAAGTGAATTTTATAACAAATAAAGTACTTTTACAAATGTCAAAGTGTTTCCCTTCATCCTTTAGCCTTTGGGAAACAAATCAAGGCTAAGGGTCTTCAATAGCTCCACGATCAAATGGGGGAGACGAAAAAATTTGAGTTGTACAAGATAAACACGGTGTGCAAAATCATTCTCAGGGCAAAGACAGAGGTTGGCTACACTCAGAAAATTGTTTAAACATGCACACCACAAATTACAACAATCAGGATTTGGACCAAATACCTTTTGCTTTGAATAATTGTACATCCAGAAGACACAATTCCAGACTTCTAACTTCCATGTCTCAAAATACATTCACTGACACTAGGATGTGCTTCTAGGGGAAAGCAAAGCATTTTGCAAGCTTTGGACCAAATGCTTTCTGCCTTGAATAATTGTACATCCAGAGGACACCATTCCAAAATTCTAACTTCCATGTCTCAAAATACATTCCCTGACACTAGGACATGTACTTCTATTAGAAAGCAACGCACACCATACTTGGTTGAATCATGCCTCCACAAGTATAATGGATTTTACTATCCACTTCAGGTAATCGTTCTCCCATTTGTAATAAAAAACGAAGATAACTCCTTTTAAGCAAAGTAGAAATGATGAGCACTTTAGTCTTGGTTTTAGTATTTCTTGTGCTCATCATATGTTGCAATTAGTTTGTTTTTATTTTTAGTATTTTCCTTTAGCATGACATATTACTTTCTAGTTTCTACCATGGTTACTTGGAGACTTTGGGTACAAGTAAAGGTACTTGTACAAGGATGTCATTCAAATTAAGGTACATGAGTAAATGAATAAGGGCACAAAGATATTATATATAAATGTAGTCACCATAAAATGTAGGTATGGGACGAGGATGCGGTCTACATCCCTATACTGGAATTTCATGGTAACTATGGTTTCTTCTAGCGAGTAACTACAATACTTAGAAGACACTTCTGAATTGTAACTTTTTGGAAAATTAGTTTCAATAATGTAATGTGACTTAGAAGTCACTTTTGAACCATAACACTTAAGAAAGGTCCTTTCACTCCTTTCTGCACAAAAAAATCTGTTTCTTATTACACACATACAGTTATTGCTTTGTAATATACTTGTTACAATTGTTTGGCCAGTTGTGTCTTTGAGTGCCCACTATACAAGTCTGTTTGAGTTTTCTCATTTAGTTCCACTTATGGACATATCATGGTGTCCTTTATATGTACAATTACATTCACCTCTCGGAATTTATATCTCTCAAAATTAAAGACTGGAAAACTTTGACGATGTTATAGACTTCAACAATCTAAAGTGTGCTCCACGAAAGGAAGAATGAGCCTTTGAAGACCTTAGGTCACAAAGGACTAGTACAACAATGCATGCAAACTAGAGAATAGAAACTGCCTTAATGATCTCAAATGTGCTGCTTGAGCTCAGCCATGAGATGCCAAATAATGTGGATGACAGGGGCAACCCCCGTTGACTATTACACAAAGACTAGAGCATATCTCAATTTTATTTGCAACGCTCAAAATAACTAGATAATACACCAGATATCTTTGCCCTTGCATTGGCCAAACAGATATATCAGAGAGATTGTTATAACAACAGGATTAAGCTTAAGAATATCTTACGAGAACACTTTTTCTGCAGAGGTTGCCCCACTGATCCCAACCAGGTATCATTGCTAGCCCCACCTTTTCTAGATAGACATGTTATGAGTATATTGTATTCAATATTTTACAGTAGATTTTGAGTTCTTAGACTTACTAAATGGAATCCATATTGAGGACCTAATAAGAACAAAAGAAACCACTTTTTGAAATACTAATTTTAAAAATAAAGTCTATCATTATAATCCCCAAAAGAGCCATTATCATTGTAACAATAGGATTAAGCTTAATAATATCTTAAGAGAACACTTTTTCTGCAAAGGTTTCCCCACTGGTCCCAACCAGGTATCATTGGTAGCCCCACCTTCACTAGATGACATGGTACATGTATATTGTCTTCAATATTCTACGCTAGAGTTTTGAGTTCTTAGACTTACTAAATGGAGTCCATATTGGATACCTGATAATAACAAAAGAAAGTCCATATTACAATCCAAAAAAAGCCACCTTTCACAATCGTAATAAGAAAAAAGATGGGCCACCATACCTTGGGATAAGCAAAACAAATCATATAATACATGAAATTCCTGACTCACCTGAAGATTGACCAAACAAAAACAATTTTACACAAATAAATCAAGAACTTTATTCATTATTACACTACGAAGAAAACAAGCTTAAAACTATAATCATATACTTTCAATATCCTAATAAGGACAATAAACGTGCCCCGCATGTGGTATCTCAAGGAAAATTGAAATACAAAACGAAAAGTTGGGAAAGAAAAGATGTTTTAACTGCCCTTTCCTCCAAGTTTTATCAAGAAAAGACAAGTTTAGATCTACTAATGTTATACTGCTAAACTTGTTGAGTAGAATGTATGTCCTGCATATTCTAACCAAAAAATGGAAACATAAATCATTGACACACAATTATACTCGTTGAGGGGAAATTAAATGATGCACAATTCATTAATGTTGACATCTTTATAGAGGCAGTCAAAACAGTGGGTGGGCACAATGGTGTCAAAGTCATCACAGATTCCTAAATATTGAAAAGCAGTGGAATTGTTGATGGAGGCTTCTTATCACTGCATTTTTTGGATGCGATGTATGGTCCATTAAATTAATTTGACTCTTAACAAGATGGGAAATGTAGAGCGGAACAAGAAAACCTATAAGAAGGCCAACAACATTACAATCTTCGTTCTCACATTTCCTATGACATATTTAAATAGTTCTCAAAGTTGGAAGATGTTTTTTTTTTTTACTGATCAATGTGGGTTTATGGGAGGTACCTAGAACCATCTAAGACACAAACAGGAGCCCAGTCCCCAGGCGTCCTACCCAAGGGAAGTTGAACTCATATCTTCCATGTTCACCAAAACCCCTTGGGTCAAAGTTGGGAGTTGTTAATGGTCAGTTAGATCTATAATATGTTTTTATTTTTTAGGTTTTGAATTATCTCAATTTTTAATTCAATAATTTATTTTTTATATTTTAGTTAATATGAATCTTAAATTTTAATGTACATTTTATTTCATTACAGAAAATCATTAAGGTTGTCTCCCACACAATAGTCATGAGGAAAGTTAAGGTAATGAGTGCCTGTGGGCTTATCTTTGATGATGGAGGCAATCAAACATGGAGAATTCCCAAAAGGTCAAAAATTGATCCTTGACGATGTTTGGTGGGCAAAGGTTCACTACCTTCTTAGTTTTAAAGAGTCCATTATGTTGATGATCCGATTTGCAAATACAAAGGAGCCAACCTTGGGAAATATTTATGATAGGATCTTCTCTATGCTGGAAAGAGGGAGAAAATAATGCAAAATAAGAAGATCCCAAAAAAATACCTACAATGAAGTGAAGAGAAAACACAAAAATAGAAAGTCCAGTTTGTAATGAGTTCATAGTGTTTATATACAAACAGAGCACTATGGGGGATACCAAGGATTTTCATGACAAAAGGAGCTAAAACCTGATTTAGGGCGGGACTTCCATTGTCAATCAGCCACATATCTGCAGCTTGTTGCCATTCAAGTTCTATCCTAGGTATGTGAACACATTTCATAGCTCTAAAATCAAAATTATTTTCTATGTTAGATGTTTTTTATTTTTTTTCTTTTAGTAATTTTAATTTTCTAATTGAACATTTAAAACAAGCAAACCCCCCACATGCATCTAGTTCTTCATCAGCTAAGATAAATTGGAGTACATACTCCCTTATAAACTTGCTTAAAAGCAAACTAATTGGGAACAAAGAAGGTAGAGGCCCTAGCATACATGCAATCAAGTTGTGCCTTCTAATAAACAAAGACCAATGAATAGGGCCATCCATGCTTTAGGATTTCAACCTAGGGCCTCATGACATGGATGTGCTTACAAATATGCCATATTCCGAGGAGCAAGAGATTCGACTTCTTCTACATAGTCATGTGTATCATCAAGGACTCGTAGTGGCATTGTTGAAGGAGGTCCATCTAGTTTCGATGTTCCTTGAGATCCCAAGGACCCTCATGATGTAGAAATTTAGATTAGGTATCCATTTGCCGATATGTTCTAGATTGTAAACCATTTAGGATCCTCTAAATGATTATCACTTGTATTTTGAACTTTTAAAATTATATTTCTAATTATTAAGTTTTAAAGTAATTCAAACAACTTTGCCTACCAAATTTAAACTTTATCATTATCATTATCATTTGTAAATCTTTTTTTAAGAAAACAATATATTTATGCTATTTTAGTTTCAATATTATATATATATATATATATATATATATATATATATATATATATTCTTTTATATATTTAAGTACATACGTGTCACTGGTGATTGTATTGCGGGGTCTATTGTACCATCAAATGCTCAAAACAAAAGTTGGGGCCAAATTCCAAAAATCTTACAAAATTTTGGCCTTCATGTGATAGGGTCTAGGTTCAATGGGTAGTCTTGTCTTACCATTATTGGATCTTGTTTTTGGAAGATGTGATACCGTAAAACCTTGGTTGGAACCTTTAAAAGTTATCCACCTTGTTTTGAAGGAAGTTGTCTAATCCAACAGTGTACAAATTAAACTTGTTTATTGAGAGCTGCTTATCTCGAGATACAAAGTTCCCTGGTTGAAACCTGTTTTGGATATGAAACTTCCTTTAGTGTCAAACCCTTCAACTAAGGTGTTTGTTACTGAAGAAAGATAAAATTTGTGTAACTTTCATGAAATTTTTACTGTTTGCCCTCAACGATTTTATTTTTTGGGAAATTAACAGATCCAACAAACCAAAAGAGATAGAGATCTAAAGCTAATTCCTTAGAATAAAGCCAATTTTATTACTTCTCATATCATGGGAAAATTACCATGATAAAATTGAGAGAAGGCACACAGGGCAGAAACATAAATTGATAGTTGAAAATGGTGAACTTCGCTTGCTGACAACAAATTACAATCCTAAGGAGATGTCGCTTCAACAAGATACCATAACCTTGCAATCACGTGGACTAGGTCCTTACAAAAATGTTCTCATAAAACTTTAAAAGGGTCCTAAAATCCAAAAATTAGAACCCCTTATATCATGCCCTACATTAGATTTATATAGTTCTTTGAAAATTATGGAAGTTTGCAACTAATTCCTTTGAGTCATAAGCTTTATTTGACTTAGCATGAGATTCAATATAAGTGTGCATGATAATTACTCTACTTAGGTCCATAAGCAGAATATTTAAATTTTTTGGCTTAACTACAGCCACTTGTTTATTCAAATTCACAAACTTTTTAGCTGAGATTTCAATGACAAAAATTCATCTCCACTTGAATATTTTCAATGTCACTTTTCTTAGCCAAAATCTCATTGGACAAAGCTTCATGGTATTGCAACTAACCGATAAAATATTTATCCTCCAACCTGGATTGATTGACATTACAACCAATAACACATCCAAACCTGTGATAATGAAGGTGGTGATTTGGGTAGGGAGAAACTAAAATTGTGAGTTCCAACCGGAAATATTATTGATCATTTGTTTATGGGATACTAATTAGCTTACTTTTGGATTGACTTGCTTAAAATGATTCTCAACTTCCTCTTACAAAAGTATTAAATTGGCCACAATTTTATAAACTCCACCAACTTGGACTTGTCTACTACCAACTGATTACCAGCCTATTTGCAGTATTAGTAAAAATTGCCACACTAATGACCAAATCTTTATGATGCTCCACTTGCTGCTACAAAACCTTAATTGTCACTTCTGTTGTGCGATGGCAGCCACCTTTTATTTATACTTCAAGTCTGATATTTGGGCTATGGTTATTTGAACTGATCCCAAGGTCTTTGTGGTTGTATTATTGAGGTCATCATGGCTTCAGACGTGCTTATGGTAACTTCTTGAGTATTTTTCACTTTTTTATTAGCATGCCTCCTTTTACTCAAAGATCACTTTGATATATAAAAATTGAAGGTATCGAAACCCACTTCCTCTTTAACGTCTCGGAGCTCCAAATTCTGATGACATGAATATGGGTGAGGGGATTTGGTTGGTAAAGGTAAGGAAGAACTCACAAGCGGTGAGGATTCGAGAAAATAGTTCAGAAGAGTATTCAATGATTTTTTTCTACCAATATGGTGGGATATGAAGAGTCCATCAAATGAGTTGGTATGGTAGAGGTAGGAGATACAGGACACACCTTTGTCAATTTAGTAGTAACTAACATCTAAGGAAAAGTTTGTGAGACATCATAAACCTAGTTAAAAGAACCTCCTCCAGCATTATTTTGAATAAATGCTTCAAGTACTGCTTTGAGATAGACGGACTTTGACTGCACTTCTATCCTTTTCCACTTGACTCAGTCCATTACTAAATAAGTTTTGGAATCCATGAATATATATTTTTCTTCCATACATGTATGACTAGTTCCTCAAAACATCCTGAGATTTGAGATGTTGAACCAATGTGCTATTATATCATATGTTCTCAAATTTTATTCCCTGAAATGATATATATCCAAGTTGAAGAATTCTTTTACTGTATGCTCAAAACTAGCTAGTACAAAATTACCCAACCCGAAATGGAAAGAAGGGTAATAGATTTTCCAACATGTGGTAAAAGAATTGTTGGCTCAATTCACTATTTGATAGGCTATTTCTTTGATCATCAACATGTTAGGAATGCATATTGGTAAATTATGTGGTGCTTTTATGGATCCTTTGACTTGATGCAATTGTGATGTTTCTTGTGAAATTGTTTCCTACGTTGCAGGAATCGCCCCCACCCCCACGAATCCAACCTAGGGATGCCTCTGGTGCCTTTCTAGACGTCTCCGGGCATCTCCGTGACGTGTTCGAGATGTAATGGGATGATTTTTTTGGAAAACTCAGGCAATCAATGCAAAAAAATAAAAAAAATACTATTAAATATTAAAAACAAAACCCTAATCAGCAAAAAGCCTGCTTGTACAAATGCCAAAGTATAGTGGATCTTGTGTCATACAACCATATTGTGTCACACGAACTGTACCGCATCGTATGAATGCCAAAAAATGCTAACAACCCCCCTCATGCCAGATGGTTTGTTGTACCACAAATAATATTGCCAAGGGGATTACAAGATGTCACACCATTACAATTGTTGGAGGTTTGGATATTCACTTCACCTCCTAAACAGGATATCGTTCTAGAGAATACAAACTTGACATCTCCGCATCTTCTTTTGCCCAACTTTCATTACTTAGTTTTGATGATGACAATCAAGAGAGTTCTACACAAGGGTTGGAGAGTGGAGCTAGTGGGCGTGGTTCGAGTGTTCCAAGTGTAGTTAGTGGGAGTGGCATTTGTGATTATGAGGACAATCCAGATCTATATGATTTATTCATGTAGATTTGAATGTATTTGCAATGTCTACTTTGAACTTTTTGAAGCAATGAATGAACAAACACTATGTATTTTCAAGTGTCTTACTAAAAAACTGAGTAATATACATTGTTTATATATATATATATATATATATATATATATATATATATATATATATATATATATATACAGACGTACCCACAACGTATCAAAATCAAGGTTTTTGAAAAATGGTGTACCCACCTACCCATACCCAAACAACCTAGCTTGTTTCCAATGGGAGAAATAGCATTGATGGCTTCTACAGAGAACCTAGTAGGATCTTTGTCAAAACAATTCACATATAGGTGTGTGAATAAATCATTTAAATTGTGTATATTCAGAGGCATATTTAGACATCCACAATATGCCATGATACACATACTAGAGGTTCTGTAGGGGCCTAGTTGAAGGATATATGTGTAAATGAATCTGCAGCACATGTAGTCCATCATATAAGAGGTCATTAAGAATTCAGGTCTCTCCCCTAGAAGGTAATTTTTTACTTCTGAGATTGCCTCAATTAAATTTTGTGAAAATATTTTACCCAATGAAGTTGATTTCTAGCAGGAAAAAATTTGGTGCAAAATTAGGGCACAAGAAGTCTTCAGAAGTTTTATTATCCCTACCAAATTTTCTGATTTAGACAAATCTTGCACCATTAGAAAGATATTTTTTAGAGCTTTCCGAAAAGTGGTCACATCAAAAATTTTGAACAATATTAAGGGAGATATGACTATGTAAATTTGACCCTGTCAATCTAATTTTTTGCTAATTTTGTTTAGCATGGAGTTAGGACAAGAGTAGTCAACATCAAAAACTTCATTCTATATACTAGGTTTCCGATTTGGGACGAATCCTATACCATCGGAAAGATATTTTCAAGAATTTTTAGAAAAGTGGTCATACTAAAAATTTTTAGTATTGAGGAAGTTGTGTCCTTCCAAATTTGGCTTTACAAATTGCAAATTTGTAAGGTTTTAAAAGGTTCAATCCTAGAAAAATATTCATATCTTTCACTCTGGGCAAGCAAATTGGGACTATTTTTTTCAATTCAAATAAACTCACTAGATCCACTTGTCTACATGTTTTTATTCTCAAATTTACGATAGAAAAGGAAATCCAGTGAATACAAATGTTCTTGTAACCCTAGTTTTATATAAATTGGGATCATGGGGTTATGAGAGGATGATATTAATGCTAGAGAATGGTGGCCCAAATTTAACAAGACCTATTCTCAATTAGAAGTATGGAGAGGACATCTTTTGATTCACCTTATAGGTAAATCTTACCTTTGGTGGCTTGATTTGGGTAGAGAAAAATGCAATGTTCCATGGGGATGCGTCCCCCCCCCAAAAAAAAATTTGCGTTTCCAGGAGGGGGACACCCCCGAGACATGGGGACATCAAGGGAATGTCCCCCAACCGACCCTCCACCTCTGCCATGAACTGCCGCCATCCCCGAGACGTTTTCCTCTGAGAGGGGACGTCTCCGGGGCATCCCTTCAAAAGGGGGACGTCTAGGGGATGTCCAGAAGTCCCCCGACCCCCTAGGAAATGCCTAGGCATCCCTCGTGTGGGTGGATGTCATAAAGTGTTTTTTTTTCAAAATTTAAAAAAAAAAATTGGTTTTATGAGCCCTCTACCCTAACTCTAATTGCTAGTGGGTCCTACCCCCACCCCACAAGGCCTCCCAAAAGCTTTTAAAAAGCCCTCTCCCTCTCATTCCAAATCACACAGAAACTTCATTGAGTGAAGTAGAGAGCTGAAAGTAGAGGCAACAAGATAAGAGGGAGAAATTTGCAAGAGTGAGAGAGCATTAGGAAAGGGAAAGTGAGATCAAGAAGAGGATAGAGAAGCCAAGAAGACTCAAGACTCTTCAAGTTCATCATTTCAGCCACAAGGTAGGCCCTATCACTATGCATTTGATTCTTTTAATTTCTGATTTTTAATTTTTAAAATTTTGTTTCATTGAATCATTATTCATTTGTAAATTGTTTTGTTCTTTGAATCATCTGAATTTATAAATTGAAAATTATTATATTTATTTGTCATTCTCATTCATTCAAATGCTTAAATTTTAAATTTTTAAATTTTCATTCAAATCAAATGCTTAAATTTTAATTTTTAAATCTTAAGAACAAGGATTCCTATTTGTGTATCCTTTGCTTCCGCTCTTCGTGCGTCTTGAAGTAAGAAAAACAAAAACAAAATCCTTACGTCTTAAATTTTAGTTTTAATTTAAATTTTTAAAAATCTTCATTCAAATCAAATGCCTAAATTTTAATTTTAAAATTTTAAGAATAAGGATTCCTATTTGTGTATCATCTGCTTCTGCGCTTCGTGCGACCTAAAGTAAGAAAAACAAAAAGAAACTCCTTGTGTCTTAATTATAAATTTAATCCCTTACATTATGCATGGTTTGAATTTTAATTGTTTAAATTATAAACTTACAAAATGAAAAAAAAAATCATTTCTTGCAGTGTCATGAGTTCTTATAGAATGAGTGAGGATAAGGGTCAACCTCAAGGGGTTGAGGTTGAAGTTGAAAGTGAAAATGATTCAGATTATGCACAAGATGATCCTGTGAAAAGCAAACTAGTTCTGTTGGGAATCCCAATTATAGTTGCCCTTCACAAGCCCTTTAACAATATGCTAAGGATCCCTTTGATCCAAAAAAACCTTTACAACAATTTGCAAGCAAGGTACCATCAAATCCTAGGACATATGGGGGCATTAGGAAATGGAAGTGCAACTTATGTGACCTTGAATGGTTTGACAGCATGACTAGAACAAATGCTCACCTCCTTATCCGAGTCAAAGGCGTAGATGTATGTGAAAAGGTGGAAAAAAGCCTGAAATTTAGGGTTGAAATAGGTAAATTATAGGGTGCCAATGAAGAAGATGCACCTACATCTATTACTTTTCCACCAAGAGGGAGAGGTCATCAGAGACAAAGTTCTACTTTTAGTTTTTTGGAGAGGCCAATGGCAATGAATCCATCTAGTTCAGGGACAACAGGGCCTAAGGGGAAACACAAGATAACTAGTGATGCTTCAAATCCACTAACAGATTTATTCAATGTGCAAGTGAAGGATGAGGCAAATGATGCCATTGGAAAATTCTTCTTTTCCAATGGCATTCCATTCCATGTGGCTCGCTCTCCTTATCATAAGGAGGCCATGGCAAAGATAATAAGAGCAGGACCATCATATGTGCCACCAAGAGAGACTAAATTGAGGACAACAATCTTGGATAAGAACTATTCCAAGATTAATATTTTAATGAAGAAAATGAAGAATACCTGGTCACAAGTGGATGTATTATCATCATGGATGGGTGGACGAACATTAGGCATCATCCACTCATCAATATTATGGTTACAAGTACAACTGGCCCTTATTTCCTTAGGGTTATTGATTGTTTAGGGCATCACAAGGATGCTGATTTTTAGTTCTAGATCCTCAAAGATGCTATAGAAGAGGTTGGGCCATAGAATGTGGTGCAAGTAGTGATAGATGCAACCCATGTGTGCAAAGCAACATGGAAGTTAATTGAGGTAACCTATAGACATATTTGGTGGACTCCTTGTGTGCATGCCATGAATAATGCACTGAAGGACATGGAAAAAATCAGCAAGATCAAAGTCATTGTTAGTGATGTTAGAGATGTGCAGATGTTTATCTGCAACCACCACACTTCACATGCACTCTTCAGGCCCTTCTCCAAGAAGGAATTCTTGAAACTTATAAAGACTAGGTATGCATCATACTTTATTCTCTTGGAGAGGATGCTTGAGTTGGAAGAGGCATTGCGACTAATGGTTATGACAGCAAAATGGAATCGGTGGCCTGAATCGAAGACAGAGTAGAGGAAGAGGGTGAAGGAGGTGGTGAAGAGTTTTTTTTTTGGGCTGATGTCAAATATATTGTCTCCATCATTACTCCAGTCTTCACAGTGATTAGATATGGGGATGTTAATTCACCTACCCTTGGAGAGGTGTATGAGTGCATTGATACTATGCTTGATCAAATGAAGGTTGTTGTATGAGAGGACCCCACATTGCAATTCTACACAGAACATATTCGGTCGATCATTCATATCATAGATGGGAGAAGCTCAACACTCCCTTACACATGGCTGCCTATGCATTGAACCCAAAGTGGTATGTGCAAAGGCTTGGTAGACTTACACTTATACAAGATGTTGAGGTGAAGGCAGGGTTCATGAAGGCCATTCATAAAATGTATGATTCTACAAAGGCTAGCATCATTCGTACTGAGTGGACAAAATTTTCCACTCTTAGGGGATATTCATAGGAGGTCGAAATAGATAGGGAGACAATGGCATGGGAGAAACCAATTTTGTGGTGGACTTTGCATGGGCCTAGATCTTTGACTACCGATCTAGCCATTCATTTGCTGTCCCAGGTTTCTATTTCTTCTGCTACTGAGAGGAACTGGTCTACTTATAGCTTCATCCACTCCATTAAGAGGAACAAGCTTATCTCTAAGAGGGTAGAGAAGCTTGTGGTTGTACATAGTGTCTTGCATCTCATTGACCGCAACACACTTATGTACAAGGAGAATCCAATAGCCAAATGGGATGTAGAGCCAGCGGAGCCATCATAGATTGATGATGATACTACCCAGACATGGCTAGTTGGTATTGGTTTAGAGGAGCTTGAGCGTGTGGAGTCCAATAGTTCTAGTGATGAGGAGTTCGATGAGAACTTCGGGGATGATTAGCCATTGACTCATTGAGTCATTTGTATTTAGTATTTCACTATTTTGTTTTTAGACATTGTTGATACTTGATTGTAATCATGAATCATCATTATGAAATTTTGAATTCGATATTTTGATTTTGATTTTCAATGTTCAATGTTCATTGGTTTAATAAATCAAACTAAACTTAAATGATAAAATCAAAATGTTAAATTGTTGATGTTCAATGCAATATACATATTCCTTATACATCTTTTTATAACTAATTTTTCAAGTACTATATGTATTTGCACTGCTTCCCCGACACTGTTCCCAAACTTAGGCCCCACGTCCCGAAAACTCGTCCCCGCATCCCCCCATCAGGAAACTCCATGGAACTATGTAAAAATGTGAATTTTTCTAGAAAAAATGGAACACATTTTCTTAGATAGATGGGACACAATAGAAAAAGAGGAGGAATAAAATAATGATAAGTATGACGAGGAAAAAAATGAGGATGATGTAGAAGAAGAAACAACAAATAATGATGAGCATGAGGTGGAAAATAAGGCTGATATAGAAGAATATGAAGAAAATAATGAAGATGGTGGTAATGATGATATGAATGAGGAGGGTACAAGTGATGTAGAAGAAAAATAAGAGAGAAAATGATGATGATGAGGAGGCAACGGAAAATGAAGATGAGGTAGAAGAAGAGGAAGAAAATAATAATAAAGATGAGTAGAAGTAGTGGAAGAAAATGATGCTGATTTTGGTAGTGAGGATAAGGAGAAGATGATGAGTAGTAGGAAGAAAAATATGAAGGAAAGGTAGGGGATCGAGATGAGGTAGAAGGAGAGGTGGAGGATAAAGGTTCAAGTGTTTTAACTCCAAAGAAGGAAGCTTCAAATTTTTAGTTTCAAGGATGCATTCAAAAGAAGAAGGCCATTGTATCTATTAACCCTAGTAGCAATTATAGCTTCATCAATAGGGACATGGCTCAACATCTACAAGTTCAAGCAAAGAATATCAAGGAAACTCAAATAGATGGTAACAAGATTCAAAATTTTGAAGACTTGAAACTCACCATGGACAAATATATTTTGCATTCATATTTTTATGCTTTGGATATTATTCTTGGATATCCTTTTTGGAGACTATAGGTGCAACCAATATTAATGTGTAACATAAGTTCATAAAGTTATGGTACAAGAGAAAGAGGTTAACTTTGATGGTGAAATGAGGTACATGCTGAGAGACAAAGTGGTCCAGGTAGAGAATGGGGATAAATTTGAATATTGTGAAGAAGAGCATAAGGAAGAGTTAGAGGAAGGTCAAGAAGAATGTGAAACATATGAACAAGCAAAAAATAACACTTTTTCAAGTCAAGGGATGAAGGAGCTAGCAAATGAAAAGGTGGAAGAAAATGTTGAAGAGGTCAAAGTGGCAGAAAAAAGACTAAAGTTGTAGCATATAGACACGCACATGATCGAGAGAAGCTGCAATCATGGAGGCATATCAAGGGGCATCTAAGAAACAATCGCTATGGCTATACAGGGAATCAAAGAAAAAAATATTATGGTTATACATGGAATCCAAGGAGCAACAACTATGGACATACATGGAATCAGTGTAGCAATCACTATGGGTGTACATGGAAGCCAAAGAGGAACAACTATGGTCATAAATGGAATTAGAGTAGCACAATGGAATATGACACATGGAATCAAAGGAGTAATCACTATGACTATAAATGAAATTCCAGGAGGAACAATTATGGTCATGAGTGGAATTAGAGTAGCACAATAGATTTTGGAACCAGGTGTGGTGAGTTGTCACCTACCAAGGTCACATATGGGTGGTTGGATGATCAAACATGGCAACAAGTGTGCAATGATTTGAGGAATAGTTATTACTTGGTTTCTTCTTATGTTTTGGGGGAAAACATGTCAAGGAGGGATATGACATTATGGCTTATATGGGTTGATGGAGATGCCAACATGTGGCACACATCCCCTTAGTTTATAATGGGTCAAATATATTTGGTCAAATAGGGAACTTATTAAATTAGTTATATTGGGAAATGTGTCGACCTACATTAGGATTAGTATTTTATCCATCCATTATTAGTAAGAGATGTCTATATAAAGAGAGGAGTATCATTGTGAAGGACATCAAGTAAGTGGAGAGTGTTCTATTTGGTACAAGCATATTATGGGCTTCCCCCCTCAAAGTGGCATTCCTATATTGGGAGATCTTGTGGATTTATTCCTTTCTTAAAGAGTATTGTATGATGTTGCCCTACCATGAGGGAAATTATTCTATTTTTATGTATATTTTATATTAGGGCATCTTGGCCAACAAACATCTCCAGTGTTATTTGATCTCAAATATATTTTGCATACTATTGTTATTATTTGGCAATTTTTGTTATTATATATGTGGATCTTACCAGATTATGAAGAAGCAATGGATCACATCAATCAGAAAAGTGTACAACTGGAGTCAGAGCCAATCTATCTAAATGCAATATCTGATGAAATTGTTCAAATGAATGTCAAAGGATCTTCTTATTTCTAGGTTTATGATGTCTCACAAACTTTTCCTTCAATTTAGATCGCACCTACTAAATTACAATATATGTTCTTTAGTTCCTACCTCTACCCTACAAACTTGTCCAATAAACTCCTTGGATCCTACCACATCAGTAGAAAACAACCCATCTTGTGTTCTTTTAAATTATTTTTTCAAACCTTCACCACTTGTCAGTCCTCCATCACCTTTCTCCACCACATTTATCAACTAAATCCCATCTCACACTCACCTCCATGTCACCTTTACACTTACAAGAGCCTACCATACAACTTATTTCTTTTGTTCCTCTAAATATGCCTATTCCATTTGCTTCTTTGATTCAAATTGTCCATCCAGAATTCAATCAAGAGTTTGCTGATTAGATGGATATATTTGAGGTCTCTATTTCCCACTCTCTCACTTTAGTTGATCCAAGGCAAAATTCACAAAGATAAGCTCCGAACAAAAACAATGAAATAGTTATGGGAGAAAGTGTTGACGCAGTGGATTGCACCCTGGATAGGAGGCTAAGCTCTTGCCTTCCACACGCAACAATGGAAACTCCCCTCTTGCCTGTGGGCCTGGCAAAACTGGGCGGAGAGTCTCTAGATAAGGGCTAGCTCCCTTTGATGTATCTTTTAGGTCTTGGACTTCCTACTGCTAACAAATAAATGAAAAAGGGGGGGTTGAAAAGGGAGAAGGATGCTGAAAGCAGAACCTAAACCTAAACTAAGAGGTGATACACCAAAAAAGTTGATCCACTCAGCCCGAACATACACTTTTCACCAAGAACAAGCTCCCATACACTTTATTTGACACGAGAAATGCTTCTACATCAGTGAGCTAGGGGTCCGTGGATATACAGGGAGGAAGAAACTACCAGAGGCGTCCTCAGACACACTATGGCAGCCTATTCCCAGGCACCTACACTCCTCTAGGGACACTTCTGGCAAACCTGCAAAAGAAAAGCTCACAATGCACTAGACATGCTGGAATCATCTTGCGAAAGCATAAAGGAAAATGACTTAACACAGAACAAAGGCATAGACACATACGAAAGTGCAAACTCAGAATGGAGGTAAAAAACTGCTATGTCTCGATTCAAAGTAAAATCCGGTAGAGCTCTGCCTTACAAACCTAGAGATTTTTGGGCAAAGCTTTGCCTTACGGGCTAAGAGATTCCTTCTCAAAATGAGAAGTTTACAATATATAGAGAGAGAAGAAAACTTGGCGCTTTCTGGAAAAGACTTTGGCGCTCTTTTTTACAAATGGCCCATGTGCGTTCCGAGCCTTGGGAAGAGGAAGCCGCTTGATAGATAATGCTGTGTCGGCTCCTGCTTTGACTTTGGCATTCAAAAATTAATGTGAAAGCATGGACCGCACCTCTTTTCTGCAAACAGACTGCTCCCTTCAAGGCATTCACGTGGCTTGTCTGCTCATCAATGCAAAGTGAAGAAAAAATGGGTCGCGCCGTTCACTGTTCGCGCTTCTTGATGATCAATTCGCAGACACTGTGTCAACCACTGGAGTAACTCCTTGAGTCGACACCTTCCTTCGCCACTTGGACTGTTTTGTCTGTTTCTACACTTGGCTCTTTTGCCCCTTCCTGGCTTTGTCTTTTCTAGTTCCTTCGTCTTTCGGGGGCTATCTTCTACTAATTCTTCGTGTCTTTCCCACTTGCTTTGGCCACTTTTCGTTGATCTCAACAAGTGACATGTGGCGTGTTCCGCTGTGAAACAGGCGAGGACACGTGGCAGCATCCACTTAACTTATAGAAGCTTTAGGTACCTTTTGAGAGTCCTGCAGAAGATGACACATGGCGGCTTCCACTGAGTTTTAGAAACAATACAGAAACATTCGGGACTCATTTGGATTCACACAGACGATGACACTTGGCAGCTTCCGCTCTCTTTAGCAATTCGTCCGGGGCCCACCATAGTCTTTACTCAAAAAGGTAACGAAAGGAAGAAAAATGCGGATGTTGACACTTGTCAGCTTCTGCCGAGCTTTACAAGGGACACGTGGCACGATCCGTTGTTTTTAAAAAAACATGTCAAAACCTTCTGCATGTGCCACTTGGTGCCCTCTACGGAACTCTGAGGGAAGCTTATTGAAAGAAGCTTTGAAACTTGGATGCAGACACTTGTCACGCTCCGCCGAATTTTACAAGGAACATGTGGCACGTTCCGCTGCTTAGGCTTTTTCCTACTTGGCGCTTAAGAATTTAAAGATCAAACGGCTATTTCCCTGCTGTAAAATTGACGTTCGCAAGCCCGTCACTGTTTGAAAACCAACGGCTAGTCTATTTTCTTGAAATTGATGGCTTCGGAGACGTCACTGTCCTTGGCAAATCCTTCGGTTCTGTTCCTTTGTTTCGGCCTTTTTTGCTCCGGTCGGGCTTTTGTCTCGGCCAATTTTTCTGCGGACAAAATGTCCACGAGAATTATCTCGCTCGACGCTTCCCTTTGGTTGACCTTCGGAATTTCTTCAGGTTTTTCTCCCGCGGCCTTTTCTCCGAATTTCTTCGAACTTTTTGTCCAAAGGAATTCCTTCGGACAAAAGTCCGAAAGAAATCAATTTATGCCTTTGCCTTGTCTTTTCCTCGAAACTTTCTTCCAAAGGATTTCTTCGGACAATTTGTCTGAAGAAATTCTCTTCTTTGCCTTAAACAAATTTCCGAAGGAAACTTACCTTTTCGGCTTTCTCTTTGGCCTCTTTGCAAATGTTCCCTGCCCTCCGCAAGGCACTTGGAATGGTCCATTTTGCGCCTAAGTGTCGGGAACTCATCTGTGCCTGCAGAGTCCATAGAAAACTTCCCTGCAGATTTCGTAGAAATGCCTGCAGAGTCTGTAGAAAAGGGCCTGCAGAGTCCGTAGAAATTTCTAGACTTGTGCAAAATCAAAAAATGAACTGGCTCAGAACAGCAGGGAAAAAGGGGGGACCGATTTTGGCCTGCAGGACCAAAATGGTCAACAGAAAGTTTGAGTTGGGAATAAGAAAATTCTAATGTTTCATGGTTAGTACTTGCGCTAGCTCAAGATCCCACAGAACCAAAGCTTCAAGAAGACCAAAGGAAGTGAATTTATAAAATAATTTTGGCATACTTTGGAAATAGTCAAAATGCTTAAGAGGTTACAGGGAAGCACATCTAAATCCACGATACCCTCAATTGATAATATAATTACAAATACCTTGGAATCAACCCAAATAACCATGGCCCAAACATTAGACTTAAATTTTAAATAAAATGAGGCTACCATAGCACAATAGAAAATACTAGTATGAAATTTTAGTTGCATGTGGAGCATTGGAAAGCTCCAGTCATCAATGTGGATTACAACAATAGGCTTGTAGAAGACAAGTTCGAGTTGATGGATTTTATAAAATTCTAGCAGATTTAAGACTTTTGCTAAAGGAAGTTGAGAATTATTAGAATCAAGTTAATAAAAATTAAGTGAATTAGTACCCTAGGAGCAAATGATTGAGAATATTTCTGGTTGGAATGCACAATTTCAGTTGCTCCCTACCCACACCACCACCTTCCATAGCACAAATTTGGATGTCTTTAGGTGTTCAACAATGTTTTGGAAGGATGATAACGCTAAGGTGGAGACAAAGACAATTAAAGAAAAGATCAAAATCATCACTAACAATGTCCAAGTTCTTCAACTCAAGACATACCAATTTGGATGATAAAAAATTCTATTTCTGAGGTTTAGCAATACCATTAAGCTTTGTCCAAGGAGGTTTAAGATAAGAAAAGGGACATCGCAAATATTTAAAGAATGATTCTCCAACAAGAACTCGCTAGTATTTATGTTAGGAAAGTAGTATGCACAAGTAGGGCAGGGGCATGTTTTTCTCCATGGCTACCCTAGGTCTTATTCCCGTTCAAAAATATGAGAGAGAGGTAAAAGAAGATGAAAGTATGGTTTTATGCTAATAACACAAACTGTTAGGTAGAATTGTCACAGCTTGATATTTTTCGTTCTCACATGCCAAGACCACAGATTTTGGTGTTAAAAAAGGAAGTGAATATTGCAGTGGAAGACATGCTTTCAACTTGTAGATATTGTGGATGGGTGGTCACTTATGTGGTCTTCGGGGTTGTTAACATGTAATTTCCTCTTTTCATATAATTGTAATAATTAATAAAATTGTCCGAATAGTGATTTTAATCATTCAAAAATATAAGACAATTTAATTAATTATTAAAATATAACTATCTTGGATAATTATTCGAATTACCGGAAAAGTGGTTTTAACCATTTGAAAAATTAAGGTAATTTTAATGTTTATTCTAAGGGGTTTTATAATTAATAAATCGCTTGAAAAGTGATTTTTATCACTTTAATTATTAGAGCAATTTTATTAATTATTTAAGCAAGGACCTAATATAAAATAATTATTTAATTTCTTAAAAAGTAATTTTAATTATTAATTTATTAAGGCAAGTTATTTAATTGATTCAAACAAGCTTAAAGTGAAATTAAAAGGATTGTCGGCTTGGGAGCTAAAGCAAAGAAAAGGAAAAGATATTTTAAAAAGTTGACAAGAGAGGGTTATGAGGTATTTTACCTTCCCAAGGTGGTTTGCCCCGCTTTGAAAGGTACAAATACAAGGTGAAGATCACAATTGAAGATATTTTGAATTTGATATGATTTCTTCATGCTTGAAAAAGATATTGGGATGTATGCCCAATAAGTGTTCACAAATTTGGCGCTGATTATTCTGCAAAAGATGTCTTTTGATGCCACCTATTGCTAAGGTGGATTTGTTACTTGCCCTAGAGTGGGGTGATTTGCTTTGTGTGTTTATTGAGAGGGTTTGGTGAACAATTTGATATCCAATTGAAGCATAATAATTTTGATTATTATTTATATGGATTTTTCAAGTGTGATGACTTGATTGAGATTAAAGGTTTGATGTTTGAAGAGCTTGAGAAGGGATTAGACTGAGAAATGACTCCAATTTAGCTAAATGTGGCACTAGGGTTTGGAGGATTGAAACATTTATTTCAGGCTCTTTCTTCATTGCGGTAAGAGCCATTGGTGGCCACATTCACAAGAATTCAAAAAATTGTGGATTTTAAGGAAAACTACTTTTTGGTTGAATCGTCTCATTTGAGGACACTACAGTGGTATCAGAGCATCGATCTTGTCTACGTGTGAGTTTAGTTGGTGATGCAAGTAGGTAAGATCTTTTGTTATTAAAAAAGAAAAAAAAAGCCATGGGTGATCAAGGGTTTATTTCAGAGCAAGTAAAATTTTTACAGGGTTTGATCAAGGAGAGCCAAAGTGATCTTCAACATACCTTAAATATGCAATTTGCAGTCATGTTGAAGACTCACTAGATCCAAGTAAGAGCCATCACCTCAATGAAAAAGGAAGTTCGAATGGCAATGAGAGGGTTTCTATCAACCCTCATAAATTCTTCAACGCTACATTTTTGCAAAGAAAATGAGTTGTTGAGATTGAGACAGCGATAGCGGTGAGATTCACTTAATACACGTCAAAAGAGTATGCAGCCTTAAGCTTTGACATACAAGCACTCTTGTCATTTTGTGATTATTATGTGATGAAGAATGGATCAAAACCAAGAGTACCAAGCATGCAGCCTCATAGACACTTGCATCAAAGGGAAAGGCAAGGAGTCATCAAAGAAGAAAGGACCGAATTACATGGAGAGTTGGAAGAAAAAATGAAGGGACAGCCCTTATGGGGACTCTTATAAGGAAGCCAATGAAGCAAAAAAATCAGAATTTGATGGGCAGCCCATAGGGGTGCAAGTGGATGATAAAAAAGAAGAGGAAACCAAGGAGCATGAAATAAAAGAAGTGCAAGGTAAGGATATTTTATTGATAGATGTCTATTTATCTTTTAATGATTGTATATATGACAATGAAATCATCAAAAGTGATAAAATGAAGGATAGGGTTTGCAAAATGAGGCATGAGGATTCCTTGATTCAAATTCACAATTATTGGCACCAAGAGGTATGGGATCCTAGTAATTTTTTGAATTGTACAAAGTTTCTCAATTCTAATTTTAAATTCTTTATGACTAATTCCATGGGAATAAAGAAAGAATCAGAATTGTTTGGGGCATGGAGGAATATAGGCATGCACAAGTTAACATTGGAACTAGAGTTTAAGGTGGGAGATAATGAAGATATTTTGCATGGTTTGAGTGACACGAAGGCTCCATCTTCATCAATCAACATGATAGGAGGGTATTTTATGAGTATGGGGAAGAAGGATGAAAGGAACAATGATAGGGCTGTTATGAGACATCATGGACAGCCATGTGCTTGCAAAAGAGGGGACGCTACAACACAATTGGTAAGTTTACTTGATTTTGATTTTTATCATGCATATGTTGGAAGAGATAGATTGGAGTCTGAATTTTATGGCTCAAAAAATTCTTAGACATCTAGTCAATTCCAGCCCCTACATACAAGCATAATATTGCCCTCTCAGAATATGTTTCGATTCACAAGGAGGAGAGTTCATGCATGGAAAAATTCTAAAATCAATTGCGTCCAAAATTCTGAATTAACATGACAGGTACAAAAGTATATAAAAAGGGATAAAATCTAGTATTGGTAGGGTTTGTTTGGTGATGCGTACATGTGTGAGGAAGCTAGCAATGGACAGCCAAGGGAAGGATATACATCTTACATAAGGGGATCCCTACCAATGGGTTTAAATGATTATGATATGCACTTAAAAGGTATGATTTTCAATTTGGTTAAGCTTGTTTTCTCTCTACAAATGGAAGGACTACATTTTCAAAATGAAGAAGGATTGATATGGTATAAAGAAGGTGCTAGCACACCTTGAAATGAACACTATGGGAACACACCTCTAGTCCTTCTCCATGAGATGAATTTAATTCTGCGCAATCGTGCTAAGCATATTAATTTGGTTTAGTTTTCTGTCCTAATCTTCTTCATACAGGCCATATGTCCATGATGGTTTGTTCGGGAAGCAAGGAGTTAGAGAGCCCATTAAGAATCAACTTGGTAATGAGCAAATTGAAATTATTGAGTAGAGGCATAGCTATGTTTTACTATAACAACCAACATATTTGCATACACAATTTGTGGGGGGAGGTTTCAACTCATAAGGGGACTTTGTGGATAAGTTCGAAGCATGATAAAAGATATGATAGCTACTATTTTGAGTTGCATGACACATTGAGTTCTTTTGAGCAACATACTAGGTACAGGGATAGCAAGGTAAGAAGTTTTGATGACAACCCATAGATCATGGGAAGAGGAGAATGCAAGTATTAATTCTAAATCTTGTCATCATGAAGAATCAAAATTAGGCATGTACTTACAACAGTATCATGAAAGAGGAAAGACTGATTTTTGGCGTACATTTCATCTTTTGCAAGGTTTTGGAAACATGCATGTTCGGGTTCCATTCATGAGCAATAGAAGTAGCACATGCACAAGGAGGATTCAGCTTTCATTGATAAGCATTTGGGGACTCTTGATGAGTTTATGGAAAGTTACATGCATGTATGGGAATGTTGATAAGGGGCAGCATTTGGAAGGGCACATGGCATGCATAAGGAGGCCCATATATGTTGAGTTGTACTACCTTGAGGCCTCACATCATGATAAGTTTACAAGATGGTACTTAGCTGATTTCTTTTTGCAGGATTGGAGAGTTATAACATAGCATTTGGGGGGTCATTCCCCTCGAGGCAGCAAGCTAATCAAATTCTATTATGTTTTTTATTTTAAATTTTGGCCACATATCACTTCCTTGGAAGGTATAAGGGAAAGGGGCTTCCTCATCCCCCACTTGATATTGAAAGGTGTGTTTAATTGAGAACATGTGGAGCCTTTAGAAGGCTATGAGGACACATCTAGCACTTGGGGGCAACCTTCAAAGTATAGGTACAATAGGTTCATAGCTCCATTGAGGGCTACCACTTCTTGGGAAGCAAGGACAGATTTTGGTTGCATTGTGGGACATGTTGGCAAGGTGGAATGGCATTCATTATCCATCTGGGGAATGTCACACTATGCTTCTTGGCAAAAGTTATGCCACTTAACAGGTACAAGAGCAAGGTTTTTTGAGCACTACAACAGGGTTTACCACTTGGACATAGTAATTGAGGATATGAGCTTGCATTTGCTTGAGGGCAAGCAAATTTGGGAAGGGAGGACTGTAATGTCCCCTTTCATATAATTTTAATAATTAATAAAATTGTCTGAATAATGATTTTAATCATTCGAAAATATAAGACAATTTAATTAATTATTAAAATATAACTATCTTGGATAATTATTCGAATTATCAGAAAAGTGGTTTTAACCATGTGGAAAATTAAGGTAATTTTAATATTTATTCTAAGGGGTTTTATAATTAATAAATTGTTTAAAAAATAATTTTTATCACTTTAATTATTAGAGCAATTTAATTAATTATTTAAGCAAGGACCTAATATAAAATAATTATTTAATTTGCCAAAAATTAATTTTAATTATTGATTTATTAAGACAATTTATTTAATTAATTCAAAAAAACCTAAAGTGAAATTAAAAGGAATGTCGGCTTGGGAGTTAAAGCAAAGAAAAGGCAAAGATATTCTAAAAAGTTGGCAAGAGAGGGTTATAAGGTATTATACTTTGCTAAGGTGGTTCGCCCCCCTTTGGAAAGTATAAATACAAGGTGAAGATCACAATTGAATATATGTTGAATTTGATATTATTTTTTCATACTTGAAAAATATATTGCAATGCATGCCCAATAAGTGTTCACAGATTTGGAGTTAATTATTCTACAAAAGGTGTCTTTTAATGCCACCTATTGATAAGGTGGATTTGTTACTTGCCCTAGAGTGGGGCGATTTGTTTTGTGTACTTATTAAAAGGGTTTGGTGGACAATTTGATGTCCAATTGAAGCATAATAATTCTGATTATTATTTATATTAATTTTCCAAGTGTGATGACTTGATTGAGATTGAAGGTTTGATGTTTGAAGAGCTTGAGCATGGATTAGAGTGGAAAAGAAGAAATTCAATTCAGCTAAGTGTGGCACTAGGGTTTGGAGGATTGAAACATTTATTTTAGGCCCTTTCTTCATTGCGGTAAGAGCCATTGGTGGGCACATTTACAAGAATTCAGAATATTATGGATTTTAGGGGAGACCCCTTTTTGGTTGAATCATCCCATTCAGGGACACTACATAACAACTCATCACCATCCTTTTAGGTTGTGATGTGATTTTATTATGCTAACTAATTAGGATTGGATGATGTTGTTTTATGCATGATCATATACATTCTTAATTTGAAGCCCTAATGAGTTTTATGCTATTGATGACCGATTTTTTCACGCCATTGTTTTGCAAGTCCAGGGTCCTAACCCTAGGTATCTTTAGCAAAAAAAATCCTAATGTGACAAGAATTATCAATTCCTTAGCAACCAACACCTTAGTTAGACGGTGTTAAACCAGTTGATGTTGATGGGATCATTTTCCCTATACAACAGGGTCCTGGTAGAGTTCTTAAAAATTGTTGTATCTAGTGCACATATTCATATCTGTATTCTAGAAAATTAGATTTATTACTGTTGTCAACCTGGAGCTGCGCCCTGATTCGAGGACATGCGCGAAACTACCAGTCCTCTATCCGGTTGAAACAATGGGATCTTCTCACGAGGGTGGGTGCCTCAATAGTGAGAAGAACCTCCAGAGAAGGCTGGTTCTTGTATGATGTATCAATGAAGATTCCTACTCTACGCTGCTAACTACCGTGGAAAAGGGAGAAAGAAAACTTAAAGGGGAAATCCTACCTAAAAGGGGTGATACACCGAGATTTTGATCCACTCAATTTGGAACCTTGAACACTGAACGAACATAGAAGAAAGAAGACCGTAGACTTCAAATTAATCACTTATGCATAATTATTTCATGCAGAGGTTCGATCCAATAACTAAAACCTGAGGGAAAATGATGGAGAGAGGTCCGATACAAGACACTTTGCAGCCACCTAACATCCACTTACAATTTCAGCAAAAGACAATAAAGAACAATTTAACATGACCTGCACAAGGATAATATAGCAACTAGGTATGAAACAGAATTTGGGAAGGGAGAGTACTCTACCACTTATGCAAATTGCTGAAGAAATATACACTATGCCAACGCTTAAAATCTGAAAGTACAGTCCTTCTATTGATCGAAGAGGTTACACAATTCACCAATGGCAGAGTTTGGTCTAACCAAGAGAGATTGGATTATTTTTAATCAAGGCTGAAAGCCATTATATAGAGAGAATTACAAAAAGCCAAAGATTGGCGTAGAAACTTGAAGGGAAAGATTTACTTTTGTTAACTCCAAGATTTACTTGGCCTTAAAATAAAATATATTTTTCCTTTTGCCCTTGCATGAAGCTTCTTCGCTTGATGAAGCGAATTTATCTTTGTCATGAACCGCCCACCTCTTTTTTGCATGAAAATCCACGCAAATGTCAATTTTAGAACTTCATGTGAGTTGCTTGATACCGAGTTGTAGCGTTTGAAAACTGAGTTAACCGTTTGATAAGCTGAGGTGGACGAAGAGATCATGCTGAGTTGGACTTTTAGATGCATGAGTTGGCTAGAGACGAACAGGACTTCAGCAGCCAGTCAACTGAAGCTTTGACCATAGTTTGAAAATAGCCCTTGCTTGCATGCATTCTGTCCAATTTTGATCTTCTGTTCGTGTCTATTTCTGGCAGGATCCTATATTCGGATGTATTAGTCTAATTACACCCGGTTCATATTTTCTTGTGGAATTCTGGCTTTATCCTGTTCCAACTGTTACTTCCCGCAGGCAAAACTTGACGGCCTACAGGACATCACCCTTAGTTTTCTTATTCCCTTCGGATTTGTCTGCTTGGCAATTTCCTTTACTTCTTATTTGTTCGGGCTTTTTCCCACGGTCTTTTGCTCTGTCAGCCTTTTGTATTGAACGCTAACTCATATTCTCGCGGACTTCTTTTGATTGTCTTTGCCTCTTTCCCGCGGGTTTATTTTCCTCGGGGCTATTTGTCCGAATTTCTTCAGACTTTTTGTCCAAAGGAATTCCTTCGGACAAAAAGTCTGAAGGTTCCCTTCGCTTTATTTCTTGCAGCCTTTTTGATTTGTCTCTGCTTCCGTGGACACTTCCGAATTTCTTCGGACTTTTTGTCTGAAGGAATTCCTTCGGACAAAAAGTCCGAAAGAATTCATTTCCTTCGTTTTTGCCTGTCTTTTGTCTTAGGACTTGTTTTTCTTTGGATTTATGTCTTGTGCAAGCTTCCCGAATTTCTTCGGACTTTTTGTCCGAAGGAATTCCTTCGGACAAAAAGTCCGAAAGAATTCATTTTCTCTTGACTTAGCTTTTTCTTGTCTTTTCTCGTCGGCTTTGTCTTCGGACTTGTCTCCTGCCCCTTCCGAATTCATTCGGACTTTTTGTCCAAAGGAATTCCTTCGGACAAAAAGTCCGAAAGAATTCATTTTCTCTTGACTTAGCTTTTTCTTGTCTTTTCTCGTCGGCTTTGTCTTCGGACTTGTCTCCTGCCCCTTCCGAATTCCTTCGGACTTTTTGTCCGAAGGAATTCCTTTGGACAAAAAGTCCGAAGGATATGTCTTTGCCTTTGCTCTTATTTGTGCCCTTCAGGATTTAATACATGCCCTTCCGCTGACCAAGTGCCCTTCGGCACCAATCAAGTGTCCTCCACCAGTGCCCTTCGGAAAAATTGGAGGGCACCCAGGCTTTTTGCAACGGTCTGTGAATTTGGTCTTCCTCCTGCCCGAAGGGTAGGTGCCCTTCAAGATTGTTGTAAATGATCCTTCTAAAGGGTAGGTGCCCTTCGTAATTCTTGAAACTGTCTCTTATCCGAATTAATCCTTAGCTTCTTTTGTGGACTTTCTGTCTTGTGGTCCTCCGAATTTCCTCAAACTATTCGTCCGAAGGAATTCCTTCGGACAAAAAGTCCAAAGGATATCCCTTCTTCCTTTGGCTTTCTTCCCCCTTATGTCTTTTTCTGTCCTCTCAAATTTACTGATTGAGTTCGTAGAAAAAAATTTCTGCTTGAGTCCGTAGAAATTTGCTGACAGAGTCCGTAGAAAATCCTGTTTGAGTCCGTAGAAATTTTCTGACAGAGTTCGTAGAAAATTTCCTGAGTGAGTCCGTAGAAATTTTCTGATAGAGTCCGTAGAAAATTTTCTGACTGAGTCCGTAGAAATCTTCCAAGTGGCAAGAAAAAATCTGATTTGTGGCAGATTTGTTAACAATTACATGCATATCAATATGTTCAAAATGGAAATATTAAAAATATTACATTTCCTTTAATAAATTTAGATGCCTCTCAACCATTTATGGATCATATGGATGCAATTTACTATTTTCTTTTAGAAGTGTCATCATTGTGACCATGATGCTCTTCTATATTCTTTTAAATCTCCTTTTAAAATAATGTTCTCTTGTGCTGAAAGAGATGTTATGGAATAAGGCAGACTAAGTGGACCCAATTTTAATTTTGACAAGAAACTAGGAATATTTACAGCCAGAATAGGAGTACTACTTTTCATGATCATGGTTTCCAAGCCATGTACTTTAATTAAGTACTTTAGGATTCTTTGTAATAAAATATCTTCTTTTTGGTTCCCATAAAATTAAGTGCTTTACTTCTTAGACATTACTTGATTACATGATACATTTTTAAAATGTTACGATCACTACATTTTGTTCCCTTCTTCAACATTCTCTCAAATTATAATGAGCATTAGCTTGAGAAACTGACATGCAAGCACAATGGTTTGAAATAACCACTCACTACAAACTGCTAGTACATCTTGGGGCCCCAAATTATAAACTTGTTTAAAAAAATGGAGTAGACAAATGGAATACTTACAGGATTAGATTGCTTTACTGATTGTGCTTCTAATAATAGTATTTTTAAAACTCGTGCTAAAGTGTTAATAAATTCACCATGTGACTCAATTATTCAAGAAAAAAGTGTACAAGAGAAATGTAAAAGTGTAAAAATACCTTTCTGAAACAAATTGTGCATATGAGATATCACCTAGCTTTGGTGGGTTAACCATCAATCCTAGCTGAGAAATATAAGGAAAATAAAGTCAATATGATTCTCTATAGGAGGTCAACATAATACTAATAGCAAGCAAACATTTCAAGGATTACAATGCATAATACAGTAACAAACTTGTTGATCAACTAAATTATGGAAGCATCAAACTTACCAATACTTGCCCTGGTACATTAGGACTTAATGATATTGATGCCACTTTGTATATCTCATCAACAGTCTGTTCAAGACATACCCAGAAGAAAAGTCATGTCATAATAATGATTTGAAATGAATTTCCATAACAGATAAATCCTTTTAAAAGAAAAAAGAAAAAGAAAATTATATTAATGTCCACAAATGACAAAAAGTAGGTCAATGGGACATAAGTGTCCCACCCCAAATCTGCCCTAAATTACCTGATTTCTAGTGTCTTGACATTTTGTCAAACACTTGTCATGCAAGTTGGTTATGATTGATTTTTTGAGTTTCCTTTGTCTAAATGCTTGTTTGTATGATGGTTTCTTCTACAAATTCAGAGTCGCAACATATGGACATTTTCACAAACACATTGCATGCATATGCCCATAAGAAATATACCCAAAAATCTGATATAAATATATGGCAATTTGACAAATAGTTTGGAAGATTCAAATTAAAGATTTGAATGATACACCGCTGATTTAAATCAGATATTAACAACATTCAAAATTCAGATTGGAAAATCACAAAAATACCCTTATAGGAAGATCCAACTAATAAAAGTCTGATAGAAGACTGTATGAGATTATGAGACTAGATTATAAAATGTTGCATCCCAACTTGTAGCTGCTGTAGACTCCCTATATAGTGCAGCCAACTAATAATGGTCTGAAATCATCCTAAAATGCAGCGGCTCCTTCTATCTGTTCCACACGCCCAACCAAAAAGAATATGTATGGCCTACTGATGTAAATATGATATGGTCTATGTAAATCCCACGTGCCAAATAAGAATGGTGTTAGCATCAAATAAATGTCTCCTTGACAACGCTCTTTCAATCTGCTCATCAAAACCCTTAAATCCTCTGATAATAATCCTCCAATAAGCTCAAATGTGACTTCTGAGATAAAGCCACCAGTAACTGCAACCCTTGGGTGATCTTGCACTCCTGTAGGAAGCACAATTGAAGAGAGGCTATGTTCTCCAAGATTAAAATTGTAGCAAAACCCTGGGTTTCACCTCCAAAGCCAAATTGAGAGAAATAGACAAGAATGAATCAAAACCCTTTTCAAAAAGCCTTTATATAATATTCATTTTGTATTTGGTTTCATCTCATTTAATTTCACTTTAATTTCATTTACTTTTCCCTTCATTTGGTGCACAACCAAATAATATAAAGTATATTTTAATAATCACTTATATCTCCCTTTAAATTGGCACTTTATATTATCCCTCAAGTGGGTGCCCATAATATGCACTTTATAATTTCACTTTATAATCATTAAATAACCCTTTTAATAATAAAGTCAAATAACATTTTGTTGGGTGAATATTTTGTCACCAGCGTACTGATGAGCAAAATAGGTCTGATCATCCACAGCAAGGGACATTGGTCGGTCAAAGTTGTAGGTTTACCACATCCAAAGGGGACAAATCTCTCCTCTCATCAAGGGGAGGTTCCCTATAGGTATAAATGAAGGGGCTATATACTATAGATATATGCAGAAAATAACACTCAGGGGTAGGGTATCACCATCCATCTCTCTTTTTTCAGAGATGATGCTCACAAACAAAAGAGAAATCTTGGTGAAGACACTGAAGGCACTTCTCTTCTTTCAGAAGTGGTCTTACAAGAAATAGCAAGAGTTCTTTCAGGTAATGACAAATGACTGGTAACAGGGTGCAGTAACCAGCAGAATGAAGTGTAGCACAAAGTCTTCACTTCAGCTGCCCAAAGAGTGAGAAACAAAGGATAATGGGGGCACAAAGTCATCCCAAGATCTTTCACACAGAAAAGAAAATAGACAAACAGACTAAAGGCAATTGCAGTCCGCACAAAGTCCTTCCACAATTGGGTTCAGAACACCTTCCTGATTACTTCCACAAGTTCTGCTTGTTAGATTAAATAAACAAGAACACATTCAGAAGATAGACATAAGAACAATCTCCTAAAATGATACAAGCGATATCAGCACAAAGTCTGCAAGTAGCTTGCTTTCTCATTCAGATAAAATAATATGAATAACAATCTGAGCTCAAAGTCTCAGTATTCGCCTTTCAATTTGGGCAGAGTTTTTGCTTCTTTTTATCAAAAAAATCCCCCTTGCATAAAACAGGATTTTACAATATATAGCAGCCCAGAAAAGACTGACGCTTTGTTCCATGGAGCGACCCATGTTGCATTCAATGCTTTGAATGCGTCTGCAGTTCTATCCAAAAGAACCATACTGGAACCATACGGCTGCCTTGACTATGACGTGTCATCTCATCTCAAATGTCTTCTCCTGGGTCTGGATCATCTGGTCTATCTCCTCTGATGTCTGTGCAGCTGTCCATTTTGTCTTTACTCCAATGGAGACAAACAAGTGGTGTCTTCAATGTTTAAGGGCTTGAATATCTGTTTTGCAGACTGTTCCACCTACTGGAATAACTACTGCGTAGATATTTTGGCCTTTCCTTCATTCTACTGCGATTTGAGCCCTTGGACTTGCTGGCTCTTACGGCTCTCTCTCTTCACGATTCTTCCTTTTGGCCTTGGCCTTAAGGCCTTTGAATGCATTCGGGTCCGCGCTTAAGCCTGCAAAGATCAACGGCTATTCCATTGCCGCGAATTTGACGTCTTCGAGCCCGTCATCATTTGAAAACCAATGGCTAGTTTGTCACCCTAAATTTGACGGCCACGGGGACGTCACCAGACGTCTGGATCCCAACGGCTAGTTCGCGACGCTCAACTTTGACATCTGCGGGCCCGTCACTTTCCTTGACAATTCCTTCAGCTTTCTTGTTTTGTCCTTCCCGAAGGGGAAGAATCCCTTCAGGGTCTTGAGAAAGGCCTATTTTTGGGTCGACTGGAGCCCCCCGCAAGGGTATATGCCCTTCAGGGTCCTTCAGGTGGCCTTGGTCTATCTTCAGGTGGTCTTCGGCTTTAATTCCTTCAGACAAAATGTCCGAAGGAAATCTTCATATGCCTTAACCATTTTTTCGCCGGCTTTTACTTTGCTTCGGGCTTTTCTTTCGAAAAAAATTCCAAAGGAATTCCTTCGGACTTTTTGTCTGAAGGAAACGTCTTGACAACTTTGCTGCGGGATTTCCTTCCGAAGGAATTCCTTTGCTCGCTCGGCCTTTGAAACGGTCCACTTGCTCCCCGCTTGCCCTCCGCAAGGGCTGTCTGAGCTCCAAGGTTGCCTTTCGGATTTTTGCAATGGTCCACTTTGGCTCCCAAGTGCCCTCCGCAAGGGCACTCATTCGGGCTTTCGGAAGACTCATTCGAACTTCTCGATTTGAAAACGCCTAAGTGCTGAGAACCTATTTCTTTCCTGCAAAGTTCGTAGAAACCAACCTGCAGAGTTTGTAGAAACAAGTTCGTAGATCTGGGGGAGTCCGTAGAAATGAGAAACCAACCTGCAGAGTCCGTAGATTCGGGTCCATAGAACTGACAGAGTCCTTAGAAACTAAGTCTGCAGAGTCCATAATTTTCAAGCCTTAAAGTTCATAGAAACTGAGTCCGTAGATTTCTTCCTGCGGAGTCTATAGAACTGAGTCCATAGAAATGAACTTGCCTACAAAGTCCGTAGAAACCAAGTCCGTGAAGTCCGTAGTTCCACCTACAGAGTCCGTAGATACGAGTTCGTAGAACTGGGGGAGTCCTTAGATTTGAGTCCGTAGATTTCTTCTTGCAGAGTCCGTAGAAATAAACCTATAGAGTCCATAGATTTAAGCCTGCAGAGTCCGTAGATTTGAGCCTGCAGAGTCCGTAGAATCCTGCCTGTAGGGTCCCTTAGCTGAAAAAGTTTGAAAAATAGAGAATTTGAAGGCTCATAACAATTTTTGAGAAGGGAAGAGAGAATTTTTTGGCTTGTAGGACCAAAAATAGTTCATGTGTTGTCCCAAAAAAGAGTGACAGACTTTGGGAACAACAACTGGCTCCAGTTGGAGAACTTTTTTCAGTTGAAATTTTGAAGCAACTGAGGGAAGTAGAGACCAGAATCTCTAGTGTCTTAAAGTGTGCCATTGGGCTATGGAGTCGTGTTAACCAACAAGAAAGCAAGGCGCCAAAAACGAAAATGAAATGAAAAAGCACAAAACAGAACTAAAGACTCTACAAATATACATATGTACAGAAAATCTTATTTGATACTTCAGGAGTTGAAGTGCTTCAGATGCTGCCCATTGTGAGGCAGAGAAAAGAGCGTGCCATCTTGATGCTTCAACAGGAAACTATTTTGACCGTTGAGCTCATAGATAGTGAACGGGCCTCTGCAAAGAGAATCGAATTTCTCATGCATCCCCTTTGGTTCTCTTCTCTTGTACCATAAAAGGACTTGATCTCCAATCTGAAAATCCCGGGTTTTTGCTTTCTAGTCGAAGAGCTTCTTCACCAGACTTTGGTGTGCAGCAATTCGATCCACCACCATGGTTCACTGCTTGTCCAGCTCAATCAAACACATGATTCTTTTGTCAATGGAGCTTTCATACATTTGATCTTCCACTGCCTTTGCCAATTTCAGTGTCGACAATTCCAGGGTGATCGGTATCTCAGCATTGAGACCATACAGGAGTTGAAAAGGTGACATACCTATCGCCCTCTTGAGTATAATTTTGTCTACCCATAAAGCATCAACCAATGCCTTATGCCATGTCCGTTGGTTGTCATCCACCAGCTTCCTAATGATGGTCACCAAGTTCTTGTTGCTTGATTCAGCTTGGCCATTCCCTTGTGGGAAATAATCAGTGGGAGAGGGTAATCCCATAGTAAAAACAAAACTGAGTGATCTCATGAGAAGAGAAACAGACAGCATTGTCCGTCACAATCTTGGTTGGGAACCCAAACCTAGAAATGATGTTCTCTTTGAAAAAATCGCATACTACTTCTGAAGTAGCATGCTTGGTTGGAATTGCTTCCACCCTTTTGGTGAAGTAATCTGTCGCTGTGAGAACATAATCATGTCCAGCACTTGAAGATGGGTTTACAGCACCAATGAAATCGATTCCCCATTGCTGAAATGGCTCTTCTATGACCATTGGCTTGAGAGTCAGAGCAGCTAGCTTAGGTCTTCCCTTGAACTGTTGGCACAGTTCACACCTTCGTACCCACTTCTATGCATCCTGAAACAAAGTAGGCCAGTAATACTGTTGACGCAGTGGATTGCACCCTCGACAGGAGGCTGAGCTCCTGCCTTCCACATGCAACAATGGAAACTCCCCTCTTGCCTGTGGGCCTAATAAAACTGGGGGGAGAGTCTCTAGATAAGGGCTAGCTCCCTTTGATGTATCTTTTAGGTCCTGGATTTCCTACTGCTAACAAATAAATGAAAAAAAGGGGGGGTTGAAAAGGGAGAAGGATGCTGAAAACGGAACCTAAACCTAAACTAAAAAGGTGATACACCAAAAAAGTTGATCCACTCAACCCAAACATACACTTTTCACCAAGAACAAGCTCCCATACACTTCACTTGACATGATGAATGCTTATGCATCAGTGAGCTAGGGGTCCATGGATATACAGGGAGGAAGAACTACCAGAGGCATCCTCAGACACACTATGGTAGCGTATTTGCAGGCACCTACACTCCTCTAGGGACACTTCTGGCAAACCTGCAAAAAAAAAGCTCACAATGCACTAGACATGCTAGAATCATTTTGCGAAAGCATAAAGGAAAATGACTTAACACAGAACAAAGGCATAAAAACATACGAAAGTGCAAGCTCAAATAGAGGTAAACATGCTATTTCTCGATTCAAGGTAAAATTCCGACAGAGTTCTGCCTTACAAACCTAAATATTTTTGGGCAAAGCTTTGCCTTACGGGCTAAGAAGATAGATCCCCTTTCTCAAAATGAGAAGTTTACAATATATAGAGAGAGAAGGAAAAGACTTTGGCGCCTTCCTACAAGTGGCCAATGTGCGTCCCCTGCATTGGGAAGAGGAAGCCGCTCGATAGATAATGTTGTGTCGGCTCCTGCTTTGACTTTAGCGTTCAAACATTAATGTGAAAGCATGGACCGCACCTCTTTTCTGTAAACAGACGGCTCCCTTCAAGGCGTTCACACGGTTTGTCTGCTCATCAATGCAAAGTGAAGAAAACAGGTCGCATCGTTCGCCGTTCGCGCCTCTTGATGATCAATTCACAGATATTGTGTCAACCGCTAGAGTAACTCCTTGAGTCGACACCTTCCTTCACCACTTGGACTATTTTGTTTGTTTTTGCACTTGGCTCTTTTCTGGCTCCTTCGTCCTTCGGGGCTAGTTTTTGCTAATTCTTCATGCTTTTTCCGTTTGCTTTGGCTGCTTTCCACTTATTTCAACAAGTGACACGTGGCGTGTTTTTCTGTGAAAAAGGCGAGGACACGTGGCAGCATCTGCTTAGCTGATAGAAGCTTTAGACACCTTTTGAGAGTCCTGTGAAAGATGACACTTGGCAGCTTCCGCTCTCTTTAGCAGTTCGTCCAGGGCCCACCACAGTCTTTACTGAACGAAAGGGAGAGACCGTGGACGTTGACACTTGTTGGCTTCCGCCAAGCTTTACAAGGGACACGTGTTGCATTCCGTTGCTCTTAAAAAAACATGTCAAAACCTTTCGCAGCTGCCACTTGGTGCCCTCCATGGAACTCTGAAGGAAGCCTATTGAAATGAGCTTTAGAATTCGGATGCAGACACTTGTCGCGCTCTGCTGGGTTTTGCAAGGGACACGTGGCACGTTTCGCTGCTCTTAGAGACAAATTATCATGTGTCTCGGCAGACAACACTTGGCAGCTTCCGCTCTCGGGCTTTTTTTGGTGTAAAATTGACGTTCGTGGGCCCGTCACTGTTTGAAGACCAACGGCTAGTCCATTTCCTTGAAATTGACGGCTTCGGGGACGTCACCATCCTTCGCAAATCCTTCGGTTCTTTTCTGCTCCCTTTTCTTCAGACTTTTTCTTCAGCCAATTTTCCCGCGAACAAAATGTCCACGAGAATTATCTCGCTCATTCCTTTCCTTTGGGTTTTTCTCCTGCAGCCTTTTCTCCAAATTTCTTCGGACTTTCTGTCCGAAGGAATTCCTTCGAACGAAAGTCCGAAAGAAATCAATCTTGCCCTGTCTTTCCATCTCGCGGGATTTTTCTTCCGAAGAATTTCTTCGGACAAAATGTCCGAAGGAAAAAGTCCCTTCGAAAATTTGACAAGGCAAAGAACGAGAATTTCTTCAGACAAAAAAATGTCCAAAGGAATTCCTTCGGACATTTTGTCTGAAGAAGTTCTTGTTCTTTGCCTTGTCAAATTTTCGAAGGGACTTTACCTTTTCGGCTTTCTCTTTGGCCTCTTTGCAAATGTTCCCTGCCCTCCACAAGGGCACTTGAGTCCGAAACTGCCCTCCGCAAGGGTACTCAAATGGTTCTTTTTGCGCCTAAGTGTCGGGAACTCATCTTTCCCTGCAGAGTTCGTAGAAAAACCTGTAGAGTTCGCAGAAAAGCCTGCAAAGTCCGTAGAATTTTTCAGACTTGTGCAAAATCAAAAAAATGAACTGGCTCAGAACAGCAGGGAAAGAAAGGGGACCGATTTTGGCTTGTTGGACCAAAATGGTCAACAAATTGGCGACTCCCAGGGGAAGCATGCCTACTATGCTTAGAGCCCAGTTGCCTTAAAAATCCATTGGGCACGGAGTCAGAACGCAGCTTGAAATAAGGTTAATAGCCCCGATAGATCCAAGAATCAATCATGAAGCCTTTTACCCTAGACACAAAGGAAAATACACATAAGGCTAAAAAACACTACTTGTGCAAACTGCACTTAGCGAAAACAGAAAAGAAAACCGAAAGCAAACTACTATATACAGCTAACTAGGAATATTTGCCTCCCTCCTGGATCAAAGGGAAATTTTTTTAAGTCCCCTTCCTGGCAAGAAAACTTATGGTGCCAGACAAGTGGCTGAATGGAATGGAGAGTTGGTGACCTACTCCTCTTGCCTGTCACCTTGATCGGCTCGTCTCCGAGTGGATCAAATTCAAACATGCTCCCAACATATATGCACTTTCCTTGTTCTTAGAAGCTTGTCGAATGCTGGCTCTTCATGCTGGTGCATTTCAACAAGAAATCAATGGCTGTTGGTTCATCACCATAAGCCCTTTGATATGCATAGTCTCTTTGTAGTGCATCATGGTTTGACCCGTTCCCTTCTACTTCGTTGAAGACCCTGTCAAACTCATCCTCTGCTCCTTCATGGCCTTCTTGAAGGAGGGTGACTGTTGTGATGTCTGAAATGGAATCACAAACTGATTGCTCATCCCACAGAACATCACATTTTTGTTCAAAGCTCTCTTCTTCAAGGCTTTCCTCAAGATGGACCAGCCTCTCTCTTTCTTGCTCAAGGATCAGAGTCTCTAGTTGTTCAAAGATATTCATCTGATCCTCCTCCAACTCAGGCTCCTTGGCATAGTCATCCTCCTCATCGAAGCAACAAGAAAGTTCATCAAACAAAGGGGGAGAGAGCTCACCATGCTTATGTTCCTCCTCATATTGCTGGAACATATGCATGTATGCATGCCCTGTGTCTTCTCCATTGTCGATGATGTCTTCACAAAGAGCATCGATGATGATTTTTTCTTCTTTATCGCTCATGAAAGCCTCTTGGGAAGCTGTAAATTGGGTCTTTTCTTCCTCACTCACCTCCTGCAAAACAGGTTCCTCCTTGAGAAGGGATGAAGTGGAAAAATCATGTGGAAGAGGAGGCAGTCCTTGAGCTAGAATCGAATGATTCTCCTCTTTCCACTTGGCCAACAATTCATCTATATCAGGTGTGGCCTGATAGCTCTCTTTGAGGTGTGTAGATGGGGTATTTTCAGACATGTCCATCACACGTTGGCTGAGGAATCTCGCTTGGGATTCCAACTCTACAATTCTCCTGGCTAGATCTTCTTGGAAGAGCCTTTCTTGGAGGTCACCAACATCATCATGATGAGTAGGAGTAGCTTCAAGAGAGATGTGCTGGTTCATGATGTTCCCTCTAAAGAAAGATTCACAATCTAAAGAATTTAGAAGGTTCATCTCTATGGGAGGTTGCTCTAGTTCCTTTTGATGTTTGAAGGCTAGGCGCACGGGGTTAGGAGCAGGATTGATTGATGCATCAAATGAGCTAGAATGAGCAAGTGCCATCTGATAGAAAAGATTTGGTGCACAAGAGGGGGCTTTTTTTAGAATAGGAGGGGGCACGCAAGGCTGGCTGTCTTGCATGAATGGATTCTTCCATTTTGCTACCTCCTCCTCCATGGATTGCAAGGCCTGAGCTTGCCTGAACAAACACTCCTCTTTATACATCAGCTTCTGTTGATATCCATACTGTTCATCCAGTCTGTCAATCTCCATTACCTGCTTTTCAAACTCCAGCGCTACTTCCCTTATCGTTGAAGGGCAACTAGGAGAGCTGCTTGAGGCGATTGCATAAATATTTTGAGCTTGATCAAAGTCATATGAAGGAAAACAAAGTCCATGATTCTTATCAATGGAATTATACATACAAAAATAAGATTTCTTGATGGCACTAGGACTGCTTAACTAGCTGATTCAACTCGGAGTCGCCATTGGTGTTGATAAAAAAGCCTCCAAAGGCTGGTTGGTTGAAAAACACACCAAAAATTCATCAACTCTTTGGACACAACTTGTCCTAGTTGGTCCCACCGAGCGTGCCAAAAATTGTTGACGCAGTGGATTGCATCCTCGACAGGAGGCTGAGCTCCTACCTTCCACACGCAACAATGGAAACTCCCCTCTTGCCTATGCGCCTGGCAAAACTGGGGGGAGAGTCTCTAGATAAGGGCTAGCTCCTTTTGGTGTATCTTTTAGGTCATGAATTTCTTAATGCTAACAAATAATAAAAAAAGGGGGGGTTGAAAAGGGAGAAGGATGCTGAAAACATAACCTAAACCTAAACTAAAAAGGCGATACACCAAAAAAGTTGATCCACTCAGCCTGAACATACACTTTTCACCAAGAACAAGCTCCCATACACTTCATTTGACACGAGGAATGCTTCTGCATCAGTGAGCTAGTGGTCCATGGATATACAGGGAGGAAGAACTACCAGAGGCATCCTCAAACACACTATGGCAGCCTATTCGCAGGCACCTACACTCCTCTAGGGACACTTCTGGCAAACCTGCAAAAGAAAAGCTCACAATTCACTAGATATGCTGGAATCATCTTGCGAAAGCATAAAAGAAAATGACTTAACACAGAACAAAGGCATAGACACATACGAAAGTGCAAGCTCAAATAGAGGTAAACATGCTATGTCTCGATTCAAGGTAAAATTCTGGCAGAGTTCTGCCTTACAAACCCAGAGATTTTTGGGCAGAGCTTTGCCTTACGGGCTAAGAAGATGGATCCCCTTTCTCACAATGAGAAGTTTACAATATATAGAGAGAGAAGGAAAAGACTTTGGCGCCTTCTTACAAGTGGCCCATGTACATCCCCCGCATTGGGAAGAGGAAGCTGCTCAATAGATAATGTTGTGTCGGCTCCTGCTTTGACTTTAGCATTCAAACATTAATGTGAAAGAATGGGCGGCGCCTCTTTTCTGCAAATAGATGGCTCCCTTCAAGGCGTTCACGCGGCTTGTCTGCTCATCAATGCAAAGTGAAGAAAATGGGTCGCGTCGTTCGTCGTTCGCGCTCTTGATGATCAATTCGCAGATACTGTGTCAACCGCTGGAGTAACTCCTTGAGTCGACACCTTCCTTCGCCACTTGGACTGTTTTGTCCGTTTTGCACTTGGCTCTTTTCTGGCTCCTTCGTCCTTTGGGGCTAGTTTTTGCTAATTCTTCATGTTTTTCCCGTTTGCTTTGGCCACTTTTCGCTTATTTCAACAAGTGACACATGGCGTGTTTCGTTGTGAAACAGGCGAGGACACGTGGCAACATCCGCTTAGCTGATAGAAATTTTAGACACTTTTTGAGAGTCCTGTGGAAGATGACACTTGGTAGCTTCCGCTCTCTTTAGCAGTTCGTTCGGGGCCCACCACAGTCTTTACTAAATGAAAGGGAGAGACTGCGGATGTTGACACTTGTCGGCTTCTGCCAAGCTTTACAAGGGACACGTGTTGCATTCCGTTGCTCTTAGAAAAACATGTCAAAACCTTTCGCAGCTACCACTTGGTGCCCTCTGCAGAACTCTGAAGGAAGCCTATTGAAAGGAGCTTTATAATTCGAATGCAGACACTTGTCGCACTCCGCCATGTTTTGCAAGGGACACATGGCACATTCCGCTACTCTTAGAGACAAATTATCATTTGTCCCGGCAGACGACACTTGGTAGCTTCCGCTCTCAGGTTTTTTCTGGTGTAAAATTGACGTTCGCGGGTCCGTCACTGTTTGAAGACCAACGGCTAGTCCATTTCCCTGAAATTGACATCTTCAGGGACGTCACCGTCCTTGGCAAATCCTTCTCCCTTTTCATCCCCTCCTTTTTCATTTATTTGTTAGCAATAGAAAATCTAGGACCTAAAAGATACATCAAAGGGAGCTAGCCCTTATCTAGAGACTCTCCCCCCAGTTTTGCCAGGCCTATAGGCAAGAGGGGAGTTTCCATTGTTGCGTGTGGAAGGCAGGAGCTTGGCCTCCTGTCCAGGGTGAAATCCACTACGTCAACAAATACCTGGCTCTAAGAATCTTGTGGGCAGTTACAGGAGTAGAAAAATGTCCTCCACAGGCCAGATTGTGGAAGGACCTCAAAAGTTGGTTCTGCTGCTCTTTATCTACGCAGCGAAGGAACACTCCATCAAGGCTCCTCTTGTACAGGCCGTGTTCCTAGAGGACAAAATTGGTAGCTTTCAGTTTGACAGTCCTTTCTTTACGAGATAGGTGGGCTGGACACTCACCGTAAGGAAATGAGCAATATTTGAATACCACTCATTCGTGGTAGAGACAAAGAGGACTATTGGCGTGTCTTCTGCTTCTTTTTTTTCATGCCCTGCTTCTTCGAGTTTGTTGTCAGCAATCAATTGACAAAGGCCCTTTCCCCACACCAGCTTCGTCGATTTGATAACTAGATCAAACTCTTGGATTTTAACAATCCAATTGCCCCTTTTGGTTCCAAACTCTTGCTAAGTTAATATGGATTTGACTGTGGTATCAGGAACCAGAGCAATAACTCAAAAATTCAGAATGTAGAAATGAAAATGCTTCACTGCCTTGACCACTGCATAAGCATGCTTTTCTATGTTTGAATATTTCAGCTCGTGAGCTTTGAGAGGACAACTCATGAAAGATATGGGAGATTCCACACCTTCTTCGTTCTGCTGAACCAGAAAAGCTGAAAGTGTGTTCAGAAGCATAACTATACATGATAAAATCCTTGGTATAATCTGGACAAACTAGAATTGGAGCATGAGCAATTGCTATCTTGATTTCTCAGAATGCTAATTTGCCTTCTTTAGTTCAGCTGAAGGTGGCCTTTCCTTTCATCATATCTACAATATGACGAGTCTTTTCAACGAACTCAGTGATGAACCTTCGTAAAAAATTCACTTTTTCGAAGAAAGAGTGAACTACAGTTTTACTCGTAGGCAGAGTAAGCTCCTGGATAGACTTGACTCTATCTGAGTCAATCTTTATGCCTTCCCTGGATACAATGTGTCAAAGAAGTTTTCCTTCTATTATCCCAAAAATAGATTTCTTGGGGTTTAAAGAAATGTCATTCTGGCGACAACGTTCCAGCACTTGATGCAAGTGGTGCACATGATCCGGGCAATGCTTGGAAAAGACGGTTAGATCATCCAGGTACACTACAATGAACTTACCCATTTCATCTTTGAAAGCAAGGTCCATTGCTCTTTGAAAGGTGGCGCCAGCATTTATCAGGCCAAATGGCATTCTCCGATAGGCAAAGGTGCCCCATGGCGTGGTGAAGACAGTCTTGTGTTGGTCTGCCTCACCAACTTCAACTTGGTTGTACTCTGAGAAGCCGTCCAGCATTGATAACATCTCCAAACCGGTCACTATCTGAAGGACTTGATCCATGATTGGTAGAGGATAGTTATCCTTTAAGGATGATTGATTCAAGTTCTTGAAATCCACACAAAGGCAAATTCACCATTCTTCTTCCTCACAGGTACTATGTTGGCAATCCATGTGGAGTGATGGATTGGAAAAATTATCCTAGCATTCAATATTTTTTGTATTTCAGACAGAATAGTACCTGATATCTTTGGATTGTACTATCTGAATTTTTGCTTGTAAGGCACTGAATCACTTTTAAGAGGAATGTCATGGCGAATTTCTTCAAGCTTGAGTGGCTTCAGATCATTATAGGAGTATGCTAGGACATCCATATACTGGCGGAGGAGAGTGGTGAACTCGAATCTTTCCTCAGGAGTGCAGCACTTCCCAATGTTCACCATCTTGGGATCTTCCTTGGTGCTTAAACTTACCTGATCAAACTCTTGGGAGGAGCTTGAATTTGTCTGCTGCTGTTTGATGATTCTGTCATGCTTGTCAAATAGCTTCTCAAGGAAAACCAGGGATTTTGGGATTTTATTCTCTTTGAGTTGTAGGAATTTTTCACCTATGTCTTTACTTGATTCAAGAGCTGGTTCAAGCTTTTGAGGCTCACTGCCTTCGAAATGCAGTTGTTCAAAGCTGTCTTTTTGCTCCAAGAAGGCAATGATTTGGTTGTCATTGTTAAACACCTGCAATGATTGGCATTATCAGGTAAACTTGGTCGAAAGACCAGCTCAATAGTGTACTTGTCTCCTTTGAAGTCAGAGTGAGGAACCAAAAGAGTTGCTGAAACAACCAAAGCATCAGCTCTATCATTGAATTCTCTAGGAACCGCAGAGATGCTGAAAGCATCAAAGTTTTTAATTTGGTCCCAAACCAGATTGCGGTAGTGATGCAATCTCTCATTTTTGGTTTGGTACAGGTTTCTCACCTGACAAACCACCAGTTCAACGTCTCCTTTAGCATGAAAGAGCTTGACACCCCTATCTTTAGCGGCCTTCAATCTAAGCAAAAGAGATTCATACTCAGCTATGTTGTTGGTGTTGTTGAACTGTAATTTATATGAAGAAAGAAAGATATCTCTTTGAGGAGATATCAGCACAATCCCGGCTCCTGAGCCGGTAGAGGAACAACTGCCATCAAATTCCAGTATCCATACTTCATTTGAGACTGATTTTACCTTGGATTCTCCTTCTTTTGGAGGGAGAGATTCCTCAGCACTTGTACTGTGTTCTACCATCCTTTCTGTTGTTTCAGTTGAAAGTATTTTCAGGCTATCACATTCAAGAGTTTCATTAGGCGCTTCATGGACTTCCTCTGTGGTTACGAAATAATTACCCATACCTGAAGACTCAAATAAGATTTGAGCTTCAAGTGTTGATGTCTGAGTAACCACGTATTTCGCTTCCTTCTCAAAAAGCAATGTCTTCATGACGCTTTTGACAGGGATTCTAGCCTCGGACAAGTCCATGCTCAACTCGCCACCAACATCTTTGCAGAAATTTCGGCCAAGAAGGATGTCGTATGATGTTGGAGCATCGGCCACCAGGACTATTATCTTGATTCTTTTGTTTGGGAATGCTGCAAATGCAAATTGGGCGTCCTTAATTTGTCCTAGCAGTGGCACTTGTTTGTTCTCCATGGAGAAACATCTCCCAAATGTCTTGGTCAATGTGAGACCAAGAGATTCTGCCACTTTGGCACGGATGACATTATCTGACGCACCTAAGTCTATGATGTAGTTGTTGAGCTGATGTCCATTTATCAGCAGAGAGACATAAAATGGTTCAGTCCTTTATCAGCAGAGAGACATAAAATGGTTCAATCCTTTCAGGGGCAGCAGGAGGAGTAATGACAATGTTATTCTGAATAGATGTGGGAGTGACCTTTGGAACAACTGGTCCTACAGGGGTGGTTTTATTCCTCACACATTCCACTAACTTATCCAACTGCTCAGGGTTGGATTGAAAAAATTCAAATTCAGACATTTAGATCTTAGTTTTCTTGACATGGTCAATTATGTCAAATGTCTGAAATGAGTTATGAAGAGGGGAAGGGAGTTCATCCTTCTGATTTTTAAGAGGAGGAGGATTGATTTGCGAATTTGAAATTAGAGGTGGAGGCGCAATTGAGGTACTCACCTTTTTAGCAATCACCGGATCCTTCGACTGGAAGGGCAGAGTGGTTCCACGCTTAGCAATTGAGATTGTTGGTTGAGGTCGCTCCTCAGTCTTCTCTTTATCAGCTTGCTAGGCTGACTGATTCTTGGACCGGATAAACACAGCATATGATCCCTCAGCTGCTTCACCTTCACTTCTGGGTTCATCCTGGTAATTCAGGGAACCAATGTTGGAGTTCGCCAGTTGATTTTTTTTGGTCCTCCGTGAAGAGATCATGTCATGTCCCCACTCTAGTCCAGTCTTGCAGTGACATGAGAGTCAGCCTATTATGGGGTCTTGTAGGTTGACAGGATGGTACAGAGACCCAGTTTGGTTTTTCAGTGTTGGGCTTGGTGCTCTGGCAGGTTATTGATCAGTTGGGCGACATTTCTTGTTCGTGGGAGGCAGTTCCTACATTTGTGGAGGTTACTCCTATTTTTTAGGAGACTTGGTCAGGCCCAGGATTGGGACTCTATGAGATTCTATTCAGGGGTGCAGTTTCAGGGTGTTAGGGCTTGTTCCCTAAGTTTTAAGAGCATCCCTAGATTTTAGGGAGGAGACTGCCAGTGGTTCCTTGATTTTCGGCTCCAGTCACAGACAGGTGACAAGTTGTTTTGATAGTTCGTGGGGTCGGTTGGGCATTTCTTGGTTACTTTGGTTATATTTTTAATATTTCCGAGTTTCCGTCTTTTAATTAAAATAAGGCTAAGTTATAGCCAATTTGGGGTTATAAGGTATTTTTGGCCTCTTCGGGATGCGTGTACTACAGTGTAATAGCTCATTGGAAAGGTCTCGAACTCTCCTAAATATTTCATTCATATGTCGGAGCCATTCGGGGCACGGATTTCTGTTGAATTAAAAAGAAAGCATTATTTCCTATACTCTTAGCCTCTTAAAAGGAAATTATTAAAATTTTCACTTAAGCGCCCTTAGTCCACGTTTTTGGGGATCGGTTAAAGTGAAAAAAGGTTATAAGAGGCGTTTGAAGGGAGGGGAGAAGGCAGCCGATTTCATATCATTTTTCCTTTGGAGAGTGCGCTGGGTAAGCGTGGAGCTTTGGGACGCAAACCCCAAAGAGTTGACTTGTGGGACGTAGCCCCCACTAGTTTGGGACTATCTTGAGCATAGCGATTGGTCGCTTTTCCTTGGTCAGGAGCTGGAAAGCGTTTGGGGTAGCGCGCAGCCTTTGGAAAGGGCGCGACTTCAGTTTGGGAGAATCGTTGGGAGCCGCTTACACCTTCCGGTCCGTAGAAGATTTGTTTGGCGCTGCTGTCCTTGGCGGATTGTGAGGCCGTACGGCTGTACTTGACAGCCACTTCCTATTACAGCAGCGCAGCAGTAAGGGACTCCTTCATTGGGACGCCATTCTTAGTCTGGTCTTGCTTACCTTCAACAATTCAGGTTGGGCAGTTTATCATTGTATTCCACATTAATTTTGGCAATCTGTAATAGGTTCATTATTTGATTAAATATCTGGAAAGTCTGCTCATCCGAATTTGGATTTGGTTGTACTTAGGTTTTTAAATTCCATAAGTTATTTATGCTTTTGCATTTCAATTATTTACTTGTTGTAAAATTCATCCAAAAACCAAAAACAAAGAAAAACACAAATTTCAATAGAAAATACAAAAATATTACAGCAGTTCAATAGAAGAGATCCATCAGGGATCTTTCAGTGGTATCAGAGCTTCTGTCCTGCCAGCCTGAGGGGATTTAGTGAAATTGTTTTCTATGCATCCGGGCAGAACTGATTTAAACAGATATTATACACGCAGAAGAGCTCAATACGAGCGGGAATTTGGAACAGAACAAGAGCCTATTATGGCCGAAAGACAGAGGGATGCTCAGAGGAATCAGGATGATGTAGAGAGAGAGATGATGAGGACTCTCATCACCACTCAACCCAGGATAGCCCAGACCTTAGACCGATTACAGGATACATTGGAGCGGTTGGAGATGGATAGACATAGAGGCAGGCGGAGTAGATCTGTTTCAGTAGCAGGAAGTCAGCGCAGCCATCATTCTCACTCTTCGGCAGGGAGTTCCGTTCAGTCCAGTAGGAGGCATCGTCATCATACGCCTACTCCGAATAGGCCATTGCTACCTCAATTCATACCAGGAGAACAGGCAGCGCAGGTGGAACCACCAGAGATTGGATTTCAGGAGTCAGTTTTGGCAGTTACAGCGGAGTGGAGAGCTCTACCTCCGGAGGTTCGAGATGTCTTTCCTCTCCCTCAGTATTGTGCACAGCGGAGAGATGCAGCCAGATTCAGGGGAGATAGGGGAGATAGGCCACCCCAGCAGCAGCAGAATCATGACCTCAATAGAGCTACTGGGAAGATTACATTAGCCCCATATAATGGCTCTGGTGACACTAGTGCAAGAGCGTGGGTCCACAAGCTGGACATATATCTTTCCTTGAGGCCCATGCCTGAGCGTGAGGCTATTCAATTTGCAGTATTGCACTTAGAGGGGGTTGCATATGATTGGTGGCACCATGGATTGATCACCCAGGATCACACCTTAGTTCACTCTTACGCTGAGTTCACTGAGCGGCTCATTGCACGATTTGACCGTAAGGATCCAGAACTTTACTACAGGGAGTTGGCTCATCTAAGACAGACTGGTCACGCAGAGGCTTATATTAATGAGTTCCAGCGTATTGCGGTCATGGTACCTGACATGCCTCAGAGACGGAGCGTGATGTTATTTATTGAGGGGTTACAAGACAGACTTAAGGGCCTAGTTCGTGCTTTCCAACCAGCAACTCTTAAGGAGGCTATCGAGGTGACATTGAGATTGGACACTGTTCCCACTTCTTATCAGGCAGATAAGAAACCAGTTAGAGACTCTCGGCCTTTTCAGAAGGCCAATTCGACACAAAACAAAGGAGGAACTTCATCTAAAGTCCCTTGGATGAATCAGGAGACGAGGAATGAACTGAGAAGGAAAAAGTTATGTTTTTCCTGCAAAGATCCATGGGAACCCGGACACCGTTGTATGGGCAAAGGAAAGGTTCACTTGATTGAGGTGACTTCAGAGTTAGGGGATGAGGAGGTTTCGGATACTGATTCTGAGGATAATACAGAGGAGGTTGAGCAGGTTCAGACTCAGTTGGAGCTAGACACCCCTGAGCCTTGGGCATCCGCCAAAGTAGCCATGGCTACCCTTTCCAGCTATCCTAAGTTTCATGCCTTCAGACTAAAAGGGACACTTAAGGGAAAGCGGGTCACTAGCCTGGTAGACACTGGGGCTACACATAACTTTATTGACCAGAAATTAGTTGAGAGGCGTGGTTTACAGTATGAGGAGTTTGGCGGTTTTGGAGTAAAGGTAGCAGATAGTGCAATTTTGAGTTGTACCAAACGAATTCCGCAGCTTAGTATTCAGATGGGGGACCATACTTTGACTGATGATTTCTATGTACTTCCTATAGAAGATTATGATGTGGTGTTGGGTATGCAGTGGTTACAAGGTATTGGACGTTACATTATTGATCACCGTATTATGCAATTAGAGTTTCTTTCTGGAGGAAAGAAGGTGATTTTGAGGGCAGCTTCTGATGGTGGGCCTAGAGAGGTGACTTCTCGTAGGATGGAGGTTATCCTTAGACATAATGATGTACTCTGGGCTACGCATTGTTTGGTTAAGCCCAAAACACCCACATCTCAGGACGGCCGCATGTTTCATGTGGACATTCAGTCAGTGATGGATCGCCATGGTAGAGTCTTTGGGGATATACCTCCTAGAGTGCCTCCAGACAGAGAATTTGAGCATGGAATAGAGTTAGAAGAGGGAGCAAAGCCAGTGATTACTACTCCATACCGTCATCCTAGAGCTTACAAGGATGAAATTGAGAAGACTATTCATGAATTGTTAGATATGGGGTTCATTCGGCCTAGTTCCAGCCCCTTTGCTTCTTCTGTAGTGTTGGTTAAGAAGAAGGATGGGACTCTAAGGATGTGTGTTGATTACAGAGCTTTGAACAAAAAAACAATCAAAAACAGATATCCTATTCCCCGCATAGATGAGTTGTTGGATGAACTTCATGGGGCTCTATATTTCTCTAAGATTGATCTTCGCTCTGGTTACCATCAGATTCGTGTACGAGCCAAGGATGTACACAAGACTGCTTTCCGTTGTCACTATGGGCACTATGAGTTCCTGGTAATGCCATTTGGCCTTACCAATGCACCTGCGACCTTCCAATCCTGTATGAACCATATCTTCAACAAGCAGTTGAGGAAGTCGGTTCTAGTATTCTTTGATGATATATTAATTTACAGTGATACTTGGGAGGATCATCTCCGACATCTTGAGGAGGTACTTAGCATAATGGAGGACCAGTCTCTATTTGCTAAGCTCTCCAAATGTGAGTTTGGATTGAGGGAGGTACTATACTTGGGACATGTAATTAGTGCTAATGGGGTTAAGGTGCATGAGGAGAAGATTCAGGCAATTCAGAATTGGCCGGTCCCTCGGAACATTACTGAGTTACGTGGATTCCTTGGATTGTGTGCTTATTATAGAAGATTTGTTAAGGGGTTTTCTCAGTTGGCAGCACCTTTGACAGATCTTACTAAGAAAGGAGCCTTCAGATGGACAGAACTTGCACAGGGGGTCTTTGATAGACTCAAAGAGGTTATGAGCACTTGCCCTGTTTTGGCACTACCTGATTTTTCACAGCCATTTGTTCTAGAATGTGATGCTTCGGGATTGGGTATAGGAGCCGTGTTGATGCAGAACAAACATCCGATTGCCTATGAGAGTAGAAAGTTGCAAAATAATGAAAGGTTGTATTCTACTTATGACAAGGAAATGTTGGCTATCATGCATGCGTTGGCCAAGTTCAGACAGTACCTTGTGGGTAGCAAATTTGTGGTAAGAACTGACCACAATAGTTTGAAATATTTCCTAAATCAGAAGGAGCTCAATGATAGACAGCAAAAATGGATCAGCAAAATTCAGGCTTATGATTTCGATATCGAATTCATAAAGGGAAAGAATAATATTGTGGCCGATGCACTCTCTCGAAAACCTTCATTGGCTGCCCTTTGCTCATTGAGTGAGATTTCAGCGGATTGGAAGGCTCAACTTTTAGTTGAGTATTCCAAGAATCAGTATGCTGGTGAGATCATGGAGGGTGTGGTAGTGGATGACAGATATAGTGTAGTAGATGACATTATCTACTACAAAGGCAGGGTTTATCTTGTTCCAGGGTCACAGTTGAAGGAACAAATTTTGCAGGCTCATCATGATACTCCTATGGCAGGACATCCAGGATATGTGAAGACTTATAGGGCGATTCGAGAGAGATTCTCATGGAAAGGTCTCAAAGATGATGTTTTGAGGCATGTTCGGGAGTGTGTGACTTGTCAGCAGAACAAGTCAGAACATACTTACCCAGCAGGATTATTGCAGCCATTACCTATACCAGAACAGAAGTGGACAGGGATTTCCATGGATTTCATTACAGGTCTTCCTCGAGTTCAGGGGAAAGATTGTATTTATGTGGTTGTGGACAGGTTAACAAAGTACGCCCACTTCTTCTCCATTGCCCTAGATTTTACAGCATCACAGGTGGCTGAGTTATTTTTTAGAGAGGTGTTTAGACTCCATGGTCTTCCCAAGACCATTGTGAGTGACAGGGATAGCAGGTTCATGAGTTCCTTTTGGCAGGAACTTTTCAGGCTTACAGGCACCATGTTGACACCTAGTACTAGTTATCACCCTCAAACGGATGGGCAGACTGAAATAGTTAATAAGTGGGTTGAGGGGTATTTGCACAACTATGTGTTAGGGCAACAAAAGGCATGGGTTCGTTGGTTGTATTTGGGCGAGTATTGTTATAATACCTCACACCATATGTCCATTGGCATGACGCCTTTTAGAGCCCTCTATGGATATGAAGCATTATCTTTCACTGATTTGGCACTTGGTGACAGTAGAGTTCCCTTGGCTCAGGATTGGTTACAGGAGAACCAGGATATCATGAGATCCCTCAGAGAGAATTTACAGCAGGCCCAAAATCAGCAAAAGATGTATGCTGATAGACACCGGATTGAGAGAGCATTTGAGGTGGATGATATGGTCTTTCTGCGCTTACAACCATATCGACAGAGCACCCTTAAAAAGGGGGGAGCTGAAAAGCTCAAACCACGTTTCTATGGTCCATACAGAGTGCTCCGACGAGTAGGAGAGGTTGCATATGAGATTGAGTTACCGGCAGACAGCAGGATTCATAATGTATTTCACGTATCTCGCCTAAAAGGGCCCTTGGACAGCATATAACAGTTTCACCCGAGTTACCTCCTATGGATGAGGAAGGTAATTTGATTATGGTTCCTGACGAGATTCTTGAGGTAAGGGAACGGCAGTTGAGGAAATGGGTGATTCGAGAGTATTTGGTTCGATGGAGAGATCTTCCCATAGAGGATGCCACCTGGGAAGGAGAGAGCATTTTGCAGCATCCAGCCTTACAGTTGCTTGTGGGCAAGCATCTCCTAGAGGGGAGGACTATCATGTCCCCACTCTAGTCCAGTCTTGCAGTGACATGAGAGTCAGCCTATTATGGGGTCTTGTAGGTTGACAGGATGGTACAGAGACCCAGTTTGGTTTTTCAGTGTTGGGCTTGGTGCTCTGGCAGGTTATTGATCAGTTGGGCGACATTTCTTGTTCGTGGGAGGCAGTTCCTACATTTGTGGAGGTTACTCCTATTTTTTAGGAGACTTGGTCAGGCCCAGGATTGGGACTCTATGAGATTCTATTCAGGGGTGCAGTTTCAGGGTGTTAGGGCTTGTTCCCTAAGTTTTAAGAGCATCCCTAGATTTTAGGGAGGAGACTGCCAGTGGTTCCTTGATTTTCGGCTCCAGTCACAGACAGGTGACAAGTTGTTTTGATAGTTCATGGGGTCGGTTGGGCATTTCTTGGTTGCTTTGGTTATATTTTTAATATTTCCGAGTTTCCGTCTTTTAATTAAAATAAGGCTAAGTTATAGCCAATTTGGGGTTATAAGGTATTTTTGGCCTCTTCGGGATGCGTGTACTACAGTGTAATAGCTCATTGGAAAGGTCTCGAACTCTCCTAAATATTTCATTCATATGTCGGAGCCATTCGGGGCACAGATTTCTGTTGAATTAAAAAGAAAGCATTATTTCCTATACTCTTAGCCTCTTAAAAGGAAATTATTAAAATTTTCACTTAAGCGCCCTTGGTCCACGTTTTTGGGGATCGGTTAAAGTGAAAAAAGGTTATAAGAGGCGTTTGAAGGGAGGGGAGAAGGCAGCCGATTTCATATCATTTTTCCTTTGGAGAGTGCGCTGGGTAAGCGTGGAGCTTTGGGACGCAAACCCCAAAGAGTTGACTTGTGGGACGTAGCCCCCACTAGTTTGGGACTATCTTGAGCATAGCGATTGGTCGCTTTTCCTTGGTCAGGAGCTGGAAAGCATTTGGGGTAGCGCGTAGCCTTTGGAAAGGGCGCGACTTCAGTTTGGGAGAATCGTTGGGAGCCGCTTACACCTTCTGGTCCGTAGAAGATTTGTTTGGCGCTGCTGTCCTTGGCAGATTGTGAGGCCGTACGGCTGTACTTGACAGCCACTTCCTATTACAGCAGCGCAGCAGTAAGGGACTCCTTCATTGGGACGCCATTCTGAGTCTGGTCTTGCTTACTTTCAACAATTCAGGTTGGGCAGTTTATCATTGTATTCCACATTAATTTTGGCAATCTGTAATAGGTTCATTATTTGATTAAATATCTGGAAAGTCTGCTCATCTGAATTTGGATTTGGTTGTACTTAGGTTTTTAAATTCCATAAGTTATTTATGCTTTTGCATTTCAATTATTTACTTGTTGTAAAATTCATCGAAAAACCAAAAACAAAGAAAAACACAAATTTCAATAGAAAATACAAAAATATTACAGCAGTTCAATAGAAGAGATCCATCAGGGATCTTTCAGATCAGCATCATTTTCTTGATCAAACTCAGGTTGAAAAGAGGAATCATGTTCTGTTTCCAGATATCCAACTGCTGAGTTGGTTGGAGGCGCTTCAATGGCCAGGTTTCCTCGTGGGGGAGGAAGACGATTTGCTTGTCCTTGATTCTTGGTAGCATTGTCTTGGTATGGCTGATTCTGAAATGTCCTTCTTGGCATATCTTTGTATGCAAGAGCGAATGACATCCCCTACGCCATTTGCTTTCTAAGAGCTAGCGATTCATTTGCTAAATTCTGCACCATTGGATCAGTGGTCGCTGTAGGTGAGTATTCAGAGGAAGAAGATTTACCTCTGTTTGGATCTCTCTTTGTCTTTCCTGCCAAGATAAGGTCATCTTCCACTTCAGTAGCCAAGTCCTGAGCAGCAACAAGGTCTATGTGGCCAGCACGTCTCAGCAGGAAGCTCACTTCAGGCAACTGTGAGTTGATGAAGAAGCATTTGAGGTTTTCAGGTGTAGGTTGAGCAATGATAGGAATCCGATTCCTCAGCTTGTCAAACTTTGCTATGAAATCCCTCATAGGTTCATGAGGCTCCTTCTTCATCTGTGTGAGTTGGGCCAACAGGGCATGTGCATCTTCTACAGGCTTGAACCTTGCTTCAAATTTAGATTTGAGAGTGTCCCAGTCGGTCACTTATCGAGCCTGCAGATGGTAGAACCAGTTTGCAGTAGCACCTTGCAGTGTTTCCACAAACAGCCAGACTGCCACGTCTTCAAATTCTACGCCTATCACACCGCAGTTTATACTGAAGGCTACAATGTGTTCATCAGGGTGAACTCTCCCATCACCAAAAAATTTGGAGAAATTCTTCCTTGAACTGCATGGGAGCTCGTGTAGAGGTAGATTTAGATTAAGTGGGCCAAAAGAGTTACCCTAAGGGCCTTGAATCGCCATGATTGGATTATGGAAAGCAGGGATAACAAATATGGGTGGAGTATGTATAGGTAAAGCTCTGGTGACTACAAAAAAAGAAGCTCTACCTTGTATTGGTGACCTGGTACGGATGGGAGGAACACTCCTGGATCGTTGAACTTGAGGTTGTGGAGGAAACAAATCAAAATTTCCTTGCTGCACCAACTCAAAGACCGGGTCAACAACACCTTGGGTTCTCTGACTTCTGGTATAATGTGGAGTTGCCAAATTGTAGGATAAAACTGAGAAAGAATTGGTCCTGCTTCAGCGTGAAGCTTGAGGCTTCAAACTGCTTGTTCTTCCCCAACAGCTCTGGTTTGCAGACCAAATTATATAACAGAAATGGATAAGGCTATAATGATAATGGGAAAGACCCAGATGAGAGTCGCCAGAGTATATAATGGATAAGGATAGGAACTACTTCAATTTGAAGCTTGAGGCTTCAGATTGCACATAACATTCCCCAGCGGAGTCGCAAAAAAACTGTTGGGTGAATATTTTGTCACTAGCGTACTGATGCGCAAAATAGGTTTGATCATCCACAGCAACGGAGATTGGTCGGCCAAAGTTTGTAGGTTTACCACATCCAAAGGGGACAAATCTCTCCTCTCATCAAGGGGAGGTTCCCTATAGGTATAAATGAAGGGGCTATATATTATAGATATATGCAAAAAATAACACTCAGAGGTAGGGTATCACCATCCATCTCTCTTTTTTTAGAGATGATGCTCACAAACAAAAGAGAAATCTTGGTGAAGACACTGAAGGCACTTCTCTTCTTTCAGAAGTGGTCTTACAAGAAACAGCAAGAGTTCTTTCAAGTAATGACAAATGACTAGTAACAGGGTGCAGTAACCAGCAGAATGAAGTGCAGCACAAAGTCTTCACTTCAGCTGCCCAAAGAGTGAGAAACAAAGGATAATGGGGGCACAAAGTCATCCCAAGATCCTTCACATAGAAAAGAAAATAGACAAACAGACTAAAGGCAATTGCAGTCAGCACAAAGTCCTTTCACAACTGGCTTCAGGACACCTTCTTGATTACTTCCACAAGTTCTGCTTGTTAGATTAAATAAACAAGAACACATTCAGAAGATAGACATAAGAACAATCTCTTAAAATGATACAAGCTATATCAGCACAAAGTCTGCAGGTAGCTTGCTTTCTCATTCAGATAAAATAATATGAACAACAATCTAAGCTCAAAGTCTCAGTATTCGCCTTTCAATTTGGGTAGAGTTTTTGCTTCTTTTTATCAAAAAGATCCCCCTTGCATAAAACAGGATTTTACAATATATAGCAGCCCAGAAAAGACTGGCATTTTGTTCCATGGAGCGACCCATGTTGCATTCAATGCTTTGAATGCATCTGTAGTTCTTTCCAAAAGAACCATACTGGAACCGAGCGGCTGCCTTGACTATGGTGTGTCATCTCATCTCAAATGTTTTCTCCTGGGTCTAGATCATCTGGTTTGTCTCCTTTGATGTCTGCGCAATTGTCCATTTAGTCTTTACTCCAAGGGAGACAAACAGGCAGTGTCTTCAATGTTTAAGGGCTCGAATATCTGTTTTGAGGACTGTTCCACCTACTGGAATAACTACTGCATAGATATTTTGGCCTTTCCTTCATTCTGTTGCAATTTGAGCCCTCAGACTATCTTTTCGGGCTTGTTGGCTATTACGGCTCTCTCTCTTCGCAGTTCTTCCTTTTGGCCTTGGCCTTAAGGCCTTTGAATGCATTCAGGTCCGCGTTTAAGCCTGCAAAGATCAACGGCTATTCCATTGCCGCAAATTTGACATCTTCGGGCCCGTCATCGTTTGAAAACCAACGGCTAGTTTGTCGCCCTGAATTTGACGGCCATGGGGACATCATCGGACATCTGGATCCCAACGGCTAGTTCGCGATGCTCAACTTTGACATCTGCGGGCCCATCACTTTCCTTGACAATTCCTTCGGCTTTCTTGTTTTGTCCTTCCTGAAGGGGAAGAATCCCTTCTGGGTCTTGAGAAAGGCCTATTTTTGGATCAGCGAGAGCCCTCCGCAAGGGTATATGCCATTCGAGGTCCTTCGGGTGGCCTTGGTCTATCTTCAAGTGGTCTTCGGCTTTAATTCCTTTGGACAAAAAGTTCAAAGGAAATCTTCGTATGCCTTAACTGTTTTTCCACGGGCTTTTGCTTTGCTTCGGGCTTTTTCTTTAGAAAAAAGTTCGAAGGAAACGTCTTGACAACTTTGTCACGGGATTTCCTTTCGAAGGAATTCCTTTGCTCGCTCGGCCTTTGAAACGGTCCACTTGCTCCCCGCTTGCCCTCCACAAGGGTTGTCTGAGCTCCAAGGTTGCCTTTCAGATTTTTGTAACGGTCCACTTTGGCTCCCAAGTGACCTCCGCAAGGGCACTCATTCAGGCTTTCGGAAGACTCCTTCAAACTTCCCGATTTGAAAACGCCTAAGTGCTGAGAACTTGTTTCTTTCCTACAGAGTCTGTAGAAACCAACCTGCAAAGTCCGTAGAAACGAGTTTGTAGATCTGGGGGAGTCCGTAGAAATGAGAAACCAACTTGTAGAGTCCGTAGATTCGGGTCTGTAGAATTGACGGAGTCCGTAGAAACTAAGTCTGCAGAGTCCGTAGTTTTCAAGCCTTGAAGTTCGTAGAAACTGAGTCCATAGATTTCTTTCTGCAGAGTCTGTAGAAATGAACCTGCCTGCAGAGTCCGTAGAAACCAAGTCCATGAAGTTCGTAGTTCCACTTGCAGAGTCCGTAGATACGAGTTCGTAGAACTGGGGGAGTCTGTAGATTTGAGTCCGTAGATTTCTTCCTGCAGAGTCCATAGAAATAAACCTGCAGAGTCCGTAGATTTAAGCCTGCGGAGTCCGTAGATTTGAGCCTGGAGAGTCCGTAGAATCCTGCCTGTAGGGTTCCTTAGCTGAATTTTTTTGAAAAATAGAGAAATTGAAGTATCATAACAATTTTTGAGAAGGGAAGAGAGAATTTTTTGGCTTGTAGGACCAAAAATAGTTCATGTGTTGTCCCAAAAAGGAGTGACAGACTTTAGGAACAACACATTTAATGATGTGCACTTTTTAATTATTATTAAAGCTTTACTTTAATAATAATTAAAACTCTATAAATAAATGTCATTCATCCATTCTGACTTCACCACTAGCTTACCCACTGCACACTCTGTCCATTTGAATGCCCTACTAAAAATAGTAATGTGAGTCTATAACATCCAACTGACTTACTATAAATAGTAAGTGTATACAAATAAAACCAGAAACCCATGAATAACAATGCCTCAGAACATACCAAAGATCTGGAGGTGAAAACATTGCCAACTGTCAACTGGAGACCCAAATAACTCCACAATAAGGTCCTCTAAACACCATTATTAACCTACAAGGGTCCGGTAATAGGCTAAATCATCAAATTCTGATGCATGCTCAAAATGGGAACATTACAGGGACTGAAGGATACAACCAATAGCAATAGAAAGTTCTAGGAAGAGAGAGTCCTAGAGGTGAACCAAAAAAATAAAATATGAAGACAAAATAGAACGTGCCACTAACACAAGTGACAAAGAAACCAATACAAATAGCAATGAGGGTTGAACAAAATCCCCAAGACATTGTTGTTCAACACTTATGCTCTGGAAAATAAAAGTTTATTTTAAAAAAAGTGAGCTTACAAGCCTATTTTCAAAAACTAACATATTGATGATGCAATACTTGAACTTTTCCAGTCTCAAATATGGATAATTAACTCCCTAGATAACTCACTAGATCTAGTCCATATCTATGAATGCAGAGTTATCCAAGGAACTAATTTGTCAAGAAAAAACACACACTTTTGGCTCCACAATGTGGATATTTTTTAATTGCAACTTGAAAAGTGCACAACAGATGTGACTTACAATTGCAAACATGTGATATGTTTCAAAGTCAATCTCAAAGAGAATGAGAAATTTTATAGATGGCAAAATTTTCAGATAAGCATATGAGACCAAATTAACCTATTGGGAATTTGCACAGTGTTTTCTAACTTATACGGTTATTTATCATTTATTATTAAAAATTGATTGACTTGTATACATTATCAATTCTCATAAGAAAGGAATCACCATTATTCTGTTTCAGCAAGGGATTTCACATGGTCCATTGGCATTGACTTTTTTTCCACAGATATTGTTAATTAGAATGTTGTTATTGTAAAATCCTTCGAGCATGTCATGATCCTTAATAGACTCTTTTTAACAAATTCCAAATTCATTAGCCATGGATGAGAGAACTTCTAAAGGGATTACACTTCTTCCTTCTAAGATTGTCAAACCAAACACTCTTATCTCAGGGCATTCTCCTATGAACATCTGAAACCCTATTGGTCCTTTTGTGATGATGCATGATTAAGTTGTTTTTCCTTCTGTTGGGGACTTTGACGAACACAAATCCAACTTTGGTCTCCAGTTTTGGTGTCCAACTGAAACATACTTTCTCGGATATATGAGAGTTTATGCAAAGAAATTTTATCTGATAGTTATTTAATACCAACTAAAAAACGTTGCACATAGAATAATACTTGAACAGGGAATACTTTATAGATTGAAAAGTTCATAAACAAGTGTCTTTCTGAATTTCATTATATTTTCAACCCTTTATGAATCGCTCAGAAAACTTATTAAAAATAGCAGAATTTTAACAGACTAACATGAACCTGGCATATAGACTGTTCTGAAATTATAGAACTGCTGATAAGCACCCAAAACTTCTGTAGAAGCCACGCCTTGACTTGGGGAAGACCTCCAGGATATATACGCACAGGAACCAGTCCCCTAACTCATGTGAGACTCAATTGATGATAAATCCTTCATAGCAAACCACGTTTCCTTCACCAAAGTGCAACGATTCAGCTTCCAGCACAACACGTCCTCCAAAATGTGTGCAGGTTGCTTTTGCGCAACACAACAACCTTCACCAATTTCACTCCTTGAATTACCTCATGAATCTCAGACGTTTCCATTAATGACTTCCATTGATCTGGAGTTTTTGTTCCAATCAATTCAAGGGGTTCGCCCTAAATATCATAACCATCAAAGCTCGTTGAGAGAATTAAAAAAACAATAGATTTCTGAATGATCTTCTACAGCAAGTCCAGCCTTTTAATAATGTAGAAGTTACCAAACCAGCGTCCAAAAAGCCAGCGTTCTCCTTCCAAAAATCTGAGGTTGCCAATTCAAACTCCACAAAGGCAATCGATAGAATGTTTCTATTTTGAACAAATCAAACTGACTTTAGCAAAGATTTTATTAATTGCCAAGTTGATATTGTTGACCAATTTTGTCCTAACAGGCCAAAAATCGGTCCCCCCTTTTTTTTATGCTGTTCTGAGCCAGTGCTTTTGATTTTGCACGAGTATTGCAAATTTCTACGGACTCTGCAGGTCCATTTCTACGGACTTTGCAGGTGCTTTTTTACCATTTCTGCAGGCATGGATTTTTCTACGAACTCTACAAGTGAAGTTTCTATGGATTCTACAAAGAAGATTTTTCTACGAACTCTGCAGGCGAGCCTTTCGGCACATGAAGAACCAATTCAAAGAGTGCAGGTTTTTGCAAAGCTTCTTCGGGCTCTTGTCTAAAAATTCACAAGGAAGGTTAGCATCTTTGAACCATTGAACCATTGAACCGGTTCATCGCTTCGGTTCAAAGCCTTGGTTCAATCGGCAAGTTCATCGCTTCGGTTCAAAGCCTTGGTTCAATCGGCAAAGTTCATCGCTTTGGTTCAATCAAACGATTCATCGGCTTGGTTCAGCGTGTTGGTTCAACGTTTTTTGGTTCAATGCTTAAGTTCAACGCAAGGTTCATCGGCAAAGTTCAACTCAAAGTTCATCGGCAAAGTTCAACGCAAAGTTCATCAGCTTGGTTCAATCAAACGGTTTGATGCCTTGGTTCAACAACTGTTTGAACCGTTGAACCGGTTCAATCGATTGGTTCAATGTTTCGGTTCAATCAAAGAGTTCAAGGGCGCCTCCTGAAAGACAAGTGCCCTTGCGGAGGGCACTTGGTCGGCAAAAGCACCCTTCGGAAGGGTCATTTTAATAAACCCGAAGGGCACTTTGAAGGCAGCCGAAGGAAAACAAAAATCCCGAAAAAGAACTAAGGAAAGAAACGAATTCTTTCGGACTTTTTGTCCGAAGGATTGGCTGAGAGTCCCCCGCAATGGCACCTGCCCTTCGGGGTTCTTCGGCTCTTCGGCGGGTTCCTCCTTCTGGCCTTTTGTGCAGACATTTTCCCGCGGGATTTTTGCGTGGACATTTTCCCGCGATCAAAAAGTCCGCAAGAATTGTTCGGCCGCTTTGCCTTCGGAATTTTTTCGGACTTTTTGTCTAAAGGAATTTATAACATAATATGGGAAACCCATCTTATATGGAGGTAGAATGAATGTTATCTAGTAGAATATAGTTGCTTCAAGGCGTTGGAGGACAGAAAAATGCACACGAAACTCAATATTTTATTCGAAGGCATGACAATCTCAAAACATGGCAGCTTAGCCAAATTACTATTATCAATCATGCTAAAGTGTACAATACCCAGATTTTCTGATAATTTAATGCCCGAAACTATGAATTGTCTAGATTTCAAAAAATTATAAGGATATGTAAAGGTTGTGAAGTACTGCTAACATTGCAACGAAAATCCATGATTGAGGACCAAATGTGGCAAAATACTTCATATTTGTTTTGTTAACCCAACGACCATATTTTTGTGGGCCCGTTGCCATTTAAAAAAACAACGGCTAGTCTATTTTCTTGAAGTTGACGGCTTTGGAGACGTCACCATCCTTGGCAATTCCTTCGGGCCTTTCTCTTGATTCGGCCTTTTGCTTTGGACCCTCCCAAAGGGGAAGTGTCCCTTCAGCTTTGGAGAAGTGCCCTTCGTTTGGCAGCCGAGAGTCCCCCGCAAGGGCACCTGCCCTTCGCGGTCCTTCGACGGCCTTTTCTTTTCGGCCTTTTGTCCCGCGGACTTTTTCCCCGCGAACATTTTCCTGCGGACTTTTTCCACGGACTTTTTCCACGGACTTTTTCCCTGCAGACGAAAATCCGCAAGAATTGTCTCTACCACTTTGCTTTAACCTTTTGAAATTCCTTCGGGTCTTTTCTCGCGGCTGTTTTTCTTACGAATTTCTTCAGACTTTTTGTCCGAAGGAATTCTTTCGGACAAAAATTCCGAAGAAATTATGTCTTGCCTTAGTCTTTTTACGCGGGGTTTTTGTTCGCAGCCCGTCCGAATTTCTTCGAACTTTTTGTCCGAAGGAATTCCATCGGACAAAAAGTCCGAAGAAATTATTTCTTGCCTTAGTCTTTTTACTTTGACTGCCTTCCAAAAGTGCCCTTCGAGAAATCTCTTGAACTTTTGATTGAACCGTTCCTTTGAACCAACCCGTTGAACCAACACTTTGAACCAAGCTTTGAACTGAGCCAACAGAGTCGTTGAACCGACTGAGTGAACCAAGTGATTTGAACCATCTAATTGAACCAAAGCATTTGAACCAACTGAATTGAACCAAGCCTTTGAACCAACCGATGAACCATTTGATTGAACCAAAGCCGTTGAACCAACACTTTGAACCAAAGCGATGAACTTTGCCAATTGAACTTTGCCGTTGAACCAAAGCATTGAACCAAAGCGTTGAACCAATCGATTGAACCGGTTCAATGGTTCAATGGTTCAACAGTTCAAAGTTGCTAACTCTTGGAAAGATCATGTCGTTGAACCCCGATGTTGAACCACTTTTCCAACCTTAAGGAAAAGTGTCTTTGAACCATTTCAGCTCTCTTTCCTTGTGAATTTCTTCGGACAAGAGTCCGAAGAAGCTTTGTAAAACGTTGCACTCTTTGAACTGGTTCTTCATCTACCAAAAGACTTGTCTGCAGAGTCCGTAGAAATTCTTGTGGAGTCTGTAGAAAATTCCAGACTTGTGCAAAATAAAAAAAATGAAACTAGCTCAGGACAACAGGGAAAGAAGGGGACCGATTTTGGCCTGTTGGACCAAAAATGGTCAACACCTTCCTCAAAAACAATGTGACCAAGGAGTTTCCCTTCGTGGACAGTGAACACGCATTTCCTCGGGTTGAGAGAGATACCAAACTCTCTACACCTCTCAAAGATTTGCTTGAGGTGTTTCATGTGTTGGCTCGCCTCCTTGGAGAAAATTGTCACATCATCAAGATACACCAGCACGGTGTTGTTTATCAGGCCTCGAAAGGCCATGTCCATGGCTCATTGGAAAGTGGCACCAGCATTAGACAGTCCGAATGGCATTTTTCTGTAAGCAAACATTCCCCACTTGGTAGTGAAGGCTGTCTTGTATTGGTCACAGTCTTGCACCGAAATCTGATTATATCTTGAATATCCATCCAGGAGGGAGAAATGCTCGCTGCCTGTCACCATCTGAAGGATCTGCTCCATGCTTGGGAGAGGATAATAGTCTTTCAAAGAGACTCTATTAAGGTCTCTGAAATCAACGCATAGTCGATCTCCCCATTCTTTTTCCGGATAGGCACAAGATTTGTCAGCCAAGAGGAATGTTTGATTGGAAATATTATTTTGGACTCAATCAACTTGGTGAGTTCCTTTCGCATGAGAGGCTCAATCATTGGGTTGACAGGCCTTTGCTTATGCTTGATCGGCCTTGCGCCTTCTTCCAGCTCAATGGTATGTTGGGCCAAACTTGGGTCGAAACCCTTCAAATCACTGTATTCCTAAGGGAAGACATCAACAAACTCTTGGCACAACAAGATGAAGGTCTGCCTCTCACAGTCTGTGCACACTTTTCCAAGTGCAAGCAGTTTGTCTTTGAATATTTCAACTTTCTCATGGTGCTCCTCCTTCGTTGTGATGTATACCTTTTCACTTTTCAACTGGTCATCTCCATTGAAGATACTCTCTAGAGTGACCAAACCTTTGGAGAGTTTATTGTTCTTCAGCTGAACAATTTAGTTGCCATATGCTGTTGTAGCTTTACCTAGTTTTTAGCAGCGAATTCAACTTCTTGCAAGAAGAGCACTATTTGCTGGTCGCTGTCAAAGACCTGCCAGTTGGTGATGTTATCAGGTACAGAGGGCCGGATTACTACCTTCAAGTGGCGTGAATTGCAGTCTCGGCCTATTTCCTTAGGGATATCAAACTGGGCACCAACTGCTGCCAGCCTGTCTGCTTGCTTGTTCTGCTCTCTAGGAATGGAGGTAATATTGAAAGCAAAAAAATTCTCCACCAAGTCCCATACCCTATATTTTTAGGACTTCAGTAAAGAATTTTTGTCAAATTTTGGCCTCTTACCTGATTGACAATTAGCTCACTGTCACCAAAAACTTGCAGCTCTTCGATTCCTCTTTTCTTCACCCACTCCAAACCATGGATGAGGGATTCATACTCCGTAACATTGCTTGTGCAAGAAAATTGGAACCGGAAAGCCGAAAAGTATTTCTCCTTTGAAGGAGAAACTAACACCACTCCACCACCAGTGCCCAACTTACTTTTTGAACCATCAAGGAACAGCTGCCATAGACCTGAGCTTTCTTGGCTCGCTTTCATCAAGTTTGGTACAAAAGTACTCTCTTCATGCATGCAATAAATTCCAAGGCCTGCCTCCTCTATGAACTTGTAAGGATCATGCTCGAAATTGTCACTTCCCCATTCGTCTAAAAGCAGGTCTGCAACTCCTTCAAGTGCAGAGGATGGAGATTGATCCACTTGGAACTCTTCTTGGTCAATAATGGCGTAGCTGACATTTGCTACCTTGAGCGAGTATGGTTCCAGATGATCTCTATGAAATGGCTCAGATTCAATCTTAATTTTAGTCCCATACTTGGTTTTAAAAACCAGATAAGACCAATTTGCTGCTAGGTAGCCACCTATCTTGGATGTGAAATCCCTGGATAAGCAGATGGCAAAGTAAGGAGGGACATCCGCCACTACTACATCATGAGGAACTGAGAAGGTCGGGCAAGCGTGTAGCGTCAAGCTCAAACCTTTCACCACCCCAAGTGTCTTTGCTGGTGTTCCATCTAGCTGCAGGACTCCCTTGGTCATTTCTTTATATTTCAACCCCAGCTTGTCGGCTATGCATTTGGGCATTACCGAGGTGCTTGCTCCACTGTCAATGATGCAATTGTGCACCAAGAAATCTCCTATGACCAAGGACAAATAAAAAGGGGGAACATTTTTTTCTTTTCTGACTTGGCTTGAAGTGGAAGGCTGTCCATTCATCATCAAAACATTATTAGCTCTTGTTGGGACAGCTTGTTCATTCAGCTCATGCAATTCCTTTTGTAGCATGTCCTTTTGCCTCGATATTGACAATGAATCCCACAAGGAGATGTTCATGTGCAACTTCTTCATCTGGTCAACCACATTGACTAGAGGGTTGCTTTCCTTCAAATTTTTTTTGGGATTATTTACAGCCTGAGGTGCAGGCCGAGGAGCTGAAGGTACAACCAGTGGTCTGAAGCTTGGGACCTTTTGATTTACATGTGAAGGTATTGCTAACGTTTGGGCAGCAGCCTGAGCTTCTTCCATTGCTCTCCTTTTAGATCTTGTGTTGGCTGCGACATAGTCGCCCTGATTGTCTGTAGTACCCACGTAATTGACTGCATAGAACTCACCTTCTAGGTGATTGATGAGAGGAGAATCAAGTTGAGTCTGACTGCTGCTCATGCCGGGTTGCGTTGAAGCCTCAAAGCCTAGGAATTGGGCAGTTGCCTGATTGTCTTGTACATTTGTGTAGTGACTCAGCATTTTATTTGTATAGACAGCCTGCTCTTGACCATATCCCATGGTTGAGCAACTGGGCTGTTCTTGTACCAGATTGTTTTGAACGGGCACCATGGCCTTGGTTGATGAAGGGGCCCCTGAATTGTAGCCTTGAAAAGGTCTGGTCTGTGCAAGCTGACTCTGTCTTTGATTGTAATTTTGGAAAGGGGGTCTATTTGTTTGACCATACTGCTGGTATCCTTGGTTTGGTCGGTTGTTTTGAGCTTGCTACCTTTTAATAGCCACTAGTTCATTTGTCACACTTTGCAACAGGCTTTTGACTTCATGGAGTTCATTGGATGGAGTAGCAGTTGGCTTTTCTATGCTGGGCAGAAGAGCTAATGTGGGAGCAGCAGTCTGGATTGGAGGCAACATTTTAGGGAAGAGCGGCATATGAGGTCTAGGAGCTATTTTCCCAGCCTACACTAGGCAATTCTCAGCCGCTATAGCTATGTCATAGGCAATAGGTAGCACATGTCCTCCCATGGACTGTATCATAACAACGATATCGCTGTTCAACGCTCTTAAGTAATAAAGGAAAGCATAGCTAAGAGTCGGCCTTATCAGAATGGGGATTCTATCCCATGTCTTTTGAAATCGAGTGTTGAAATCCTGCATGTATTCATGTGGAGCTCTTTTCATTGTAGTCAGCTGCTCGGCAAGCGATAGGTGGTCGCTCTTCTCCCCAAATCGGTTCGTCAAGAGAGTGCCCAATTCATTCCAGGAATCGACTGAATTCATGGGTAAAGTCCCATACCAGTCCAGAACTTTGCCTTTGAGAGACAATGCCAGCAATCTGGTTGCAATATTATCCTTAGTGAAATTGTGAATATTGCAAAGGTTAGCAATATTTTTGATGTGTTCAATAACTGCAATGGGTCCCTCTCCATCAAAGGGAGGCACACTTTTGAGGATTGCTCTTGGAATTGGGTCATAATGCGGGAGATTCAAGGGACTCTGACCACGAAAAGTCACAAAGGGTAATGCCATAGCTATGACAGGATGTAACTGTGGCCTTCTTGCGTAGGTGTTCTTTATAGCAGGTTTGGGAAAGTGGTTTGCTGAATAAGGATGGGTCCTCTCAAACCTCAGTCGCTTTGCTGAGTTCAAAGGCATTCAATGAATTCGAAAGGGACACTCTTAGCAACAGACCGTGTGGTGATTTTAGGCATAGGAAGTCAGACTGGTCTTTGATTAAAAACTGAAGCTCTTACCAGTGGAGTCGCCAGATGCTGAAAATAGTTGATTTTGCTGTAACAGGACCAGCATCAATCCTGAGACTTTACTAAGTGTAAAAATTGAGTCCCATCGGGCGTGCCAAAAACTATTGATGCAGTGGATTGCACCCTAGGCAGGAGGCTGAGCTCCTGCCTTCCACACGCAACAATGGAAACTCCCCTCTTGCCTATGGGCCTGGCAAAACTGGGGGGAGAGTCTCTAGATAAGGGCTAGCTCCCTTTGATGTATCTCTGTTATTCCAGTAAGTTGATAATACATATATATATATATATATATATATATATATATTGGGGGGGGTTGAAAAGGGAGAAGGATACTGAAAACAACATAACCTAACCTAATAGGGTGATGCATCAAACAAGTTTGATCCACTCACACTCACACTCTGAACCATAAGGACGCATACATACACTCTAGCTGGCAAGAGGACCGAAATGCAGGGAGCTTGACAGAGAGGCCTTAATGGAAACGTATAGAAAAAAGAACTTACCATAGGCGCTGTAAGAAGAGCACACTGTCTAGTAACTTCATTCTGCCTCTGCACTCTAGGAACAACTCTTCTTATCACCTGCAGAAATGGCATTTTGTATATACCAGGTATGTTGGTGTCAACCCTGTGAAAACATTAGGAAGCAATGACTGGACACAAGACTAACACTTAGACGCACTTAGAGATATATGCAACCAGAATAGAGGTAAAAAATGTGTATTCTATTAATTTCAGGTGAAAAATGGCAGGGCTTCGCCTTACAATGTGACAGGTCCTCCTCAAAATGAGAAGTCTACAATATATAGAGGAAGAAAAGAGGCCTTTTGGCGCCCTTTTTATAAGTGATCCATGTGCGTTCCAATCATTGGAAAGAGGAAGCCGCTTAAAGATAATGCTGTGTCGGCACCTATTTTGATTTTAGGCATTTTAAGATATACCAAACATCATATGTGTAATTATGGGCCGCGCTGTTTGTCTGCAAACAAGACCGCTCCTTCAAGGCAATCACACGGCTTGTTTGTTCATCAATGCAAAGTGAAGAAAAATGGGTCGTGTTGTTCTCCATTTGCGCCTCTTGATGATCAATTCGCAGACACTGTGTCAACCGCTGGAGTAACTCCTTGAGTCGACACCTTCCTTCACCACTTGGACTGCTTTGTCCATTTCTGCACTTGGCTCTTTTGCCCCTTCCTGGCTTTGTCTTTCTTCTGGCTTTAAGCCTTTGAATTCCTTCGGGTTTGCGCTTAAGTCTGCAAAGATCAACAGGTACTTCATTGCCGCAAATTTGATGTCCTTGGGTCCGTCATCCTCCTTAGCAATTCATTCATGTCTTTCCTGCTTACCTTGGCCGCTTTTCGCTGATCTCAACAAGTGACACGTGGCGTGTTTCGCTGTGAAATAAGCAAGGGCACGTGGCAGCATCCGCTTTACTTATAGAAGCTTTAGGCACCTTTTGAGAGTCCTGCGGAAGATGACACGTGGCGGCTTCCGCTGAGTTTTTAGAAATAATACAGAAACATTCGGGACTCATTCAGATTCACACGGACGATGACACTTGGCAGCTTTTGCTCTCTTTAGCAATTCATCTGAGGCCCACCACAGTCTTTACTGAACAAAAGGGAGAGACCGCGGATGTTGACACTTGTCGGCTTTCGCCGAGCTTTACAAGGGACACGTGGCACATTTCGCTGCTCTTAGAAAAACATGTCAAAACCTTTCGCAGTTGCCACTTGGTGCCCTCTACGGAACTCTGAGGGAAGCTTATTGAAAGACGCTCTGAAACTCGGATGTAGACACTTGTCGCGCTCCGCCGAATTTTGCAAGGGACACGTGGCACGTTCCGCTGCTTATAGAGACAAATTATCATGTGTCTCAGCAGACGACACTTTGCAGCTTCCACTCTCGGGCTATTTTTGGTTGGCGCTCAAGAATTTAAAGATCAAACGGCTATTTCCCTGCTGAAAAATTGACGTTCATAGGCCTATTACTATTTGAAAACCAACGGCTAGTTCATTTCCCTGAAATTGACGGCTTCGGAGATGTCACCGTCCTTGGCAATTCCTTCGGTGCTTTTCACTCGGCCATTTTTCCCGCGTATTTTCTCTCGGTCACTTTTCCCACGGACAAAAAGTCCGCAAGAATTATTTCGACCGCTTTGCTTGACCTTCAGAATTTCTTCGGGTTTTCCTCCCGCGGCCTTTCCTCCGAATTTCTTCGAACTTTTTGTCTGAAGTAATTCCTTCGGACAAAAGTCCGAAAGAAATCAATTTATGCCTTTGCCTTGTCTTTTCCGCAGAATTTTCTTCCGAAGGATTTCTTCGGACAAAATGTCCAAAGGAATTCCTTCGAACATTTTGTCTGAAGAAATTCTCTTGTTCACTTCCCCGAAGGAAATTCCAACTTGCCTTGTTCACTTTGTAAGTGTTCACTGCCCTCCGCAAGGACACTTGGGTCCGGAAACTGCCCTCCACAAGGGCACTCGAATGGTCCCCTTGAACCAAGCGTTGAACCAATTCATTTGAAGCGAGCCGTTGAAGCAAGCCGTTGAACCAATTCATTTGAACCAAGCCGTTGAACCGATTGAGCGAACCAAGCCGTTGAACCGATTACTTGAACCAAAAGAACTGAACCAATTGAATCTGAGCCAATTGAACTGAATGGTTCAATGGTCGGAAGAAACTTTTGTAGAAGCTTGCACTCTTTGAACTGGTTCTTCATCTGCCAAAAGACACGCCTACAGAGTCCGTAGAAACACCCAGACTTGTGCAAAATCAAAAAATGAAAATGGCTCAGAACAACAGGGAAAGAAGGGGACCGATTTTGCCTTGTTGGACCAAAAATGGTCAACAGAAGTTACCAAACCAGCATTCAAAAAGCCAACGTTCTCCTTCCAAAACTCTGAAGTTGCCAATTCAAACTCCACAAAGGCAATCGATAGAATTTTTCTATTTTGAACAAATCAAACTGACTTTAGCAAAGATTTTATTAATTGCCAAGTTGATATGATAAATGGCCCCACCATTGCTTTAAAAGAATAATTAATTAAATTTGGTAGACTTAAGTTATTCCAGCTTTTATTTAATTATCACATATTCCCTTGCAAAGATATTTTCTAATCTCAGGAATTAAAGATTAGAAAATTATTCCATATTTTTTTTAAATTCAATGAAGAGGGACATTGCACCAACTTTGGTCCCTCCTCGTATTCCATTGAGGACCTTCCCTTAATATGGTTTTTTGTACTTGGATCATATGGCTTTATCTTTCAACTTATGAAGGGTTTACTCATTTTGGATTAACTCCTTTTAGTTAGATTTCTCTGTTAATTTAGTGTTAGTTACTTTTTCACCTTTTGGAGTTATTGTAGCACCCATTGTTGTAGGTACTTGTACTTTTGAGTCCTATTGAGCCACGTTTGTCATCCATTGACATTAATATAATTTCTTTGATTCTACAAAGCAGGTTGAAACTGTTTTGGACTCGAGCGATATCTCCTCAATATAATTATCTTCACACAGGATATTAGGCTCCGTAAAATTTCTTGAGAATAATTAACATTTCTGAGTCCATGGTTTTACATGTACAAGAGAAATTTCAAGTATAAAGGTCCGACATATGATGCAAAGGTAATTAGAATGTCCAGAATCTTGCTCCACGTCTTCCACGGGAAAATGGATCTTAGAGGGTGAATCCATTTTCACGTGGCACCCGCTAGCCATCTAGTCTGGGAAATTTTGTTTAACCACAATCTTTTGTGCATACTGTTGTAGAAACTTGACTAATCATCCCTTGATATTTGAGTCTTATCCTGAGTAACAGCAGCTTGGAAGCAAAGTGGAGGTAAAGTGGAGGAGACCATTGCCTCCTTTGTATGGACTCCTATTCATGCATGAAAGGCAGTCGAGCAGATCTGAAAATGGATAAGTGGAAAATTGAGAAAGAAACGATAGAAGGAGATGGGTCATGGAACACAGGTTAGATACTGCCATGAATAGACGAATAAAGATTATTCAAATATCCACAACTTCCTCAAATCACTCTCCAAATACTTAATTAGAAAGGTCCCACTTATGCTACAATGGTAATTATAATGTATGGTCAAAATCGGTCATGACTTGTTCCACCTAACTAACTACTCGTCAAAGAGGTTGAAAAGAGATTCACATTTTTCCTCATTCCTAACACTTAAAAGAGGCAAAAGATCAAGATGCTGGGTCATTTTTAGCGAAAATAATCACCTGCACAATCATCATTAGCAATGTAAAATTCGTCATTTTCCATCAATTTCTGGAAAGATAAATCGACTGATCAATTTATTCTTCAGCAAGTCCAATCCTAATTTACTAAAAAACAGTGTTGAACTATTATCAAAATTTTCTAGTGCAACGACCTTATTTTTTGACAAATATAGAACATACTACACTAGATATTCTACCATTTTCATAGAGAATAATGACTTTAAGACTAAGAATATCATCTAAGCCTTAAGCATTCCTAACAATAGTCAGAACACAGAATATACTAGTTATAACTCTCGAACAACCGACTCTCCTCTAAACTTAATGTCTTCAAAGTTAAGCTGTTTTTGACAATAAGAGGAACACGGCAAGCTAGCACTAGGAAATTCGAAAGCCAAAGATATGGCAAATTTCTCTGAACATGATTTGTTGAATCTCTGTAATTAACCATATCAGTTTGGCTTTTCAACTTGTGAAGGAAAAATGTGATGTTTTTTCCCCTCTATGAGACTCAAGGTTCTAATATTTGGTCCATTCTTGTACATCACATCAGACCATGTCTGACAGAATTTACAATCTTAAAGCTTTCCTGTGCATTCTGCCTCCCAAAGTAAAGATGACTCGGACCATTAGAGCTGGCCACCATGTTCTTAGTTTCTCTTATTTGTAACTGTACACATGCATGAGTAAAAATTCCTGTCTGAAGACTTCTAAAGCTTCAGATTCTTGCTTTTTTCTTCTTGTGCACGGTTTACCTTTCTATTTTCCTGCTTTCTTACTGTCACACGTTTAACTTTGGTCCCTGCTTTCTTGTGTGCCATTTTGTAGAATGGAATCTGGATTCCAGACTCTTACTCTCTGATGGGTTTTCCATCTTAAAATATTGAATGTGGAAAAATAGTCCTCTTCATATGCCTACGAACTATTCTTCCATTTCTTGCCTACCTCCAGTCCATGTCCTCAATTACTGTGGTGCCAGGTGGCAACCTAAATAGATCCACCCCTCCAACAAGCAGATAATGCAGACAGAGAAGTGCAGAATAACACATTCATCAGGGAAGGAGGCATCCCCGTTAACATTGGGGAATGATTTTATATTAATGTCTTAACATCAGACTTCGGATATTATGGATCAATAAATAAATAATCAGTATTTTTAAAGAAATCTATTGGACATGATAAAAATGTTTTCTGAAAAATGCCACATCTCCCAACTGGTGCAGGATTTTATTTGTTTAGGCAGTGGTTTTCTGCAGTGCATCAAATTATGTGAAATGATTTCGGGATTCAGCTGCGTGGTTTTGAGTCGACCTATGTTGACCCATATTTCAAGATTAATTATTCACAAGAACCCATCTATTATGATTATGAACGTTCCACACAGAACTCATTGCATCTAGGTGATACTCACAAGGGTGAAGCACTGGGACTTCCCACAAGCTCACCCATCCCAATACTACTCCGGCTCAAGCGTGGTTCATCATGGATTTCTCAGTTTCCCCCATAATCAATCCCACTTGTGATTCTATTTATAAAACCTTCAACAAGTGTTGTGTCTTATGAACCATTTATTATGGAGCTCCCTAGCTCTTTAAATCTATATAGGAACTATGCAACTGAATCCTGAAATCATATCACATAATTTTATTTGTTTTTGAATAAACCTGATCGGGTTTTATAATCAACACGATTGTCGTGAGTTGAGATGTTTATTATGAGGTCTGGACATTGAAATTAATCAAATAATTCTTGGAAAAGGATCAGTAGAAGATCTTAAAAATTTACCAAAAGCGCGGTTCAATTTTATTCCTCATCGTGAAGTGGGCTTCATGACAGCCATGTATTTTAATAAAGAATATGGAATCCCTTGCATATCCACAGCCCCCATGGTTCTGAAACTGCTTTTTCTTAACAGCTAGAATATATTGAATAAATCTAGCACTGCCACACAAAATGTTTGAAATTTGCGTCTCAACGATGAAATCAAATCTTTCTTGTAAGTCTACTTGATTCCGAAGTAACCAACACACTATTATGCTATTCTGTAAATGATTAGAACAAATGATAAAATGGGCTTAAGTAAATAAATAAATATTGGGGAATCTCAGCCATACCTTTGGAGGAATGTTTGTCATTTCAAAATACCCTGCACGTTGCCCACACTCACCCCAAAATCCTTTTGAAACAGTATGAAATGAGACAAGTTGGACTTCTTTGCTGAAAGGTAAGCCCATATCCATCAACACCTTCACACAAAACATGTAAAACTGTAACAAATTATCATAAAAATATGAATCTAGGGTGTGTTTACAGTGATTTTAACAATCTGATCTGCAAAATTACAACAAAGACCATACCTTCTTTGCACTTATGAATGGGCGCTCATCCTGATAAATATTTAGTTGATACACTTCATCTGCTAATACCACCAGATTCTCTATATAGCAAAAATCTATTAGTTCCTTAATATCGCCATAGCTTAGACACTGACCAGTTGGATTCCCCGGATTTATAATCACCATGGCTTGAACCTGGAGTCACCAAAGGCAAGTTTACTCAAAACGATCCCAAATATAAACATTATGCATTATTCAACCTTAATTTACTGTGTGGAAGAGAAATGTCGTATATGATGGCAATAATTGTGTATTGATATTGGAAATTGTGTCTGGATAGCAGCTAAGCAGCGAAACAGTTGGTTATTAGACTTCCGTTTCCATACAGTGGGGGCTTCACCCTTTTTTGTAAGGTATTACATGATTCCAAGATATAAAGATGAGCACATAGAATCAGGGTCCATGCAGCTTAGGAATATAGTGCTCAAACTAAGTACAGTTTGATGTACCAGGTACTGGCGCTGGTGGGAAACATCCAAAAAGCACCCAGCACTCCAAAGATGCATTTGGAGGGCAACAAAAGACAGAGCCATAGGTGGAGAGAAATGCATTTCCCCTCTTGAAAGAATTTAAAATGAGGATCTTCATCATGGGCAGCTATGTAACAGTGCTACATCAGTTGATGACTTGAAGGCCTTACTCTCATCTCTTTATCATGCTTTGACAATTTTGCATTTCTTCTATATTTTTGTGTTGTGTATACACCATGGGTATATCTTATGTCATTGGTCTATCAAGAACAGTATAATTCTCTCTTCCCCTCTCCTTCTCCCGCTCTGTTCTCTCTCTACCTTGGAAACCTTGCATTAATACCATATTAGAAAACTGTTTGAAAGGTTTATGCTCCACTTTAAACACAGTGCAACCCGAACACACAAATGTACAGCTATAGGCACCACTTACAGTTATTCCTTTCTGACATGCTTCAAAAAGCATCTGTCTTATATGACCAATGTCAAGACTCCAGTTTGCAGACTCTTCCAGGTAATATGGAATAAAGGCACCACCAGATAGTGAGATTGTTGCTGAGTAAAGTGGATACTGTGGAACTGGAACTAAAATCTGCATTATTTTTTGAAGAAATACTCAGATCACAAAAAAACTTTGTTAAGAATCTGATACTTCAAAAGTTAACTAAAAATATACATCATGCTGTACTTAAAAAATCAGTTCAACTTCACGATACAAAGAAAATAACCACAGATACTTTTCAAAAAATATAGTTCTGGGCAGGGCAAGAAATTAGAAAAATGAAGCAGGATATATTAGAGATTTATAAAGAACACATGTTCCCCATTGGCATCAGGATACTCGGGGGAATTACAAGTGGTTTGTCAAAAGATGGGAATCTTTTTTGGAAGTAAGTGATACCCATAAAATGTGTCAAAATGCAGGTGGTTTTTAACAGTAGCAGTCAGATCTAGCAATCTATAATACATCATTTCAATTCACTAACTAGCATTTAGTTGTGAAATGCATATTTATGTTGCTCTGCTAAAGAACACTGAATTGGGAAAATTCAAGAATGCTAACATACCACTTTCCAAGCTTTGTTCTTATAGAAAATGTATTTCAGATGAAAAAAATACTTCAGTAAGAAAAAGATACCTTCTATTAAATTATCAATCTCCATGTGACGGCAAAGGCATTGCCAAACCATCGGGAAATCAAGGACCTCCTTTAAACTCAAAGGCTTTGGATGGATAGCGTTTCATCAAAGATTAGAAATCAAATCATGGTTATACAAAATTGGTATTTCAGATTCATCTCACATTTTGTGTCAGGGAAAGGAATAAATTGCTCGTGAATTTTAGAGATGTTCTCCTGTTTAAAAACTAAATTCAGTTTCATTTTTATCGCCTCTCTTTGTTATGCTTCTAGTTTTACACGTCAAATGTATGGATTGGTTATGGAGGAGCTTGTGTGATACATGCATATCCCTTTTTATTGGTCATGTATAAGTTTCCAAATTAAGTAGTCGGCCCCATTAGGTGTTATGGGGTCATCCCAACCTAATTGAACTATAGTTTAGGGATAGGTATTTATTTAGACATCATCATTTATGTGAATTCATATTTTTCTTAAGCATTTAGGAGGTTGCCGCTGGTTATTGCCTCCATAAATTTACTTATCTCTACTTCATTGTATGCATCTACGGCAAATGTTTTTATTTTTTTATTTTTAAGTGCGGGTAAATGCTTTTGACCGGGGCTATGAACCGGTTCTGGGACACAAACAGGAGGCCCAGTCCCCAAAACAGCCATAAACTCTAAAGGAAATAGAGGAACAAACAAAAACTACAGGCGTCTAAGGAAACCAAAACCACTTGAGAGACACCCAAACAAAGGGAAAGGAAAGAACAGCAACAACACCACTGCCAGTCAACCAAAAAGCATCTAAAAGGCAGCAAACAAAACTAGATCCAAGAGAAAAACAATATAGTATTGACATCCCTCCAAATGTTATTGCTTTATTTCTATGAATCTGTTATATTTCTTGCTGCAATATCATAAACCATAGTTCGAAATCTCATTCTCGGCGATTTCTCAGGAGGGTAAAATTTGAACTGGATCTTGGATCTCGGGAATTTCTCGGCATTTCTCAACAACTTTATTGCTACTTTAAAAAACATATAAATTCATAAAATAAACTTAAATTAAATGTAAAACATTGTTAAATGACATGAAAAATGAATGTAGAGAATGCCATAGGCCCATAAGTATATTTTCTATCAATGTGAGATCAAAAAAGAGTACAATAGTAACAACACTACAAAGTTGCAAACTACAAACTCAAAGTACATAGTACAAACTACAAAGTTACAAATCGCAATGCTCACAGAGTCATGAAATATCAAATATACATATTATCTTTCATCTCTAGCACCTAGAATAAGTTTGATGTGGCTGCCTAACGGAAGTGGAAGGTAAAAATTCTTCCTCTCCAATGCCAACATCATCAACAAAGCCAAATGTATCATCTGGATTCTCACCAACACCTCCTGATATCTCTGCTACCCTAGATGCTATTACTTCTTCTGCCTCCCTCTCTAAATCTGCAATCTCCTCCATTGTAAACATGGGCTTTGACTCTGCATCATCAATGATCCAGTGGCCATATGGATTGTTCTCATCCAAGTCAATAACATCATAGTCATCTTGCCCCTTCACTTGTCTCACGTGAAGACAAAGATTGTATCGCACAAAGACAAAGTCATTGAGGCGTCGTGTCATCAACCTATTGCGTTTCTTTGTGTGAATAGCTTCAAATATGCTCAAATTACGTTCACACCCAGAAGAGCTACATGGTTGACACAAAATGTGGATGGCTAGATTTTGAAGATTTGGAACCCTTGCACCATAATCTTCCCACCACACATCTGCAAAAAAGAAATAGTCAACTAGGCTTGAATAAATGAAAGAAGTCTAGTAGAAAGAATAAACAAATTACTCAATCTGTTTTTACAGTTTACTTGGCTAAGAGGTGTTTCTTATTTTAATGCATAGAGCTGAAGAAAAGAGTCTCCCCATTGCATTCTTGTAAATATGAAGCTCATCAACAATTGCATCTCTAGTTTCATCATCAGAGATCATCCTCTCTATGCATGTATTGAGGCCATCCATAACCTCCTCATTTGTCTTAAATGAATCAGAATAAAAAAACTTAGGATTCAAATAGTAGGCTGCTACACGAATATGTCATTGGAGTGTCTTGTTCCATCTATAATCAATTATGCACCATATGGTTCATATTTTCTTTGATTATGCCCATAATATTTGGCTATGGACTCTTTGGCCATGTCCATGGCCTCATATAAATAGCCCATTGGGTTTCTCTTCCCATCCACCAACAGAAGAACTTGAACCAAAGGCTCAGACACCTATAACAAAATGATACACAAATTTAAAATAAAAATTTTAAAAAAAAAATTATAATAAGTAAATGATAAATAAAAATAATAATTTAATTTAAGCCTCTAAGATTACCTTAATGATTTTCTCTATGCACTTCGCAAAGACCTCATCAAAAATGGTCTTCACGAGCTTTACCCCTCCGTCCTTCTTAGCATAGGGAGACCCCAACCACTGATCACTCACCACCATCTGCTTAAGGTATGCTAGTAAGCCCACAATGCTTTGTAATGTGAGGACATTTGTGGCAAATCATGTGACTCCCGATCGCACAAGCTCATTTTCATTGGTGTGCTCTCTCATCAATTGTAGCACCCAAATGTGATTGTAGATGAACTTGGTGATACTTTTGCCCTCATCAACCACACTCTTCACCCATGAGATCTTTCCTATGTCCTCGAGAAAAAGATCAATGCAATGGGCTGCATAAGCGACCTAAAAAAATGTACGGTGCCTCTCCTCAAAAAGTCTGCTTGCTACTACATATGCGGCTGTATTGTCCATCACAACTTGAACAACATTCTCCACACCTTCTTGCATCACCACCTCATCCAACATGTCACATAGAGTGTTTGTTGTTTTTACTTACTGAGAGGCATCAATTGACTTCAAGAAGACTACTTGCCCATTTGAAGCCACTAAAAAGTTAACCAGTGTATAATTTTTCCCATCCATCCACCCATCAGATAAAATGGTGCACCCTTTTTTTGCCATATATTTTTTGGTCTTCTATAAGGGCTTGTGTATGTCTCACAAAATATTCCAACAACGGGCCACTCAAGTCATGAGTAGGAGCTTTATATCCCTTTCCGGCAACAGTCAATTGATCACAAAATTCTCCCAATATGGACTTTTTACCACATTGAAAGTAATGTTGTTTTAATACCAAAAATTTGCTACAGCTATCCTCACTTCATTTTGCAATTCTTTGTTCCAAGTAGTACCTTCCAACGAAGGTAGTGACCTAGGGCTACTTCTAGGAACAAAAAAAGTGTCGAACGATCACTAATGGATGATCCTCGTCCTTGACCATGACATGGTGGAGTTGGGAAAATAGAATGGCCCTAAATGTCACTATCTTTCTCGCTGTCCTACTCATTAGGAGTGCAAGTGCATTGGCTTTCCTCTTCTTTTCTACTTTTTTTTTGCATTCATTGCAATGTAAGCAACCAACTCTCTCTAAGTCTCAAGTGGTGCTTGATTGCACACTACCACATCATTCCTTGCCAACCATGCAATGTATTTTTTCAGGCGAGAAACACCTCTACTCATCTTCATCCCATAATAGTTGCATATTACATAGTTGCCCTCTGCTCGTTCACAATACTTCCAACCAGGGTCATTAGACTTAGGCTTGCTGTGAATACGACTCATGGAACTAGATGCCGATCCCGATGCCATTTTCAAACAACAAACTTGAACCTTATATAAAAAATATATATGTTTGTCTTTTATAATTTAAAATTTTAATATAATTGCATTTAAAATTTAAATATAGCTGGTGTCTAGAAATAAAATTTCAATGATCATGATTTTTGATAGAAAATTTCAAATTTTAAACTTTATATTACAAATTAGAAAGATGATGAATTTAAAAAAAAAAAAAACCTGGAATCTAACTCTCTGATGTACATTGTGTGTGTTGCAGGTTGCCAGACTCTCACTCGTTCACAATCTCAACTTTCAAGCTTTAGCTGTATATTGTACCTTGCCAAATAGTAATAGTATTATAGTAATATTGTAGCTTGTCAACAGCCCTATCACTATGCAGTGTGCACATTCCAATAGAATCACAAACTACAGTATAATAGGCTAGATTCCAATCGACTCTCACTATGAACTTGAAGCATCAACAGTCAATCAATTCTTTGTTCTCACTATGAAGTGTCAAGATGCAAAATAATATTATAAACTACAAAGTTCAACTTCAAACTTGCACTCAAATATTACAAATCGCGGAAGGGCATGTTTTTTGTTTTTCACTTATCAAAACTGCCTATGGCCTATGCAAAAGAATGGTGAATCGCGATAAAACATTCTGTGAATCTGCAGTTGTTTACCTTTAATTTTTAATGCATCATTTTTTTTGGGTAACTAAGAAATATGATTTTCTCAACAAAAATTGCTGAGAAAATCAGGGCTTCTTGTCTCGCAAGATAGAGTCGGGTTTCTCGACTAGCAAGTTTACCACGAGATCTGTCGAGAAATCATTGAGATTCAATTCTATGTCCTAAATAATGGTATTAGAGAGAAAATGTAATGTCCCCTTTGTACTGAGTCAACATGTATGGGACCCACGAGCCCATTTCTATAATTCTCAATGGGTAGGGGTGATTGCTAGAGAATTATTTACTAGTGAGGATTGGTTCCATTCATTTGTCATTGGTATTTTTATGAGTTTTGGACCATTTCCTATATTTTAGGGGCATTTCCTATATTTAAGGAGGTTGGTTGGAGGCAAGACCCTCACCATTAGTCTCCTCAACTAAGGGGGCCTTTTTACTATTGATATTGTTCATGCCTTTGGAGATTTTTAAGTATACATGTATGTTATAAGTGCCCCAAGAAAAACTTGTTCCCATTTATTAGGAGATCTAGGACGCCTACAGAAATAGGACCATGTTGTGCAACCTATCATTGGATATGTGTGTGAGTCAGCTGTCCATAATGTTATATCTCAGGTATTTTTGGCAAGTAGTTCTCAAGTTGTGGTTGATATATTGGTGAGAGGTCAAGGTTTATTGGCTACTTGGGCATTTTAATAGTATTACACTAGCAACATGTTATGTGGTACTTGATTATTAAGTGATATTAATGTCATATCAAATAAAAATAATTGTTATTATTTGACACTAAGGCTAGGTGCCTAAGGTTGGGAGCATGTCATTATGGGCAATCTCATCCAGAGATTGCATTGGATTGAAAGCATTCTTTTTTCTATTGGCAATCTGAATTGTAGGATGGCTAGAACAATGTTATACAACATCAACAATTTTGATTGAGGAAATATCTTCCACTAGGGACTTGATTTCTAATTAGTTGCACACTATTATCATTTATCTATTGATGTATTCCAGTAGATTTTATCAATAAAATACACTTCCAGTGTTATTATTAAGGTTTTCTTTATTTACACAGTACATTGTTATTTTCTTCCTCGCATGATTTTAATTAAAATTTAAAAAAAAAAAAAATAGATAGAGGTCATAATAGTGGTATCAAAGCCGATTTCCTTCCAGTTTGTGAACCATGGACAAACATAGGAGAACTCTGACAGGTGAGGTAAGGGCAAATCTATTTTAGAATACCTTGATAAAGATTCAGAGAGGTCAAGAAAGAATGATAGACCTAATGATACATATGTTACAGCAGTTGGCCATTTTTGGTCCACATATCAAAATTTGCCTAAGGATGAAAAAGGGAGCTTTCAGGCAAGGAAATGGCAAGTCTTTGAGAGGACTTCGGGTTTTTCAGCAGTGACAACTTCAGGGTTCTGAGGGCACAGTGCAAATCGGGTTTCCAGCAGTGATTAACTTCTAAATGTTTTATAAGTAGAAGTAATTCGAGTTTACAAACCCAAATTACTCGTGGGCAGTGTATTTCGAGTTCTCTAAGGAGCACTACTTGATTACTTCATAAGTTGTGAGCAGTCAAAAGCCTGAAATAAGTAAAGGGGCTTGACAAACCCGATTTGGTCTTAAAAAATAGTGCTTCTCGAGTTCTTCAAGGGATGAGTCTTTTTCAAAAATCTGAAGGGCATTTTCAAAATGCCGAAAGGCCTTTTTTGGGCAAAAGGGACCAATCAACTTTTCCGAAAGGTTCTTCAAGAACCTGAAGGTACGCTTCATAGATCCGAAGGGCTTTTTCTTCTCCAAGTAGACAGTTGCAAGTTTCCCTAAGGGTATGTTACCCTTCGGAAGGACTATTTCAAAATTCCCGAAGGGTATCTTTCCCTTCGGGAGGATTGTTCGCAAAAGTCCAAAGGGACACATAGGAAGCTCGAAGGGTTTCTCACGCTTCGAGAAAGTCCATTGCGAAAAGTCCGAAAGGCAATTTCAAAAGGAAGAGAGAAAGAAGGAAGAGGACAAAAAGTGCGAAGGAATTGTCCGAAGAAATTCCTTTGGGACTTTTGCCTGAAAGAAAAGGCCGAAGGAATTTTTTTGGAAGAAAAACTCGAGACCAAGTGTCCAAAGGAAATGATAGGCCAATGGATGTCAAAATCAAGATAAGCAACTAGCCGTTGGAAGTAATCGGGTTTGAAAAGCCCAAAGTCTTAAGGCTTGGAAACAACAAAGTGAAAAGACTTCAAGATGGACAAGTCCGAAGTAAGCAAGCTTAGAGAAACTGAATTACTCTGCACAGAGTAAATCAGGTTTCTTCAAGTACTTTACTTAAAAGGCTTTATAAGTAAAGGATCTAGAAAAGTCTGAAATTGGAAATATCAAAGAACCCGAATTACTCTACATAGAGTAAATAAAGATTCTCCAAGTGCTCGACTTAAGCTTGGTCCAACAACGCGAGAATCATGATGCAATGAATGAAAGGCTACCATGTGACGTAAGTTGGAGTGAAAAGGATCAATCAATAAAGGACAAGTGGCACAAGGATGACCAATGAGCACGAGAGAGTCCATGCGACTAGTCGCTGGAAATCTTGAAGGCTCTCATCTGCCATAGTTCATTTCCCGCAATCACTATTCGACGTTTAAATACGTCATGCCAAGAAGAGACATTCCAACCGCTCACAACATGGCTTCTTAGATGTGCCAAATAAAAACTTAAAGATGGGAGGGGCTCAAGAGTATTTTCTAGTGATCCTGAGCGACGCATTTAGGAGCAACAAGGAAGTACAACATGAGAGTTCCCGCCATCGACGACTTCTTCTTTCTTCCCCTTCTCTCTTCCCCCTTTTCTATATAAATAGAGGCCTTGGAGCCAAGCAAATTATCCCTAGATTGGTGATAGAATTACTCTGTAGAAATCGCTTTGTAAAAGACTCTTTTGAAGCAATACAAGGAAGAATTTTCTATTTCTAGTTAAAACAAGTGTGCACATTTGGTTTTATTTGCACGATATATGATTGTCATTCATCACCTGCGATTTCTTCCAGCACTTTGCTTTTAATCCTCTAGGTTTTGTGTAGGATTGCGTGAAGTGTCTGTGTGTCGAGCTCCCTTTGAAGTGTTACCAATTCATAGTGTCTCTCTTAGACCTATTTTGTTATCTTTCAAAGCGTAAGGCTTCTCTCTAACCCCCACACAAAAGCTCCATGCTTATGGCTTTGAGATAGAACCAGAATAGCCTTTGTCCTATTTGGATTCATCAATACTTGGCTCTTTTCCCAGACCAAGTGGATCACTTCCCTTCAGCTTAGATTTCCTTTTCAGTCATCCTCTTACCTTTTTTCCTTAGCTGATAGTATATTTTAGTTTGAGATCAAGAGTTGAAGTGAAGCACCTGAGGAACTAGCCTCATTAAAAAGCCTAGAGGTTCAACCTCACCATAGGATACCCACATCCTGAGGTTGTCCCCATGCTTATAGCTGGAAGTGAGGGAGCTTGAAGAACTCTCTCATAGGGATGCAATTTCAAGCTATAACAACAACCTCATAGTAACTTGCCCACCGCCATTCCTTTACAAAATCCAGACCCTACTAATACATTTCCACTATTAATATTTCTCTATTGATGTATTTAAGCAAATTTTATCAATAAAATATAGTTTTAGTTATATCATTAGGGTTTACTTTGTTTATGTAGTACATCGTTCTTTTCTTCCTAGCATTATTCTAACCAAAATAAAAAAATAAAAAAATTAGATAGAGATCATAACAGTGGTATCAGAGCCGATTTATTGCCAACTTGTGAACCATGGATAGTCACAAGAGAACTCTAATAGATGAAGAAAGGGTAGATCTATTTTCAGTGTTACAGGGAGATGTGTCCCCTACTCCCTAAGATGCGTCTCCCTGTACCCGTCTCCCTGTACCCCCATCAGTAGTACTATTTTTTATGATTTTTTTAAATTATTTTCATATAATAATAAATATATAATTATAATAATAAAATATTAATATATTTAAATTATATATGTAACCATCTCCCCGTACCCTCATCTCCTATTTTTTTAGAAGGTGTACCTGTAACCGTCTCCCCATACCCATCTCCTGGCAACTATATCTATTTTAGAATACCTTGATAGGGATTTAGAGGGGTCAAGAAAGAATGACATACCTAATGACACAAATGTTACAACATCATAGTAACTCACCCACCGCCATTCATTTGTAAAATCCAAACCCTACTAATACATTTCAAAGAGGGGGAAGCTCAACTTCACATAGCCGCCTTGTGGTTAGTAAAATGGGTCCCATTCCAAAATCCATTAAGCCCATGTTTATAAAAAGGAACGAAGGATCAAATTATGACAAACTAATTTCAGAGGAGTTAGATGCACTCTTTATGGAGTATCAAGGGAAATAGGAAGACTTCATGGTTACAACAACTTTTGTCAATTTCCTAGAAATACTCAGGAAGAAGTATTAGGGAGGTAGAGTCCATGGTAGTAATCAAAATGACAACATGAAATATTTGAAACATAAAGTGAATAAACATAATGATCCTACTTTCGATGGCAGCGACAAAATATCTGCTCATGCATGGTTACAAAAGTTATAGACACACTTTACACTCAGCCCTATGGTGGAAGAGGATGCCGTACAGTTTGCTACATTGCATTTTGAGGATGTTGCTTATGACTGGTGACACGACAGTTTGCTTACTTAGGGGCAAAACCTTGTATAGACATTTGATGACTTCAACTTGAGGTTTTTGGACTACTTTGAATGGAAGGAGGAGGAGTTCAAGGAACTAGCTAGAATCAAACAACAGATTTCAGTGGAGTCATAGTTGCTGAATTTCAACAAATTTCGGTCATGGTACCCATATTGGAAATGAGAATTAATTTCCTCTTTATCGAGGGTTTATTTGAGCCCCTCAAAGGTCTAGTCAAGGTCTTTGCACTCTCCACTACGAGGTGCTATTAAGAGGGTATTGACACTTCAGCCTTCAATGCCTAGGAGCAGATTTTTGTCTCAGCCTAGAGCAACTACTACTGAGCAGCAGAAAGGTATATTTTAGAAAGGAGGACAGCAATGCAACAGGTTCAATTCATACCATCGAAGAGCTAGACCTCCACCCATTTCCTTCACTACAACTTAAAGGATTGATGAGCAAACTAGGAATGAAGTTTGAATAAAAAAGTTATGATTTATGTGCAAGGAGCATTGGGAGCCAGGTCATAGTTTCCTTGGCAAGGGCCAAATCCATTACATTGAGGTAGCATCTGATGAGGAGGAGGCTGGTTATGAAACTGATGAATCAGAACAGCAGTAGGCAACAAAGGAGCAGATTGTTGAGCATGAGCCCGAACAGTTGGTAAAGGATAATACTGGCACTAGCAAAGGTAAGCTTGCATCTCTTTCAATAGCATCAAGACATCATCAATGCAGAGTTCATGGAGAGTTATCTGAACAGTGGAATATTGTGCTCATTGAGAGTGGGGTTACCCATAATTTTATTGATGAGGGCCTTAGGGCCAAGAGGAGATTGAAGGCAGAGGACTTCTTGGGGTTCAATTGCGGTTGTCGTTGATGGTTTCACTATCCCGTGCATCAAGGTAATTCATCACCTCTCTTTTTGTTATGCTCCTAGTTATACACTTAATATTTCTCTATTGATGTATTTCCAATAGATTTATCAATAAAATACAGCTCCAATGTTAATATTAAAATTTCCATTGTTTATGTAGAAAATTGTTCTTTTCTTCCTAGCACCATTCCGATTAAAATTGAAAAAGAAAAAAAAAAATAGATAGAGTTCATAACAAAAAAATTGGGCAACAAATTTGTAGTGCAAAGGTGATGATAGAATAAGAATTCAAGTAAAAATTTTAAATAAAGGTTGAGATTTTTGTGCCCCCTACTTTTTTCGCCAATATTTACCCTTGCCTCTACTTTCCCATATCCTACTTTTTCATGGGCTACTTTTTTAGACTTATTTTTATCATCCTATTTTTCAGCCTTACTTGTCTAGCCTTATTTTATCAGTTATATATATTCCTAGGGGCAACCTACCTACGATGCAAAATAGAATTTAACAAGTAGATCAACATAGAAGCGAGTGTCATTTTGAGGAAGAGGGTTGAGTTTTTCTCCATCCACAACCATACACAACAAAAGAGAAACAATTTGTCTCCTAATTTTTAGGGGCCTTACAAGGTACTTTCAAAGATGGGAGGCCTTGCTTACAAGTTGTAGTTATGTCCATCTTGAATGATCCATTCGATTTTTCATGTGTCTAGGTCACAAAAATTTGGCATAAACAAAGTTACTAGAGTTGGATGATGAGGGTTGAATAATTTTGGGATTTGAAGAAGTGATTGATAGGCGAGTCAAGAAATTGCATAACAAAGGATCATGGAGTATCTTATCAAGTGAAATCGAGGATGCAACATGGGGGGCTGAACATTTCATATAGCAGTACTTGCAACAAGTAAGTGTTGAGGGAAACAATCCTCTAAAGATAAAGGTCACACTTCAAGTTGTAAACATGTCATGCTCCAAGTTGTACACGTCACATTTATGAATGGATTATGGAGGAGACCATATGGTGCATGCATAATCCTTTATTTTAGTAATGTATAAGCTTCTAGATTCTAATAGTCAACTTCATTAGGGATTATTGGGTTGTCCCAACCTAATTAAGCTACATATAGGGTTTATATATTTATTTTGATATCATTTTTTGCGTGAATTCTTATTTGGCCTAGCATTTGGGAGGTTTCCCCCTTGAAGAGGCACTCCTTATCGTATTATAAAGTAATTTTGGACTACAACTCTACAATTTTGCATATCTTTTCTTTATTTCATACATATGTGGTAACTGTTATTTCCTTATTTATATGGATTTTTGGTATGTATCGTATTATAAATGATTTGAGCTATAACTCTACAATTCTACACATCTTTGCTGCATTTTGTGCATATGTGGTCAATGTTTTTGATTTATTTATGTAGATCTGTTGTAGTGGTTGTGCTTGTGACCTAACAATATTTCTAGTCAAAGAAGAGAAAAGGTTTTACTAGTATGTTCAAAATGACAAGCAAGCCATGTTTGCAGGTAAGGATGAAGGTAGTTGTGTTTTTAGAAAAATATATGCTCGGAATTACTAAAAGTGGGCTGCAAACCTACTCAAGGGTTAAGGAAATTGTATCGTTAATATTAAAGATGAAAAGTTTTTGAGTGGAAGTAATGTTGACCATTTTTCGCCCAACAGGCCAAAAATCGGTCCCCTTCTTCCCCTACTGTTCGGAGCCAATTCATTTTTGATTTTTGCACGAGTCTTGCAAATTTATACGGACTCTGCAGGTTTTCTACGGACTCTGCAGGTCCATTTCTACAGACTCTGCAGGTTTTCTTTCAGCAGATGAAGAACCAGTTCAAAGAGTGCAAGGTTTTACAAAGCTTCTTCAGACTCTTGTTCGAAGAAATTCATAAGGAAAGAGAGCTAAAATGGTTCAAGACACTTTTCCTTAAGGTTGGAAAAGTGGTTCAACGTCGGGGTTCAACGACATGATCTTTCCAAGAGTTAGCATCTTTGAACCGTTGAACCATTGAACCGGTTCAACGCCTTGGTTCAATGCTTTGATTCATCACTTTGGTTCAATGGCAAAGTTCATCGACTTGGTTCAAGGCTTGGTTCAATTCAGTTGGTTCAATGCTTTGTTTCAATCAGACGGTTCAATCACTTGGTTCACTCAGTCGGTTCAACGACTTGGTTCAGTCGGCTTGGTTCAAAGTGTTGGTTCAACGTTCAGTTCAACGGTTGGTTCAAAGGAGCAATTCAATAAAAAGTTCAAGAGAGCCTCCCGAAGGACAAGTGCCCTTGCGGAGGGCACTTGGTCGGCAACAACACCTTTCGGAAGGGTCATTTTCAACCTTCCCGAAGAGCACTTTTAAAGGCAGAGAAAAGACAAGGACCAATTCCTTCGGACAAAAAGTCCGAAGGAATTCGAAGGGTCCAAAGGACAAAACCCGAAGGAATTTCAAAGTGGCAGAGACAATTCTTGCGGACTTTTGTCCATGGGAAAAAAGTCTGCGGAAAAAGTCCGCGGGGGAAAATGTCCATGGGAATTAGCCTAAGAATCCCGAAGGGCAGGTGCCCTTGCAGGAGACTCTCGGCTGCCAAAAGAAGGGCACTCCTCCAAAGACAAAGGATCACCTTCCCTTCGAGAGGGTCCAAAGCAAAGCCCGAAAGTTGAAAAAGCGACAGAAGCCGAAGGAAAGTCCAAGGGGTGATGGGCCCGAAGACGTCAAAATCAAGCACGATAAACTAGCCGTTGGTTTTCAAACAGTGACGGGCCCGCAAACGTCAATTTTACACCAAGAAAATCCAGAGTGCGGAAGGTGCCAAGTGGCAACCGCGGAAGGCTTTGACATGTTTTCTCTAAAAGAAGCAAAATGCGCCACGTGTCCCCTGCAAAGCTCGACGGAGGTCGACAAGTGTCAACACCCACAGTCTCTCCCTTTTGTCCCGCGAGAACTGTGGTGGGCCCCATACGAACTACTAAAGAGAGCGGAAGCCGCAATGTGTCCTCTTCTGCAGGACTCTCAAAAGGTGTTTGAAGCTTCTATAAACTCAGTGGATGCTGCCACGTGTCCTTGTTTCAGCAGCGGAACACGCCACGTGTCACTTATTGAAATCAACAAAAAATAGCCAAGGCAAGCGAGAAAGACACGAACAAATTGTTAAGAAGGACGACAGACCCGAGGACGTAAAATTTGTGGAAATGAAGTCGCTATTGATTTTCACAAACTTAAGTGCAAACCCGAAGGAATTCAAAGGCTTAAGGCCAGAAGAAAGACCAAGTGCAAAAACAGACAATGCAGTCCAAGTGGCGAAAGAAGGTGTCGACTCAAGGAGTTACTCCAGCAGGCGATACAGTGTCTGCGAGTTGATCATTAAGAGGCGCAAATGGCTAACGACGCGACCCATTTTCTTCATTTTGCATTAATGAGCAGACAAGCCGCGTAATCGCCTTGAAGGAGCGGTCTTGTTTGTAGACAAATGGCGTGGCCCATAATTTGTAAAAAGGGCACCAAAAGGCCTCTTTTCTTCCTCTATATATTTTAAACTTCTCATTTGGAGAAGCATCTTTCACATTGTAAGGCGAAGCCCTAGCAATTTTCACCTGGAATCAATAAAATGCATTTTACCTCTATTCTAGTTAGATATCTCTGAGTGTGTCTGAGTGTTAGTCTTGTGTTTAGTCATTGCTTCTTAATGCTTTCATAGGGTTGACACCAACGCATCTGGTATTTATAAGGCACCATTCTTGCAGGTGACAAGAAGAGCCGTACCTAAAGTGCAGAGACAGAAGGAGGTTACTAGACAGTGTGTTTTTTCTACAGCACTTATGGTGAGTCCCTTTTTCTGTGTGTTCCATTAAAGCCTCCCTGTTAAGCTTCTTGCAGTCTGGTCCTTTTACTAGTTAAAGTGTATGTATGTGTCTTATGATTCAGAGTGTGAGTGTGAGTAGGTCGAAGTTATTTGGTGCATCACCCTCTTAGAGTAGGTTTTGTTTTCCTGTAATCCTTCTCCCTTTTCATCCCCCCCATTATATATATATATGTATGTATGTATTTATGTATGTATGTATGTATGTATTTAGCACTTATTGGAATAACTCAGATGCATCAAAGGGAGCTAACCCTTATCTAGAATCTCTCCCCTCCAGCTTCGTCGGTCCCACAGGCAAGAGGGAAGTTTCCATTTTGACGTGTGGAAGGCAAGAGCTCGGCCTCCTGCCTAGGGTACAATCCACTGCATCAACAAGTAACACATGTTCAAACATGGTAACTAAGATTGTAGTTTTGGAAAGCATTCAATTAATAAAGGGGAATTATGAGTGCTTTAAGGAGATTATTTTTAGGTGACATTAAGCTATAACTTTTTCTATCCAAGGAAAGATGTGGAGAATATTTCTTAACAACACATAAAGATATGGAAAATCACTCTATTCTGGTGTAGGCTTTCTTTTTCCTTATCACTATCTAGTTTCTGTTGACACTATGGATTGCACCCTTGAAAGAAGCCTTGGATTCTTTCTTCCACACGGCACAATGGACACTCCCCTCTTGTTGTGGGTCTGGCAAAACTGAGGGGAGAATCTCTAGATAAGGGTTAGCTCCCTTTGATGCATCTCTGCAGCTTTTCACTACTACTGCTAATAATGGGGGGGATGAAAAGAGAGGAGGATAACCAGGATAGAAACTAATCTAAGTGGTGATGCACCAAACAATTTTGATCTACTCAGTTATTCACACTTCAGACCAGAAGAGGGCAGACATACACTTTATCTGATGAAAAGACCAGACTGTAGGGAGCTTTAACAATAGGCTTAATGAAGACACACAAAAAATGAACTTGCCACAGGCGCTATAGAAATCACACTGTCTGATAACCCTTTTCTGTCTCTGCACTCCAGATGCAGCACTTCTTGTTAACCTGCATAAATGGTGTTTTGTCTACACTAGGTGTGTTGGTGTCAATTTGTGAAAGCTTCAAGCAAAAAAGACTGAACACAGAATTAATACACAGACACACTCAAGAGCATAACCAATCAGATAGAGGTAAAACACATTCTTATTGATCAGGGTGAAATTTTGGAAGGGCTTCGTCTTACAAAAATGAGAGATATATCTTCCTCTCTTGGAGGTTACAATATATATAGCATGAAAAAGAAGACTTTGGCGCTTTCCAGAATAAGTAGCCCATGCTGCGTTGAACACCTAGGGAAGAGGAAATTTGCTCATGCTGGTGTCATCCTTCTAGAAACATCTTGAAAAATCCATGATGTAGATGTTGCAGATCTTGACTTTGGTGCTTAAAGCGTATTAAATGTCACTGCGAAAGCATGGGTCGCTGCAAATATCTCCCTGTGCCAACGCTTTTTGTGCCACCTGGACTATTCTTTCTTCTGCGCTTGGCTTTTGTCTTTTCCTAGCTCTCGGCCCTCGGGCTATCTTTTTGTCTTTTCCTGGCTCTTTAGGCTCCTTTCTCAGTGGGTCACTGAGTTTACTCGAGTCTGCACCATGAGCCTTTGGCCGCTTATCATGAAGGCATTAGTCCTTTGGCTTCTCCTCAATGGCCGACGCATCTTGTCAAAAATTGACTTCTGTAGGCCCGTCGCTATTCGAAAACCAAACGGCTATTTCATCATCGTAAATTTGACGTCCACAGACCCGTCGCCATTTGAAAGCCAACGGCTAGTTCGCTATGCTGAATTTGACGTCTTCGGGCTTGTCACCTCTTTGGCAATTTCTTTGACTTTTCACAACTGAACCTTCGACCTTTTGCAATTCCTTCGGCCCTTTGCAATTTCTTCCTTCCCGAAGGGAAGGTGTCCCTTCAGAGCTTGGAAAAGGTCCCTTTTTGATCGCTGGGAGCCCTTCGCAAGGGTACTTGCCCTTCGGGCTCCTTTGGACTTCCTTGTCTCCTCAATTCCTTCGGACAAAATGTCCGAAGGAAATCTTTCTTCATGTCTTAGTCTTCATGTCTTGGTCTTTTTCTTTGTAAATTCCTTTGGACAAAATGTCCAAAGGAAATGTGCCTTTGTCTTTTCCATGGATTTTTTTGGACAAAAAGTCTGAAGAAATCCTTTGTCCCTTTCTTCTTTTGGTCTTTTCCTTCGGAAAATTCCTTCGACAAATTCCTTGTGAATTTCTTTGGACAAAATGTCCGAAGGAATTCCTTCGGGCACTTTGTCCGAAGAAATTCATCCTTTAGCTCCACGTGGATTTTCTTCAGACCAAAAGTCCGAAAAAATCCTTTGCGTTCAATTCCTTTGGATTTCCCTCAGGACAAAAGTCCGAAGGAAATCGTTTGTCTTTTGCATGGATCTCTTTCGAAGGAAAACTTACCTCTCGGCCTTTTGCCTTGTCATTTTTCCGAAGGAAAACTCTCTGCCATCCGGAACCTACTGGAACGGTCCAGTTCGTAACCCGACTGCCATCCGCAAGGGCACTCTATCCTCAGAGCTTTGTAAAAGACTTATATCTCTTTGAAGTTGGCCCATTCCTTTGCCAAAAGGCTTGTGAAAACTAGCTGCCTACAGCGAAATAAACCTCCGGATCAACTCGAAACATTTACAAAGCTCAAGTCACTTGGCTCTTTACAATATAGGTCTACTACAAAGGGAAATGACACAATTGTAGTGGGGGGAATACATCCAATATTGACGGTTCAGTACAGCAGGGAAAGGAGACCGATTTTTGGCTTGTAGGACCAAAATGGTCAACAGTTTCCCCACACATGTTCCACTTGCTTGCCCTTGTTTCTTGTGGATGCTTTCTAGTTAATGCCACTCACATCCATTTTTTGAAGTGGAGTGACCTGTCTTTTGAGTGGAGTTTCTTATATGTTGAGAGGAGCTTATTGAATCTCGATTGGAGGTTCTTGGATTGGAGGATCATTTTGGATATGAGATGGATATATTAGGTTTGGATCATGGTTTTGTTAGAGTTTAATTCAGCCTCTTGTCATTGCATCCATGATAGCATGAACTACTTCGGATACCAAATGGACCATATGTGGGCTCACAAAATTGTCGTATGCAAGACTATTAAACTCTTTCCTTTAAGAATATCACCATATGATAGAGACTAAGTAGTTCTGTAACCATTTCTTGTGCATGTATTCCAATATTTTCTTTAAATCTCATATGCATTTTAGTGTAAGGTCCCCTTTGCTAGGGGGTTGATTCTTTATCAACCTTTTGAAGACCTTTAGCCTATTTTATTCCTCGTGGGCTAAGGGATGATGCAAAGGAAATATTTTTAATAAATAAGAGATTGCTAGAGAGTGATTCTAATCATTTGAAATTGAAAGGCAATTCTCTTATTTATTATTTTGTAATTTATTATTTAATTGATCCTCAAGTAATTTTAATTACTATATTATGAGGAGTAAATTAGTTAATAAAGTAAAATGACACTTTCATGAGGACTTGACCGTCAATTAAAAGTCTTTAATGACTTTATGTAAAAGGACACTCTCATGAAGACGTGACCCTCAATTAAAAGTCTTTAATGACTTTGAGCTTAAAGGAGAAGACCCAAGTGGCTAAAAGAGGTCCATCTTTGCCAAATAACTCCCACAAATGGTTCGCCCACCTTGGAGGAGTTATAAAAGCAGATTTGAAATATTGGGAAGACATCTTTTTATCAATCAATCTTATTTTCAGGGTATTGGAGTTCCAATCTTGAATCAAGGTGCTTGGAGCTCCAAGGAGATCTTGAAGAGGCAATTTCACTTCTGAAATTGCAAGTGTGCTGAGTTGATTTGTTGTTTACTGATTTGAAGAGGATATTTGAAGAAGATCCAAGGGCAGAATTTTTGTTCATCTATAGATTTCTATTTTTCTAGGGTTTGCCTACACAATTTCAGATTTGGGCTTTAGATTTGGGTGATTTCCACCCAAGAAAAAATTCTAATTATTGTTTCATTTGAAAGAGCACATTTTTATCTTCAGTTTCAGCTATCATTTTTTCAAAAATTCTGAGTATTTTGCAAGTTGTGAAATTTATAAGTTTCAACTGTATTTTTGTCATATAAAATCAAAAAATAAGATTTTTGCAAATCTAATTGTGGAATCGTGTTTGGAATATTTTTATCTATCTACAGATTTAATTTCATAATTTTTGGAGCAATTTTGAGGCATAAATAAGCCCCAAACCCTAGTCGCCCATGTCTTTGGGCGATTTGCAGTTTATGGGAAAATATTGTAATAAATTTCAGTTTGATGGAATTCTGATTTTTTCTAATAATTTGTGGGTCTATTTTGGGATTTACAGCATACCCTCTTTGTTTGGTTTTAGCCCAAAAAGGGACCTTACATTTAGTCTTACAACCGTTGAGAAAATGGGTCCACTAATGTTTTATGAGGCTTCCCTTGACAAAGTGAAATGATAGAAGTTTATTTATTACTATTTCCTAATACAAAGGTTCTCTTGATGCTTTAATTTTACACTTTCTTGATGCTTAAGCTCCTAATGAAATCTAAATACTTAAAATATGGATCAATTTTACACAATAAAAGTTAGAAAACCAAATGCAAAAATTCAAGCAAGAGGCTAGTGGACTTTTAAGTCTGAAAGGGAGGGCAGCCTTTATTTCAATGGTTAGATGTTGCAGTTTATCTCTGAAATCCTTCAAATAGAATGAACTATTCAGAGGCAGTACACATCTCTCGAACTAATTGGCACTAGACAGGAAGACATTTTAAACATTAGGGGTTTATAAAAAAAGACACTTGGCACAGCTGCTTAAGTAAAACACAATCAAAACAAACTTGAACCTAGTCATAGAAAAGCATACAATCAGATGGCTACTCACCACCCGTTGCTTGTTCATCCTCACTTTAATTTAAGACATATATTCACCTAAAACCAGAATAGACCAGATGAAAGGCTAATCCACAATTGGATATCTAGGAATCAATAAAAACCAACAGAATTGAAAATTCACAAAGATTTGCAAATCGCTGCTCCAATTTATAGTTCTATCATGATTATTTATGCAGAAGATTCAGCTGTTAAGGCTGTGCCATATTTTTCATCCAAATCCACACCTCTCCTGTTACATGATTGCAATGAGCCTGATACATTTCATTCAGAACCTTAATAAAACCCTTGATAAAAGAGAATCTATTTTAGGAAGATAGAAAAGGATAGAACATAGGGTTATTCTATGAAAAACACACAAAGGCATGCAAAGTCTAAAGATAGTTTTAGAATAATAAATAAAATGAAGTCATTCAAAGGCTAAAGATTTCTATACTAGGATATAGCAAGGACGGGGATTCATTTTAGGATTTCTATCTTTAGGAGTGTCTAAATATAGGAGAGGGATCCATTTCCTATAAGCTTGGTAAGACTTACTATAATAAGGAGTTATTTTTATGCATATTTGAGTGATCTTTCTGTATAAGCACTTCAAGATTGGTTGTATTCACCACTGGGTATGGCTCATCTGAGATCTTTGGCTGTTCTATATAGTGGCGGTACTGAAACGGGGTTTTATTGTGATTTTTATAGTATAAATTTCTTTTTTCTTTCAGATCTCAGAGACTTTGTTTGTAGATTTTTGTTTTCAGAATTTCGGTTCATAATAATAATGTCATTGCCACAGAATTAGTTGGTCTTGGATCTTAAAAAATAAAAGGAAGCGTACATGATTAGAAAAGAGAATATGCATTTCCTTGCGTACAACTTTCTTTACCTAGAACAGATTCCTATACTATCCTAGTAACAATTCATTTTAAAGCAGCAGGTATACTATACATCAAATACAACAAGAGTAAGAGTTGATCATTCATGATAAAAGGGGTGCTCTATATAGGAAAATCAAATATATGGTTATTTTTGAAAAATTCTCTATTTATGCCAATAAAAATAATTTATTGAAATATCTTTACCCCATATACAATACAAACCAAAAGTTATGGAAAGAATTTGACGAACTTCAACTAGTGAAAATAACCTTTGCAAACAGACACAGACAATATAACAGGCCATAAAAAAACGCGCTTCTTTGTATATGCATAAAACATGCACAAAATTCTACGTGTTTATTGATGCTTCTTCCAATCAGGGAATTATTCTCAAGTGAAAGAATCATAGCAGATAGTAATTACCCCGTCATTTTTATTGCGGATGATAGTACCGAGAATCTGCATGATACCTTTAGTAGCACCATCTGTGAGGAAAATAAGATCTGGATTGCTGCACAACATAATTTTTATTTTCAAAATAAGTCAACAAAACCTTATACAAAATTAATTTGATAAAGAATAAACATTAGACTAAATGCCACTTGTCTGAAATGCAGGCTATATAGTTTCTTAGGAAACAGTGAAAAGAAAGAATTCTCCATAAACCATAACACCGTTTCCATATGATTCTCTTACATCTTGTGGCTTTGTAATAAGTATATATGACCTTGGAGTTTATCTTTAGCAACAATGCTATAAAAATCTAAAATATCCCTTTTAAGGCTGAAATTAGATCGAAGGGGTTTCCCAACAAACCCTAACAACAGATATTGCAATTTTTTATTTTCTACCAAACCCTAAGCAAGGAAAAATTCAGAATTCTGCAAGTGCCAATTTAGGGCACCAAAATCAATATTTTATTACTCAAACACTTGACAAAATTTAGATAAAATACAGCCATGCAAATATCATCAAATCTGAATTTTTGAGCCCAATAGATAACTAGAAAACATCATAAAAATTATCATAAAAGCATTATAAATTTGTAATGCACCAACTGGAATTTGGGTTCAAATAGCCCCACAAAATGCCAAAATAGACACCCAAAGGAAGTCGCCCAGCTTCCCAGAGCTGGTTGCAGCCCTAGGGCACCCCACACAGCCCTCGCAACCACTTTGCAGCCTCAACAATGACCATTTGCAGGCCTCCAAACAGCTCGCTGCCCTTGATGTAACCTTCAAACCCTAGTTGCTGCCCTAGAGTGAAGTCGCCACCCTATGTGATGTTATTCCTTGCTGCCACTAGCCAAAAATGATGAATATTCTACCTTAAACAGATAGAAATGCTGCCAAATCAGATCTAACGAAGCTCAATGCAACCCCTAAATGAGGATGTCCTAGTTGAATGTAAGGGTTTTCATCCTTAATCTAACTTCCATTGAAGGGTTTCGTCATCAATGGCTAAGTTAAGCATTTTTGTGCTTAAGCTTACAAATTCATTTATCAAAAATAGCATGAACCTCTTCACAAGATCCCCCCTTTACCTTTATAGCCTTTCCCCAAAGGGGTGCATCTAAAAGGGAGGGAAAACAATTCAAATATTAAAACGACCTTTTCGTATAAGCTTTCACTTAATCACTTGAGTGCCCATGACCCTCAAATGTCTCCTTCTTAAGTGAAAATCATAAAGTACCCTTTTCAAAATATAAAAAGAACATCTCTTATAATCCACTTAAGTGGATTGGGTGCCCATGACCCTCAAAGGGTCCCAACTTAAGTGAATTTTATAACAATAAAGTGTTTTTTCACAAGTGTTCTTATGAATCCAAATGTTTTCTTTCTTTTCCTCTTTTTCCTTAGCCCTCGGGAACCAATAAAAGCTAAGGGTCTTCAATAGTGTCATGATCAAAAGGGGGACATGACACTTCTCCCTGCCCAAAATTGCTTCTCCTCGAGCAATAGCAACAACCATGGAGCTGTCCCAATCATTGGATTTGTGCAAAACTCTACTCTAGCTTCTTCCCATGGAAGGAAAACATCTTGATGAAGCCCTTTAATGCTGTCCTTGAAAGCTTTAGGCTGTTTATGCAATCTAGAAATGGTAAAACAGCAGCTCTTATTCTTTTTTTCCCTTCCCATTGAGGCCTTGTACCTTGGACATACCAAAAAGATGAAGAGAAAAGGGAAATCTTCAGAAATGGCAGCATTATAGTGGTTGGAAAAGTTTATTCCAGAAAGATGTTGGCTGGAAAATTGGACCTTGAATGTCCACCTATCAATACTTACACACAACAAAAATATGTTAGTCAAAATGGAGGACCTTCCTCCTTCATGTTACATGTGGGGGTGGCTCCCTTCTCTTCCCATGCTTGCATACTTGATCAAGTTCTCCACATGAGGAGTGGATGGAAACATGCGTGTGGATGCCTTAGAGGGCACAGGAGGGCTCTCCATGTTGTTCACACACTCCAAAACTGCCTCTAGACTCAGAATTTTACTATCTAGAAGAGCTGGAAACTCCCTCACATTGCTTGAATCCCACACCTTGTCTTTTGACAACCAACAAGCTCTCACATATACAGAAAAGATGGTGAAGTCAGTCACTTCCCTTGTAATTGATTGGTTGTGTATACAAAAATCAGACTTCTTGTGACTCCTCAAGAGGAACTTGGTCAACCAAAACTCACCTCTATGGAGTGTCACCTTGCAATCAGCCTTCCCTATGCAACTAGGGGGCCTCAAACTTACAATAAGTGAGCTGGAACTGTTATGGACAGTGTGGTAGAAGAGAGTACCATGGCTGTCCCTCATGCCCCTTCTCCTCCACATGTGTACCTTAGAAAGGGTATTCTTTTGTAGAGTCTTGATATACCCTCATGACCTTCAATGGACTCTAAAGTCCCCTTCATGGTCCAAAGATACAATTTACCCTCCTCTATGCAACAATCAATTTCACATAACTTGAAAAGTATACTTTCCAAACAGAGTGACCAGCCTTGCCATGATTCCAACACACGTCTTTTGCCTTCTTTTTCTTTCCATCCCCTTAAGAGGAAAGTTGTTGTGGTTTCCAAACCACTCTTCAATTCTGGAAATTGCATGTTCTTCCTCCTAGTATGCCTTTTCAAATTGACTTGTACATGCAAGCTCAACCCTTGCTATCCCAACACAAAATTCACACAATGTAGAGCACTTACTATATTTTCAAAGAGCCAAAGTCCTTTGCCTTGGAAGCGCTGATCCCTAGATTCCACATTCCACTTTCTTTTGCAAACCAAAGGCCCATCTTCCCCTACATTTATTGAATTTGCTAGAGGCTGAAATGAATCAATTTTTCCAAAATTTCTTGAGCATGATACATTTTGATTTTTCATAACAAACTCAAAATTTTCTAAGCATAACCTAAGCCTCTTCTCTATGCAAATTTCAGACCGCCTTCTTTCTTCCACAAACCGAAATTCATTCTTATCATAAACTTGTTTTGAACATTTACTTTCAGAATTCATAAAGTTCCTAAAACAAGAAATCAAATGATCTTTTACATACCTTAGTGGCTGCCCACACTCAGTTTTGGTCATTTTGTTGACCTCTTTTGAAGAACAATACTTTCCAACCTTTGACCCCTTTACCAAACCAATTGTATGATGAAACACTACAAGTAGAGGTGGTTGTTCTAACTCAGAAAATGCAGCCTTCTTTGCTGCCCTTTTTGTCTCTACCAAATGTCTCACATGGAAAATCCATTTCATCACTTTCAAGGTCACCTCCAAGAGTGCCTTATCACTCAAGCTATGCAAGATTACCTCTTTTGTGGTAGTAAACATTGGAGGGGACAAGGTAGAAATGTGAGAAACAACAGTCAACAAGTTATAAACAGCCCTCCCATTGATCCTAAGATCATGATATCGATTTCTTACCACCATATTCATGATTATCCAAACTCTATCCCTTGTCCAACAACATAAATAGAGTGGAAGTGGGCTGTATATTGGCTATAACAGTCAGTAATTGCTTGGTTTCCCCTTTCAAACAGCTATATATATATTGCACAAATTGTACTTTGTGACCCCACATAGCCAACCCTTACATACAGAACACTAATCAAGGTGTTCTCCTTCATACCATGGCTGTTAAAGTGCGCTTTCCTGCATGGAGTCTGATTTACAAGAGCTAGAAATGAATAAAAAATAATTTTACATACCTCAATTTTGACTAATGGTTGTACACACCTGTTGACGCAGTGGATTGCACCCTCGACAGGAGGCCGAGCTCCTGCCTTCCACACGCAACAATGGAAACTCCCCTCTTGCCTGTGGGCCTGGCAAAACTGGGGGGAGAGTCTCTAGATAAGGGCTAGCTCCCTTTGATGTATCTTTTAGGTCCTGGATTTCCTACTGCTAACAAATAAATGAAAAAGGGGGGGGGTTGAAAAGGGAGGAAGATGCTGAAAACAGAACCTAAACCTAAACTAAAAAGGTGATACACCAAAAAAGGTTGATTTACTTACCTTGAACCTACACTTTTCACCAAGGACAAGCTAACATACACTTCATCTGATGTGGGAAACTCTTTTGTGTCAGTGAGTCAGGGGTCCACAGAGATACAGGGAGGAAGAACTACCAGAGGTATTCTGAGACACACTTTGGCAGCCTATTCACATGCGCCTATACTCTGCTAAGGACACTTCTGGCTAACCTGCAAAAGGAAAACTCACAATGCACTAGACATGTTGAAATCATCCTGCAAAAGCATAAAGGAAAATGACTTAACACAGAACAAAGGCATAGACACATACGAAAGTGCAAGCTCAAATAGAGGTAAAAATGCTATGTCTTGATTCAAGGTAAAATCTGACAGAGTTCTGCCTTACAAACCCAGAGATTTTTGGGCAGAGCTTTGCCTTACAGGCTAAGAGAGATTCCTTCTCAAAATGAGAAGTTTACAATATATAGAGAGAGAAGAAGTAAAGGCACCCCTTTTGAAAAAGACTTTTGGCGCCCTTTGACAAGTGGCCCACGTGTGCTGAGGGCGTTGGGAAGAGGAAGCTGTTGAAATATAAATGCTGTGTCGGCTCTGATTTTGACTTCAAGCGTTTAAAAACATAGGCCGTGTCGTTTCTCTACAAACAAGACCGCTCCTTGATGGCATTCACGCAGTTTGTCTACTCATTAATGCAAAATGGAGAAAAATGGATCGTGCCATTCACTGTTCACGCCTCTTGATGACCACTTGGCAGTCACTGTTCCAACTGCTGGAATAACTCCTTCCCCTTTGCCACCTGGGTTGTTTTGTCCATTTCTGCACTTTGTCTCTTCCTAGTTCCTTCGGCCCTTGGGGGCTATCTTCTCGGCCTTGCTAGCTCCTTGGGCTCTTCCATCAACAGGTCGCTGGGTCTTTTAGCTCTTTGGGCCCTTTTTTGGTTGGCGCTCAAGTATTTAAAAATCAAACAGCTATTTTCTTGCTGTAAAATTGACGTTCGCGGGCCCATCACTACTTGAAAACCAACAGCTAGTCCGTCGTGCTTGATTTTGATGTCTTCGGGGATGTCACCATCCTTGGCAATTCCTTCGGCTCTTTTCTCTTTGGTCGGGCTTTTGTCTCGGCCAATTTTCCCGCGGACAAAATGTCCGCAAGAATTGTCTTGCTCGCTTCTTCGAAGTTTTTTCCTTGGGCTTTTTTCCCGCGGCCTCTCCCGAATTTCTTCGGACTTTTTGTCCGAAGGAATTCCTTCGGACAAAAATCTGAAAAAAATCATCTTATGTCTATTTGGCCTCGGTCTTTTCCTTCGGCAGGATTTTCTTCCAAAGAATTTCTTCGGACAAAATGTCCGAAGAAATTCTCGTCCTTTGCCTTGTAAAAATTTCTGAAAAAAACTTAACTTTTCGGCCTTCTCCTTGACCTCTTTGCAAATGTTCCCTACCCTCCGCAAGGGCACTTGAGTCCGGAACTGCCCTCTGCAAGGGCACTTGAATGGTTCCTTTTGCGCCTAAGTGTTGGGAACTTGTTTCTAGCCTACAGAGTCCGTAGAAATGCTTGCAGAGTCCGTAGAAATGCCTACAGAGTCCGTAGAAAACTTTCTTGCAGAGTCCGTAGAAATAGGCCTGTAGAGTCCGTAGAAAATTTTCTTGCAGAGTTCGTAGAAATAGGCTTGCAGAGTCTGTAGAAAACTTTTTTGCAGAGTCCGTAGAAATAGGCCTGCAGAGTCCGTAGAAACTTCTAAACATGTGCAAAATCAAAAAAAATGAACTGGTTCAGAATAGTAGGGAAAGAAGGGGACCGATTTTGGCTTGTTGGACCAAAAATGGTCAACAACACCCTTGCCTTGCATGCTTCCCTTGGTCAAAACCACCTTATGTAGTATTTGAAATCTAGCAAGAAAATCATGATGCTTACCATGATTTGGAGTGGTTTGCATGCTCTTCACCTTATTGTTCTTTTTCATGATCTAAAGGCCTTGCCAACCTCCTTGCATGGATGCCAAAGAACTTAGAATTTGTATGACAACAATACTAAGCTTGTAAATCTCACCTAGATCCCACATTCATATTTGGAATTCGTAAGTCCCCATCCTTAGATTCTCTGGAGGAAATTCCTTCCTCCATTTAGTGTCTTTCATCTTGACTTCATTGTTAGCATGATCTTTATGATGTTCAAAATATTGTAAAAACAAAGTAGGGTGTTGATGCAACAAACCCTTGATGTGAAGATTGTCAAAATGTTTACCCTTAGTGGCTGATGTGAAAACTGTAGCAAGCTGAAAACGAGCAATAGTAATTGGAATCCTGGCTTTGACCTTCCACTTCTCTATTTTAACATGCAAATGGATTCTTCCTTTTTAGTGCCTATCCCTTGCAACTTCTGAACTTGTTGGACAACTTCTTCTAGCTGTCCCAAAATTTTAGAATTTTGTCACTCAAATTTTTTTCCATTAAACTGCCCCTTATTCAATTGGAAAGTGTCATTTTGCAGCCCTATAAATTTTGAGATAACTTGCTGTTTTGAAATTTCAGAATTTTGTAACTTAGAATTTTCAAAACCTTGTTCCCCTTTATCAAGCTAAAACATACCCTTTGGCTGTCCCAAAATTTTTGACTTGTGAAACTCAATAAATTCTATACTTGGCTGCCCCATAGTGCTTGACTCTTCCTCATTTATGTCTTCCACTTGCAGCCCTCTTTGCTGCTCATGGATTTTCTAAAAACCTTCATCTTGCTGTCCTAAACGTTCTGATTTTTGCAATCCAAAATTTCTAATAGTTGTTTGCTCACTAACATCTTTCAATTCTAAAGTTGTACCCTCTTTTGGTGATGGATCCCTAGGGCAATTCACTAGAGGCTCTTCCTTATTTGCTCTTCTACTTTTATTTTTTGTGTACACCTTTAAAAATTCTTCCAAGGTGTTATAGGCTGCCTTCATATCAGCCTTCCTCTCATATTCATCAAAGGCCATAAGTTTGTCCCTATCTTTTTTATTTTGTTCCTCCAACCATACCTTTTGCATAGGATCATTCCTATGTCTTTTCTTGAATGATGCTAGGGTTGCATTGTTGATAATAAATTGTTGCACAAGCTGATACTTAATGTCTTGTCTCTTCATTCTATCTCTATCTCTTTTCTACACATGCATCAACAACTCCCGAATAGGATCCATTGTATACAATTCCAAATGCTACAACTGGCCAAGATTTTGGATATGATACCACTGAAATATCCTTTTTAGGTCTGAAATTAGAACAAAGGGGTTTCCCAACAAACTCTAACAACAAATATTACAATTTCTGATTTTCTACCAAACCATAAGCAAGGAAAAATTCAAAATTCTGCAAGTGCCAATTTAAGGCACTGTTGAACATTTCTGGTCCTACAGGCCCAAAATTGATCTCCTTTCCTTCCTTGTTGTTATGAGCAATCAGACTTTGATGTATTTCACCTTACTGCAATTGTGCCATTTCCCTTTGCAATAGACATGTTTCTGTAAAGAGCCAAGTGACTTGAGTCCTATAGATGTTTTGGGTTGATCTGAAGGCTTTTTTCGCTTCAGCAAATCACCTTGGACAAGCTTTTGGCAAAGGAATGGGCCAACTTCAAAGAGATATAAGTCTTTCACAAAGCTTTGAAGGACAAGTGCCCTTGCGGAGGGCAGGCAGGTGACAAATTGGACCTTTCAAGTAGGCTTCGAAGGGCAACTTTGGACCCAAAGTGCCCTCGCAGAGGGCAGAGAGCACCTATGAAAAAGAGCAAGGCATAGGACCCGAAGGGAAGTTTTCCTTTGGAAAAATGACAAGGCAAAAAGGACAAAGGATTACTTCGGACTTTTGTCCGAAGAAAATTCATGTAGAACCAAAGGGTGAATTCCTTCGGACAAAGTGCTCGAAGGAATTCCTTCAGACATTTTGTCTGAAGAAATTCACAAAGGAAGAAACCCAAGGCAAATTCCTTCGGACAAATGCCGAAGGAATTTACAAAGAAAATACTGAGACTTTGAAGGCAATATTTCCTTCGGGCAAAATGTTCGAAGGAATTCCTTCGAACATTTTGTCCAAAGGAATTGAGAAGACAAAGGAGCCCGAAGGGCAAGTGCCCTTGCGGAGGGCTCTCGGTTGCCAAAAAGGGACCCTCTTCTCTTTTTTGAAAGACCACCTTCCCTTTGAGAGGGTTCATTTTGCAAAAGGCCAAAGGAATTACCAAAGGGATGATGGGCCCGAGCACGTCAACTTTAACATAGTTAACTAGTCGTTGGAGTTTCAAACATCCGGTGATGTGCACGCGAACGTCAAATTCAAGGCAGCAAAATAGCCGTTGGTTTTCAAACGATGACAGGTCTGCAGACGTCAATTTTACAATGATGAAATAGCTGTTGGTTTTCAAATAGTGACAGGCCCGTAGACGTCAATGTCGATGGGATGTGTCAGCCATTGAGGAGAAGCCAAAGGATCAATGCCTTCGGACAAGCAGTTGAAAGATTTCTTTCAGGCATTTTGCCCGAAAGAACTCGTGACAAGTGGCCAAAAGAGCTCATGAGCGCAGGCCCGAAGGAATTCAAAGGGGCTCAGAGACCCGAGGATAAACTCAGTGACCCGCCAAGAAAGAAGCCCGAGGAGCCAGGAAAAGACGAAAGATAGCCCTGAGGGCCAAAGAGCCAAGAAAAGACAAAGGCCAAGCGCATAAATGAATAGAATAGTCCAAGTGGCACAGAAAGTGCCGGAAGAAAAGTTATTGCTGCGGATGAAACAGTCTCCACCAAATGGTCATCAAAGAGCACAAGCATTTAATAGCGTGGCCTATTTTTTCTTCGTCTAAGCATTGATAAGCAGACAATTGCATAAGTTTCATAAAGAGGGGCAGCCTTGTCATTCAAAAAATCAAGCGACCCATGCTTTTGCAGTAACATTTAATATGGTTTAAGCACCGAAGTCAAGACTTGTGACATCTACAGCATGGTTCCTTCAGGCCATTTATGAAAAGATGACAGCAACATCAACGGACTTCCTCTTTCCTAGGTGTTTAATGTAGTATGGGTCGTCTACTCTTGGGAAGCACCAAAACTCTTTCTCTTAATGCTATATATTGTAACCTCTCAGCAGAGAAATGTATCTCTCACTTGTGTAAGGTGAAGCCCTGCCAATTTTACCTTGGAATCAATAGAACGTGTTTTGCCTCTATCTGACTGGTTATGCTTTTGAATATGTCTGTCTGAGTATCAACTCTGTGTTTAGTCATTTCATCTTGATGCTTTCATAGGTTGACACTAACATATCTAGCATGTCCAAGACCATTTCTGTGGGTTAACAGAAAGTGCCTCATCTGGAGCATAAAGACAGAAGAGCAGTTATTGTTGACCATTTTTGGTCCAGCAGGCCAAAATCGGTCCCCTTCTTCCCTTGTTGTTCTGAGCTAGTTGAATTTTTTGATTTTGCACAAGTCTGATTTCTACGGACTCTGCAGGCAGTTCTTTCGGCAGATGAAGAACCAGTTCAAAGAGTGCAAGGTTTTACAAAGCTTCTTCAGACTCTTGTCAGAAGAAATTCACAAGGAAAGAGAGCTAAAATGGTTCAAGACACTTTTCCTTAAGGTTGGAAGAGTGGTTCAACGTCGGGGTTCAACGACATGATCTTTCCAAGAGTTAGCATCTTTGAACCGTTGAACCATTGAACCGGTTCAATCAATTGGTTCAACGTTTTGGTTCATCGCTTTGGTTCAAAGGTTAAGTTCATCACTTTGGTTCAATAGCAAAGTTCATCGGTTCGGTTCAACGGCTTGGTTCAATGTTTTGGTTCAACGGCTTGGTTCAAAGGGTGGTTCAATGCCTTGGTTCAACGTTTGGTTCAAAGGAACGGTTCAATGGGAAGGTTCAAGGGAGTCTCCCGAAGGACAAGTGCCCTTGCGGAGGGCAGGGAACACTTGAAAAAAGACCAAAAAGTGAACAAGACCGAAAAGGTAAGTTTTCTTCAGAGTTTTGTTTAAGGCAAAGGACGAGAATTCCTTCGGACATTTTGTTCGAAGAAATCCTTCAAAATAAAATCCCGCAGTTGAAAAAGGACTAAGGCAAAAGGCATAAAATGATTTCTTTAGGACTTTTGTCTGAAGGAATTCCTTTGGACAAAAAGTCCGAAGAAATTTTAGAAAAGCCGCGAGAGAAAAACTCGAAGAAATTTCGAAGGTCAAAGGAAATGATCAAGATAATTCTTGCGAATATTTTGTCTGCGGGAAAAATACCCGACTAAGACAAAAGCCCGACTAGAGCAAAAAAAAAAAAGCCGAAGGAAAGGAAAAGGCCGAAGAAATTCCAAGGGATGACGGGCCTGAAGACGTCAAAATCGAGCACAACGAACTAGCCGTTGGAGGTTCAAACGCCCAGTGACGGGTGCATAGACGTCAAATTTAAGGCGGTGAAATAGCCATTGATTTTGAAAAAGCTTAAGGACAGGCCGCGAGTGAACTCATCGACCCGCCAAGAAGATAGCCCCCCGAGGGCCGAAGGAGCCAGAAAGGACAAAGCCAGGAAGAGACAAAGTGCAGAAACAGACAAAACAATCCAAGTGGCAAAGGAAGGTGTCAACTCAAGGAGTTACTCCAGCGGATGACACAGTATCGGCCAAGTGGTCATCAAGGGTGCGAATAGTGAATGACGTGACCCATTTTTCTTCACTTTACATTAATGAGCAGACAAACCGCGTGAATATCTGGAAGGAGCAGTCTTGTTTGCAAGAAAAGAGGCATGGCCCATGCTTTCACATTAATGTTTGAATGCCAAAGTCAAAACTGACAGCCGACACAGCATCTTTTTTCAGCGGCTTCCTCTTCCCAACACCCTCAATGCACATGGACCAACTTGTCAAAGGGTGCCAAAAGTCTTTTCCAAAAGGGGCGCTTTTGTTTTCTTCTCTCTATATATATTGTAAACTTATCATTTGAGAAAAAAATCTCTCAGCCTGTAAGGCAAAGCTTTGCCCAAAAATATTTTGGTTTGTAAGGCGGAACTCTGCCGGATTTTACCTTGAATCAAGACTTAGCAATTTTTTACCTCCATTTGAACTTGCACTCATGCATATGTCTATGTTTTCATTTTGTGTTAAGTCATTTTCTTTTATGCTTTCACAGAACGATTCCAGCATGTCTAGTGTATTGTGAAGTTTCTTCTTTTGCAGGTCTGCCAGAAGTGTCTACAACAGAGTATAGGTGTATGTGAATACGCTGCCAAAGTGTGTCTCAAGAACACTTTGGATAGTTCTTCTTCCATGTATCTCCAGAGGACCCCTAGCTCACTGATGTAGAAGAGTTTCTCATATCAAATGAAGTGTATATCAACTTGTTCTTGGTGAAAAGTGTATGCTCAAGCTAAGCAGATCAACTTTTTTGGTGTATCACCGTTTAGTTTAGGTTCTATTTTCAGCATCCTTCTCTCTTTTCACCCCCCCCATTGTTAGCAGTAGGAAATCCAGGACCTCAAAGATACATCAAAGGGAGCTAGCCCTTATCTAGAGACTCTCCCCCCAGTTTTGCCAGACCCACAGGCAAGAGGGGAGTTTCCATTTTGACGCGTGGAAGGCAGGAGCTCAGCCTCCTGTCAAGGGTGAAATCCGTTGTGTCAACAGTTTTTGGCACGCTCGGTGAGACCATGTTTGGACACTCAGAGAAATTCCAGGATTGGTGCTGGTCCTATTATAGCGGAATGAACCATTAATACAACATCTAACCTTTAATCAGGAAATTGTGGGACAAGTTTTGTCCAAAGAGTTGAAGAATTTTTGGTGTGTCCTTCAACCAACCAGCCTTTGGAGGCTTTTTTTCATCAACACCAATGGCGACTCCAAGTTGAATCAACTGGTTAAGCAGTCCAGGTGCCATCAAGAAATCTTATTTTTTGTATGTATAATCCCATTGATAAGAATCATGGACTTGTTTTCCTTTATATAACTTTGATCAAGCTCAAGATGTTCATGGAATCACCTCAAATAGCTCTCCTAGTTGCCCTTCAACAATAAGGGAAGTAGCACTGGAGTTTGAGAAGCAGGTGATGGAGATAGACAGTTTAAATGAGCAGTATAGATATCATCAAGAGCTGATGTACAAGGAGGAGTGTTTGTTTAGGCAAGCTCAGGCCTTGCAATCCATGGAGGAGGAGGTAGCAAAATGGAAGAGTCCATTCATTCAAGGCAGTCAACCTTGTGTGCCCCCTCTTATTCTAAAGAAAGCCCCCTCTTGTGCACCAAATCCTTTCTACTAGATAGCACTTGCTCACTCTAGCTCATCTGATGCATTAATCACTCCTGCTCTTAACCCCTTGCGCCTAGCTTTCAAACATCAAAGGGCATTAGAACAACCTCTCATGGAAATGAACCTTCTCAATTCCTTAGAATGTGAATCTTCCTTTGAAGGGAATACCATGAAACAACACGTCTCTCCTCAGGAAATTCTTCTTGTGCATGAGCAGACCCTTCCTAATCTCCCTCAGCCTTCTCAGGTCTCTCAACATGATGTCAAGATTCCAAGTTGGAAGAAGGAATATCATGAACCAGCTCAGGAAGTTGAAGAGGATAAAGTTACTCCCTGTTCACAAAGGGAAAATTCCAATCCCAAGGTCATGAGTTGGAAGCAAACAGTGGAATCATGGGGCAGGAAGGAGGAGGAGAAAGGTTTTGCTCAAAACCTTGAAGAAGACGAACCTGCTCCTACTCATCATGATGATTCCTATGACCTCCAAGAAAGGCTCTTCAAAGAAGATATAGACAGGTGAATTGCAGAGTTGAAGTCCAGAGCGAGATTCCTCAGCCAACGTGTGATGGACGTTTCAGACCAAACAACAGATTCCATGTCTGAACACACCCCATCTACACACCTCCAAGACAACTATCAGGCCACATCTGATATAGATGAAGTGCTGGCTAATGGAAGGAGGAGAATCATTTGATTCTAGCTCAGGGACTGCCTCTTCCACATGGGTTTAATTTTCAGCGTTCCACTTCATCCCTTCTCAGAGAGGAACCTATTTTGCAAGAGGCAAGTGAAGAAGAGAAGATCCAATCTGCAGTTGTCCAAGAGGCTATCATGAGCAATAATGAAGATGAAATCATCATGGAGGCTCCTTCAGAAGACATCATCAGCAATGGAGAAGATGCAAGTCCTGCATACATGCAGATGTTCCAGCAATACGAAGAGGAACGTAAGCATGGTGAGCTCTCTCCTCCCTTGTTTGATGAATTTTCTTGTTGCTTTGATGAGGAGGATGACTATGCTGTGGAGCTTGAGTTGGAGGAGGATCAAGAGGATGTCTTTGAACAACTAGAGACTCTGGTCCTTGAGCAAGAAAAGGAGAGACTGGTCCATCTTGAGGAAAGCCTTGAAGAAGACAGCTTTGAACAAAAAGGTGATGTTCTGTGGGATGAGCAATCGGTTTGTGATTCCATTCAGACATCACAACAGTCACCCTTCTTCAAGAAATCCATGAAGGAGCAGAGGATGAGTTTGACAGGGTCTTCAATGAGGCAAAAGGGAATGAGTCAAACCATGATGCACTGCAAAGGGACTATTCATATCAAAGGGCTTATGGTGATGAACCAACAGCCATTGATTTCTTGGTGAAATGCACCAGCATGAAGAGCCAGCATTCGACAAGCTTCCAAGAACAAGAAGAGTACATATATGTTGGGAGCATGTTTGACTCTGATCCACTCAGATGCAAGCCAATCAAGGTGGCAGGCAAGAGGAGTAGGTCATCAAATCTCCATTCCATTCAGCCACTTGTCTGGCACCATAAGTTTTCTTGCCATGAAGGAGACTTAAAAAGTTTTCCCTTTGATCCAGGAGGGAGGCAAATATACCTGGTTAGCTGATATAGTAGTTTGCTTTCAGTTTTCTTTCCCTATTTTCCCTAAGTGTTGTTTGCACAAGTAGTGTTTTTAGCCTTGTGTGTGTTTTCCTTTGTGTGTGGGGTAAAAGCTTCATAATTGATTCTTGGATCTATCGGGGCTATTGCTAACTTTTTTTCAAGTTGCGTTCTGACTCCGTGCCCAATGGACTTTAAGGCAACTGGTTTCTAAGCATAACAAGCATGCTTCCCCTGGGAGTCGCCAATTTGTTGACCATTTTTGGTCCGACAGGCCAAAATCGGTCCCCTTCTTCCCTTGCTGTTCTGAGCCAGTTGAATTTTTTGATTTTGCACAAGTCTGATTTCTACGGACTCTGCATGCTGTTTCTATGGACTCTGCAAGCAGTTCTTTCGAAAGATGAAGAACCAGTTCAAAGAGTGCAAGGTTTTACAAAGCTTCTTCGGACTCTTGTCAAAAGAAATTCACAAGGAAAGAGAGCTAAAATGGTTCAAGAAACTTTTCCTTAAGGTTGGAAGAGTGGTTCAACGTCGAGGTTCAACGACATGATCTTTCCCAGAGTTAGCATCTTTGAACCGTTGAACCATTGAACCGGTTCAATCGATTGGTTCAACATTTTGGTTCATCGCTTTGGTTCAAAGGTTAATTTCGTCGCTTTAGTTCAATGGTAAAGTTCATCAGCTGGGTTCAACAATCGGTTCAATGGCTTGGTTCAATGTTTTGGTTCAAAGGGTGGTTCAATGCTTTGGTTCAACGTTTGGTTCAAAGGAACGGTTCAATGGGAAGGTTCAAGAGAGTCTCCCGAAGGACAAGTGCCCTTGCGGAGGGCAGGGAACACTTGAAAAAAAACCAAAAAGTGAACAAGGCCGAAAAGGTAAGTTTTCTTCAGAGTTTTGTTTAAGGCAAAGGACGAGAATTTCTTCAAACAAAATGTCTAACGGAATTCCTTCGGACATTTTGTTCAAAAAAATCCTTCAGAAGAAAATCCCGCAGTTGAAAAAGGACTAAGGCAAAAGGCATAAATTCCTTTGGACAAAAAGTCTGAAGAAATTTGGGAAAAGCCACAGGAGAAAAACCCGAAGAAATTCCGAAGGTCAAAGGAAATGATCAAGATAATTCTTGCAGACATTTTGTCCGCGGGAAAAATACCCAACTAAGACAAAAGCCCGACCAGAGCAAAAAAAAAATCCGAAGGAAAGGAAAAGGCCGAAGAAATTCCAAGGGGTGACAGGCCCGAAGACATCAAAATCGAGCACGGTGAACTAGTCGTTGGAGGTTCAAACGCCCAGTGACGGGTGCACAGACGTCAAATTTAAGGCGGTGAAATAGCCGTTGATTTTGAAAAATATTAATGACAAGCCGCGAGTGAACTCAACAACCCACCAAGAAGATAGCCCCCGAGGGCCGAAGGAGCCTAAAAGGACAAAGCCAAGAAGAGACAAAGTGCAGAAATGGACAAAACAGTCCAAGTGGCAAAGGAAGGTGTTGACTCAAGGAGTTACTCTAGCGGATGACACAGTATCGGCCAAGTGGTCATCAAGGGATGCGAATAGTGAACGGCGCGACCCATTTTTCTTCACTTTACATAAATGATCAGACAAACCGCGTGAATATCTGGAAGGAGCAGTCTTGCTTGCAGGAAAAGAGGCGCGGCCCATGCTTTCACATTAATGTTTGAACGCCAAAGTCAAAATTGGCAGCCAACACAGCATCCTTTTTCAGCGGCTTCCTCTTCCCAACACCCTCAACGCACATGGACCAACTTGTCAAAGGGCGCCAAAAGTCTTTTCCAAAAGGGGCGCTTTTGTTTTCTTCTCTCTCTATATATTGTAAACTTCTCATTTGAGAAAAAAATCTCTTAGCCTGTAAGGCAAAGCTCTGCCCAAAAATCTCTTGGTTTGTAAGGCGGAACTCTGTCGGATTTTACCTTGAATCAAGACTTAGCAATTTTTTACCTCCATTTGAACTTGCACTCACGCATATGTCTATGTTTTCATTTTGTGTTAAGTCATTTTCTTTTATGCTTTCACAGAACAAATCCAACATGTCTAGTGTATTGTGAAGTTTCTTCTTTTGCAGGTCTGCCAGAAGTGTCTACAGCAGAGTATAGGTGTATGTGAATAGGCTGCCAAAGTGTGTCTTAGAACATCTTTGATAGTTCTTCCTCCCTGTATCTTCAGAGGACCCCTAGCTTACTGATGTAGAAGAGTTTCTCATATCAAATGAAGTGTATATCAGCTTGTTCTTGGTGAAAAGTGTATGCTCAAACTAAGCATATCAACTTTTTTGGTGTATCACCGTTTAGTTTAGGTTCTGTTTTCAGCAACCTTCTCTCTTTTCACCCCCCCCATTGTTAGCAGTAGGAAATCCAAGACCTCAGAGATACATCAAAGGGAGCTAGCCCTTATTTAGAGACTCTCCCCTCAGTTTTGCCAGACCCACAGGCAAGAGGGGAGTTTCCATTTTGACGCGTGGAAGGCAGGAGCTCAGCCTCCTGTCAAGGGTGCAATCCGCTGCATCAACAGTTATCTGACAGTGTGCTTCTGCAGCACCTATGGTAAGTTCTTTTCCTTTATATCTTCATTAAGCCCCCTGTTAAAGTGCCAATACAGTTTGGTCTTTGTTTAGATGGAGTGTCTGTTCTCTCTTTGGTCTAAAGTGTAGATATAAGCTGAGTGGATCGATCACTTTGGTGCATCACCATTTTTAGATAGGTTCTGTTTTGTCATATCCTTCTCTCTTTTCATCCCCCCCATTATTAACATTAATAGTTGAAGACCCCAAAGGATGCATCAAAGAGAGGTAGCCCTTATCTAGAGATTCTTCCCTTAGTTTTGCCAAGCCCACAGCAAGAGGGAAGTCTCCATTGTGCCACGTGAAAGAGAGAAGCTGAGTTTTCTCTTCAAGGGTGCAATCCACAGCGTCAATAGTTTTTGGCATGCCCGATGGGACCTACTTTTAATATTCAGAGAAGTTTCAGGATTGGTGCTAGTCTTGTTACTGCAAGAATGGACAACTAACCCAGCATTTGGCGACTCCATTTTCAAGAACATCAACCTCTGGTCAGAGATCATACTGACATCCCATGCCTAAGGTCACCACAAGATCTTCTGCCAAGGGTGTCACTTTCGAATTCGTTGAGCTGCCCTTAAACTCAGCAAAGTGACTAAGGTTTACAAGGACTCATCCCTATACAGCAAATCAGTTTTCTAGACCTGCTATAAAATATACTTACACAAGAAGGCCCCAGTTGAACCATGTCATCGCCATGGATTTACCTTTTGTAGCTTTCCATGGTCAGAGCCATTTAAACCTTCTGCATTATGACCCAATCCCAGGGATAGCCCTTAAGAGTGTTCCTCCCTTTGATGGAGAGGGGCCTATTACCGCTATTGAGCATATCAAGAATATAGCCAAGCTCTGTAACATTCATACTATCACTGAAGAGAACATAGCCATCAGGTTACTGGCCTTGTCTTTTAAAGGCAAAGTTCTAGACTGGTATGGGACCTTGCTTATGAATTCAGTCAGCTCATGGAATGAATTAGGCACCCTCTTGACAAATAGATTCGGGGAGAAGAGTGATCATCTCTCTCTTGCTGAGCAATTGACCACCATGAATATAGATCCGCATGAGTTTATGCAGGATTTTAATACTAGGTTCCAAAAAACTTGGGATAGAATCCCCATTTTAGTGAGGCCGACCCCAAGCTATGCCTTCCGTTACTACTTAAAGGCTTTGAATAGTGACATTGCTGTCATGATATAGTCCATGGGAGGGAAAGTGTTACCTGTTGCCTATGAGATAGCCATAGCCGTTGAAAATTGCCTGGTACAAGTAGAAAAAATAGCCCCTAGACCTCATATGCTGCTCTTCCCTGAATTGCCACCCCTAGTTCAGACTGCTGCACCCACCTTAGCTCTTTTGCTTGACGTAGAAAATCCGACTGCTACCTCGCCCAATGACCTCCATGAAATTAAGAGCTTGTTACAAAGTAACCAATGAATTGGTGGCTCTCAAGAGGCAACAAGCTCAAAACTATCGACTGAATCAGGAATACCAACAGTTTGGACAAGCGAATAGACCTCATTTCCAGAATTATAACCAAGGACAGGGTCAGATTACTCAAGCCAGACCATATCAAGGTTATAATCCAGGTGCCCCTTCATCGTCTAAAGCTCTTGTTCCCACTCAAAATAACTTGGTATAGGAACAGCCTAATTACCCACCATTGGGGTATGGCCAAGAACAAGTTGCGTATACTAATGAGTTGTCGAATTAGTATATGAAAGCACAAGACAATCAAGCAACCCAATTCCCAAATTTTGAGGCATCAGTACAACTTGGGATGGACAACAGGCAGGCTCACTTTGATTCCACCTTCATGAATCATCTAAAAGGTAAATTCTATGCAGTTAATTATGTGGGTACTCTGAATAACCAGGGTGATTATGTTGCAGCCAATACTAGGTCCAAAAAAAGAGCTATGAAGGAAGCACAGGCTGCTCAAACATCTGCACCATCTTCATAACAAGTGAACTAGAAGTTCCCAAATTACAAGCCGTGGTTGCACCCTCAGCTCCTCAGCTTGCACCTCAGGCTGCAAGTGCCCCCAAAGAAAATTCAAAAGTGAGCAACCCTTAGATCAATGTGGTGGATCAGATGAAGAAGCTACACATGAATATCTCATTGTGAGATTCCTTAGCAATGCTGGAACAAAAGGATATACTCCAGAAAGAATTACATAGGTTGGATGAACAAGTTGTCCCAACAAAGGCTGATAATGTTTTGATTATGAATGGGCACCCTTCCATAGCAGGCCAAGAAAAAAAAGACGAAAAAGTTCCCCCTTTCTATCTATCCTTAGTCATTGGAGATTTTCTGGTTCACAATTGCATTGTTGACAGTGGGGCAAGCACCTCAGTAATGCCCAAATGTATAGCAAATAAGTTGGGACTCAAGTATGAGGCAATGACCAAGGGGGCCCTGCAGTTAGATGGATCACCAGCTACGACCTTAGGAGTGGTAAGAGGCTTGAATTTGACGTTGCACGTTTGTCGAACTTTCTCAGTTCTCCACGATGTGGTAGTGGCAGATGTTCCTCCCTACTTTGCTCTCTGCTTATCCAGGGATTTCACGTCTAAGATAGGTGGGTACTTAGCTGCAAATTAGTCTTACATGGTTTTTAGAACCAAATATGGAACTAAAGTGAAGATTGAGTCAGAACCAATCCACAGAGATCATCTGGAGCCATACTCACTTAAGGCAGCAAACGTCAGCTATGCCATCATTGACAAAGAAGAATTTTAAATGGACCAATCTCCACCCTCTTCTCTTGAAGGAGTTGCTGACCTGCTCTTACACGAATGGGAAAGTAACAATTTTGAACATGACCCATACAAGTTCATCAAAGAGGCAGGTCTTGAAATTTATTGCATGCATGAAGAGGGTACCTTTGTGCCAAATTTGATGAAGGCAAACCAAGAGAGCTCTGGTTTATGGCAGCTCTTATTTGATGGCTCAAAAATAAAATTGGAAGCTGGTGGTGTAGTGTTAATTTCGCCCTCAAAAGAGAAATACTTCTCGATTTTCAGATTTCAATTCTCCTGCACTTGCAATGTTGCAGAATATGAGTCTCTCATTCATGGTTTGGAGTGGGCAAGGAAAAGGAGAATAAAAGAGTTGCAGGTTTTTGGAGACAATGAGTTAATTGTAAATCAGGTGAGAGGCCGAAACTTGACCAAGAATTCCTTGCTTAAGTCTTACAAGCACAGGATGTGGGACCTAGTAGAGAGTTTCCTTGCTTTCAACATTAATTTCGTTACAAGAGAACAGAATAAGCAAGCAGACAGACTAGCAGCAGTTGGTGCCCAGTTTGACATTCCCAAGGAGAGGTTGGGACAGCAGTCCATGCCATTTAAAAGTGGTCATTAGACTCTTCATGCCTGATAATGTCACCAATTGGCAGGTGTTTGACAGTGATCAGCAGATAGCACTCTTCTTGCAAGAGGAGGTTGAGTTTGCTTCTAGGAATCAAGCCAAGTTGCAACAATAGTACGACAGCCAGATTGTCTAGCTGAAAAACAACAAACTTTCCAAGGGATTGGTCACTCTCGAAAGCATCTTCAACGAGAATGACCAGCTAATAAATGATAAAGCAAGCATCGCAACCAAGAAAGAAAAATATGAAAGAGTTGAAATATTCAAGAACAGGCTACTTGCACTTGGAAAGGTATGCACAAATGATGAGAAGCATTCTTTCATTTTGCTATGCCACGAGTTCGCCAATGTTTTTTCTTGAGAATATGGTGACCTGAAGGGTTTTGACTCAAGCTTGGCCCAACACACCATTGAGCTGGAGGAAGGCACCAACCCCATCAAACAAAAACAAAGGCCTGTCAATCCAAAGATTGAGCCTCTCATGCGAAAGGAACTCACCAAGCTGATTGAATCCAAAATTATATTTCCTATTCAACACTCTTCTTGGCTAGCTAATCTTGTCCCCGTTAGGAAAAAAAATGGGTAGATCAGACTATGTCGATTTTCGAGACCTCAATAGAGTCTCGTTGAAAGATCACTATCCCCTCCCAAGTATAGAGCAGATCCTCCAAATGGTGATAGGCAGCGAACGTTTCTCCCTCTTGAATGGGTATTTAGGGTACAATCAAATTCTAGTGCAAGACTGTGATTAGTACAAAACAACCTTCACTACCAAGTGGGGAACTTTTGCTTACCGAAAAATGCCATTCGGATTGTCAAATGCTGGAGCCACCTTTCAGCAAGCCATGGACATGGCTTTTCAAGGCCTGATAAATAATATTGTACTGATTTATCTTGATGACGTGACAGTGTTCTCTAAGGATGCAGGCCAACATCTGAAACACCTGAGGCAAATCTTTGAGAGATGTAGAGAGTTTGGTATCTCTCTCAACCCAAAGAAATGTGTGTTTGCTGTCCACGAAGGTAAACTCTTTGGCCATGTTGTTTCAAAAGGGGGCTTGACTATTGATTCAAAAAGAGTACGCGCCATCATAGCGCTATCTTTACCTAAGCACAAGAAAGGTCTGCAAAGTTTCTTTGGCAGAATAAATTTTATTAGGATATTTATCCCAAATTTTGCCGAGATAGTCAAGCCACTAACCTCCATGCTGAAGAAAGATGAGAAGTTTGCATGGACAGCACAAAGGAATGATAGTTTTGAGGGGATTAAGCAAGCTATTGCCCAGGCTCCCACCTTGATCAATCTTGACTTCTCCAAGGATTTCAATCTTTACACCTTCGGAAATGAAGAGGTAATCTCCGCCATGCTTACTCAAGCAAATGATGAAAACCTTGAAAAACATCTTGTATTTTTTAGCCAAGGTCTAGAAAGTTTTGAAACCAGGTACACATATGTTGAAAAGCAAGTGCTTGCGGTCATACAAAGCTTGAAAAAATTTAGACATATGTTGTCAAACAACAAGGTTCATGTCATGGTGCCACATCCCAGCATCAAAGATTTCTTGATTAGTCGTGATCTAAATGAAAAAAGAGCAAGGTGGATCACTAAGGTAATGGAATATGACGTGGATATCAAAACCACCAAGCTGGTAAGGGGAAGAGGGTTGTGTGAACACCTCGCTACAGACCTTAAACAACAGAAGGACATTTTTCTACTCCATGATGAAGCTGTAGTAGAGGAACCAACAGTCATGAAGGACTAGGCACAAAACATGACATATTTCGTTCTCATCGGTGAGTGCCCACAGGGCCTTGATAGGACTAAGAGGAGGTATTTCAGACTTCAATCTCTTCCTTATGTCCTGATTGATAGGGTGCTGTTTAGAAGGGATTTTTCAAAAGTACTCTTGAGATGCATAGACTCAGGTTAGATTGACAGGGTACTATCCGAGTTTCATGATGGGCCAGCTGGTGGTCACTTTGCTTCTAAGCCTACAGCTGCAAGAATTATGAGGGCTGGTTACTTTTGACTCACTTTATTCAGAGATACCCATGCCTGAGTACGAAAGTGCCAGAAATGTGCTCTCTTTGATGGAAAGCAATGACTGACTGCAATGCCTCTGTAGTCTATTCAAGTAGAGCAACCATTCATGCAATGGGGCCTAGACTTCATAGGAATGATCAACCCTCCTTCCAGTGCTGGCCACAAATGGGTCTTGACTGCTACAAACTACTTCACGAGATGGATAAAAGCTGTTACTTTGAAAGAAGCCAACAAAAGTGTAGTCCTAGACTTTTACGAAGGCCTGGTGACAAGGTTTGGAGTCCTAGCTACCATCATCTCAGATAATGCATTGGCTTTTTTGAGAACCAAAACAAGCGAGTAGGCATTGGGATACGGCATCTACCTTAGCACTTCTTTCAATTACTACCCACAAGAAAATGGGCTGGCTGAGTCCACCTATAAGAATCTAATCAGAATCATTAGAAGGACAATGGAAAAAAACTAGAGAACTTGGCACGCCAAGCTGAAAATAGCCCTGTGGACAGACAAGGTTACTCCAAAAAGGGCAGTTGGCAATTCACCATACACACTTGTGTATGGAAGGGAAGCTAGACTTCCTATTTCACTTGAATTGCCAGCCTTGGACCTTGTCCACCAGCTACAATTAGAAGAAAGCAACAGCATGGGGGTCAGACTTTGTGAATTAATGGAGCTTCAGGAGGCAAGAGACCAAGCTATGGTTTCTATGACCAGCCGTCAACAGCAAACGAGAAAGCATTTTGATAAGAAATCCTCCTCAAAAGGCTTTTTAGAAAGCGACATTGTCTTAAAATGGGACGAGGACCGAGCTAAGCTTGGAAAACACACGAAGTTCGACGTCTTATGGAGTGGTCCGTATATCATCACTCAGTGCAAGCAGCATAATGCATTCCAACTCTCCACATTGGATGGTGAGGAACTGCATATCCCAGTTAATGGGATATATCTTAATCATTGTCACTAAGCCTTCTCTCATTATGTACATATTTTTCCTTTTTTTTGTTTGTTTTTTCTAAGTGCTTTTGTGCATGTTCATAGTTTTTTTTAGCCTTGTGTGTGTGTTTTGTTCGCCATTTGGGGTAAAAGCTTCATGTTGATTCTTTAGTCTCTCAAGGTTATTGTCAACCTTTTGGGCTATATTTTGACTCCGTGCCCAACGGACTTGTAAAACACTGGTTTTTCTAAGCATAGCAGGCATGCTTCCCTTGAGAATCGCCAAATTTGTTGACCATTTTTGGTTCTACAGGCCCAAAATCGGTCTCCTTTTCTTCCCTATTGTCTTGAGCAGTTAGTCTTTGATGTATTTCACCTTACTGCAATTGTGCCATTTCCTTTTGTAATAGACCTGTTTCTGTAAAGAGCCAAGTGACTCGAGTCTTGTAGATGTTTCGAGCTGATCTGAAGGCTTATTTTGCTTCAGCAAATCACCTTGGACAAGCTTCTGGCAAAGGAATGGGCCAACTTTAAAGAGATATAAGTCTTTCACAAAGCTCTGAAGGACAAGTGCCCATGCGGAGGGCAGGTAGGTGACAAATTGGACCTTTCAAGCAGGCTCCGAAGGGCAACTTTGAACCCAAAGTGCCCTTGCAGAGGGCAGAGAGCACCTTTGAAAAAGAGCAAGGCATAGGGCCCGAAGGGGAGTTTTCCTTCGAAAAAATGACAAGGCAAAAAGGACAAAGGATTTCTTCAGACTTTTGTCTAAAGAAAACCCATGTAGAACCAAAGGGTGAATTTCTTCGGACAAAGTGCCCGAAGAAATTCCATTAGACATTTTGTCTAAAGAAATTCACAAAGGAAGAAACCCAAGGCAAATTCCTTCAGACAAATGCTCGAAGGAATTCCTTCGGACAAATTTACAAAGAAAAGATTGAGACTTTGAAGGCAAGATTTTTTTTGGGCAAAATGTCCGATGGAATTCCTTCGGACATTTTGTCTGAAGGAATTGAGAAGACAAAGGAGCCCAAAGGGCAAGTGCCCTTGTGGAGGGCTCTCGGCTGCCAAAAAGGGACCCTCTCCTCTTTTTCAAAAGATCACCTTCCCTTCAGGAGAGTTCATTTTGCAAAAGGCCGAAGGAATTACCAAAGGGATGACGGGCCCAAGCACGTCAACTTTAACATAGTGAACTAGCCGTTGGAGTTTCAAACATCCAGTGACGTGTGTGCGAACGTCAAATTCAAGGCAGCAAAATAGCCGTTGGTTTTCAAATGATGAAAGGTCTGCGGACGTCAATTTTATGGTGATGAAATAGCCTTTGGTTTTTAAATAGTGATAGGCCCGCAGACATCAATGTCGATGGGATGCATTGGCCGTTGAGGAGAAGCCAAAGGACCAATGCCTTCGGACAAGCGGTCGAAAGATTTCTTTCAGACATTTTGCCTGAAAGAACTCATGACAAGTGGCCGAAAGAGATCATGAGCGCAGGCCCAAAGGAATTCAAAGGGGCTCGGAGGCCCAAGGATAAACTCAGCTACCCATGTAGAAAGGAGCCCAAGGAGCCAGGAAAAGACGAAAGATAGCCCCGAGGGCCAAAGAGCCTGGAAAAGACAAAGGCCAAGTGCAAAAACGAATAGAATAGTCCAAGTGTCACATAAAGTGTCGGCAAAAAAGTTATTGCTGCGAATGAAACAGTCTCCACCAAATTGTCATCAAAGAGCGCAAGCATTCAATAGCGCAGCCTATTTTTTCTTCGTCTAAGCATTGATAAGCAGACAGTTGCATAAGTTTCATAAAGAGGGGTGGCCTTGTCATTCAAACAATCAAGTGACCCATGCTTTTGTAGTAACATTTAATACGGTTTAAACACCAAAGTCAAGACTTGCGACATCTACAACATGGTTCCTTCAGGTCATTTATGAAAAGATGACAGTAGCATCAGCGGACTTCCTCCTTCCTAGGTGTTTAATGCAGTATGGGTCGCCTGTTCTTGGAAAGTGCCAAAACTCTTTCTCTTAATGCTATATATTGTAACCTCTCAGCAGAGAAATGTATCTCTCACTTGTGTAAGGCGAAGCCCTGCCAATTTTACCTTGGAATCAATAGAATGCGTTTTGCCTCTATCTGACTGGTTATGCTTTTGAATATGTCTGAGTATCAACTCTATGTTTAGTCATTTCATCTTGATGCTTTCATAGGTTGACACTAACATATCTAGCATGTCCAAGACCATTTTTGCGGGTTAACAGGAAGTGCCTCATCTGGAGCATAAAGACAGGAGAGCAGTTATCTGACAGTGTGCTTCTGCAGCACCTATGGTAAGTTCTTTTCCTTTATATCTTCATTAAGCCCCCTGTTAAAGTGCCAATACAGTTTGGTCTTTGTTTAGATGGAGTGTCTGTTCTCTCTTTGGTCTAAAGTGTAGATATAAGCTGAGTGGATCAATCATTTTGGTGCATCACCATTTTTAGATAGGTTCTGTTTTGTCATATCCTTCTCTCTTTTCATCCCCCCCATTATTAACAGTAATAGTTGAAGACCCCAAAGGATGCATCAAAGAGAGGTAGCCCTTATCTAGAGATTCTTCCCTTAGTTTTGCCAAGCCCACAGCAAGAGGGAAGTCTCCATTGTGCCACGTGAAAGAGAGAAGCTGAGCCTTCTCTTCAAGGGTGCAATCCACAGCATTAACAGGCACCAAAATCAATATTTTATTAGTCAAACACTTGCCAAAATTCAGATAAAATAAAGCCATGCAAATATCATCAAATCTGAATTTTTGAGTCCAATAGATAACTAAAAAACATCCTAAAGATTATCATAAAATTGCAGAATAAATTTCCAAATCTCCAACTGGAAATTTGGGTAGAAACAACCCCACAAAATGCCAATAAAGACCCCCAAAGGAGGTTGCCTAGCTTCTAAAAGCTGGTTGCAGCCCTAGGGTACCCCATGCAGCCCTAGCAATCAATTTGCAGACTTGACAATCCATTTGTAGGCCTCCAAACAGCTCATTGCCCTTGATGTAACCTTCAAACCTAGTCACTACCTTAGAGTGAAGTCGTCACCCTCTGTGATGTTATTCCTTATTGCCTTAAAACAAATAAAAATTCTACCAAATCAAATCTAATGAAGCTCAATGCAACCCCTGAATGAGGATGTCCTAGTTGAATGTAAGAGTTTTCCTCCTTACTCCAACTTCCATTTAAGGGTTTCATCATCAATGTCTAAGTTAAACATTTTTGTGCTTAATCTTAAAAATTTATTTATCAAAAAAAGCATGAATCTCGCCACAACATTCCCCCTTTACCTTTATAGCCTTTCCCCAAAGGGGTGCGTCCAAAAGGGAGGGAAAACAATTCAAATATTAAAAGGACCTTTTCTTATAAGCTTTCACTTAATCACTTGAGTGCCGTTGATCCTCAAATGTCCCCTTCTTAAGTGAAAATCATAAAGTACCATTTTCAAAATATAAAAAGAACATCTTTATAATCCACTTAAGTGGATTGGGTGCCCATGACCCTCAAAGGGTCCCAACTTAAGTGAATTTTATAACAATAAAGTGTTTTTTCACAAGTGTTCTTAAGAACCGAAATGTTTTCCCTTCTTTTCCTCTCTTTCCTTAGCCCTCGGGAACCAATAAAGGCTAAGGGTCTTCAATAGTGTCATGATCAAAAGGGGGACATGGCAAAATCTAAAAAATAAAATAGCACCAGTGTGCGCAATTCAATTACAGTATCACCAAGTAGTAGAATTAAAATGCCTATTGCATACATATAATTAATAGGTAAGCCTCAATATGAAGAGACAATCAAGAATTTCATTATCAATATCAAAAGGAACAATTCCCCTAGCTGGCCATGATAAATACTCATGCAATATGTGTGTTAAGACATACACAAATACAAAACATGTGTGTATATGCATACCTACATATATACACATACATATGTGGGTATATTAGGCAAGGTTTCATCATAATGTTATTTTTATAGTAGCCTTTTTGGCTAGATAAAACAGTGTTGTCAATGTTGGGTGAATATTTTGTCAGCCAGCTAACTGGTGACCAAAATAGTTCCTATCACCACAGCATAGGGAGATCGATCAGCCAAGTGTGCAGCTTTACTATGTCAGTCGGAGACAAATCTCTCCTCTCATCAAGGGGAGGTTCCCTATAGATATGCAAGAGATGCAGGAGGCTATATATATATATATATATATATATATATATATATATATGCAGAAAAGAAGACACAGGGGGTAGGACAAACCATCCATCTCTCTTCTTTTAGAGATGATGCTGACAAATAGAGGAGAAATACTGGGTGATGGGGAAGGTGCTTCTCTTCTTTCAGAAGCAACTTTCAGCCAAGAGCCAGATTCCTTCCTAAATAGTAAAAATCCTAGTGAGGCAACAGAAGGCACTTCTCTTCTTTTAGAAGTGCTTGTTCTTGCAAACAACAGGACTCTTTCTGGTAGCAAGTAATCGGTAACAGGGGTGCTGAGTGACCAGCAACCCGAGAGAGAAAGACACGAAGAACAATGGGGACACAAAGTCGTCCCAAGGCTCTTTACACAGGAAAGAAAAATGCAAACACACTGAAGGTACTTATGGGGGCACAAAGTCTCTCCACAGTGGGCCTTCAGGACACCTTCCTACTCACCTCCACTAGTTTTGGTTACCAAATTAAATGAATAAGGACACCTCCAGATGACACAAGTTAGAACAGCACAAAGTCTGGAAAAACTTGCTTTCTCATTCAAATAACAAGGAAAATGAAATTACAACCTGAGCTCAAAGTCTCAGTAATGCCTTTCAAAATGGGCAGAGTTTCGCTTCTTGGTAAGGGGAAGATCTCCCGTGTAACAAATGAGAGATTACAATATATAGCGCTCCAAGAAAGACTTGGGCGCTTGTTTTCCATAGAACGGTCCATGCTATGCATTCAATGCCTTGAATGCATTTTCAAGTTTGTCAAAGGACTGTGTTGAAAACAGGGCAGCTGTCTTAACTATGGCGTGTCATTTCGTCCCATATGTCTTCTCCCAAGTCTGGATCATCTGGTTTGTCCCCTCTGACGTCTGCACAGCTGTCCATTCGTCTTTACTTCATGGAAGAATACAGGCCGCATTCTTGGTTTGGTGCGCTCAGAAGTCTACTCGATCCACTATTTCACCTACTGAAAATAACTCCTGCGCAGACATTTCAGGCTTTTCCCTCTTTCTGCTTTTGTCTTTTCCAGCTTTGTCTCTTCCTGCTGTGATTTCAGCTATTGGGCTATCTTTTCATCTAGTCGCTTGGTTCTTCCTTCAAGTTCCGCGCTTTATTTGAATTTCAACAAATATTCCCTTACCTTAAATTTGACGTCTAAGGGGCCGTCAATGGTTGCCAGCTGCTTGAACCATGTTGAACCTTGAACCCGTTGACCCACTGAAATTTTATCGGTTCATTGGTTCATTTTGTCTCTTTGTTTTATCGCTCCTTGTTTCAATCGCTTCTTCGCTTCTTGGTTGAACCATCCATTGAACCACTTGTGCGCCGCTTTTCCTTTGACTGAGGCCGCCTTTGAACTTTTGAACCAATGTTGCCTGCCCTCCGCAAGGACACTTGCCTTTTTCGCTTTGGGGCAGCCCCTTGAACCTTCGATTGAACCAACCGATTGAACCAACTTTGGTTCAACGGTTCAACAGTTCATTCTTCATTATTTGGCTAAGTCCTTTGTTCTTTTGAACCAAGCGCGTTGAACCAACTTGGTCGTCGAACCCATTGAACCTTTGAACCAAAGTGGTTCAAAGTTCAATGGTTCAAGCCTAAGTCCTTTATCATTTGCCGATTGAAATCCTTTGATTGAATCGAGGCGCTGAACCAATCCTGGAAACGACTAAGTGTTAGAAGCTTGTTCTTTTGACTGAACTTGCTTGCAGAAGCTTTTTTAACCTGTCGAACCTGTGAATCCCCTTTACGGAAAAAGCTTAAAAATGAGGAATTTGAAAGCTCAGAACAAATTTGAGAAGGGAAGAGAGAAATTTTGGTCTGTAGGTTGTCCCAAAAATGAGTGGCATTTTTTGGGGACAACAGCTGGCTCCAGTTGGGAAACTTCTTTCAGATGATAACTTGGAATAGCTGAGGGGAGTAGAAACCAAAATCTCTAGTGCCTTGAAGTGTGCCATTGGGCTACGGAGTCGAGCTACCCAAAAAGAAAGGCTCCAAAAAATGAAAACGAAAAGCACAAAACAGAACAAAGACTTTACAAATATACAAATGTATAGGTGATCTTATCTGATGCCTCAAGATTTGAAGCGCTTCAGATGCTGCCCACTGCGAGAAAGTGACAATGGTGTGCCATCTTGATAAACCAGCAGGAAACCATTTTCTCCCCAGAAACGGTGATGGGTGAATGGAACTCTCCACCAGGAATCACATTTCCTGTGTCCTCTTAGCTTTCTCTTCTTGCCCCGTGGTAAGACGTGGTCTTCAATCCGAAAACCATAAATTTTTGCTCTCTCGGCGAAGAGTTCCTCTGCCTGATTTTGGAGAGCAGCAGTATGGTCCAGTACCATAATTTGTTGTTCTGATAACTCAACCCAGCACATGTCTTGATTGTCCCCCTCAGATATCTCAGATTCTTCTTCATTTGGAGGGGAGGATTCTTCTGCACTTATGCTGCACTCCACCAATTCTTCTGCTATTTCATCCCAGCCTGAAGACTCAAACAAAATTTGGGCTGCAGGGGTAGCCGTTTGGGTCTCGACACTTTTGACATGATCAATTATGTCAAATGGCTAGATTGGACTAGGCACAGGGGATGGGGGTTCATCCTTTTGGTTTTTGAGAGGGGTGGGAGGATTGATTTGCGATTTTGAAGTAGAAGGTGCAGAGATGTTCGATGTACTTACTTCTGTAGCAACTACCAGATCCTTTGGCTGGAGAGGTAGAGTGGTTCCCTGCTTAGCAATTGAAATTGCCAGTTGAGGTTGCTCCTCTGTCTTTTCCTTATCAGCTTGCTGGGCTGACTGGTTCTTGGACCCGGTGATCACTGCGCATGATCCCTCGGCTGCTTCACCTTTACTTCTAGGTTCATCCTGGTAACTCAGGAAACCAATGTAGGAGTCGCCAGCTGACTCTTCTTGATCCTCCCTGAAGAGGTCAGCGTCATTTTCTTGATTAAACTCAGGTTGGAAAGAGAAATCATGCTCTGTTTCCAAATATCCAACTGCTGAGTTGGCTGGAGGTTCTTCAATGGCCAGGTTCCTCTGTGGGGGAGGAAGATGATTTGGCTGCCCTTGACCCCTGGCAACATTGCCTTGGTATGCTTGATTCTGCAATGTCCTCCTTGGGGCATCCTGATGAGGAGCAGAAAACATACCTTGGGCCATTTGTCTTCTAAGGGCCAGCACTTCATTTGCTAACTTCTGCACCATTGGGTCAGTGGTGGCTGCAGGTGAGTTATCAGAAGATGAGGAAGATGCGCCTCTATTTGAATCCCTTCTTATCTTTCCAGCCAAGATAAAGTCATCTTCTACCTCAGTAGCCAAGTCTTGAGCTTCAACAAGGTCTATCTGGCCAGCACGCCTTAGCAAAAAACTCACTTCAGGCAATTGTGAGTTGAATAAGCACTTTAGGTTTTCAGGTGTTGGCTGAGCAATGATAGGAATCCGATTCCTCATCTTGTCAAACCTTGCAATGAAATCTCTCATAGGCTCATGACGCTCCTTCATCTGCGTGAGTTGGGCTAAAAGGGCATGTGCATCTTCTGCTGGTTTGAACCTTGCTTCGAACTTGGCTTTGATTGTGTCCCAGCTAGTCACTGATCCGGTCTGCAGATGGTAAAACCAGTCTGCAGCAGCACCTTGTAGTGTCTCCACAAACAGCCTGACTGCTACGTCTTCAAATTCCACCCCTATCACACCACAGGCTATGGTGAAGGCTGCAATGTGTCCATCAGGGTGGACTCTTCCATCACCAAAGAATTTGGGGAAATTCTTCCTTGAACTGAGTGGTAGCTCATGCAGGGGTGGAGTTAGATTAAGTGGGCCAAATGAGTTACCCCAAGGGCCTTGAACTGCCATGATTGGATTATGAAAAATAGGGATAACACATCTGAGTGGATTTTCCAGATTATAGGACAAAAATGGAAAAGAAATTGGCCCTGCTTCAGCTTAAAGCTTGAGGCTTCAAACTACGCTTTCTTTTCCAGCAGCTCTGGTTTGTAGACCAGATAATATAATGGAGATGGATGAAAATGGATAATGGGTAAGACCCAGATGGGAGTCGACAGACTCTGTAATGGATAAGGTGATAATGATAATGGGTAAGACACAGGTGATGTTTCAATCTGAAGCTTGAGGCTCCAAATTGCACAAAATTACTGTGTCCCCAGCGGAGTCGCCAAAAACTGTTGGGTGAATATTTTGTCGGCCAGCTAACTGGTGACCAAAATAGTTCCTATCACCACAGCATAGGGAGATCAGTCGGCCAAGTGTGCAGCTTTACTACGTCATCCAGAGACAAATCTCTCCTCTCATCAAGGGGAGGTTCCCTACAGATATGCAGGAGATGCAGGAGGCTATATACTATATATATATGCAAAAAATAAGACACAGGGGTAGGACAAACCATCCATCTCTCTTCTTTCAGAGATGATGCTGACAAACAAAGGAGAAATACTGGATGATGGGGAAGGTGCTTCTCTTCTTTCAGAAGCAACTTTTAGCCAAGAGCCAGATTCCTTCCTAAATAGTAGAAATTTTGGTGAGGCAACAGAAGACACTTCTCTTCTTTCAGAAGTGCTTGTTCTTGCAAACAACATGACTCTTTCTGGTAGCAAGTAATCGGTAACAGGGGTGCTGAGTGACCAGCAACCCGAGAGAGAAAGACATGAAGAACAATGGGGGCACAAAGTCGTTTCAAGGCTCTTTACACAGGAAAGGAAAATGCAAACACACTGAAGGTACTTATGGGGGCAAAAAGTCTCTCCACAGTGGGCCTTTAGGACACCTTCCTGCTCACCTCCACTAGTTTTGGTTACCAAATTAAATGAATAAGGACACCTCCAGATGACACAAGTCAGAACAGCACAAAGTCTGGAAAAACCTGCTTTCTCATTCAAATAACAAGGAAAATGAAATTACAACCTGGGCTCAAAGTCTCAGTAATGCCTTTCAAAATAGGCAGAGTTTTGCTTCTTGGTAAGGGGAAGATCTCCCGTGTAACAAATGAGAGATTACAATATATAGCGCTCCAAGAAAGACTTGGGCGCTTGTTTTCCATAGAATGGCCCATGCTGTGCATTCAATGCCTTGAATGCATTTTCAGGTTTGTCAAAGGACTGCGTTGAAAATAGGGCAGCTGTCTTAACTATGGCGTGTCATTTCGTCCCATATGTCTTCTCTCGAGTCTGGATCATCTGGTTTGTCCCCTCTGACGTCTGCGCAACTGTCCATTCGTCTTTACTTCATAGAAGAAAACAGGCCGCGTTCTTGGTTTGGTGCGCTTAGAAGTCTACTCGATCCACTGTTTCACCTATTGGAAATAACTCCTGCGCAGACATTTCGGGCTTTTCCCTCTTTCTGCTTTTGTCTTTTCCAGCTTTGTCTCTTCCTACTGCGATTTGAGCTATCGGGCTATCTTTTCAGCCAGTCGCTTGGTTCTTCCTTCAAGTTTCGTGCTTTATTTGAATTTCAACGGATATTCTCTTACCTTAAATTTGATGTCTGAGGGGCCGTTAATGGTCGCCAGCTGCTTGAACCATGTTGAACCTTGAACCCGTTGAACCACTGAAAATTCATCGGTTCATCGGTTCATTCTGTCTCTTTGTTTTATCGCTCCTTGGTTCAATCGCTTCTTCGCTCCTTGGTTGAACCATCCGTTGAACCACTTGTGTGCCGCTTTTCCTTTGACTGAGGCTGCCTTTGAACTTTTGAACCAATGCTGCCTGCCCTCCGCAAGGGCACTTGCCTTTTTCGCTTTGGGGCAGCCCCTTGAACCTTCGATTGAACCAACCAATTGAACCAACTTTGGTTCAACGGTTCAACGGTTCATTCTTCGTTATTTAAGTCCTTTGTTCTTTTGCACCAAGCGCGTTGAACCAATTTGGTCATCGAACCCATTGAACCTTTGAACCAAAGTGGTTCAAAGTTCAATGGTTCAAGCCTAAGTCCTTTATCATTTGCCGATTGAAATACTTTGATTGAACCGAGGCGCTGAACCAATTCTGGAAACGACTAAGTGTTAGAAGCTTGTTCTTTTGACTGAACTTGCCTGCAGAAGCTTTTTTAACTTGTCGAACCTGTGAATCCCCTTTACAAAAAAAGCTTAAAAATGAGGAATTTGAAAGCTCAGAACAAATTTGAGAAGGGAAGAGAGAAATTTTGGTCTGTAGGTTGTCCCAAAAATGAGTGGTATTTTTCGGGGACAACAGTCAACATGCCCCCCACCTTTAGCCAAAAAAATCAAAATGTATTATAGTTTGAATTTCCATCATCATTACTAGAAACAAGAGACGAGATACAATAATTGTATCAACAATGTGTCAAGAAACAACATCTAGGAGGTTGTGGACAAGAATTGCATATAATGTACATAGATTGATCCACACCACGGGGGAAAGGATGTCGGTATGGGGGACAACCAAGTAATATTGGCTAGCAATCCATGAATTATAGAACATGCAATCGGAAATTATAACAGTAGTAAACCAAAACATATTTGAATGAGGAAGTATTTTTAGAATAGTGCAACTTCTAGTCAATAGGAAATAATATGGTAAAGAACAAAGGTGTACAATGTTCAATAAGGTTGAGAATGACAATTCACATGATCAAAAGGGGGAATACACTTCCATCTGATTTTCCTAGACTAGAACATAGGTTACAAATGTGTATGAGATGCTAGATACCCAAGGCATGGTAACATTCTACCATCTAGTCTATTGTCACTCTCAACTAACTCCTAAGTTTCAACCAACTACATATATACATCATTACAAGAAAGCGGTTACAACAGATGATAGTCACAAAAGAAAAAGATGACAAATAATTTTCCTTTTGCCCTAGTGACAATTTGCCTTCTAGCAGGTGCAAATATTGGTCCTCCAATACTGCAGTATGTTGACAAGTGCTTTGACATGGCACCAATCCGTGAAGTAAAATATCACACGTTGTGAAGCAACGAGAAGCTGCCACATGAGTGCTGGGTTCTAATGGGTTTGAGTGGCACTAGAGGCCTGCACAATCTATTACACGGTGTTGTGGTATCACACAAGGATATTGTGAGACTCTATAGGTGATGCAGAAAAGGTGGAAAATATGGCTTAAGGAGTTCCATATTGAATATTGGATGTAGAATCAAGTACTATGGTAGATCAAGAACAAATAAGTTCTTTATAGATGTGTACAATATGGTGTAAGGACTATATCATAGAGGCTTGATCTTCCTATGTGAACCCATGAAGCGTTCCTTCTAAAAATGCTACCAAACTTTGTCATGCACATTGAACTCATGAGGTGCATGATGCACATCATGGCACTCTTTGTACTTTTTTTGTTAGTGCAAAAGTATGGTTGAACTTGCTGAAGAACATGTTGGATGTGCTGCAAAAAAAAATGTGCCTTGTCCACTTCTTTTTCTTGTGTATGCAACTTTGTGTTGGATGGAAAACTATAGGAAATGTCAAGGGGTGTTGCTGGCTAGAACCCAAGACATGTTTGAAATGAACTTGCCTCATAGAAATGTACAAATCTTTGTTGTAGGCATGGTGAATTAGATAAGATTATCATCCCGAGTGTGAGGGTGTGCATTGTTGTACATGAGCAGCAAATGGACAAGTGTGTCCCTGAAAACTTCTATTTTTCCATCTATCCAAGGATGAAATGTTATAGACCGGTTCAATTGCATATCCATCAGATCCCACAAAGCTTTCTAGAAGTGATTGACAAACCACAAGTCACAACAAGACAAAATGGATGTTGGTGGTCCAAAGTGGACCCAAACATGGCCAAATAAGAAGCCACAGTTTCCTACATGGTGATGCTCTTCTTAAAAGCAATCATGATGGCCATCTTGGAGAACCTATCCACTAACATGGAAACATATTCATTATGGTGCTTCATCATAGTTAATCTAGTCTTCAAATCCATATTGATAGATTCCCAAGGCCTAAATAGAAAAAAAAAAGTGTGTAAAGTCCCAATTTCCCATTGATGGGCTTGACGATGCCATAAGAAATGCAATACTTGATGTGGCGCTCAATGTCTGTGTGCATGTGAGGCTAGTAGAAGTGTTTCTAAAGTGATGCTAGCATCTTGGTAATGTTGGAGTTTCATGTTGTCTTGGTGTAGTGCACCTCCTAGATGAGTCATTGGCAAGGTGCGCCTTTAGGAACACAAACATGTTCAAGCTTGTAGAGAATATTTTTAGATGTAGAATTCATGAACTTGTTCACTCTATATGAGAGTAGTATGGGCTTATGCGAAGTCACAATATACTAAGTAGAGAGATACCCAGTCAAAGAAGTTTTGGCCATGCGTTTCAAGCACTATGATGAGCACTTGTGCTAGAGGGTAGCTAAGGAAATCTGCTACCTTGTTGTCTTTTTCTTTCTTGTGCTTGATCACTATATAGAACTGCTGCAAGTAAGTCATCCATTACATGTGGTGCACATTCTCTATCTTGATTTCATGATCAATGATGAATCCTAGGTATTGAATGTGCGTGGCACTGTATATAGTCCTGGCTAAGTTTTCTTGCAACTTGTGTTTGCATAATGTGTCTAAGACACAGGAAATGTGCTCCTTTCAAGTCTTGCTATAGATGAGGATGTCATCCAAGTAGATGATGATAAATGAGTTGGTGAAGGGCCAAAGTATGTCATTTGTTAGGCGCATTAATGTGGATGCATTGTTCAAGCAGAAAGGTATAACCAACCACTCATACAATCCTTCCTTAGTCTTCAATGTTGTCTTCTTGATGTCTTTAGGATGAATTGGTACTTGGTGGTAACATGACTTTAGGTAGATCTTGGTGAAGTATTGTGCATGTCAGAGCTGGTCTAAGAGGTCGTCAAAGTGATGTAGTGGATACCAATTCTTCACTATTATCTTGTTGAGTGCATGATAGTCGATGCACAAGGGCCATGTGCCATATTTCTTTGGCATTGGGACTATCGGGATTCCACAAGAAAAATTTCGTCTAATTTTGTCTTGATCAAGGAGTTATTGGATCTAGCATTAGACTTCATCATTCTCCCAAATGGACCTGTAATACAGTGGATTTTTTGGAAGAGGGCATCCAAGGACCAAATCAATCTAATGCTTTACCGTGCAATGTCTTGGAAGATGTTTCGTTTCTTCGAAGACATCTCCATATTGATACAATAATTTTTTGAGTTGTTGCTTCGAAGATTGCGTAGAATGACACCCTACTACTGCTCACTTGTTCATCTACATAGTTGCTTTGGGATGAATCATGAGTACCACAAAAACAATTGTGTGCAAAATGAGCTTGTAGCATTGTTTGGTAGATAACAAAGTGATTTTGGTCTTGGAGGTTACTCCAGGATGTTGAAGGTTACTCCAGGAGGTTAGTCTTTAACATGAATGGTCCACTGTTGTGGCTTAGCATCCCGATCAAACACATAAGGCCTCCCAAGTATAATTGTACAAACCTCTAGTGGTGGGATGTCACAAGTGACTATATCCATAGGCTTGTGTACATACTTGAAAGTGCGTTGTCTCCAAACCTGGATGTCTCTCTCTTGTTGGAGGCATTCGAGAAAATATGGTCTAGAGTGTGCTTCAGTGGTAAGACCCAGGTGAAATTATGTTCTTTTGGGCCCCACTTTCGATGATGACATGAGGATGTTGACCATTGACTAGGCAATTCATGTCGAAGAGGCATTCTCATTCCTAAAAGGCATCTATGGTAGTGGTGATGGTGCTTAGACAAGTTGCATCTAGATTAATGTTCTCATCTTGCATGGGACCTGATATAGATTGCATGAGAAAATATTGTTGTCTGCCACATTCAGAATCATTGTGCAAGGTTGTGTGGTGTCAGTGGCACCACTTGTCACCATGGTTCCTCTTTGCTTTGTTTGACGGTGAAGGTGTTGGAGCCTTCTGATGTTGCAAGACCTTCTTAGGCTGCTCTCCCTCGCATAGCTGTTTTGATTATGTGTGGAAGGGTTTATTAGCACATTGGGCATGAGCTGGGTCTTGCACACAATGCTAGATGAAGAGGATAACTTTTGCTTCATTTTTGCCTTGGTTTTGATCTTGGAAGCATTGCAGTATGTTTGCCCCAATGTGATATAAATAAAGAACTCCATCTTTGCATAGATATAAGGTAAGTGTATACTAATGTACTTCAGCACCTTATGTTACTCCGTTGTGTCCTCATGTAGATTCGCAGTGTAGCTATGGAACTCTTTGGTGTAGACTTCAACCAACCACTCCTTAGACTAACAACTATTGGAACTTGTAGTACTCATTCTCATAGTGCTCAAGGGGGTAATACTCCTTTTGCACGGCACTGACTAATAAAATCCAAGTCACAATGGGCTCAATTTCTTTCTTGCGTTGCACACTGAAGGTTTCTCCGTGTTAGTGAAGCAATTGAATGAGAAGAAGGCCTTTAGTTGTCAAATCCAACTATCCATTTTTTTGGCATTGATTTTACCTTTGAATAATAGAATGTAAAGATTGACTTGAACTTTGATAGGATTTTGTTGCTGAAACAGTCGATCCACATGATGCGTAGAAGGATCGGATTGCTGTCCAAGTTGCATCATGAGTTTACAGAATTGGCCAAAGAGTTCATTATTTTTCTTCTCAAGGGCATATTGAATGAGTTTATGGACATGTGGGGATGCCTCAACAAAGGTTTTTCAGAGTATCATCCATCTTTCTCTTGCTATGATGCTCTTCTGGATACTTTGAAACAAAACCAAGTGGTAGTCCTTTATGTTGTTGTGCTTGCATGTTTACAATATCATGAAATATCTTGCTCTAATACCAATGATGCACACCATGGGGATCAAAATGACATTGGAGGGACAACCCATTAATATTGGCCAGCAATTTACAGATTATAGAACATGCAATGGAAAACCATAACAGCCATAAACACAAATACATTCAAATACTTAAGTTTTTTAGAGAATAGTACAATTTTTAATCAAAATTAAAGAATAGGGTAAAGAACAAAAGTGCACAATGTTCAATAAGTGTGAGAATGATGATTCCCTTGATCAGAAGGGGGAAGACATTCCCTAATAATGTTCATTACGCGGAACATGAGATATAGATGCGTATGAGATGCTAGATCTTGAAGCCATGCTAAAATTATGGTCGCTTTGATCTGACCCCTAAGGGTCGAATGACTACAAATATACATCATTACAAGAAGGAAGTCTCAACAAACAACAGTTATAAAAAATAACAGCTACAAAATGGTTAGCCTTTTGTTCAAGTGAAAAATTACCTTCCTACAAGTGTTATGGTTGTATTCCCAGTACCATGGCATATTGACAAGTGCTTTGACATGGTGTGAATCTAGGAAGTATAGTTTTGCATGCCATGAAGTGGCAAGAAGTTGCCACATGGTCATTGAGTTATAATTTTGTGTGATGCTAAAGGCTTATGTGGAATGTTGTGTTGCATTGTGGTAGCATGTAGGGGTACTACAAGGCTGGAAAGGTGGCATGCTATGCCGCGAGGTCGGGTAACTCCAATTCCTTGAGGAGAGTACATAGACCGACATGGCTGCACTCGGATCATTCACCTTTTTTGAAGAGCAATTGCCCCCATTGTATCTTTGGCCTACTATGAAAATGAAATCTGAATATGTTGAAGGTTGTAGCACTTAGCATGACCAACATATTGTCCTGCTTTGACCACTTTGAACAAATGATGCATGCCATGGAAGGTGTGTGTCATTGTGATCTCAACAATATGATCCCTTAGCTTTGTTTGCAAGTGTTTAGGATCTTGATCAAAAGGATGCTGAGTTTTTGTTGGCTCAAGCAAAGATTGAAAATATGGATTAAGGTGTTCCACGTTTTACACTAAAGGTAGACCCAAGTACTATGGTAGATCAAGAACAAATGCATTCTCTCTAGTTGCATGCAATGTTATGTGAGGACCATAAAGTAGAGGCTTGAACTTCCTATGCAGACCCTTGAAGCATTCCTTTTGAAGAAGCAACCAAACTTTATCACGCACCTTTACATCATGAGGTGTGTCATGTGTGTCTTGGCCCTTGTAATTCTATTGTTGGTGCGAAAATATTTGCTAAATATGTTAATGACCGTGTTGGATGTGTTGCAGAAACTTTGGTGTCTTGTCCATTTCTCATTCCTATGTACACAACTCTGTGTTAGATGGCACGTGGTATGAGATGTTAAGGGGTGTCATTGGTTGGAACCCAAGACATGTTTGAAATGGATTATGCCATGTAGAAATATGCAGATCTTTGTTATAGGCATTCTAAATGTAGAGAAGATTATCATGTTAAGAGCACATGTGTGCACTATTGTACATGTGCAACACATGGACAAGTATGTGGTTGACAACTTTTGTTTTTCCATCTGTATGAAGATGAAATGTTGTTGACTGGTCTAATTGTGTATCCATTATATCCCACAAAGCTTACCAGAAGTCATTGGCAAACTATGGATCGTGGTCAAACACAATGGATGTTCTTACTCCAAAGTGGACCCAAACACGGTTGAAGGAGCACAAAGTTTCGTAGCATTGATGCTCTTCTTGCAAGCAACCATGAAGTCCATATTGGAGAACCTATTCACAACAAAGAACATAGAGTCATTTTGGTTCTTCGCCATCGGTAATCTAATCATGAAATTCATACCGATAGATTCCCAAGGCCTAGATGGAATCAAAAAAGGTGTCTAAAGTCCCAACTTCCTATTTGTGGGCTTGGCAATGCAACAAGGAATGCAAGACTTGATGTGGCGCTCAATGTTTGTGTGCATGTGAGGTTAGTAGAAGTGTTGTTGAAGTGATTCCGTCATCTTGGTAATGCCAAAGTTTCTTTCTATCTTGGCGTATTATGCTTCCCAAATGACTGAGTGGCAAGGTGCACCTTCAAGAACACAAAGATGTCCAAGCTTGTTGTATAAGATTTTAAGAAATTGTAGTCTACTAAGTAGAGAGATACCAAGTCATAGAATCAGTGGTCATGCATGTCGAGCACCATGATGAGCATTTGTATTAGAGGGAAACTGAGGCAATTGTTTTCCTTGTCTTTTCACTTCTTGTTCTTGATCACTAGATGGAACTATTGCAAGTAAGTCAATTCCACTTCATGTGGTGCACATTCTATAGCCTGCCCTCTATGTGTAGAAACTTAAGTGGCTTATGATTAGAATGGATGATTGTCTCCTTACCAAAGATGTAGTGGAAATTATTCTTGACTACTTGCATGATGGTGTACAAATATTTTTCATAGGTGGAGTATAACTGAAGGTATCTGAGTGATAGGCAACTAGATATCCATATTATGTGAGCAATGCACCGAGTGCATAGTCTAATGCATTGATTTTAATCTCAAAGGATTTGACAATTTTAGCCATTTCCAAAACAAGTATTGAGCTCCTTGACTACACAATGTTGTGTAGGTGTCTATTATAATGTTGCTTTGGCACCCATGACATTGTTGAGAGTCTGTGATATGTATGAGAAACCAAGGATGAACCTATGGTAGAAATTTGCAAATCTAGGAAAATTTCTCAACTCGGTGAGACTGGGTAGATTCAGCCAATCATAGATCACTTTGATCTTCTATAGATATGCATGGATTCCTGCACAATCGATGATGTAGCCCAAGTATCGAATATGCACGACATGGAATGTACACTTGACGAAGTTGGCTTTCACCTTATGTTTGCACAATGTGTCTAAGACACGTGAGACATTCTCCACATTCTCTTCCCAAGTCTTGTTGTCAATGAGGATGTCATCCAAGTCGGTGATGATGGAAGAGTTGGTGAAGGGTTGAAGTATGTCATTCATCAGGAACATGAATGTGACTGGTGCATTGGCCAAGCCAAGAGGCATAACCAACCACCCAAAAAATCCTTCCTTAGTCTTGAATGTTGTCTTTTAGATGTCTTTAGGGTGGATTGATACTTGATGGTAACCTAATTTTAAGTCAATCTTGGTGAAGTATTGTGCACCTCAGAGTTGTTCCAAGAGGCTGTTAATGTATGACAATGGATACTAATTCTTGATTGTTATCTTGTTGAGCATGCAATCATTGATGCACAAGCACCATGTGCCATCTTTCTTTGGTGCGAGAAATATCAAGCTCCCACAAGGAGAATAGCTTGCCCTGATCTTGCCTTGATCAAGGAGCTCTTGGATTTGGTGTTGGACTTCATCATTCTCCCAATTGGACCTACAATACATTGGAGTGTTTGAAAGAGGGGATCCAGGTACCAAATCAATGTGATGTTTTACCGCACAGTGTTTTGTAAGACCTTTCAATTCTTCGAATATGTCTCCATATTGATGCAGTAACTTTACAAGTTATTTTTGTGACAATTGTGCAAAAAGGTGCAGCACTAATGCTATGATTGCTTATTTGCGTAGGTGCTTCTTGATGAACCATGAGTAACACTAACTTATACATGTACAAAATGAACTTTTGAAATAGTTTGGCAAAGAACAAAGTGACTTTGGTCTTTGAAGCTTACACCAAAATGTTAAAGATACAATATTTGATCGAAGTGGTCCACTATTGTGGCATAGCTTGATATGTACCATCACTATTAGACACATAAGGCCTCCCAAATAGAATGTCACACACCTCTATTTGTGGGACATCACAAGTGACTATGACATCCATAGGCTTGACTGCATACGTGAAAGTGCCTAGAGAAATCCCAAAGAATATGGTCTAGACTCTAAGGTGTGCTTCAACAGTAAGACCCAAGCACTAGACTACATCTTTCACAATTAAGTTCTTTTGGCTCCCACTGTTAATGATGAATGGATGTATTGATCATTAACAAGGCACTTCATGAGGAAGAGGCATTATCATTCCTCAAAAGTGTCTATGGAAATGGTGTTGGTGCTTAGACAAGTTGCATCTAGATCAATGTTCTTGACTTGTACGTGACATGATGTAGATTGCATGAGAAAAGATTGTTTTGCGTGGCATTCCAAATCATTGTGCAAGCTTGTGCAATGTTAGTGTCACCACTTGTCCCTTGGTTCCTCTTGCCTTTGTTTGAAGCTAAAGGAGCTAGATCCATCTGATGTTGCATGACCTTATTAGGCTACTCTCCCTTGTGCACAATATTCTTCTTATGCACAACAGGGTTAGTTGGCACACTAGGCATGGGTTGACTTTTGCATGCAATGCTAGATGAAGAGGAGAATTATGCTTCATTTTTCCTTGGCTTTGATCTTGGAGGCATTATTGTATGCTTGCCCCAATGTGTCAAAATTCAATAAACTTATCTTTGTGTAGATATAAGGTGAGACCCTGTTAATGTACTTCAACACCTTATGTTGCTCCCTTGTGCCCTCATGCAGACCAACAACGTAGTTATAAAACTCATCGGTTTAGTCTTCAATCGAATGATTTTTACACCAAAAAACTAATGGAACTTGATGTACTCATCCTCATAGTGCTTGCGGGGGCAATAATCCTCTTGCATAGCACTAACAAATGAACTCCAAGTCACAATGGGCTCAAGTTCTTTCTCCCATTGCATGCTAAATATTTCCTAGTAGTGGGACACTGAATGGACATCTTCAACATTGCGAAGGTGATCTTCACCATGTTAGCGAAGTGATTGACCAAGAAGTGGGCCCCTAGTTGTTGAATCCAACTATTCAATGTCATGGCGTTGATTTTACCTTTGAAAATTGGAGTGTCAAAATTGACTTGAACTATGAAAGGGCTTTGTTACTAAAATGGTTGATGCAAGACATGCAAAAGGAATTGTTTTTGGTCCAAGTTGCATCATGATTTCAAGGAATTGGCCAATGAATTCATATCACTGCTTCTCAAGGGTGTATCGAATCAATTTCCAGGTATCTGAGGATGCCTCAATGTAGATTTTCTAGGCATCAATAATCTTGCTCTTGTTATGGTAGTCTTGAAAATACTCTGAAATAAAACCAAGTTGTACTCCTTTCTGTTGCGTTTGCGTTTTTAGTGGAATTTTAAATCTCCTAATATGATATCAAGATCCACAACATGGCGTCCAATATGATTGTGTGGGGGACAACCCAATAAATATTGGCTAGCAATCTATGGGTTATAGAACATTAAAGGGAAAACTATAATAGTTGTAAATCAAAACACATTCAAATGTGGAAGTATTTCGAAATATAGCTCAACTTGTATTCAATAGGAAAGAATTGGGTAAATTATGGGGGTGTACAATCTTTATTAAGGCTGAGAATGAGGATTCTCATTATCAAAATGGTAAGACACTCCCTATTAGTTTTCCAAGACGAGAACGTGAATTATAGATACATATGAGATGCTAGATACTCAAAACATGCTAGCATTATACTATATGGTCTCTGATCGCACTGATTTCATCCTTAGGGATCAAGTGGCTACATGTATACACCATTATAAGAAGACAATTACAACATACGATAGTTACAAAAGAGAACAATTCTAAAATGGTTTGCCTTCAACCTCAGTGACGATTCATCGTCCTGCAGGTGTGACGGTCTTTCTGGATAGCATGAATCTGGGAAGTATGTGACAGTCTTTCTAGATAGCATGAATCTGGGAAGTACAGTTTGGCATGCTACGAAACATGATAGAAGGAAAGTTGACCTTGGATGAATAAATGATAAGCATTGGAATAATTTTGTATTTTCCATGGAGAGACAATAAATTAGATTCAATTCAGATGATTCTAGCTCCAATGTTGATTCCCTAGGGATCTCAAATGGGGGGGAAAGAGAATTTCAGATTTTGAGCAAAATATTGAAGCAATAGTCTTGAAATAATAGGGAGAGTGATTGACAATTTGAGTTCAACTTGTTGATAGTTGATTCTGCCAATGGGCAACAGTTTCATAGCCATTTTGATAGTGTTAGCTGGAAATTTCTAGGCAGTCCGACTTTTTCATATTTGGGTCAGTTTCTAATAATTTTAATCAAGATGCCTTGAGTTTATCAGGCCACATTAGACGATCAAGAAAACACTATTTTCAGCACTAGAAGTAGTGTAACTTGAAGTCTGATATCATCATGAACAACTATAGTTATTTAGCTAATTAAGATCCAAATATACATCTTCTACCATGTTGACCATTTTTGGTCCAGCAGGCCAAAATCAGTCCCCTTATTCCCTTGCTGTTCTGAGCCAATCATATTAGGGTTGCACAAGTCTTTTGATAGAAGATGAACCAGTTCAACGTTTGAAAGGGTCATAGTTATCCTTTAGAAAAAGGACTATGGCAAAAGAAAATCCAAAGGCACTTTTCAAAAGGGAGCCTATAAGCAAAAGGAAGTATTTCCTTCGGACTTTTGTCCGAAGGAATACTTCGGAGAATCCAAAAGTCCATTCAAACAAGTAGGGCAAAGGAAGTACCCTTCGGAAGGGTCGTTTTCAACATTCCCGAAGGGCACCTACCCTTCGGGAAAGTAAGAGAACCAAATCGGGACCTTTGCAAAAAGGCCGGGTGCCCTACAATTCTTCTGAAAGAAGGACAGACACAAGCCATTAGCCCTTGTGGAGGGCACTTGGTCGGCGATAGTACCGAAGCAGATTTCCCGAAGGGTACTTTTCAAAGGCAGTCGAAGGAAGAGACAAGGACATAATTCCTTCGGACTTTTGTCCAAAGGAATTCCTTCGGACAAAAAGTCCGAAGAAATTCAGAAAGGCTACAAACGAGAAAATCTTGCAAAAAAGGACTTAAGGCAAAGACAGATACAGAAAAATATTTTTTTCGGACTTTTGTCCGAAGGAATTCCTTCAGACAAGAAGTCCGAAGAAATTCGGGAAAAGCCGCAGGAAAAAACCCGAGAAAAAGCTTCGAAGGAAAGGAAGCGAGTGAGACAATTCTTGCAGACATTTTGTCCACGGGAAAATGGCCGAGACAAAAGCCCGACCGAAGAGAAAAGACCCAAGGAAATAAGCAAAAAACAAAGGAAGAAATCCTTCGGACAAAATGTCCGAAAGATGTGACTATCAAAAGGAGCCCGAAGGACCCCGAAGGGTAGGTACCCTTGTGGGGGACTCTCAGCCAAAATGAAGGGACACTTCTCCAAAGCCAAAGGGATACTTCCCCTTTGGGAATGATCAAGAGAAAAGAGCCGAAGGAATTGCCAAGGACGGTGATGTCCCCGAAGCCGTAAAATTCAGGGAAATAAACTAGCTGTTTGATCTTTAAATACTTGAGCGCCAACCAAAAAAGAGCCCAAAGAGCTAAGAGACAAAGAGATAAAAGCTAGCAAAAGACAAAACCAGGAAAAGACGACGCTGGAAAAAGACAAAAGTTAAGAATGAACTCAGCGACCTGCTAATGAAAGAGCCCAAGGAGCCAGCAAGGCTGAGAAGATAGCCCCTGAGGGCCGAAGGAGCCAGAAAAGACAAAGCAAGGAAAAGACAAAAGAGCCAAGTGCAGAAACGGACAAAACAATCCAAGTGGCGAAGGAAGGCGTCGACTCAAGGATTTACTTTTACAGTTGGAACAGTGCCTGCCAAGTGGTCATCAAGGGGCACAAATAGTGAACGACACGCCCTATTTTCTCCACTTTGCATTTATAAGCAGACAAATTGCGTGAATGCCTTCAAGAGCGGTTTTGTTTGTAGACAAACGGCGCAACCTATGTTTTTAAACACCTGAAGTCAAAGTAGGAGCCGACACAGCATTATCTATCAAGCGGCTTCCTCTTCCCAAGGCTCGGAATGCACATGGGCCACTTGTAAAAAGGAGCGCCAAAGTCTTTTCCAGAAAGCACCAAAGTCTTCTTCTCTCTATATATATTGTAAACTTCTCATTTTGAGAAGGGATCTCTTAGCCTGTAAGGCAAAGCTCTGCCCAAAAATCTTTGGGTTTGTAAGGCAGAACTCTGCCGGATTTTACCTTGAATCAAGACTTAGCAATTTTTACCTCCATTTGAACTTGCACTCACGCATATGTCTGTGTTTTCTTTTTGTGTTAAGTCATTTTCTTTTATGCTTTCACAGAACGATTCCAGCATGTCTAGTGCATTGTGAAGTTTCTTCTTCTGTAGGTCTGCCAGAAGTGTCTATAGCAGGAATATAGGCGCATGTGAATAGGCTGCCATAGTGTGTCTTAGAACACCTTTGATAGTTCTTCCTCCTTGTATCTCCAGAGGACCCCTAGCTCACTGATGCAGAAGAGTTTCCCATATCAAATGAAGTGTATGCCAGCTTCTTCTTGGTGAAAAGCGTATGTTCGAGCTAAGTAGATCAACTTTTTTGGTGTATCAACTTTTAGTTTAGGTTTAGGTTTTGTTTTAAGCATCCTTCTCCCTTTTCAACCCCCCCTTTTTTTTTAATTTATTTATTAGCAGTAGGAAATCCAGGACCTAAAAGATACATCAAAGGGAGCTAGCCCTTATCTAGAGACTCTCCCCCCAGTTTTGCCAGGCCCACAGGCAAGAGGGGAGTTTCCATTGTGACGTGTGGAAGGCAGGAGCGCAACCTCCTGTCAAGGTGCAATCCACTACGTCAACAGTTTTTGGCAAGCCCGGTGGAACCACGTTCGGACACTCAGAAAAGTTCTAGGATTGGTGTTGATCCTGTTATAGCAAAACAAACCATTAATACAGCATTTGACCTTTAATCAGGCGATTGTGGGACAAGTTTTGTCCAAAGAATTGAAGAATTTTGGTGTGTTCTTCAACCAACCAGCCTTTGGAGGCTCTTTTCATCAACACCAATGGCGACTCCGAGTTAAATCAACTGGTTAAGCAGTCCTGGTGCCATCAAGAAATAGTATTTTGGTATGTATAATTCCATCGTTCAGAACCATGGACCTTGTTTTCCTTCATATAGTTTTGATCAAGCTCAGTTTGTTCATAAACTCACCTCAAGCAACAAGGATGCGTACGGTTATGAGTTTTTCTCTTTACAGGTTGGTGAAACATTTTGGGCTTTGCCTCTTCCTTCTCAGTTTGAGCAAGTCCTTGGCCAACCTGGCTATGATCCTCACTAGCCTTGTGTTGATCCTTATCAGGTCCAATATGACCAGTCTCAGCCTTGTCATGAGCTATATCAATCTTATGCCCAATCTTCTCAATGTGTCACTTCTCCTACTCAACCTAATCTCTTTGCCAATCAACCCATTTCCACCTTCAAACAAGCACTGCTGGGATATGAAAAATATATAGTAGAGCTTGACACCAAAAGGGGATGTGGCCAAGAAATCCCTGATCATGTCGTCCATCAAGTGAGAAATGCACTGGATCTGGTTAAGAGTGAATGGACTCCCATTGAAAGAGCCAATTGGCAAAGGCTTACAAGTGAGATTGTGGATGTGAGTGGTTTGATTGCATCTTTGGAAGGGAGGCTGACTATTCATGAGAGGCAGCATTACCAAGTCTATCAACCTGCATACTCGCTACCCCAAGTATCATATCAGTCATACACAGCCCTTGCTTATGAGCCAAGTCAAGCCTGTCAAAGTCCTTCCCCAATCAAGTTGAGGAGAGTTCTGAAACAGTAAATCTTGTGTTTAAGGCTAATCTTGATAAACAGATTGAATTGACAAATCTTCAAATGCAGCAGTCTATTTTGGCAGCAAGGGAAGTGGAATCCAAACCCTCACTACCCTCTCACATTGTAGCCCCATCACCCCAAAAGGAGATGCCCAGTCCTAATATCATGAGCTGGAATAAAGTGGTTGAGTCATGGAGCAGAAAGGAGGAGAAAGACATTGTCCAAGAGTGTGAGGTACAAAATGAGGTTAGTCCTTTTCAAGTCCCTCCCACCCTTCCTCAGGAAGCTTCTTGTATTTCATGGCAGCCTTCATGCACTCCCCATCTCTATGATGATTCCTATGATCTCCAAGAAAGACTCTTTCAAGAAAATCTAGCTAAGCAAATTGAGGAATTGGAAGCAAAGGTGAGATTGCTTAGTGAAGGAGAGATGGAGTTTTCAGACCTTAGAGATGAGCCTATGCCAAAAGATACCTCTTCTACCAATCCTCAAGTCTCTCAACATGATGTCAAGATTCCAAGTTGGAAGAGGGAATATCATGAGCCAGCTCGGGACCTTGAAGAGGATAAAGTTACTCCCTGTTCACAAGGGGAAAGTTCCAATCCCAAGGTCATGATTTGGAAGCAAACAATGGAATCATGGGACAGGAAGGAGGAGAAGCAAGGTTTTGCTTGAAACCTGAAGAAGGCGAATCAGCTCCTACTCATCATGATGATGATTGTGACCTCCAAGAAAAGTTTTTTCAAGAAGATATAGCCAGGAGAATTGCAGAGTTGGAGTCCAGAGCGAGATTCCTTAGCCAATGTGTGATGGACGGTTCAGACCAAACAACAGTTTCCATGTCTGAACACACACTATCTACACCCCTCCAAGAGAGCTATCAGGCCACATTTGACATAGATAAAGTGCTGGCCAAATGGAAGGAGGAGAATCTTTCGATTCTAGCTCAAGGACTGCCTTCTCTTCCACATGGGTTCAATCATTAGCTTTTCACTTCACCCCTTTTCAAGGAGGAACCTGTTTTGAAAGGGGTGAGTAAAGAGGAGTATACTCAATTCATGACTGATCAGGGAGACTCCATGAGTGCAGATGAGAAGGAGATCACCATAGATATCACGGAGGAGCACGGACAGTGTCTTGTTCATGTTTTGAATGATTCGTTTGAAGTCATTGGGGCAGGTTGCCCTCCTCTTCAAGGAGTCTATGAGTTGACTAAGGGTGAAGAAGGCAGCATTGGGACTCAAATAAGTATGCAAAGGGGCTGCAAGATTTTAGATTTATCCTTTCAAGAGGTTGGTGAATCTGAAGATGATATTTTCGAAGTCATCGAGGAGGAACCTGTTTTGAAAGAGGCAAGCGAAGAAGAAAGGATCCAATTTGCAGCTGATCAAGAGACTCTCATGAGCAACAATGAAGATGAAATCATCATGGATGCTCCTTTTGAAGACATCATCAACAATGGAGAAGACACAGGTCATGCATACATGCGGATGTTCCAGGAATATGAAGAGGAAAGTAAGCATAGTGAGCTCTCTCCTCCTTTGTTTGATGAACTTCCTTGTTGCTTCGATGAGGAGGATGACTATGCCGAGGAGCCTGAGTTGGAGGAGGATTAGATGGATGTCTTTGAACAACTAAAGACTCTGATTCTTGAGCAGAAAAAGGAGAAGCATGTCCATCTTGAGGACAGTTTTGAAGGAGACGAGCCAATCAATGATGCAGATCAAGGGGCTTATGGTGATGAGCCAACAACGATTGATTTCTTGGTTAAACACACCAGCATGAAGAGCCAGCATTCGACAAGCTTCCAAGAACAAGAAGAGTACATATATGTTGGGAGCATGTTTGACTCTAATCCACTCGGATGCAAGCCAATCAAGGTGGTAGGCAAGAGGAGCAGGTCACCAAATCTCTATTCCATTCAGCCACCTGTCTGGCACCATAAGTTTCCAAGCCATGAAGGAGACTTAAGAAATTTTCCCTTTGATCCAGGAGGGAGGCAAATATACCTGGTTAGCTGTATATAGTAGTTTGTTTTCAGTTTTCTTTCCTGTTTTCCCTAAGTGTTGTTTGCACAAGTAGTGTTTTTAGCTTTGTGTGTGTTTTCCTTTGTGTTTGGGGTAAAAGCTTTATGATTGATTCTTGGATCTATCGGGGCTGTTGCTAACTTTTTCAAGTTGCGTTCTAACTCCGTGATCAATGGACTTTAAGGCAACTGGTTTCTAAGCATAGCATGCATGCTTCCCCTAGGAATTGCCAATTTGTTGACCATTTTTGGTCCAACAAGCCAAAATTGGTCCCCTTATTCCCTTGCTGTTCTGAGCCAGTCGAATTCGAGTTGCACAAGTCTTTCGACAGAAGATGAACCAGTTCAACATTTGAAAGGGTCATAGTTTTCCTTCAGAAAAAGGACTATAGCAAAAGAAAATCCAGAGGCACTTTTCAAAAGGGAGCCTATAAGCAAAAGGAAGTATTTCCTTCAGACTTTTGTCCGAAGGAATACTTTGGAGAATCCAAAAGTCCGTTCAAACAAGCAGGGTAAAGGAAGTACCCTTCGGAAGGGTCATTTTCAACATTCCCGAAGGGCACCTACCCTTTGGGAAGGTAAGAGAACCAAATTGGGACCTTTGTAAAAAGGCCAGGTGCCCTACAATTCTTTCGAAAGAAGGACAGACACATGCGACTAGCCCTTGCGGAGGGCACTTGGTCGGCGACAATACCGAAGCAGATTTCTCGAAGGGCACTTTTCGAAGGTAGTCGAAGGAAGAGACAAGGACATAATTCCTTCGGACAAAAAGTCTGAAGAAATTTAGAAAGGCTACGAATGAGAAAATCCCGCGAAAAAGGACTTAAGGCAAAGACAGAGAGAAAAATATTTCTTTCGGAATTTTGTCCGAAGGAAATCCTTCGGACAAAAAGTTCGAAGAAATTTGGGAAAAGCCACGAGAAAAAACCCGAGAAAAAGCTCCGAAGGAAAGGAAGCGAGTGAGACAATTCTTGCGGACATTCTGTTTGCGGGAAAATGGCCGAGACAAAAGCCCGAACGAAGAGAAAAGACCCGAGGAAATAAGCAAAAAACAAAGGAAGAAATCCTTCGAACAAAATGTTCGAGGGATGTGACTATCAAAAGGACCCCGAAGGGTAGGTACCCTTGTGGGGGACTCTCGGCCAAAATGAAGGGACACTTCTCCAAAGCTAAAGGGATACTTCCCCTTTTGGAATGATCAAGAGAAAAGCGCTGAAAAAATTACCAAGGAAGGTGACGTCCCCGAAGCCGTCAAATTCAAGGAAATAAACTAGCCGTTTGATCTTTAAATACTTGAGCGCCAACCAGAAAAGAGCCCAAAGAGCTAAGAGACAAAGAGACAAAAGCCAACAAAAGACAAAACTAGGAAAAGACGACGTTGGGAAAAGACAAAAGTTAAGAATGAACTCAGCGACCTGCTAATGAAAGAGCCCAAAGAGCCAGCAAGGCCGAGAAGATAGCCCCCGAGGGCCGAAGGAGCTAGAAAAGACAAAGCAAGGAAAAGACAAAATAGCCAAGTGCAAAAACGGACAAAATAGTCCAAGTGGTGAAGGAAGGCGTCGACTCAAGGATTTACTCCTGCAGTTGGAACAGTGCCTACCAAGTGGTCATCAAGGGGCGCAAATAGTGAATGGCACGCCCTGTTTTCTCCACTTTGCATTTATAAGTAGACAAACCGCGTGAATGTCTTCAAGGAGCGGTCTTGTTTGTAGACAAACAACGTGGCCTATGTTTTTAAACGCCTGAAGTCAAAACAAGAGCCGACACAGCGCTATCTATCAAGCGGCTTCCTCTTCCCAAGGCTCGGAATGCACATGGGCCACTTGTAAAAAGGAGTGCCAAAGTCTTTTTCAGAAAGCGCCAAAGTCTTCTTCTCTCTCTATATATTGTAAGCTTCTCATTTTGAGAAGGGATCTCTTAGCCTGTAAGGCAAAGCTCTGCGCAAAAATCTCTAGGTTTGTAAGGCAAAACTCTGCCGGATTTTACCTTAAATCAAGACTTGGCAATTTTTACCTCCATTTGAACTTGCACTCACGCATATGTCTATGTTTTCTTTTTGTGTTAAGTCATTTTCTTTTATGCTTTCATAGAACGATTCTAGCATGTCTAGTGCATTGTGAAGTTTCTTCTTCTGCAGGTCTGCCAGAAGTGTCTACAGTAGGAATATAGGCGCATGTGAACAGGCTGCCATAGTGTGTCTCAGAACACTTTTGATAGTTCTTCCTCCCTGTATCTCCAGAGGACCCCTAGCTCACTAATGCAAAAGAGTTTCCCATATCAAATGAAGTGTATGCCAGCTTTTTCTTGGTGAAAAGCGTATGTTTGAGCTAAGTAGATCAACTTTTTTGGTGTATCACTTTTTAGTTTAGGTTTAGGTTTTGTTTTAAGCATCTTTCTCCCTTTTCAACCCCCCCTTTTTTTTTTAATTATATTTGTTAGCAGTAGGAAATCCAGGACCTAAAAGATACATCAAAGGGAGCTAGCCCTTATCTAGAGACTCTCCCCCCAATTTTGCCAGGCCCATAGGCAAGAGAGGAGTTTCCATTGTGACATGTGGAAGGCAGGAGCGTAGCCTCCTGTCAAGCGTGCAATCCACTGTGTCAACATACCCCAAGCTTGTTTTGAGGGGGTGTTAGGAGTGAAAAAAGTAACTCCTCACATCATACCTCCACCGACGCATATAATATTATTTTACTATACTCAAGTGTTAAATTATACTTTTGTATTTGGTTGGGTAAGGTATGGCAAGTATAGCTACCACACCTAGCCATAGGATCATATTTAAATGGATTCATTATGTACTCTAAATTAGTGGAATATTATAGAATATCATTAAGCAAGGCTCATTTTGTGAACCATTAGTTCTATACATTTTATTTATTGTGTCTACTTGCGTTTCTCTGATATGGTATTAGAGCTAGACTAGGAATCCCAAGAAAAGACGTGGTTTGTGGGGGTGTTGGAATAACAATCCACACTCTAGAACACAAAGGGATGAAGTGGATCAGCAATAGAGCACTTCAACATGCAAATGGGAGGTCAAATGTTTGAGTCCTAGCTGGTCAATGGAAAATAAAAAGAAAAGGCTGCAAGAAGAGTACCCTGAATCAGTGATTTCAAAAATGTGTACAAGAGGTGGAGGATCGATGAGGAAAAATTAGGTGGGGGGAATAGGATAGGAAAGGACATCGACAAGATCATACAAAAAGGAAACAACTAATAAAAAATGGCATCCCTGACAAAAAACAAAAGCTCTCCAAATTTATTAGTGACAAGGCATTTGAAATCTGCAAGACATTAAATTTCAAATGGACAAGATGTTTCAAATTATTCCAAGACGACTTTCATTTTCCAAGAGAATTACGTATTTGAGAGAGTGGGAAAACCTACTACTCTATAGTGGGTTATTGAAGATAATCAATGTGATTTAGAAGTTTCAAACCACATGCTAATTTCATAGCCCCATCATTTGTGCTAGGTGTTACCGACTCCATCCTAATTCTAAAGGTTATTATTTACCTTTATATCCATTTATATAACTGGATCTTTCAACATTAAAATACAGATCCTAACACACTTCCCTATTTTCATGTTTTTTATTAACCATTTCATATTAAATTCTCTTGGAAGTTTGTAATTATTCAGTTAGAAGTTTCGTTCAACACGTTTATCTTGGGAAAACCTCCTAATTCTATAACGAGTCTTCCCCATCTTTCAAGGGGGTCATTATCATAGAGTTGGGTTTTCTACATTTCTAATAATTACTTTGAACTTCATACAAATTTCTGATTACAGAACTAAAATATCTGTACATTTGTTCTCATAATTACAATGTTCTCTATGCTCACAATTCCCATTACAAACTAGATCACAGTTCCCTTATCCATCATGATTGCTGAAAGCCCGAGACAATTCCATTGCAATACTTCACTAAAATTAGACTTAGGAAAATTTCATAATATGTCAGCATGTATGTGTACATCAGGAATAATGCTCTTACTGTTTCTTTGTCACTACCCTTAATATATGTGGTTCCCTAACCCTTCCTCTTAGGGGAAAAATAGGGGAAAATAAACGCAGTAATTTCATCCTGAGTATGCATGTGGATTGTCCTGAATGAGATTATTGTGACAGTTTAATTTTTATCAGAATTTACCTTGTATATTCATCCCGCCTTTCAATAAATTCAGCCACTTCCTTTCGTATCCCTGGAATACCCCTTGAATCAGTATAGGCACCTAATTAGTCACAAGAAACAAAATAATATTTGTAAGTCTTCTTTCTCATTTTCATTCATCGTTGTGGTCACAAATTTGAAACAATCCTTAAAATTAAAAAGTTTTAAAACAATAAAATCAATGTAATATTCATGCATGCTCTCCAAACAAAATCCACAACTTTTCAGTTAGGAATTCCAAATAAAGTTGAGTGAAAATTATTACCGTCCAAAATGATCAAAGTTGACAAATGGGATTGGGACATGTGTTGGTAACAAGGGTTTGAACATGAAATCTCCATCCAGTTGTAACATTATGCTTCCAAAATACAAACAGTAGCCATGTAGGAAACACAAAATGGAAAATCTAATTAAACTCCTAAATCAATATACTTGGAATAATATATGTGTTTCTTATCATCTATTATAAATCATCCTTAAATTCTAATGTCATTTTTATAGCCTCAACTGTCAATATAGAGCGATGGCATCTAGGCCTAACACTAATTGTCCCTCTTGACATTTGAGATAAATGTTCGCTCTGTGGTTGAAAATATTTTGGAGATAAGATCTATTTCATTTCTTTGTGCAATATATTGTCTCTAGTCAATGTATGTTGATATGTTGACCAGGACTGTACAAACTGGTTTCAGTGCCAAGCTACCAGACATTGTCAATCCACTCTGACTGTTCTAAGGGCCCAAAGGCTGTTTCTTCTCAGCAATTGGTGCCATTGGACAAGTCAGAAAGATAAAAATCTATATATTGGCTTCAGAGCACCATAAGAAATATACCATAAAATGGGATTTATGGATGTAATAACCCTATGCATGCTTCAGATAAGAAATTTTGACAAAATGAATATTTGTTGTAAGAATTTTGCTTTGAGATCTACTACTGTAATTATGATTACTCTTGAATCCCTCAAAGGGAGATACTGAGTTCTATGATAAGACTGAATAGCTATATAATAAGACAACCAATAAAGATATAGAACATCTCCCATCTTTTAGTGCAATGTTCTATCATTTTCAGTAGAATAGGAGGATTTGCCATTCCATTTATTACTTTAAAGTGTGATATTGTCACCTTTAATTCATTGATCATTTATTTCCTCTCCAACAGAAAAATAATTCAACTTGAAAACATGTCAAGAAGCTCTATTGAAGAGAAAACTCATAAAAAAACATTTATTGCAAGTGAGTGCCTAATAAATGATCAAAATACACTTACCAACACCACCTGATGTCATTGCAAGATAATGCTTGGTTCTTGAAATAGCATCATCTGGGAACATAATGCCCACATTAGCATCCTCCATCAGAAATGGTGCTTGACACAGTGCCAAAACCTGATAAACAAGTAAATAACTTGTTTCAGTAGACATATGAAATCTGGCATAAATATCTTGTTTTTGGTACTAATTATTTTATCAAGTGTTCTAGGAAATTTATCTACACTATTTAAGGGTGATGTGTGCAAAATAATCCATGCTCTTCATGGGACTCTTGTGTTTAAACGTACTAAAAACATTATCAAAATCAGTCAGAAGACCTATCTATTATTTGGGGGCTATTTTCATTTGGTAGAATATAATAAAACCTTCTTTTTTCCTTTGCTCTTGGCTTTTATCAACAAAAAATAGTTCTACAAAAAAATGGCTAAGGTTTCTAATCAGATAGGTCCCTTTGAAAAGGCCCCTAGAGAATTTTGGACTGTTTTGACAGTCTTATGTTCCTACATACTAAAAGAAACCACATCCTTCCATACATCAAATCTTCCCCTTTATCATTAATGAAGCAATAGAATGGCTTAGTCAATCTTACTGGCTCCTTCCTTACTAATATATAGTATATACTATTAATGATTTAATCACATATCCAACAATGTTTGCCTTGAATGGACACCATGCTTCAATTTGATATACCAAATGGACTCATTGTGAATTCTTACACCCATGGAAAAATTAAAGGATTTCTGTAATCTCTTTCTTTGTTATGTGAAGTTCCGTGCACTTTTTTGGTCCGATTTTCCCTTTCAAAAATATATTTCGGTCAGTCTGTTCAGCTAACAACATAAAAAGGAATAAGAGGGATTAGAAAGGCATCATTGCAACCTTTCCAAGATGTTTCTCAGATTTAGGACATTTTTGTGATACTTTCGCAGATACATTGCAGAACCTTAATTACAATCTAGAGGAACAACAAATTGTTTGATAAAATCAACAACCTTTACCAATAGACCGAGATTTAGGAACTTACTACTCAACTCTATATTGCCTCAATAGCTGTCACTATGCAGTGAATAAATCCATCACTGACTGACAAAGAGTTATAACATCAACATTTAGCTTATTGGTATATAAATGTTAAAGCATCCATAGTGTCGATGTTGATATAAGGTTCAAGAACATCCCTCTTTAAATTAGTTAGAATGACCACATGGTTTCCTTTTATCATTTATGGTGGTTCTGTCAGTTACATGGTGGGGTGGTAAGTTGGAAGAAGTATTCAAAGATTTCCCATCCCACAAGAAGAAGATGAATGTAAAATCTGTCTTGCCATATCAAGTGCCTCTTTTTTTAGATGTGACTGATTGTCAATAGGCAAAAGTCACAATATTGTTGTATTGGGCCTAGAAATAGGTGTCTACATACACAAGCCTCTAAATAAGTAAAAGGTTGAAGAGCGTTCTAGATCCAACACATAAACATAATAGTTCGTACCATAATTTTTAGGTCGTAGGAAAGAGGCTGTTATTGTGTAATGCAATAAACAATATACATTGGAACTGAGGGCTAAATATGTCTAGTAATTTGTTCCTACAAATGCAACCTCTATTTAGAGATAAGTATAGAAGAATTTATTAGAACCGGCATATAACTAGGTAATAAGCTAGAGCTATGGTATCTAGGTCGGAGACTGGTAAAGGAAAGGGTTGTAATAAATTAAATATAACAATAAAGTAAATGATAACCAACATGTGCTATACCCTAAATAAACTGGAATATACAAGATACACAGTCAGACCTTGTAAAAAATAAAGTGGGTATGGAAAATGGATAGTTACCTCAAGTTGACTTGGTAGTGCATGAATCTCCCCCTTGGTTTTGAGCACTTTTTGAGAGAAGGTTGTAGGTGGAGTCAAGATGGGTAGAAACAACCCTAAGTATACCATGGTTGAGGACTCCAAAGAATTGGTATATCTCGTCGACATAGCTTCTAGTCTTGAATCTCCAAGGTTTAGACGTACAAGCGCTGACATCATCGGCCTGGTTGATAACATTTTCCAAACCAAGGTAAAAACAATGTCATTGACTGGGCTGATGATGTCAACCAGAAACAAGCAATTTTAAAGGGGGTCAAAGGAAAACAAAGAAGACACTATCAAGGTGGTAGAATGGTACCCACAACATCTCTCACATGTTGGCTCAAAATCAACCCACCCCGATCCTGAATATGGGAGATTAATAAGCCAACAAATCTTGGAGAAAATTAATGTTAGTAAATTGAATTAAAGGTTTATACACTTGTCTTTTCCAGGGTCCATGCTCTCTCAACCATGCAACTACTATCCAAGCCCCAGCCATATGACCATTGGCTAGCTAATTTTAGAGGAAAGTAATGCCTATGGAAATTGGAAAAGTAACTTCCTAGTGGCAAGTAATGATTTAAAGAGACCTTAGATTGAAGGGGTCATAGGATTTCACTGAAAGTTTCAATGTACTTTACATATTTTCAATTTGTGCATGTACCATTAACTTTTAAGAATAAGGGTCCAAACTTATCAGCCATTTGGCCCATGATCAATCTTCATCATGGTTTTCTAAGAATTGGCTGTAAGGCCCTAGAAGAAGATGAAATCCCACTATCTAAACGGAAAACATATTGTTGAATTACTGTGAGAATTAAGAGGTTAATAGATCTTATAAATGAACATGTACAAAATAATGAAGGGAACCAACCTGGCGTGGGAATGTTAAAGGCTTTTGACCCATTTGATGAGGGTTACCAACATTTGTAAAAATGATCTGTCAAAAAAGTGAAACCAAAATTATTAGCACCATAAAAAATGAATTTAAGGAACCTACATTTCTCTTGCCAACCTATCAATGGCTGCCGGGAATTAACAAAATAGACAACAATAACCTGTAAAGATAAACAATACTTTTGCAAATAAGATTTAAGGATGAATTAATGAGAGGTCAATACATTTCCTGTAATGAGTCAGAGATCAACTTCCAAGCAGTCAACAAAATAATTGGCATCTAAAATAAAATGACCAAAGTTATGAATTTTTGACATTTGACATGAATTTTATTGCCACTTGCAAACAAATGGGAAATTGCTAGCTATGAAATTTTTCTCTCCATGGATTTACCTGCTGCAATGTCTCTTAAACAATTTCTTTACAAGAATTACGAGCCTTAATTACTTTTACACGTTTAGCCTAATATTCTAGGAAAATGAAAAAGAGCATTTTGACAATTAACATGAGGTTTATTGCCACTTATGAGTTCAGAATTGGAAACTAGAAACAATAAAATTTTGTCCTCCTTGGATTTGCTATTGCAATGCATTCCAAATACTCTTCTGATAAGGGTTAATACGCATTAATTATTTTGATATGTTTAGGCTAGTTTTCTAGCCAGGACAAGAATATTTCTAGACAAATCAAAACATGCCTCCAAATCCTTGGATTTTTTTTCATCTATCATTAAATGTAAGAATACCTTGAGTCGGTTCCTTCCACATCTCATGCTGCTCTTCACAGATAAATATCTCATGTTTATTTAAAATACCCGCCCTTTTTTTTTTTTAATCTAGTTATTTCAGTTTAACCTTGAACGTGGCCAAAACAACACTCGGAAATATGAATACTATTAGGAAAAATTCAATAAAGTTTAATGGCTAAGTAAAATACAGGGCATACGATTTTAATTTAAAAAGAAGGAAAAATAAGGACCATTGCCTTCAAGGGTGCGCTTGTAAGTTACAGATTGGATGCAATTTCAAGGAGTTTGGAACTGATGAATAAAGAATTATGGATTATGTTGATAAGTAGTGAAAGAATAGAAAAAATAATAAAAAAGTGGAAATATTTATTTTTTGAGCTGAGAATAAATAGAATAAGGGCCATTTTTAATAGGCTAATAAAATCCGATTAAATTTTACTGAAATTTTGTTCAATTTGAAAAGTCTGTTAAACTATTCAAGCTAATGCCCACTATCTTTGAGTTACTTCAACATGTATTAGTGCATTGCTCATGTAGCTTGTAATGCACTCTAAAAAACCTTATTGGTAATTTACTTCTGTATATTTTTAGTTGATCTACTATTTGATCAAAAAGAATAATTTTATTTACTTGGGAGCAAGCAAAAACAGAATGTACACAATATTTTGCGGCTTATATGTTATTTACATCATTGTTATAAGAAAATTAGCTTCCATTTGTATCAAATTGACATATGTAAATTATCGATACTTATTTAGTGATTCTCTATGACTGCTCAATATATCTAGTGATTCATTTTATGAGAAAACTTAACAAACTATATAATCTATTTTTTTTTTAACAAACTATATAATCTATTTTCTTTTTTCATTGGTAGAAAAGAGCTTAAATATAAATAGAAAGTGCATTTGCAGTAGCTTTCCAATTCCCATGTAGCCATGGGATTCTTCCAAAATTCCAGCCCAACACTAGCTGGAAATGTTTGAATCTTCCCTTCTATACATTGAGAGATAACAGTTGAGAAAACATAACATAACCAGCAAGAAGATGGTTCTACAAGTCACCTTGTCTCATGCAACTCACCAAGCAAATGCTCATAAAATGTTCCAATTTTAAAGCACTGAAGGTTCAGAAAAGTCTCCGACTTACCTATATTATGGTTTTATGTTTTAGCCTTAAGACGAGGTAATTTGCAAGGAAAGGTTAAATTGCCTCATCTTAAGACTAAAAGTTTCAGTTTTAAAGCATTGAACGTTATATTATGGTTTTATGTTTTAGCTTTAAGTCGATGTAATTTTCAAGGAAAGGCTAAATTACCTCATCTTAAGCTAAGACTTATTGTTTCAGTTTTAAATCACTGAAATTTCAGATAGTCTCTGACTTACATATGTTGTGGTTTTATGTTTTAACCTTAAAGACAAGCTGATTTTCAAGGAAAGATTAAATTATCTCATTTTAAGACTCATTTTATGTGAGTTGCATGAGAACTGAAACAGATTTTGGCTGCTGCCCCAAGTGTGGGTTGAACCCCCAACAAAAGCCATGATTGAAGTCAGTAAAAAGTGCCTTCATATCATCATATACAGCCCCAAAACCCAAAACATAATAAAGACAGGAAGAGGTTGCCCTACATAACTTAGGTTGGGAATAAAAAGTATAGTTACCCTTCCCATTAAAATTTTCATTTGTAACGGATAGTTCGCACCTCATTAAGAACCATAATTTTACATCATAAAAAATAAAAACAAGTACCTTTTTCCCTTCCTTCTCAAGCTGGGAAGCCCGCAGAAAGAGCTCTCCTCTGACAGCATATGCACAGTTCTTCACATTCTCATTAATATTTTCGCAGTCCAAAGGCTTTGAAGCCATGCCTTAAACTCCTGAGCACTAAAAAATTTCAAGAATCAATCTGCTAGGCTGGCCTGCAAAACTCCTGAGCACTAAAAAATTTCAAGAATCAATCTGCTAGGCTGGCCTGCAAATCAATCAAAAAAGAATAAAATAAAAAAAAAAAAAAAAAAAAAATCAGCATTATGAAGCGTAATAAGATCTGTAGAACACACTTAACTACTGAACGTTAGAATTCTTATAAACTAAAACTTGAGGTTGAAGATTGCTCCTTTTAAAAAATCTGAAAGAACTTAAATATCAACCTTCAACAAAAGAATAAGGAGGCCTACTGACTGGAGGTTAGAATTTGGAGGATGTTAAGAAGAATGCCAATATGTTGTTATGTGAGTTTCACCAGCTTAAAAAAAAAATCCAAGCTTCATAGAGAACACAAAAAGTTTGCGTGCTTAGGTGCTCATTTGATCTTTTTTCTTTCAATCAAAATCCAGAAAATTTGTATTTGTACAAAAAGAAAATCACTTCATTAGGAAAAAACAATGACTGCCCCTTAATCACAACCGAGCATATTTACATGCATGCTAACAGCCTGTTCCCCTGAAGGGCCTGCTCTGATTTTTCTGGCTCAGGCAGTTCAATGCAATTGTAAAACAATAAAACTGTAAATGTGAATGGCTTTACCTGAAAACCAAAAGCAGCAGCCGAAGAAAGATATTCTGATATGAGTAGAGGTGGCAGGTTAGAACTTTACAGCGACTGCAGAGAATATTTTGGCACAAGAATATCATTTACAGCGAATTACAATTAATCTTTTGAAAAAATTGTAATTTTAAAGATTGCACATTTAAAAATCTCTCTGCAAATTCAACCAGATTTGAACCTGGATAATACCGGACACAATTCTAACTCACCAATATCTCATTAATAATTTTCAAAAAATAATTCTAAAATTCAATCTTATGAATAACTAAATGGAACTTACCATTTTTCTTAACTGACAATGTCCCCCTTCAACCAATCATCAAAATAAGTCTTTTATTTAAATTAAATATAGCGTATGGTTAAAAGAAACTGTAAATAGCTTTGAAAGAGAAAGACAAACTCCACTTTCGACTTGTCTGAAACTTCTCTCTTTAAACTGTAGCCCTTCTCATATAAATACTATTTAATCTCGTAGTAAAATAAGAACACATACTTGGCTACGATTTTAGGGAATACATGATTTTAGATGTAATGTCTACCTACAGTTATGTATATATACAGAGATGCCGCCGCGTGCATGGCTTTGTAACGTGGTTGTCTGTTCACGAATAATGCACGACTGAGTTTAAGGGGAAAACATTGGAATCCGTACCATGACGCGGCCATGCATATCCAATCTTGCAATTTAAATTTCCCAAACAAATCGTACACGTCACAACAAACTATTTGAAATTATATATATATATATATATTAAATTTATTATTATTATTGGTTTTGTTTTCGATTGGAAACATGTGAATTTAGGATGGTAACTGTGAATGTATATAAACAGATTGTTCTTAATTTAAAAAAAAAAAAATCCTCCGGCATAGTTTGGTATCAATTTATATTGACTGTATATTACATAGTAGTGGTTTATATAAATCCAATCTTGTATAAATGTGAATAGCGTGTTTGATACTTGTTTGGATCAGTGGGTTACGTATACTATCTCTCGAGAATATTTAATCATTAAATTTATATCCCATTTAAAATATAGTTAATTTGTCAACATATACTTAACAATAATGCCAAATACACCCACCTTAAATTGTCCCCTCTAAAATTAATACCGATCCACAATTTATTCTTTCACTAATATATCCACCTTAAATTGTTCTTTGTAAAATTAATACTGATCCACAATTTATTCTCTCACACTAGTAGTATTTTACATTCTTACATATCATATATATATAGATTTTATAAATAAACAATTTTTTTAAAATTGTAGAAATAATTTTAATAAGATTTGAGTTAGTATAGATGATATAAATAGGAAGGAGGGGTTCAAATTAATCGTTGTCTTACTTCCCAATTCATTGTCACTCACTTTTAAATAGACACATTTTCAAATAAATTTAGACTCGTAAACAAGTACATATTCTCTATTACATTGAAAGATGGTGTTATAAATATTTCATAATTATTAAACACACATATGATATAATCAATTCAATCCAGTGTAGATTTGATGCATACCCCTGTCAAGGCATACAATCTCTAGCTAATTTGTCTCAGACTTTTCCTTTCTCTTCCAAGTTGGAGCTAATTCTAAGCGAGTTCTTCTCAACTCACTCCAATTCTTGAAAAATTACTCTAAATCTCACCTAGTTGTTTTAAAAATATACGATGACTCTACTAGTTCCCGTGCTCTTGAAAAATGGTTCACATGTTGACAAGTTAGATTCTAAGTAATTACTTTAGTTTTGCAACTTGCACTAACAAAACTATGCCCTGCATTAAGTGACAATTTCATCATCTATCCAAAAGGGATCTAATTGACCTCTGGGAGATAGCTGAGCCTTGCTCTTCATGATGTTCTGGTTGTGTTAGAATTTTATTGACGCTTCGAGGATTGATATTATAACTTTTAGAATAACTGTGTTCTTCTATTTTTTACTGTACATTTCAAATCATCCCCCGTGATCCTTCATTCGTGATCCAATTTCCCTGATAAAAGATCACAGGGGGTGATCCAAAACATCGAGTAAAAAATAAAAGAATACAATTATTCCAAAAGTTGTAATGTTATTTTGTATGAACTATAAAAAATAAAATATCTAACATTAGGATTCTTTTTTATCATCTTCAACATATGTAATGATATTAACGTTATCAACAAGTCATGCACATACCCTAGCAAATTTTTTGGTGGCGAGGGATGGGTGGGGGCGGGGAGTGGGGGCGAGTGGCGACGGTTGGGGTTGATACAAGTTTGTTCATTACCAAGAATACCTATGCATCAATTGATATAATTTTTTCCCTTATGTAAACTTGTTATATGCTCCATAATTATATAATCATTATTTTATAATATTTGTTACGTTAATCAGTATCCATCTATTATTGGTATAGTACAATACTAGTCATACAAAAAAAGATGGATGGAGAAGTCACACCCCAAAAGCCAAGCCACATCTTGTAATAGTTTAAATTGTGAGGAAAAAATGAAAAAGAAAAATACTTCTTATAAACTTAAGGGTATTCCATCATCACAAAATCAAAAGCATAAAACAAAGTGCCCATTAAACCAAAAAACATGCACATAAAAGCTTCAACTTATTATGCTCAAAATTTTAGAGTGATGGAGCCACTGCCAAGTACTAATTTTAGAGTGATAGAACCATTGCCAAGTACTAAATATTTGTTATAAAAAGCGAAAAAAAACTTGTATTTATATGATATTTTATTTTTAAATATATATTTTTAGATAAGTTTGAATCACACACCATTCATCCAATTACATAGAGACTTATAATTTCTTTGTTCTATTTATTAAAAAAATAGATGTTGAGTTATATTTAGGAGTTAAAATTATGGTGGATACAATTAAAATTATTTAGGTGTTCTCACGAGGGTGAAAAATGCTTTGTTAGGGTTTTGGTTATGCACATCATGGCTATCATTTCTTACCAACTTTTGAATCACACTGATGTCCTTGTTGGCACATGTGGGATAATAGCATTTATTGGCATTTAAAAGCTTCATCCTAGGGTGATCTTAGGGTATATAATAACCTCTCTACCTTCCCATCTAGTTGTTTAAGTCGTGATGGATGAAGGAGGAGCTCAAAGCCATGGCATCGCCTCTCAAGCGACTAAGGAAAATTTTTCCCAAAGTGTAACATGAGGTAATGTTTCTCAACCTGATGTTGTTTTGCTTATGCCTAAGTTTAATTCTTCTTATCAATTATTGGAACATTTTCACTTAATAGGCTATTTTGTGGGTCATGTCTGCTCTAAAAGCATGCTTAAAACTTGGGTTCAATCTGCCTAGACTACTCATGGCATTAGGCTAGATAGCATCTAAAACATGACAAAGGGAGTTTTCTTGTTGCATTTTGTAAACCCTACCCATGTAGGTGTGATATTGAACAAGTCCACCACCTATTACATCTATACCTCCTTGTTGGTGCTCTCTCCCTAGACCCAAGACTTTTTTGTCTCAGAGCATGCTGCTCTGAAAGTCCCAATCTAGGTGGAATTTCTTGGGTTGCCTCTTCCTTGTTGACATTTCATTAATAAAATTGCAGCTTTCATTGGCCATGTGGTCTACGATGAGCCTATAAAATCTATTATGCCCACCCCCAAAAATGGCTCTGTATTAAAGTAGATTTATCAAGGAATCTCAAAGAGTTTGTGGAGATTTAAGTTGGAAAGTCTCGACACTCATAGCGGGTCCTTTATATTAACTTGGCTAACATGTGTTTCCATTATTAAGCCATATATCACAAGATCAAGGACTATCTGTTATATTTACCTTGAAATAAGGCAGCTCCCAAACCCACCTTTGATATCCCCAAGAGTACTCAAGGGGATGGGTGGCAAACCATTAGCAGATGAAAAGATAGCCATAACAATGGCCCCGCTCATCTGAATCTGGTGAGCAATAACAAACCATCTTCTAATTTTATGCCTCAGGCACCTTTGCCTATGATTCACCCTACTAAGGAGTTGCCTTCTAGCACTCAACCTGTTAAAGAGCATGCCTATTTTGAGGTGAAGCTACCAAAACCATGTTTTTATAGTATGCACATGGATGTAAATGTTTCATTCTCAAGTTTCTTCAAAATTTTCTTTTGACAACTTTATTCTTCTACCACATCTTGTCTCCCATTCAGGCATAAGCAAGCGCTTGCACAGTCCCTCCTAGGATTCCTTGGCTCATGTTCATAGTCCCTCCTTTTAGGAATCTATAAAAGAGGTAGAGTATATGTTCGAATTGTCAGCCAACTAGGTTGCTCAACATCATGAATTCTCACTCTTTAACAACGATCAATTCCTGAAGAACAAATATGAATCCTTAGAAGGGCTCAATTTTGAAGATATGTCTTTTGATACCCATAATTTATGAATTTTTATTCATGGAATGTTTAGGGTCTTACAGACTTCACTCATAAGTATGTAGTGAGAGATTTAAGGAAACAAATTATAGATGTGGACATTCTCTACCTGCAAGAAATTAAGGTGGTGGGTTTCCTTCTTTTTGTTGTCAACAAAGTGATATGGCTTGATAATTTAGAGCTGACAAGCAATCATGACCTGGGGTGTGGTAGCCTTATGACATTTATTTCTCTGAAATGGTAGCCACATTTTGTGGATTCTAGATGTGACCCTACACATCATGTCATTTGGGCCCTTTTCAATATTGATAATCACTCTTTTGACATTATTAATGTTTGTGCCTCAAATGATGTGCATGCAAGACAACTTTGTGGTGGTGGCTTATGTGTTTAATCTAACAACTATGTTTCTTTGAATCCATAGTTGTCATTTGGCCAAGATGTGGTGGCATTCTTACTCAACCACCTCTTTGGAGTTGAATTGTGTGGTGGCAAAACTCAAGCAAAACCCCTTCAGTGAGCTTATTAAGATAAAATGCCCAAATCATAGACATATACAATGCTTGAGGAGCTCAAATTCGAGTGCATTTGCACTGGCTCAAAGTGGGGGATAGATTTTCCAAATAATTTTGTCAAATGCTCAAAGCTAAAACTCTATCCCAATAGATCCAAGCCATCTAGGAGGATGGTCATCACCTCATTGAAATACTTGATATGGTCAAAGCCTTTGCTAAACATTACCAATAGGTTTTCGCAACTTAGGAACCTTCCCTAGAGAGACATCGAGCCCTCGATCAATGCCTCTTAGTTTTTTCGGTAAAAGTCACTCTTTCCCAAAGGGTTTCCTTTGGTAGACAACTCTTTGTAGAGGATTTATATGAGGTGATTATGCATATGACCAATGACAAAGATCATGTGTGTGATGGATTTCCATGTGAATTTTACAAAACAATGTGGGACACTGTTGGACCTTATTGATATCAATTCTATCTTAAAGCCTTCCATAGACAGTCCTTGGGCCTGAGTATCAATAAAGGACACATCAAGTTCATCCCAAAAGCTGGTGATCTTAAATTAATTTACAATTGGAGACCTATCACTCTACTTAATGTCTCCTATAAGATTATCGCCAAAGCATTAACTCTACTGGTCTTCAACCTTCTGTATTTAGTTATTCAACTTGAGTGATAGGGTTCATTCAAGGCATATATATCATGGTAAATGTTATTAATGTGTGGAAAGGTGTGGAATGGCTCACTGCTCCAATAAAAAGGCCATGCTTATAAAAATTGACTTCAAAAAAGGATATGAATGTATATAATGGCCATTCATTTTAGCTATGTTGCAAGCTCTGGGATTTGGCCCTACTTTATTTCAATTGGTTCATTGCTTTTCACTGATGCCTCTGCATTTATTTCCATTAATGGAGTTAGATCAGAGTAGTTTGGTATTTTTAGATCCATTAGATAGGGTTTCCCACTAGCTTTGATTTTCTATGTTCTTGCTGCGGAAGGTTTCGACTACCTACTTGTCAATGCCCAATCTCAATGTCTTGTCCACAAAATTTATTTGCTGGTTGAAGAGCCCTTGAAAATCCTTAATGGGCATTTCTTGGATGATTTCTTCCTCAATCTCATTGAGGATGAGGATAATATCTCTAGTTTCATGTTTGTCTTGATATTTTTTGTCTTACTTTTGGCTCTTCCATTCAATGGCATAAAACCCAATGCTACATACATTCTTTCCTCCCCCTGCCTCTCTAAATGGATCACTATGAGTGTAAATTGCTCCAACATGATGAATTTTTTAAGTTTTTGGGAATCTCTTTTGCTTTACAAGACTCCCCCTCTAGACTTTGGAAATATGTGGTGGATAGGGTGGAAAATAAGTTATTGCATTGATTCACCAAAACATTATCATTGGTTGTAAACATCCAAATTTTCTCTAAAGTTGTTGTGGCCACCCATGTCTGTTATTCATCATGTTGGGTGTATTCTAATTAGTTAGTTTGAAATCTGGAAAATTTTCTCAAGGACTTCATTTGGGCTAACCCCTCCATTGGTAAAGGTTTTCATAGGGTGGTTTGGGAATATTTTTGTCTTCCCCAGGAGGTGGGTGGTATGGGATTGATGGATGCCTCTTGCCAAGGTTCAACTCTCTATTTCAAATGGATTGTTTGTGCCATTAAAGGAAATAAAGTCTAGAAGGTGTTTATCCAAAATTGTGTTGCTCAAGGCTCCCCTTACAAGCATGCAACATGGAAAGGTCCTCATTTTTGATAACCTCCTTAATCTTGTTGCCCCTATGAAAGTTGTGGGATCCTTTGTAATAAAAAGTATCTGGAAATATTTGGAAAGAGTCAAACCTTGGATTTTATGGAATGAATATGGGTTTAGAGATGGCCTCTTTATCAATAAACACTCCTTATGGTAGACTCCTATTATTAACTTTCATGTAATTCCTATTGTAGAGGTGCCTTGGATTCACTCCCTGAAATCATTCTAAAGGGGAATTCAGATAGTGAAATATTTGTTTTGAAAAAACACTTGCTTTGGATCCCCTTTTATGAATTCAAAAGTAAGAATAATCTCTCTATTGCAGATAAAGAATATTATGAAGAGATCATGGAAGTTGTTCTAGTGGAATTGCTTTACAAAATCACAGTCAATTCTTCTTGACCTTGGTGGAAATATTTGATATTGGATGTTGTCACCACTTTCTAGAATTACACTTCTCAAAAAGGTTATGAATGGCTCTCATTGCATCTGCCTGTGGTTGACAAACTTAATGGCTATTGGAATAATCAGTCCTCCCTCATAGTTTGGGGGAGATGTTTTCAGACTATGTAGGCTATGTGTATTGAGCCTAAGTCGGATCACTTTTCCTGGTGTTTGCTTCATCAAGGGATTCATATAGGTAGAAGGATAATTTGATTAGGGGTTGTGTAGCCCCACTACCCTTTCTACAAGCACCTGAAGACTCTTATGCATTTTTTTTAGTTTTTTCCCAAAGCCCAAAGCACATGGGTGTGGATACATAATTTTTTTAGGCATTTTTGCCTAGACCCCTTCATTTGGGTTCACACTCTTTTGGGTGAAAACCCACAAATTTATCCACGTCTAACATGTTTTCACAGTGGAAATTTTGTTTTAGATATGGAAAAAAAGGAATTCAACTTTATTCTATAATGTTTTTGATGACATTCACTTTTCTACTTATAATAATGCTATGGTTATTTCTAATGTGCTTCTATAGATTCAAGTGCAAACCAATAAAGTGGCTATATGTTTGGATTACCTGTAATGGTTACTTGGTCACTGGGTGATGTCCTCTATTCTATTGCTCACATATAACCCTACCCATCACAGATCTCATCTTCGAGAGGAGGCAATGGCCCTCCTTGGGGTGGTTCTAACCGTATGCAGTCTCATCAGCATTCTCATAACATTTCTACTAGTTCTTTTTCATGATGCCACTCTCCTCCCCTAGCTTGACATGGAGGTTTGGGGTTTATGCCTCCTCATCCTCTACACACTTAGGTTTGGGGCTCTCTACCTCTCGCAGACCAATGCAGATGGAGACACCCACCTAGGAGCTTACAAGGTGGCAGGCAACCACCACAAAATAAAGGCTTCCCTAGGCTCACTTTGGCTATCTCTCCCTCCCATGTTGTGTAAGATATTGAGGTGCAAGAAGATGGTGACCATCACGCCTCTGATTCTAGATGGGACCATATTATTCAAGGGAAATATCTTTTAGGCTTTAGATGGGGTGATCCTCTCTTTCACGATCCTTCTTCAGTTGGTCTTTTTGATACTGCTACTTAAGTGTCTCTTTTTTGATGTTCTAGAGCTTTCCTAGGTGAGGCCTAGTTTGTGTTTTTTGGTCTTCACCTCGCTTGTGTTTCCTATGTTAGGCCTAGAGTATTATTGTGGCATGCTCTCTTTACACCAACCTTTTTTTTTATAAATAGTCTTGTAAATGTTGATATATTTATATTAATAATATAAGTTATATTTCATAAAAAAAAATAGACGCTCATTCTATATGATATATATTTAATATATTTACTAACATTATTTTCGGATAATATGTATGTATGTGTGTGTGTAAATAAAAAGTTAAAGAAAAGAAAAAAACCTCCCACTAAAATGACTAGCCTGAATATTCACTATTAAAAGTTTTAGGCCATCTGTAGTGAATACTTAAGTAAAGTCTTGAATTATTATTCAAGACTTTACTTAAGTATTCACTACAGATGGCCTAAAACTTTTAATAGTGAATATTCAGGCTAGTCATTTTAGTGGGAGTTTTTTTCCCTTCTTCTTCAACTTTTTTTGTATACGACTTAGAATTACTTACAGATAAAACTGTTCATCCATATTTTAACTCAATTTAAATACAATCATTTTTAGGCTGATATGCTTATTTCACGGCCAAATATTTGAGAGTGAATATTTAAGTAAAGTCAGACTTTACTTAAGTATTCACTCTCAAATATTTGGCCGTGAAATAAGCATATCAGCCTGAAAATGATTGTATTTAAATTGAGTTAAAATATGGATGAACAGTTTTATCTGTAAGTAATTCTAAGTCGTATACAAAAAAAGTTGAAGAAGAAGGGAAAAAAACTCCCACTAAAATGACTAGCCTGAATATTCACTATTAAAAGTTTTAGGCCATCTGTAATGAATATTCTGCAACTTTGTAGTAAAAAACTTCAAGTAATATAGTATTTGGCATTTTTTTTTGGTAATAAATGCTAAATAGTAAGGAGTTTTTAATAATTTATAGTTTTCTATTTTGAGATTATTTGAAAAAAATACAACTAGTTAACTCTTACAATTTTTTGTCATTGTTATTAATGGCCAACACTCATTAGCAAGGATCAAATTTGAAGTCATCAATGCCCTTAACAATCCAAGTTAGTCATGAAAAATTACAAAAATACATCTTAAAAAAAGTAAAATGTCAAAATTGCTCATCAACATTAAAATGTCAAAATTACTCGTCAACATTAAAATGCAACAAAATAAATTTAATTTTCATTAGTGGTGTAAGCAAAGAAAAGGGATCCAATTAAACTCTATATTGCTTGGATAAATAATCTCCCATGGACACATCTCAAGCACAATATTCTTAGATTTGACACTATAACACACATTTTGATTTTCATTCCTTTTGAAAGTATTACAAAGCTTATACACTTCAAAAAAATTTGGACAACTACCTTACAAGTTTATTACAACACATGAAGAAGATTTCATCTCTCATATAGTCCATTCTAGACTTGAACCATCCATTTTTTATGTTCTTGGAGGACTCACCCCTCAAACTCTCTCTCTTACCAACTTCTTGGAGCTTCTTCCATTCTACGACTCTCGTTGGTCATTCTCCTTTCTAATTCAGATCTTATCTAACATTATCTACTTTATGGAGCATCTCTTCACCTTCCTTTATGTCTTAAAAATGCTCAAGATTCGATCTTTCATCATTTAAGTTGTTACTTTTGTTTTTCACTTTTATATAAGTGAAACCACCATTATATGTAGACTGGTGATTATGAAGCCACCGAGGTAATTTTAAACCCACCAATTGATGTTTAAAAACTAATGGGGAAGTTATGTAACCACCACGATGTTTATAAAATTATTGTTCAATGTAAACCAATGGTTTCATCACTATATAAAGTCTACCAACTTCTGGAGGCCATAACATTTATAAATAAACTCAAAATGAGATGATTTTTTTAAATATGCACAAATTTTCAAGTGGAATCCAAATATGCAATCCCATTCAAGTTTAGGGAAGTTTTTTTCTCTCTTTTTTCTTGTCTCACAACCTATTCAATTAGCCTTTCAACACATACAACCACTTCCTATATTGTAATGATGGTTGAGAAACTCCACCATCTTGCTTGGAACCATTAACATCTTTAAATTGATTATTTTATGATGTGTTTGATGTTAAAATTTTTTAGGAGTAGGGATGATTCTTGTGGATCATCTTCACCATGTCCAAACAACAAACAAACCAACAAAACCACATGAACACATAACTACTATTTTTGGATGATGCAATATTCCATATATGCCTTGGATGTTCCTACATCAGACACCCGATGTATTTAAAATGTGAGATACTACTAACATGGATGGCTATAGGGTCCCCTTCCAACACACAAAATACTTCAGCTTATTGTCATGTTTTTTTCTTCCATTTCTAGCTTCCTCTTACTGGCTTTAAAGATGTCCTCTTATTATTATTATCTTTGCTTACTCCTTCCTCTTTTATGGGTTTAAACCCACCATAGTCTATCCTCCTCTATAAAATGCTTCTCTTTTTCTCTCTTCATCTACTTATGGGTTGAAATCCACCTTCATTTAAATACCTCCACCAAGAGTCTTTTTAGATTTATTCATTCATTATCCAACACATTATTGGATCCTTCCACATTCCACTCTTCTCTATTTGAAACTCCTCTTTTCTCATGGATACCATGTCTTATCTTTTCACCATATTCTTGATTGTGGCTTATTCATTTACAAGAGTCTTAAAAGACCCTTGTTCTTCCTCTGCTTCTTCACAACTTATGAACTCAAGTAATTCACTCTCTTTACCTTGAAATACCTCTTTGAACATCTCCTTTCTCTCCATCTCTACACATGTAACCTCATACTCTTCATCATATGATTGTGTTGATAACAAACTCAGTTGTTCCATCTCATCTTTGTCTTATTTCATCTTCAAACTCTTTACATCAGTTCTACACTGATTATACTCTCTTTCCTTCAACACAAACATGCCATGTAAAAATAACCTCACACTCTCATTGTAAATACAATAGTAATGTATATATTGACTCATAAGAGTCTCTTATCCAATACCTATGTGTGTTGGTCTTATATATGCAACACTACTTTCATCCTTCATTCCTCTTGGTAAAAACATGTCCACCATCTCTATCTCTTTGTTTGACTCTATGCCACACGAGTGACATTATTCATTTCTCCTTGTCCAAATTCTCTTTGGATCAACCTCTATTACCAAGTTCCTTACATTTTCATCCACCAATCAATTCTCTATCCATATCCTAAGATGCAATTTTGATGCATATCCTTCTCTATCCACTATTATCTTATTGAGAAGGTCTTCGTCATCTTGTTAATCTCTTTCACTTTCTATTGTGAGAGTTTTCTCTCCCACCTCTAGTTGCTTCAAATGAACTCCCTCTTGTACCTCTTGGGAAAATTTTCATACCTACACTTTCCTAATCTCTTTTATCTCCATGATGTCTTGAATACAATACTCTACTGTTGGTATATTCTTACCAACCATCTCTTCAACTACCACTTCTATATTATCCTCTTCTTTCACTTATTCACTTTGATTCTCATACATATGAGCATGTTGGACTAGACTACACTTTATTCTCTTCTTTTCCATCTTATCCATTGTTGGAATTACATTCGAACAACAAATTGAGGGAATAAAGAATTCCCACAAATAGTTATTTAACCTCTTCATCATGCCTCATAGATATATTGTTCAACTCTTCTCCATTGCATGCATTCTTCACATGAATTACACTCACATGATGGACTCTAAAAGGTATATACTCAACAACCTCCATGGATGTCATTTCTCCATTCTTATTTCTATTTTATTCTCCTTAACATTGTTGGTTTTCAACCATATTCTTTTTGTGTGTATTAACTTGAACTTTAACCACCTTTATTGTTTCATTTATGGAAACCTATAACTCATCATGTTTCCTTTAAATAAACTTGTATCTTTCCTTAGTTGTCCTCAACCCTTCTTCCTTGTAAAAGATAAAAAAAAAAAAATCATTGTCTTCATTCACCAAGGACGATTCTACCTCTTCCCACCTAGGGGATGTCATAAATTCCTTTCCATCATCAAATAATGGGTCTTCTTCTTTTAGTTTAACAACTATCACATCCATATCCTCTTCCATGATGATTCCTTCCTCTATGGGTTGCATATAATTTTCCTCCTCCTTTCTACTTTTGAAATTAGATTTGGGTTTATCATAAGTATAAATCCCACTCTGTTATTGTCTTTCAAGACAACCTTCTTCTTCCCACTCATATTATTCTCCTTGCTAATTCTCAAAATATATTTGAGCTACTCACAAGGAATCTTTTCTCTCATATTGCCTTTTATGAAAATCTTATTCTTCTTATCTTCTATTTCAAGCCTCAAGACATGAAGCTTATTCAATCACTCTACTTGATTTATTAGGTGCAAAACATGACCCATCAACTTGGAAACCATATGTTCCCAATTCATTGCCTTCTTCTTATCTCCTTTCTTAGAGAACTCTCCATTACTCAACTGCAATTCCTTAGTCTCTTAATTGTAAATTTTACCCTCACTGGGTCTTCAACATTTTCCTCTTCAAAATACATTTCTAACTCCACTATCCATTTCATGAGCTTTTCTAGACTCTTTTTACCACAAAACAAAATAACATTGCTAGTGGACTTACCTTTTTCCTTCACTTTGACCTTTGTTGGTATCTTTTCTTTACTTGTTGGTCCTCTCTCCAAGACATCCAAATTTGCTTGTAGGGATATAAACATATCAAAAATTTATTTTTCATCATATTTAATCATAGCTGCAACATCTTCACTTTTTACATCTTCTATCATATCCAATCTCACGTGTATTTCCTTCAACATATCTACCAAGTCTTCTACCTTTAGTGTTTTTCCAATTTTGCGTGCCATTTATTCTCAATAAGCATGCTTCTCTTTCATAACTTGAAATAGAATTAAACAAGAGCCTCTCTCACTTTCTATACATTTGAATGAATTATCTCACACATACAACGAACTTTTCATCTTTCCTATGCAAGTTTATTTTTCACAACTTACAATTAACTCAAGCAGGCTTCTCTTTCACAACCTACAATTGACTCATACAAGAGCCTCACACACTCAACCCAAAAAGGAAAGACCTTACTATGATACTAATTGGTGAAAACATAGAAAGGGGTTCTAATTTAGGATATCCTTTAACTTTTTATTGTTTGGATAAACACTCTCCCATAGACACATCTAAACCACATTACTCTAAAACTTGACACATAACACACATTCTAGTATTCATTCATTTTTAAATCATTATAAAGCTTACATAATTCAACAAAAACAAACACAATTACATTATAGGGTTATTACAACACATGAAGAAAGTTTCTTTTCTCATACATTCAATTCTCGACTTGAACCGTCTCTTTGTTATGTTTTTGGATGACTCAGCCCCTCAACTTTCTCTTGCCAAATTTTTGGATCTTCTTCCACTCTATGATTCTCCTTAGCCTTTTCCCTTGATAATTTAGATATTCTCTGACATTCTCTACCTCACCTAAGGCAAGAAAAATTGTGAGTTATTTCTCATAAATGTATGGTGAGTGATAAAACCACTCTTTTGGCCAGTTGGCATGGCCATGGTGTCCCCTTCCCCCTTATTTGGTATCTACAATTTTTTAAAATTGGTATCTTCCTCTTTTTTATCCTCTTCCTCCCAAATCTTATCGCCCTTCTCTTTTATTTGCCCATTGCTAGGGAATTGTCCATCCACCTCCTCCCATTAAATCTCTTTCTCCTTTTCCATCCCATTGTGGGATTTTTACCACCTGTATATGTCCATCTCTTTCAAGTGTTTTCTACACCTTTATTTTTCTAGCTTTCATTGGGTTTAAACTGACTACCTCATCCTAAGGTCAACACCTCTCTTATCATCACTTGAGATGAAAATTTAATCTTTTGTAACTTGTCTTCTACTAAATTTTTTATTTTATTGCTCTCAACCTCTTTCCATTTCTCAATTGCTACAACAAACTCAGGATACAAGGTAGCATGAGAGCAAAGCATTCCCATTTGTATCTCCTCCATTAACATCGATCTTGTAATTTGATCCTCCACTACATATGTTTGGATACTAACAACTTCAATTTCTCCATCTCATTATTTCATATTTTTTCCCTTTTCTTCAAGTTCTTCATCTTTTACTCAACTCTAGGTTGATTTCTACCTCTTTTTCCTTATTATTTAAAATCACATGCATGCCATTTAGAAATAACATTGCACTCCAATTGCCTATATGAAAGTAATGCAACCATTGAATTATGAGATTATCTTATTCAATTCCTATGTAGGTTGATCCCACATATGCAACACCTTATGTGCCTTCATTTTTATTCATAAAAATATATCCACCATCTCTATCTCATTATTTTTATTCATGTCAAATGGGTGATATTCTTCATATTTCCCTATCCAGATGATTTTTGGATTAACCTCTACCAACAATTCTTGAACTTGGATTTTTAAAACTTCATTTTCTACCCATATGTCAATAAGGAGAATGAATGCATACCATTATCTATCAACTTTAATCCTATGGATAATTTGTTTTTCTTCATTCCAATCCCTTTTGATTTCCTCTTTGAGAGTCTTTTCTCCCATCTCTGACAATCATTGTAATTGAATTCTCATTTACATTTTCTATTGAAGAATTACTTGGGATGAAATGATCTAATTACACTCTCCATTTCCTTCATGTTAACTTGAATATAATCCTCTACTACTATCACATCCTTATCAACCAATTATCCAACTAATACTGCAATAGTTTCTTCTTGTTCTACTTATTCTCTTGGTTTATCATGCGTATGAGTGTGTTGAATGAATGCCACTTTTCATCTTATTTTCCATATTATTTATTACTTTACATGTATATAAATTGAAAAAATTATGGGAATCAAGAGTTCCCACAAGCAATTTTTCCACCTTTCTATGTAGTTATGCTATTCAACTCTTAACCATTGCTTTCTTTCTCATCACAACTTGCAGTCAATGATGGAGTATTAAGGGTTCATTTTTAACTTTATTAACTCCTATTTTTTCCATATCACCATTGTTTACCTATTTTCATACCTCTAATTCATAGGGAGGTATTAAACTACATTTTTGTTCTCGTAAGAAGGGTCTCTCACCAACATCTTTTCATGTTTCTTTCCATCATTAAGATGTTTGGTCACCTCTATTGGATGGTTATATTGTTTCTCTTCACTTCCTATAGTTTCATCCCATTTTACGAGGAGTTATTATTTAATGAGATACTCACATCCTTCCTTGTATTTGTTTTTATTCAAAATATATTTGGGTTGCTCACACAAAAACTTCACTATATCAATTCCTTTCATGATAATTTTATTTTATCCACTCTCAAGTCTCAAGACTTGAAACTTTATCAACTACTCATGTTGCATTATTGGGTGCACTACTTGCCCCATAAACTTGGAAATCATATGTTCCCAACTTATTACCCTTTACTTTCCTTTTATTTTCTCCTCTCTTATAGATCTATCCAATGTAAATTTTTACCACCACACAATATTGTGCTTGAAAACTCTATCCTATTTAGATCTTCAATCCCTTTCTTTTAACAAAATTACATTAATTATTTTGTACTATCTTTGTCTAAAATTAAAGGGGTACATTGATTGAGTTCTACATATTTTCTCACCACAAACTTTGCTAGTCTATATTATTTTCTATGCTCTTCTCCTATTAGATCTATGGGCCTCTTTTTTTCACAAACTCTCTTCTTTTCTCTTGCTAGTATTATCTCCAATGCATCCAATATAGATATTATGTCTTCTAACATTGTTGCAATCTATGATTTATGGTCATCCTCTCTCTCTTGACTCTTATTAAAGCAATTTATTCAAAAAACAATTCTCTACCATCAACACATAATGGATAAAAATTCACATTCTCTCTCTTGCGCACACTACCTCACATTTAGCGTTTTGACTACAAATTCTTCTTAACAAATCTTGTTACCAAAAAATTATCCCTTTTTCATCTTTTATTCATATATTTGCAACCAAATTGGATATCAAATGATGTATTCAAGGATAGGGTGTCTGATTAATGACAACCTTTTCCTTGCAATCTAAACCTAAAACCACCAAAACCCTATGATTTCTGATCATAAAGTCTTTTGGGACACTTTAGTTACACAAAGGATGAAATTTCATGAACATGAACTAACACTAATCCAACCAAGAATCATGACCAATTTGATCTTGCAACAAATTGAAATTGTTTCTCATTTAATATGTAACAACACACATCTAAATCACATTTATTGAGGATTCAATAACATGTCAAAAACACTTATAACATATTACGATTTCTTCTTTTTGCACACAACACTCACTAAGATTACATATATCAAGCATAAAAATACTAGAAAGATATTCCTTAACCTTGAAGTATCACAACAATGCCACAAATATCATAGTCTCCCTAAACAACTAAACAAGAAGGAATATGATTATTGAACTTTACCAACACTTAAATTAAAGCCATGATTAAAAAATTAACCACTATTTTATCAATCTCATTTCAATACAACATATATTCACAACCAATATAAGTATGCTTCCAATCGTCTATAAACATCCTTAGATTTTGTGTCCTTCTTATTGCTTTTAGTCTTGCTCTTCCTCCTTGTAACCTATGTCTGCAACTTATGTAGACTTCTTGGAAGCACTCATAGGTGCCACACTCAATGTGCTAGTCCTTTTTCCCCGATTACTCTTCAAAAACCAACTTTGCCTTAAAATGATATGGTTTCACCATGACCACTCCCTAAGTTTTCCATTTATCTTTCCTTTTGTTGTCTTGAGAGATAACTTGAAAAATTATTTCTTTGAGAGACAACCTTCTATAAAATTTCTTCCTCTCCAAAATAGATTTATTTTTCACACCTTTGGAGATGTCCCTTTGAAGAGAAAACACTCTTGAAAACATACAAGATGAAGAAATCAATCAATCTAGGTCATTGCTTTATTCTGATAACTTACGTAAGTGAAATCATTATTTAATGAAGAGTGACGATTGTGAAACTACTTGTAATTCTTTCAAAACTGCCTCGATAGTTATGAAACCACCACTTAGGGTTACAAACCTTGCCCTTAATGCAAATCAATGGTTTCTTCATTATAAAATGTCCTACAACTTTTGAAGATAAAAATTTTTGCATACAAACTCATAATCATGTGCCATTTTTTTGGAAAGTGTATAACTTTTTGAGAGGATTCCAAATATGTAATCACATTTTACTTTTGATTAAATATGCTACCTATTTCACCTTGATGAAGTAGACAATGTCTTTTTCATGACTAACAATGCATAACCTTACCAGTCATCAAATTTCATTTGTGTTGTTGGTCATGACTTACCTTCAGAATCTAATGGAGTTTTTGATGTCATATAAGTATTGAAGTACTGATACTTCTCATGGGTCCCTATAGATGAATTTATACCACACCAAAAATTGCAAACATAAATTGACTAATCTACAAAAACATACCCTTATCTTTTTCTCATGGTTCCCTTGTGCTTATATTAAAAGCAAAAGATTACAATAAACAATTGATTTATCAGAAACATCCACAATAAAGTAAACTAAAAAATGCAAAATCCTTAGATAGTTCTAAGATTAAAAAAAAAAGAGGCTTACCTTGATACAACATAACAATTATAATTAGTGATAAAAAAGAACTAGTATTCACAAAACTAACAACAAAACACTACCACTAGAACATGAAAAGACATGCATCAAGGTATCTCAATCACCTCAATAATCACATAGGTTTTCATATCGATGTAATCAATGGCATATAGGGGAACACCATCTCACCGATGGTGGCACCAAATACCACATCAAGAACACTATCATTAACCACCTTTCCACCACCACCACCACTCCCTCTACTACTTCCACCTTTAAATTGACCTAGTTCTAAGTCTCCACAAATAATACTATCTTCCATGTGATCTTCGCCACCAATTATTACAAAACCAACCCACCATAGTGCCTCCCATAAAACTGCCATCTTAGATCCTTTTACCATGTTTTTCCGTACATGCCCTATTTAACACACCATCACTGGGACCACCAGAGTTGTCCCTCTCATGATATTTGTTGTAGTCACCAATGCCACTCTTGACACTAACATCTATCTCATCCAAACCCACATGATAGATATCCCCACTCTTTTTGCCTCTCTTCCTTCCTCTGCTAGGCTTCGTATGAACTCTAGTACCCCGACTAGCCTTCCCTTTGTCATGCCTTTTAGAGGAGTTACCCAAACCATTAACTAGACTAGTGTCTCTCACTTTCCTCTTCCCAAACACATGTTTCCCCCCATCCCACTCACCCTAACTAGGTACGTTTCCATCGAGGTAGCTTTGTTTTCCATTTAACTTTCCAACATGTGTCTAAGAAAATGCAAGGGAACTTTAAGGGATTCTAAATTGAGAGGGGAGAGGAGCTCACCCATTGGAGAATTTCCATCTCACATGAAAACTTGAAAATAATCCATATTATTCACCAAGCTAAATAAATGCTCTTCCAATTCCTTGAAAGTCCTATTGAAACCAAACCCCTGGTTTTCAAGCCTGAGAGAAGAAGCCACAAAAGGGTTTTCGACAAGTTCGAGGGCTTTGACTAACCCACCTCTAAAGTATGGATGCATAAATATCTCTACCACTCTCCTAGTTGTGTCTTTATCACCCATAACCTTTAGCAAATTAGTTATAAAAATAGAGGCGACCTTTGAGTTTATTGTACTCCAAATTTCCATCTGTGCATAGTCCATACCAATGGTGTTCCAAATTGTCCTGATGATCAACCCCAAGGCAACCCAATTTTTTTTAAGCCTTCATTTAGAGATAACACTACGAAAGGCCATCTCTCACTTTTCAGAATAGAGAATAAAGAGTGGCTCCATAGGAGAAAGTTCATCCACCCAATCCATACTTGCCACAACAGACACACACCATAACAACTAGCAACACAACAAGTCTTTGAACAACAAAGCTCCCCCATCCTCAATCTAGAATGATACAACAATCATAAAGAGCAACAATAGAAGGATCCAAAAAAAAAAGCCAACCATCTGCCAAAAATGAATGTTACATGGATCAACTCTCCTTCAAACCATCAATAAGACACCCCATCCACGATAATCATTACCATAGTGCCATCCTATCACTACCTAGTGTGGAGAAGGTGAAAAAGGAAACTAATTTGATCAAAGTTGATATAAGCAAAACGAAGAAACCATCCAAAGACCTTAGCTACTCATGATTGTAGTCTTCAAGGAAGAGTGGGGTGGTTGATCTCATCACAACCTACCCCTTCCAACCTTTTCCAAACTTACTTTGTTATTGATAACCATTCTTTAAGCTGAGAAATGCCATTATTAACTAGGTAGTTTGCCTCCCAGCTGGGTTCACAAAAGCAATGTTTTACTTCTCAAATCCCAAAGGAGGTTAAAAGATGCCAAATTGTCCCCAAGATGCTCTGAATTTTCCATGTTTTTGATTTGCGATTCTAAGCACATGATTCAAAACCATAAAATCTGCCTCTATAATCACTTTTTCAATACCACATTGAACCACTACCTTGATGTCTAAAACCAAATCCTAAGCTTCCATATCATTGTTGGTTTTGTCCACCAACTTCATAACGACAACACGAATCAAAGAGCCAAAGCAATCTCTAATTATACAATCAACCTCATACGCTCTTGATTTACCTCTAACAACTCTATCAAAATTGAGTTAAAAAAATTCCGGAATGGATATATCCACTCTGAATGTTCCTCATATGCCACATTGTAGAGCGAGCCCTTGATCCATCCACAGGGAGCTATTTTTACCCAAACATCACAATTTTTACCCAAACATCACATATCTTTCCTCATTTGTATAAGAACATTACTTTCTTTTAAAAAGAAATTGCATCTTTTCACAATCCTTGTTAATGAGCACATGACCTCTATCTTTCATTCGAAAAGAAATGTATATGCTTTTGGTTTGCCCATGTCATCGTTAAATCGTTGTTTTTTAATGTATAAATTTATATAAATCGTTATAAGTTTGAATTCGCTAAAATCAGTGATTTGGTTTGAATCTCCGTATGAAGAAACAATACATCATAGAGATTGAGGAGCTTTTATAATTAGCAAGAACAAATATTAGAAACTCTCTACGTTTGAATGCGCCTGAAGGAATCCGATGCTCACAATCACTTTAAAAAAATCAAATTATAGAATATTAAAAAAGATGATAGAATATTCACAAATACCCATATGAATGTGGTTTTGGAATGATTGAAAATGAAGTATATTCTTAATAAAAGAGGCTGTAGAATACTGGAAACAAAAGAGCATCTCACAATATGGAGGAGTGATGGATAAATAAGATTGTGGAATATGTTCAAATTCATTTTAAGTGAGGTTATGGAATGTTGAAAATGCATATATGCTTAGCAAGCGAGGTTGGTAATATTCATGTTCAGGGTATGCTCAGGGCCACTCTAAGATTGTAGAATACTAAAAATAAGATACATCTATAATAAAGTTGTGGAATAATGATAATGAAAATAAGGTTATATTTATAACAAGTTATAATGTAATTTAATAAATAAGGTATATTAAAAAAGGAGTTTTTTAATGATGATTTGAAATTTGAGAAATTTGATCTATTAGGATTTGTATGTTTGTTTTGTATTTTTTTAGTTTATATTGTTTTATTTTTATATCATTTTTATGAGGCTTTCAAGACTAAGTTTATATTTTTTGTATTTTTATTTCTGGGTGGATTGATTTTACTTAAATGGCACTCGATTAATTGATTGCAACCATTGTTACCAACATTGGGATGGATGGCACCATAATGAGCTTGAAAGTTCATCATGAAGATTTATGATGAGCTACAAATTCTAATAATCCTCACCAATGTGATTTTTTTACAAGTAAATGCAATTGATAATGTGTGTAGATGGTATGAAAATAATTGTCTAATTACTTACTATGTTGGTCATATCCTCTATGAGGATTCCCTCAATACCTAGATTTGACACCATTGGGAAAAATTGGGTTTTCATATTACCAGAGTCCATAACCTTACCAAGGGTTTTTTTGGTTTTCCTTTAAAGAACCCTCTCAAGCGCATGCTCTCCTTTCTAGGTCGAGATGTTGGTTCTTAAGGAATATCCTTATGATTGTGTCTCCTAGGACCTATATTTTTTAAGTTTCTGAGCATACCTCCCTTGAGGTCCTTGTTTAGATTGAGCATCCATATCTTTTGCTTCCTTTGTGGGTGTTCTTTGATGAGATTGTCAACCCATATGGTGGATACTTTGTCACGAAGTTAGTACATTCTAATCTGCAATCCCTAATAAGCGTGTTTGTGTTGATGTTGATTTGCAAAATACTTAAAAGAGGCCATTGATATTGGAGTAGAGACATAATGCTTCACCCAAAAGGTCACCTAATTTAATCTCCCAAACACATGCTTTAGATTTCAGGTGCCCAAACATAGAATTCACAACTGTCCCCTTATGGTTCTCTCAAAGCCATCCACCAAACAAGTACCATATGAAAGACAAAATGTGGTTGAAAAAAATGATGGATGGACTATGGTGGCTAACAAAAAATAGCCATTGGGAATAATAATCCTAAGGTAGCTCCCACTTCCCCCATTTTTAAGCCTCATCAAGAGGATAAAATAATGGATAAATTTACCCCTCTAGTCCTTCTCAGTCTCATAGTGATCTTGTGGCATCTTAGAGCCAATTTTCTCAAGCTAATTGTTTACCAATAATTTCTTCTTGTGACAGGACACAATTTTCAAGTGATCCTACCATGTAGTGGTTTTACAGTTTGCCTCACAATGGTCATGACTCTCATCAAAAAGTAAATGGGATCAACTGCTGCTCCATTTCACTTGGGGATTTTGTTTTTTCCAAACCAAATTTTTTTATTAGGCAACCATTTTGTGGTACTTGGATCAAAAGAAGATATAAAAGATAGGCAGAGAAAATTATTCATGGAAGATTCCTCCTAATGATTTTACTCTCCTAGAAAGTTAGAGGTCCCATAGAGTCCTCTCGTAAATTCTATGTGCATGTCGCTTGTCAACACTTGGGTGTTTTAAATTTTATTTGTTTGCAAGAAGTTAAGATTTCAAGATTTGTTTTGCAATCATCTATAAGGAGTATATAGCTTGACACATCTCACTTTTCCATTTTGCATGAAGATGGACATGGTGACGCTAGTGTTTTGGTTTCACCAAAATTCCCCCCCTTAATTATTACCTGGGGAGAAGGTCCATCACATCAAATTATTTGGGTATTACTTGACATTAATGGTCATTCTTTAAGGGTTCTTAATATTTATGCCCCTAATGATGGCCTTAAAAAATGATGTTATAGAGATGGATCACTTAAAAAATTGCTCGTTTCTACTTGGTTGATTTGTGGTGACTTTAATATGATAGAGAGTCTTAAGAAAAAATTGGTTTCATTCTGATGAGATGGCAAATTAGAGAACATGAAGCATGGTATTTTAAGCACTGAGGGTGCTTAGTGGCCCACTCTTTTGGTGGTGTACATTTACTAATAAACCCTAACTCACTTGGTCTAATTGTCATGTTGATGATGATAGGGTCCTCAAATGGTTGGACTATGTAATGATTTTTGAGAAACAAATGTTTTCTTAATCTATTTTAGATGGGAAAGTTATCATGGTCCAGCCAAAAATTATCTTCTTTGAGCATAGTCTAACCTCTTGTAGATTAGAGGGGACGATGACTATCTTAAAATCCCACACAATAAATTCTTCTTAAACACATCCCTTCTTATCCATGAGGGAATTGTCTTACTCATCACTAGAGTATGAAACTTGGCTCCACATCCACCAAACACTACTAGCTAGATTGAGTGGTAGAATGATATGATCAATTGAATTGCCACCTTCCTCCATCACTATAGAAAGAAAATTTCACAGGTTTGTAAGTGGGACAATGACACTATCATTAAATAATAGTAGAGGATTTCCTCCATATTTTATTAGAGCCCTTTTTGAATCATAACTTCATGCCATGGTTTTTACACTCAAGCATAAGATTACAAAGGAGACAACTATATAGCCAGAGGGGCAAAAATTAGGGCATGTCTGTATTGGCCTAAGATTTTATATTCTCAGGGTCAAACAAGATAAGGAAATAATCAAAGTCATTAAACTTTCTCATAATCATCTCACCAGTCTACTAAAAAATTCCTTGACTTTCTTAAATCATTATAAATTGGTGTTTGAAGTCTAGGAAGATTTGGTGGAGAGAGCATAGGTGTTACAAGAATGTTTGTATGTGGTGCCCTACAAGTTATGCCTTTCAACTCAAAAACATTGTGATTCCCCTCTCTCTTTTGATGATATTTTTGAGGTAATGTAAAGGGTGTTGAGGATTGATGTATTTTCTTGCGAATTATATAAAGCTACTTAGAAATTTTTTGGGGCGAACTTATTATAAGTATGCAAATAAGTTCTACAAAATAAGTCATTAAAATATATCATTAAAAAAAATGTAATAAATTCATTTTTAGTTTTGGTGACCTAAAACTTATTACCAGTTGGTGATTGATTACCCTTTTGAATGTTTCCTATTAAATTGTTACCAAGGCCTATGTGAATTACCTCCACCATATCATCCTTGCAATTATCAGACTGAAAAAACATGATTCATAAAAAAATAGATATATAGTGGATGATTGAATTATAATTTGGGAAGGAATAGAATGGGCTTACACTTCTCGATAGAGGAACATCTTTCTCAAAATTAATTTTGATTTTTTTATGATTGGATAAAATGGCCCTTTATTCTAGAAATACTTAAGGCTCTGGATTTTGGTAAATTATTTCTCTAGGCTATCCATAATTTTTTTCCTTATGAATTAAACTACTTCATCATCAATAGACACAAGTCTGATATCTTGGGATTTTTTTCTGTTGGAATTATCCACTGAGAGGGGGAGGGGGTGAATCAGTTGCACAACAATGCATATTCAATTCCAAACACCATTCATTGAAGAATTCATTTACATAAATAGATCAATACATAAGAAAACAACCACACAAGCATATCACAAGATAACACAAGATATTATGTGGGGAACCCTCTTGGGGGATAAAACCCACTAAACCATGCATATGGAATATGGTCCTATAATGTCAAGATCCAATGTTTAATGAAGTACCAACTTCACAAGGAGTTCCAACCCCTACCTAGTTGAACACCCACACAACTAGTCTTCTGCAAGCTCCAACTTGCAAGGAGGCTCCAACCCCCTAGGAAATTGAGCACAAAATCATCTACCTTAAAATACTGATCATATTGAACACCTATTTATAATATTTAATTGATGATGACCTCCTTTATTTTCACTCTTTCCTCTTCACTCTCACTCAAATAGCCTTTAGGGCTCACTCGTTCAATATGCCTCTTCTAAGATCATTAGGTCCAATGACCTATGTATTCACCTACATCAACTTGGTTATATATTCATGACTGATCCTCTTCACCCTTTTATGATCCTCAATGACCTACCTCTGCTCCTTCAATGAGTTATTCTCTTCGCTTAAGTCCACACTCACTTAACTAGCCAAAATAGGCCTATTAGGCCTTGCCTTAATACCACACTCTTGGTCACACCCATCTTGGTAAAAAAATATCCTTAACCCACTTGGATCACAATTAAAATATGTCCATACATATGTTAAATATGAGAACCAAACACTCCATAGGTTAGTTATAACCCATAGAGGCTAAAACTCAATTAAGCCTAATAGAGACCTAATGAAAGCCCTTCACACCCACACATTACACTTGTGACCTTTTGGACCACCTTTTTCCTTCACCAATGGATGAAACACATAAAAAATGATTATAATATACCCTTTATCACTCCCACATAGGTCCATACTAGCTTTAACTCCAACTAACCACTTGATCCAAGCCATTTAGCCTACTCATCATCAGGCCTTAAAACACAGAAAAGTTTATTTCTCATAAATAAAGCACAAAGTCAAGTTTATCACACAAAACACTTAAAAAATTAAATTAATAGATCCTAAATTACCTAAAAAACATCAAAAAATACATTTGACATCATCGCATAGGGGGACTGTACCCAAAACCATCCCTACAACAGGACCACTCAGATCGGTCAAACATAATAAGAATATAGTCAAGATAATTTGATCATCGACACCTGTATATGTTCATTTAATGAATTAAAACAAATTAAAAATAACCTTATATACTTAAAAAACATCTTCAAACTCATTTTATTCTTAAAATTAAGTCAAATAACTTCAAACTCACTCCTTCAAAATGACCACTTAGAACTGCCAATAGGCCTGTTAACACAATCATATATAAGTTCATCTTTTGATCTTGAAATTATTATTTATTGACATATAATCCAATTAAATATTTCATTTTTTATCTATATATTATTATCCATTATTTATATTTATTATCTTGGAATCAATCATTGGTCTAATAGACCAACCTCTCAACTATCTCTTACACTATGCATATACAGCTAGACAAGACATTTTGGCTTCCTCATCTCAATACCTTATCCTATATATCCATCTTCCATAGAGGATAAATAGATAAAATTCATGTCAAACACCATATATAATTTAATTTTATGTACTGAATCTTGTCAATGGGCCTCAAACACTTCATCTCACCTAGCATACCTGAAGCAATCAATCTGGCTCAAAACATAGTCATAGTGAACATTAGTCATAACAGCTATAGAGTCACTTAATTGAACTATAAATTAATTAAAAATTTCCTTCAACATCATTATAAAATATTTAAACACTAATACATTTATGTATAATATCAAAAATGAAACCTATGGATCAAATTTTAGAACACACACCTTCACAATTCATCTTACTCAGATAAGTCACTTTGAGAACACCTTCTAGCCTATGTATGAACACCAAAAATAATTAAAAACCAAGATAAAATGAGGCATAGGTCTTATAAAAATAACCCAAACCATTTGATCCATACCTAGTCACCTGCAACTCATCCCTAAATAGGTTCTCACTCAAGCCTAGTTTTTCTTCTTTGTTTTCACTACCTGCAATCTAGTGATAGGTCAAATTTATTAACCAAAATAATTAAAACAAAGGATGAAACTTTCCAAAATAATTCAATGGGTCTCAATAACAATTCTTGGCCTCAAACTTCATTGATTTGTATGCATTGACTCAATCAACCCTTCCTATAACACCAAATTCTTCAGAAACAAGCTCTTTATGTACCTTCTACCCACTTCCTTGAAAAAATAAGACCACTTGGGGATGTATAGAGGAGTCTTATACAACATCCAATCATAAAAAGTGACTTTCCAATCCATTCTAGGCATTGTCCAACTATATTTATCTAATTAGGTCATTAAGAGGGTTTATAGGAGGGTTTTAACCAATTTACATTCTTAATGAATGTTCATAAAGATCTGACCCTTTGACCACTTCCAAATGCTTGGAAAGCCTTCTTAGAATCATGTTCCATCTCTCCCAAAAGGATTATCTCACTGTGAAAAATCTACACATGCCAATGAGCATTAGATGTTCCTTCTTGGGTTTGGAAACCTCCAATTTGCATGCACATGAGACATTTCAACATGATATCTTACTTTCTCCTTCAATCCATGACATCAAAATTGGTCTACACCTCTAATAAAACATACTATATATCTATCAACACTCACCTTTGGCATATTGTACTTAGAACTGATCAACCTATCTCATTTGGTCATGCCTACCTAGGCTTGCATACCCTTGAGATCACCAAGACATTGTTCATGCATCTTTGTCTTCATTCCTTGACCTATAACTACATAGATACACTAGATACAAATTTTTATATCATGAAAAAAACTCACATTAGCTCACAAATCACCAATCTAGATCAAACTACTTCATTAGGCCACCTAGGGTTATAAGGCTAAGCTTAGATGCAAACCTTCAATGAATCCTTACCACTGTAGCTCACTCTTGAGAGTTATGAACTAAGTCAAAAATTCATACACATGCTCCAAATGTACCATGATCAATATCCATCTCATACTAATTTATCTTATCTCCATCTTGTCTCTACAAGCCATGACCATGCCTAAGCAATGACCTCTCTTCAAGCTTCCTTGTCACCAAACCACCTTGAACTTCTACCAGACCACTCTTTTAATTCAAAAAGCATATTAAAACCCTTGAGAACATCTCACCAGCCTGTCACACAATATTATCCATTGATCAAGACACCTCAAACCACATGGATCACTTATCAAGCACATAAGACCCTCTTGATCACATAAGATAACATATAAACTTGAACTTATAATGAAGATAAAGATAATTTGTCTTCAAATACTATCTCTCTAAACACATGACTCTTGTGGATACTTCTCTAACATTCACCTTTGACATCAATGACTCAAGCACTTAAGAATTCCTACTTGACATCAATGACAATCTCTCAACAATCTCCCCCTTTGTCATTGATTGCAAAACTTCTAACACAACTTATCATTCTCTTCTCTCCTCAAGCTATGTTTATCCTTCAAGTCTTTCTCCCCCTTTGACATTAATGTTAAAGGTCATATACACTCTCACAAGATCATCTATGCACAGTCCATTGATCTTAGGACTTGAATATTTCATAGAACAAGTAGGCTCCCCCTTTGTTCATGCATACTTCAACAGGTCATCTGAGTTATCTCCCCCTAAGACCATGATTTCTTCTTTAACTTTCCATAGTATGCTAGGCCTTCATGCACCTAGATGCACATTCAAAATTGTAAACATAGAATTGAGAAGCATGAACAACCAACAAGCTCCCCCTAGGTCTTTATGCCTGATACCTCTATGAGAATATACAGAAACCATCAAACTCAATTTGAATGGCTCCACTTGGGTTGATGAAACATACTAATCAACATAAGCTCACTGAACTAAAACATCTCACAAATGCTCCTTCTTAGAATATGACCAACTTAGTCAACCAATACCTACAACTTGACTTATTACTTACAAGAGTCATGCATAAAACCACACAAAGCTATCAATAGACCTTAGTTGGCTTCCCCTAACTCCATGCTCCTCTTAATCACATCACCAATTGATTACAACAAATAAAAATCTCATAAGAATCACATACCATGATTAAAGACAACAACAACACCCATATATAAGCTGCCAAAGATGATCAAAATACTTCATACCAAACTCTAAATTTCTAGGGTCCACCAGATCTTTTTCAAAGATCAAACCATCTTCTCATATGAATCTCACTACCACTATTGATCTGAAACATCAAGAACATACACAAAGAAGATTGACTCACTTGAAACCATGATCATAAGAGCTCTCAAGCGACTAATCTGACTAGGTTACCTCATTAGGCTTACCTTTATTCTACTACAAACTGATGTGAAAACTTACCTTCAAGACTAAGAATCTAGACCATGATCACCACTAAGATGAATCCTCATGAGATGCCATCTCATGCTTCCACTTACTTAATAATGCCTCTAAGAAGCCTAATAGAGACACCCTAATCCTTAGGGTTATATAACACCATGAATTCTGGAGATTCCCATATCTCCATATCTTTGTAATACTAAATAATTTTCACCATCCTTCTAGACTTGTTTGACACTTTGAGATTGACCTCTTTAGCTTCTCTCTTCTTCTCTTTGACTAAATGATCAACATATGCAGATAACACATGCTTTTGGCATACTTCCACAACTAAAGCATCCATCTTATCTTCCAAAGCAATATCTTTGAAGGTTGATAACAACTGTTCTGGACAAGAATCTTGCTCAACTACAATAGGTGGTTCACTTTGACTTATGAGAAACTTAGAACTAGAGTCTACTTTCTCTTCAATGACACCTAACAACGAGATTTCCTTACATACCTTCTTGTCTGATTCTTCCTTTATCATGACAACCAATCCTCCTTGATCCTTGGGCTCAGCGTGATCTACCTTTACTATCTTAGATCTCCACCCCTGATTTTGACCTTTCTCATACCTTCTAGGAGATCCATAGCTTTTGACATGCCATGAGGACCTTCTTACTTCATTTGAACATAATTTAGAAATATGACCAAATTGATTACAACTGAAGTAAACAACCTTTCATACCTTTTGCTTTATGAAGAATTTGATCTCTCTTTGACTGATTGCTTCTTCTCACATAGTCCTTTGCCCTATGACCAAAAAGATGATATGAATAACATTGGTCATTAAAAGAATTGGCATACCTAAATGAATTTGGCTACCTGATGGACTTCTTCAACTTACTCTTGACCTAATCTGATTTGTCACACTCTTTCTTTGACTTTCTCATCTTGACAATGAACCTCTAATGCTCAACCTTCACAGAATCCAACTCTGTCTTCAATTGAACACTCTCATCCTCTTTATCTCTCATACTTAAACTTGTAGCATCTAACTAAATTTTGAGATCTTTGATGGTCTCCTTATCCTCCTTGGCTTCTTTAGCCATGTCATACTTTAAGATATTAATTTGCTCCTTAAGATCTTTGACCATGGACCTCAATAGAATCTTCTTATTTTGCATCTTTAACTCCTCTAGAGCACTAATAAGCTGATCTTCAAGATCAACTATAGCCTCTTCTTCACTATCAAAGTACACATCTTCTTCATTAGACCAAACAACACCACCAAAGATCTCCTCCATAGGTATAACTTCTTCCACTTGACAACAAGACACCTAGTGCTTCTTAGGACCACCTTCAAGCTGTTAAGATTATTCAAAGGACCTAATGTGATACTAATTATTATAAGTATCCATTAAGAGGGGGGTGGATCAGTTTCACAATAATGCATATTCAATTCCAAACACCATTCATTGAAGCATTCATTCACATAAAGAGATTAATACATAAGCAAACAACCACACAAGCATATCACAAGATAACATAAGAGATTATGTGGGAAACCATATTGGGGGATAAAACCCATTGAACCATGCATATGGATTACAATCCTATAATGTAAAGATCTAAATTTTAGTGAAGCACCAACTTCACAAGGAGCTCCAACCCCTACCTAGTTGAGTACCCACCTAACTAGTCTTTTGCAAGCTCCAACTTGCAAGGAGGCTCCAACCCCCTAGGAAACAAAGAACCAACTCAAATACTAATCATCTTGAACACCTATTTCTAATCTTCAATTAGATATGACCTCCTTTGTTTTCACTCTTTCCTCTTCACTCTCACTCAAACAACCTCTAGGGCTCACTCGCTCAATATGCCTCTTCTAAGCTCATTAGGTGTAATGAGCTATGTATTCAAATACATCAATTTGGTTAGATATGCATGAATTATAATATTCAACTCGTGATGGTCCTTAATTACTTACCTCTACTCCTTCAATGAGATATTCTCTTCATTTAAGTCCACACTCACTTAACTGGCCAAAATAGGCCTATTAGGCCTTGCCTTTATACCATAATCTTGGTCACACCCATCTTGGTTGGATATTATCCTTAATCCACTTAGATAAAACTTAAAATAGGTCCATACATATGTTAAATATGAGAACTGTTGACCAATTTTTATCCCCCCTTTTTTGGTTTTATCCTTGGCTGGTTTGGCTTCTTCATGTTAGGCTTCCCATGATTTACCTCGTCCCCTTTGTTTTTTTTTCTTTTGTTTTACCCTTGTTATTTTCTCCTCAGGTTGTTTCTTTCCCTTTAGGGTCGGCTTTCCCTTTGTTTTCTCCTTCCCCTTCTTTCTTCACTTTGGGCTCATTTGTCTTTTCCCTTCAGCCTCTCCTAGTTCAAGCTAATTTTCCCTTTGCTTTGTTTGCCTCACTTTTCCTTGCCTTATTTTCCCCCCAAGTGTCCCTTCAAAATTTTCATAAAGGGCACTTTTTTTATAAATGACCCTTAAAAAAAATTTCAAAGGGCACTTTGCCTTGTTTCTTCTTCCAAGTGACCCTTCGGATTTTTTTTAAAGGGCACTTTTCATCCAAGTGACCATTCAAAAAAAATTTGAAGGGCACTTCTTTCCTTGGTCTTTCCCGAATGCCCCTTCAAATTTTATCTAAAGGGACATTTTATCCAAGTGCCCTTCAGGATTTTTCCTGAAGGGTCACTTTTGACCATTTTCTCCAAGGTTACCCTTTGAGATTTTTCTCGAAGGGCCCTTTGTCCATAGCCTATCCTTCAGAAAAGTTTCAAAGGGCCATTTCCTTTGGAAATGACCTTTAGAATTTTCTGAAGGGACCTTGTACCCCTACCTGGGTGTCCTTCAAATTTTTTCTAAAGGACACTTTCCCAAGTGTCCCTCAGAAAAAGTTCCCAAAGGAAACTAGCCATTGCCCAACAAGTCAAAAAGCCAAAATTCTTGAAGGAATTCCTTTGAACAAATTATCCGAAGGAATTACTTTGGAAAAATTTCCCTGACCAAAGACTCAAAATAATAAGCCCAACCCAAATAGATTCTCATGACATGTGATAGAACATCAGTTTTGATGCATCCAACTAGTCGTTAGATTCACATTGGTGATGTGCTATAGGACATCAAATTCAAGGTGACCAACTAGCCATTGGGCTCATATTGGTGACGTGCCATAGGACGTTAAATTTAATGTAAGGAGCTAACCATTGGGGTGCAACTTGGTGATGTGCCACAAGATGTCAAGTTCATTCCCAAAGTCTTCAAGCAAGGAGTAAAAGGACTCAAAAAACCTAAAAGAACAAGCAACCTTGATAGTGCAAATTAGGTTTCCCAATATACTTGACTTATAAGTTTTATAAGTAAAGCCATTCAGAAAACCCAAATGGGTCTACAATGCAAATTGAGATTCATCAAAGACTTTGCTTATGAAGTTTCATAAGTCATGAGCAATGGAAACCCCAAAGCAAGCAATTTAAAGTGATCTCAGATCCCAATAGGAAGTACCAGTTTCAAAGAACCCATGGGAATGACATTAGATCAGGGACACATGGAAATGATGTGGTCTAGTTTCTAGGTTGACATTTGTTGTAATATCCCTTTGGATACCAAAACAAAAGATCTGAATTGCTTATCTATATTTCTGCAAAATATCTTCAAATTGATAAATAAATCACAGTATAATCTCTTATTTATTTGCTCATATGCTTACAATAGAGGACCTCTATCAGGGATACAATGAATATTGAAAATACGGCCTTAATAGCCTGAGTATTTCGCAAATTGGGAAATAAATTTGGATCTGGTACGTCTCGGCCTGCTGTGTAAATAAAACACAGTCGCCGTCGTCGATCGATATACTGCCGACGTCGGTCACTGTGGGTCCTTCTCTGCCGACGTCAGTCTTCAGTCGGCCGATGTCGGTCACTGGAGATCTCTGCCTGCCGATGTCAGTGTCTAAGTGAACCTGCTGATGCTTACAAATTTTTTACGGATCTGTACAGACTTCATACGACCGCCAATATAGCACAATTTGTATACTTGATCCTGATCTGAAAACTATGGGCTAATACAAAGATCTATATCTGGATAATAATTGAATCAAACCCAAAATAAAGAAATACCTGTGAACCCTTGTGATAGCTTCTGTATGAAGTTATCTCTCAAACTTGTAAACCCCTGTGATAACTTCTGTATGAAGTTATCTCTCAATTTGGCAATAGATCGGCTGATCTTTCACAACCTCTGAATCGCACACAATGAAGAGTTGATGTTCTTCAATGCAAATGGAATCCTGAAACCCTTGGCTCAGTCTTCACAGAAGAATTCTTAACAAGAATCAATATTAATAATCAATCATAATACAAACTCTCTCCCATGAGAAACCCTTATACCCTCCAAAGGTGTGCTTGCTAAAATTAGATTTCCTTAAATTAGACTAGGGCTTCTTAAATTAGAACTAGGGTCTTAAAATTAGACCAAAATATTAATAATTAATTAATATTTAATTTAAAATTAGACCAAATAATTAATATTTGATTAAATCAATCAAATATTAATATTTCCCTTAATTCATGTTTGAAAGAGCCCAAACGGAAGCCGAGCCCAGCTCCATCAAGACCCTCTATCCATCCCATTAGCCTACAAGGGTCGCATAATATGCTAATCATCTGCTCAAAAAGATGTCAACTAGAAGGGGACATGACAGTCTGCCCTTCCTGAAATTGCTTGTCCTTAAGCAATCTTAACTCTGGATGCTGTAGAATATCCTCACTTTCCCATGTCACATCCTCCACTGGCAAATCTCTCCACTTTACCAAATATTCCCTGATAGTCCTCCTACGCAACTGTCTCTCTCTATACTCTAGGATAGACTCAGGTACTAAAATCAACTTTCCCTCATCATCTAAGGGAGTTAAAAGTGTAGAAGGTATCACACAATGTCCTAACGCCTTTTTGAGGCGTGATACATGAAAAACATTGTGTACCTTGCTCTCTGTCAGAAGCTCTAGCTCATAAGCAATCTCTCCAACACGTCTCAAGATCCTGAAAGGACTGTAGTAACGTGGCTTAAGCTTCTCTGCCCCACTCTTCTTAAGAGTAGACTGACGGTAAGGCTACAGCATAAGATAGACCATGTCACCCACATCAAAAGATCTTTTGGTCCTCCGCTGATCTGCATACTACTTCTGCTGATTCTGCACCTTAACAATATTCTCCTTGAGAGTCCTCATAGTATCCTGACTCTCTTGCAATAAGTCTTTAGCACTCGGCACTCTACTGTCACTCAGTAGCAAATCTAGAAAACTCAGCGCCTCATACCCATACAATGCCATAAAAGGAGACATCTGAATGGTCATGTGGAAAGTCGTGTTATAGCAATACTCGCACAAATGAATCCACTTGACCCAAGCTTTCTACTGCCCTGCAATGTAGTTTCTGAGGTAGCCCTCCACCCATTTGTTCACTATCTCTGTCTGTCCGTCGATCTGTGGGTGGTAACTGGTGCTCGGTGTAAGCTCGGTCCCACAGAGCCTGAACACCTCCTGCTAGAAGTGACTCAAGAACCGACTATCTCTGTAGCTCACTATGCTCCGAGGCAACCCATGCAGTCGGAATACCTCTCGAAAGAAAACTTCTACCACCTGTGTAGCTGTGTATGTGGTGGTAATCAGAAAGAAGTGGGCATACTTCGTTAACCGATCCATGACTACAAATATGCAATCTCGTCCTTGGGCTTTAGGCAAGCCTGTAATGAAATCCATCGACAAGCACTCCCACTTCCTGTCAGGAATTGGAAGTGGCCGCAATAATCCTGCTGGGTATGTATTCTCCTGCTTGTTCTACTGACAAATAGGGCACTCACGCACATATTGAAGAACATCTGCCTTGAGTCCTTTCCATGTGAATCTCTCCCTAATCTATCTATAGGTCTTGAAATACCCGAGATGTCCTGCAGTAGGTACATCATGAAAAGCTCGCATGAGAATGTTCTTCACCGCTGATCCTGGGATCAAATAAACCCTGTTCTTGTAAATGATCAAGTCATTCACAAGAGTATATCTAGTGTCAACCATCAATCCCTCAACAATGCTGGATGCCCATGTATCCTTGGCATACTCTACCACAATCATATGTCACTAATCCTCTGTAATGTGGACCATAGTACTCAAATACGGCCTACGTGAAAGAGCGTCGGCCACTACATTCTGGGTGCCCTTGATGAAAGAGATGTCAAAGTCATATGCCTGTAATTTGCTCACCCACTTCTGCTGACGATCATTGAGGTCTCGCTGCCCCAAGAAATGTCTCAAACTGTTGTGGTCTGTTTTGATGCAAAATGTGTTGCCCACAAGATATTGCCTAAATTTTGCCAAGGCATGCATGATAGCAAGCATCTCCTTATCATAGATGCTGTACAGCCTCTCTGGTCCCCTAAGCTTATGGCTCTCATATACTATGGGGTGCTTGTCCTGCATAAGTACCACTCCAATGCTCTCACCTGAAGCATTGCACTAAAGCTCGAAAGGCTTCAAAAAATTAGGTAGTGCCAAAATTGGGCACGTAGTCATCAACTCCTTAAACCTTTCGAAACACTCTTGTGCTTCAGGTGTCCAACAAAAAGCACCCTTTTTCATCAAATCTATCATAGGAGATGCATGTCGTGAATAACCATTCATGAACCTACGATAAAATCCACACAAACCTAGAAATCCCCATAGCTATGTAAGGTTTGCCAGAATAGGCCAGTCTATGATAGCGCGGATCTTCTCAGGATCCATCTGCACTCCCCCTACACTGATAATATGACCAAAGTATAACAATTAGGTCATCCCCAAATCACATTTGGACTCCTTGGCGTACAAGGATTCCCTCTCCAAGATGCTGAGTACAGTCTCCAGATGAGCCAAATGCTCCTGCCAAGTCCTACTGTATATAAGAATGTCATAAAAAAAAATAAGTACAAACCTCCTCAGCAGTGAATGGAAGACTCTATTCATGGTGGACTGAAATGTTGCTGGCGCATTAGTGAGCCCAAATGGCATCACTATAAACTCATAGTGTCCACAATGGCAACGGAAAGCTGTCTTCTCCACCTCCTGCTCACGGACCCTGATCTGATACCCTGACCTTAAGTCTATCTTCGTGAAGTAATGTGCACCATGGAGCTCATCAATAAGCTCATCAATATGAGGTATAGGATAGTTGTTCTTAATGGTTCTCTTATTCAGGGCTCTGTAGTCAATGCACATGCATAGGGTGCCATCCTTCTTCTTCACCAGAACAACTGAAGAAGCAAACGGTGATTTGCTAGGCCAAATGTGACCCATAGCCAGTAACTCCTTAATTGTTTTCTCGATCTCATCCTTCAACCACTTAGGATGTCGATAAGGAGTAATCATAATGGGCTTAGCGCCCTCCTCAAGCTCAATAATGTGCTCAATGCCCCTGTCTGGAGGTCTCCCTAGTGGAATGTCACTAAATACCTTATCATGCTTGACTCTCAACTGCTGAATGTCAGGATGATACTCGGTCTTCTGCTGTCCCTCCTGCATTGGTGCCAATGTGCACTCGGCAGCCCACTCTACCATGTCATGTCGCATGAGCCTCTCCATCCGATGTAAAGAAATAGTTTTGATGTTGCCGTCCTATATTGCCTTAAGAATGTGAGTCTTCCCATCAACATCAAAACGGATCTCCATATCCTTAAGACTAAGAGTGACTACCTCAAGGGAATGAAGCCACTTCATTCCCAAAACCAAATCTATATCCCCCATGTTGACCACATAATAATCAGCCTTGAACTTATAGTTGTTCAAGCGCAATGGGAGATCTCTGACCATCCGCTCACACCTGAGAGTGTAACCATCAGCTACCTTAACTCTAATGCCCTCGAACTCTTCTGTGGTGAGTCCACGCTTCTCCACAAATCTAGTATCAATAAAATTATGTGTAGCTCCCGTGTCAAGAAGGGTAATGACCCTCTGTCCTGACAAAACTCCATGGAGTCTGAATGACCCCTTGTGCTGGATGCTAGATAGGTGTGCCTCCTGAATCTGGAGCTCTGACTCTGCCTCTACCCTAGTCTCTAAAGCCTCAGCCTCTAGCTCCTCAGAACAATCGTGATGTTCAGAATCTTCGGATTCCTCATCCTCATAATAGGCCCACATCACCCGATTTGCCTTGCCCTTAGGCCTCAAAGGACAATCATGATTAGCATCATAGGGACCTTTGCAGTAGAAACAAAGCTTCTTCCTGCGTAGATCATTAAGAGCCTCTCTATCCAAAGGTGGTGCTGCTGGGTTAGCCTTTGAATCATTCTTAACACCTGATTTATCTATGTTGAAACCTGGTCTTTCTCTATTCCTGTTGAAGCCCTTACTATCCCTGGATGAAGAAGTACCCCTGGAGTTAGATCTACTTGATGGGGCTACCATCTCCATACTACGCGCCTTCTTCATAGCTTCTTGTAATGAAGGAGGATCAAAGCCTTTGATCCAACCTCTCAATGGTTCTGTCAACCCCTCCATGAAAAGTACTACAAGTCACCTCTCTGAAATGTCAGGAACCATAACTGATAACTTTTGGAAATCACCAATGTAAGACTCTAGACTGCCACTTTGGCGCAACTGTGCCAACTCTCAAAAATAGGACTCTGGATCCCTCCTGTCAAAACACTCTACCAGCCTATCCACAAACTCTTGATAAGATGTGATTTGATTATGATGGAGTGTCACCATCCCGTGGTGCCACCAATCGTGAGCTACTCCCTCAAGATGTAGTGTTGCATATCTGATAGTATCTTCCTTAGCCATCAGATGCAATGTGAGAAAGGTGTCTAACTTACTAATCCAGGCCTGCACTGTAACCTTGCCACTACCATCGAACATCGCGAGTGTGAGCCTGCTCGTAGCATGCTTAAGATCATTGTTCTGGTGTCTAGGTCTCTTGTCTTGTCTAACCAATCTGTTGTGCTCTCTCCTCAGATTAACAAAATGATCAAAGGACATCCTCTCTTGAACATGAGGAGGTAATAATTCCCACTCATCATTTGTAGCCATGTAAACATCTGCAAATGGGGAATCTCTTGCCTCCTTCTCTGCTGGAACTTCTGGTTCCTCTTGAACAAACGTAGGACGTGTAGGTCTATCCGCTGTTCTGGAGTGGGCTTGCTGGGGTCTCTGATTAACCGTAGCACTCCTGTTATCTCCTTGTTCCCCATTCTATCTATCAGGTGCGTTCATCCTCTCTATCATAGTAGTGAGTCTCTGTATTATCTGATTCATCTGTTGTTGGCCTATCATCATAGCACGGTGGAATTCTCTAGTGTCCCGATCAACATCATACCTGTGGCCCCTGGGTGGGTTACCCTCACGTCTGTCACTCATGATATTCGGTAGCAAATCTAACACCTGGGTACCTTCAAGCAAGGCTCTACTACGTGTGTTATACTTGTGTGGTCCCAACTCTTGTGGCTGCATAAGATTGTCAAACCCTCAGGATGGCAGGATTTAGCTCTAATACCACTGTAATATCCCTTCGGATGCAAAAACAAAAGATCTAAATTGCTTATCTATATTTCTACAAAATATCTTCAAATTGATAAATAAATCATAGTATAATCTCTTATTTATTTGCTCATATGCTTACAATAGAGGACCTCTGTCAGGTATACAATGAATATTGAAAATATGGCCTTAATAGCCTGAGTATTTCACAAACTGGGAAATAAATCTGGATCTGGTACATCTCGGCCTGCTGTGTAAAAAAAACACAGTCGCCGTCGTCGGTCAATATACTGCCGACGTCGGTCACTGTGGGTCCTTCTCTGCCGACGTCGGTCTTCAGTCGACCGATGTCAGTCACTGGAGATCTCTGCCTGCCGATGTCGGTGTCTGAGCAAACATGCTGATGCTTACAGATTTTTCATAGATCTGTACAGACTTCGTACGGCCACCAATATAACACAATCTGTATACTTGATCCTGATATGAAAACTATGGGCTAATACAAAGATCTATATCTGGATAATAATTGAATCAAACCCAAAATAAAGAAATACCTGTGAACCCTTGTGATAGCTTCTGTATGAAGTTATCTCTCAAACTTGTAAACCCCTGTGATAACTTCTGTATGAAGTTATCTCTCAATTTGGCAATAGATCAGCTGATCTCTCACAACCTCTGAATTGCACACAATGAAGAGTTGACGTTCTTCAATGCAAATGGAATCCTGGAACCCTTGGCTCAGTCTTCACAGAAGAATTCTTAACAAGAATCAATATCAATAATCAATCATAATACAAACTCTCTCCCATGAGAAACCCTTATACCCTCCAAAGGTGTGCTTGCTAAAATTAGATTTCCTTAAATTAGACTAGGGCTTCTTAAATTAGAACTAGGGTCTTAAAATTAGACCAAAATATTAATAATTAATTAATATTTAATTTAAAATTAGACCAAATAATTAATATTTGATTAAATCAATCAAATATTAATATCTCCCTTAATTCATGTCTGAAAGAGCCCAAACGAAAGCCAAGCCCAGCTCCATCAAGACCCTCTATCCATCCCATTAGCCTATGAGGGTTGCATAATAGGTTAATCATCCGCTCGAAAAGATGTCAACTAGAAGGGGACATGACATTTGCCTTAGTAAAAGTTGCCCATAGGAATCACATAGACAATGGTAAAATACATTGGTAAAGTCATTAATACAAATAGCTCATAAAAAATCCAATGGTAATGACATTCACATTAAAAGGCAAAGGACATAACATAAAGATATTAGCAAAAGGCAAATAAATAAGGGCCCAACTGGAGAAGGGAAAAAATAAATGTTAAGTGCAAAATGTGGGAGCTTTCAAGAAGAGTCTAAGGTTCATAGCAATGATCGAAGCCATTTCTTATGGAGGGTCATCTCACCATTGGTTTTTTAGTGATTTTGGTCATTTTAAGAGGGCGAATCAAAAAGGACAAACTCCAACTGAATGAGAGAGAAGCTGGAATTAGTTTCACCAAGATGGTGATGGCAAACCATTTTGGAGGCTTCTATTTTAGTGCCCAAGATCTCTCTATTCTCTCCCCTTTTTCTATAAATAGGACCTTTGGACTCTTGTTTTATGATCCAGAGATAGTATAGTGAAGCCTTGGTATTTTGTTTTGCCATTTTCTTACCTTTAAGCAAAGAAACGTTAGTCTATCCCCTTTTTAAGTTCTAGATATTTGCCTGGGTATGCAAGAGATACAGAGTGACAACAAGTGATGTTTTATCATTTTGTCCTTTGTCCTTCATGCTTTTGAGCAAAGAGTCAATCTAATAGGTCATGTAGAGTGCATTTTATTTCTATGAGACCTTGCATGTGCAACCCTTTTCTGGAATATACAGGTTGTTGTTTCAGTCATTTACCTTATTTAATCTCATTCAAATTTGTCTCTACATTGAAATACTTATGTTGGAATCTTCTAGAGCTTGAATTATAGACTATATTCTATTGTATTGTGCATAAGTATAGGGCATACACATGGATACTTATTCTTGGTATATCACCATTTTAGACTAGGATTTTCATTTATGCAAACTTTTGACTCTTTTCATCCATACAAGCTGATTCAGTAGTTTTACTACACAAAAAGCTAATACAGGGAGCTAGCCCTTTCAACCTAGAGGTTCATTTCCACTTATAGGCACACGCACAGGCTTGGAAATGTCCCAACATTACCCAAATCTGGAGGAGGCTTGAACAACCCCCTTCTAGGGTGCAAGATTTGGAGACAATAGTTCTAGCATGCCTGGTGGGACCTAAGTTTTATTTCTAAGTCAAGGTGAATGCTGCTCTTGATAGGCCTAAAGTAGTAGAAATCCCCCTAACCCAACATTTGGTGACTCCAAAAGGGTGTGAATCCTTGGTTCTAAACCAAGTTTTATATATTATCCTACATGTTCCTCATAAGGTCCTCAATATTTTTTGACCAAGCCCCTTAGGTTGAAGCTCTTCCTGAATATCAACACCCTGAACCACTCCTAGCCCTATTAAATCCTTGGCAAGGAGGTTCTGGGGAAGAAGAGGAAGAGGTTGAAGAAGTTCAAGAAGAGGAAGAAATAGATGATCAAAGGGAAAGAAGAGAAATGGGGAAAAGAGGAGAGATAGATAGATGTTAACCCTTCCCTACTTTTAATACCTAAAACCCAATAGAACTTCCTGCATACGACATCATCCCTTTGAATGCTACCAAAAATCTTCCTAGTCTTAATGGGGAGGGTCCTATTACCCCATCTGAACATATTAGAGATATCTCTAATTTTTATGATTTCCATAATGTTACTAGGGTCAACATTGCCATTAGATTACTTGCCATGTCTCTAAAAGGCAAAGCACTTGATTGGTATAGAACATTGGAAGGGTGATGCATTACAAGTTGGGATGGCTTTGGAGAATTATTGGTGACAAGATTTGAAAATAAGAGTGATCATGCTTCACTCATACATCAACTAAATGTAATTAGGAGAGGTCCAAATGAATCCATGGGAGATTTCAATGAGAGATTTCAAAGAACATGGTATAGGCTGCCACCAATCATGAGACCTCCTCCTAGATTTTTATTCCCAACATACCTTAAAGGGATTGGTACTAATGTTGCTATTATGTTGCAGTCAATGGGAGGTTTCACACTTCCAAGTGCATATGAGCTAGCAATTGAAGCTGAGAATAGATTGATTCAAGTTGAAAATCTTCCTCCAAGAGTTTCCATCCCTTTGCTATCCGACAATTTAGTTAAAGCTCCAAGCATGTCACAAGCTCCTAATGCAAATGTGAAGCCAAGAGCCTTTCCAAAGAAAGTGGATAATGTTGTGGACAAGGATGAAGAAATTAGGTCTTTAAGAGCTCAGCTCAAGCAAGCTCAATTTTAGGCAAGTGCTCCTCCAAATACACAACATTATCCTCAACAAGGATATAGAGCTCCATCCCAATACAATTATCAAGGGAGAGGACAAAATCAACAAGGTTACAGTAGGAAACCTAATGCATATAATCCAAATTCTACTCCTCCCGTAAAGGCTATTTTTCTAGTTCATGCAAATCTAGTGCAAGATCATGTGGACCAATGGGGGCATCCTTCAGGTCAATTTACACATGATGATAGAGGAACTAGCTATGCTTCCACTACACAAGAGGAAGCTAATCTTTACATGATATCAAAAGAAGTATGTCCTAGCCAAAGGGATAGTCATGGAGAAGGCAACAGTCCAAGTGTGGGAATGATGAATTTTCAAGTAAAAGATGATTTTGTGTTGACTCAAGGCATGCCAATTGCAGCTAATACAAGGGAAAAGAAGAGAGCATTGGGAGAAGGCCAAGAGCCATGAATAACTCCAAGTGATGCCTCTCTAAGGCCACAAAGCGTCAATAAAAATGATACACCTTCTACAATCCATGTTCCTCAACAAAATCAGAATGTAAATGTGGCTACCAAGATTGCAACACAATAGGCTACAACTCCTTCATTAACATAAAAAATGCAAGAGAAAGTGAATGCTCCATCTCTAAATATTTAGGACTCATTGAAGAGAACTAAGACAAGCATATCCCTTTGGGAGGTTCTACATATGCCTAGTCAAAAGGAGCTTTTGCAAGAGCAGTTAGTAAGCATGCACGTGACTCCTCAATATTCAAAGCATCATAGTGTGGCTCTCAAAAATCCTCCAAATAATCTTTTTGAGCCTTATACTAAAGCTAAAAGGCCTCCACCCTTCTACCTTGTTGGTTGAATATTTTGTCTATCAGCGTATTGATAAACAAAATAGGTTTGATCAGCCAAAGTAGGAAGATTAGTCATCCAAATGTGTAGGTTTACCACATCAGAAGCGGACTGATCTCTCCTCTCATCAAGGGGAGGTTCCCTATAGGTAGGCTATATATATATATATATATATATATATATATATATATATATATATATATATATATATATATATATATATATATATATATATAAACAGAAAATAATACTCAAGGGTAGGACAAACCATCCATCTCTCTTTCTTTAGAGATGATGTGTGGGGATCAAAAGAGAAACTCAAGGAAAATGATAGAAAGCACTCCTCTTCTTTTAGAAGTACTATTCATCAAGCCACAAGAATACTCCAGGTAGTAACAACAAAATGTAACAAAGGATGTAATAACTAGCAAATTGAGATGCAGCACAAAGTCTACGCCTAAATTGCTCAAGAGTAAGATACGAAGGACAATGAGGGCACAAAGTCACCCCAAGGTCCTTTACATAGAAATGAAAAGAAAACACACTAAAGGCAATTATGGGGGCACAAAGTCTCTCCACAATTGACTCTTCAGGACACCTTCTTGACTGTTGTCACTAATTTTGCTTGTTGAATAAAAGGAACTGATAATATATCAAGGAAAAAGACATAAGAACAATTCCCTCAACAACAAAGAAATTACAACACAAAGTCTGAAAAATCACTTGCTTTCTTATTCCAATAACAAAATATGATCAACAAACTGAGCTCAAAGTCTCAGAAGTGCCTTTCAATTTGGGCAGAGTTTTGTTTTGATTGTAAAAAAGAGATCCATTTACAATAGAAGAGAGTCCTTTATATAGCCTCTTCAAGAAAGACTCGGGAACAATAACACATCATGTTGCATTGAAATCTGTTAAGAAGATAGGCTGGAACTAAGGGGCGTTTACCCATTTGATTTTATCAATGCAAAAAAACAAGTCACGCTATTGAAAGTTTGCAACTTTCAATGTCCACCTGGTGATTTGATCCTACCTTCATCATTCCTCCTTTTCTGGTTAATTGAATCGGGTCTCAGATTCAATTTGCTGTTCTATTCCTTCTTCGCTTTCTACTGGTCTTGGCCTTGAAGTTTGTGAATGCATTTGGGTCTGTAGATTCAAAGGATCAACGCCTATTTTATGAGCTTTAAAATTGACATTCATGGGCCTGTCACTATGTTTTCAACGGCTAGTTCACTGTGTTAAATTTGATGTCTTCGGGTGTGTCACACCTTGGTCCTTCTTTGGCTTTTCTTTTTGGCACTTTTCTGGAAAGAAACTGCCCTTTCGGGCCTTAAGAAATGATATTTGAATGGCCTTCAGGCTTCTTGTTTTACATCTTCTCGAAGGGAAGGAGACCATTCGGCTTCGAGGAAGTGTCCTTCTATTCGGTAGCTAGGAGTCCCCCGCAAGGGCACCTGCCCTTCGAGGTCCTTTGGCGGCCTTTCACGGGTTTCCTGCAGGCATTTTCCCCAAACAAATTTCCACGGACAAAAATTCTTGGAAATTTCCCGCGGACAAAAGTCCACGGAAAATGTTCTTATCACTTTTGTCTTGGTTAGTTCTTCGGGTTTTTTGCCCATAGCCGCTTCTTGAATTTTTTTATACTTTTTGTCTGAAGGAATTCCTTCAGACAAAAGTCCTAAAGAATTATGACTGTCTGCCTTAAACAAAATTTCTGAAGGAATTTACCTTTGCGGCCTTCCTCAAAAATGACCCTTTTGAAGGGTGTTTTTGTTGACCAAGTGCCCTCCGCAAGGGCATTTGTCCTTCGGGAGGCTCTTTGAACTTTTACATTGGATCGCTCCTTTGAACCATGCTGTTGAACCAATCTATTAAACCAAGGCATTGAACCGCTCGGTTGAACCAAACGTTGAACCAAGCCAATGAACCAAAATGGTTCAAGCCAATGGTTCATTTGATTTGAACTGAAGTGATGAACCAACCGTTGAACCAAGCGGATGAACTGAGTAGTTGAAAAATTTGTTTGAACCAAATGTTGAACCAAGTTTTAGTTCAATGGTTCAAATGAAGCCTTTGAACCATGTGTTTGAACTCGCCTTTGAACCAAAAGACGTTGAACCAACCGTTGAACCAAGATTTGGTTCAAAGGTTCAAACAAAGCCTTGAACCGATTAACAAACTGTTTGATTGAACCAAAGGATGAATCAAAGCGTTGAAACAAAGTGGATGAACCAAATGAGTGAAAAAAAGTGTTGAACCGCTTGATTGAACCTACCTTTGAACCAAAAGACGTTGAACCAAATGATGAACCAAACATTGAAATAAAGCGGACGAACCGATTGAACTAAAAGCGTTGAACCGATTGAACTTTGAACTCATTGAACTGATTGAACTTAAGTGGTTCAATAGTTCAATGGTTTAATGGTTCAAGCCTCTTTTGCTTGAATGCTTGCTGATAGACATTTTTGATTGAACCAAGGCACTGAACCAATCCTGAAAATGACCAAGTGTTAGAAACTGATTCTTTTGGTTGAGCCCACCTACAGAAGCCTTTGAACCTGTAGAAATGAACCTACCTGCAGAGTTCGTAGAAACCAAGTTCGTAGATTTCTTTAACCTTGAAAGAGTTTGTAGAAATCAACCTATGAATCCCATTGAACTTGGCTTGCAAAGTTCGTAGATTTCTCTTCCTGCTGAGTCCGTAGATTCAAGCCTGCAGAGTCCATAGATTTAAGCCTCCAGAGTCCGTAGATTTTGAGAAGCTTGAAAAAATGAGGATTTTGAATGTCCAAGAAAATTTTTGAAAAGGGAAGAGACAATTTTGGTCTGTAGGACCAAAATAGTTCAAATTTTGTCCCAATAACAAGTAATATTTTTGGGGGACAACATACCTCACACTCATTGTGGGAGATAAGTTGGTCCACAATTGTATTGTGGATAGTAAAATAGGCATTACTATTATGCCTAAAGTAGTGGCTGATAAGTTGTGTTTGAACTATGAGCCACATAGTAAAGGTGTGTTACAATTAGATGAAACTCTAACCAAGACAGTAGGATTGGTCAAAAGTCTGAAATTGTTTTTACATGGCTTCCTAAGCTTTCCTATCATGCAAGATATTGTGGTGGTGGACCTTCTAGTACACTTTGATATATGCTTGTTAAGGGACTTTATAGCCAAGATAGGAGGATACCTTTCTGCTGATTGGTCCTTTCTAGCTTTCAAAACAAGGTATGGAACCAAGGTAACCATAAGGACTCAACCCTTAGCAAGGTTCCATAGTGAGCCATACTTGGAGACAATGACAAATCAAAGTTGTCTAATTAGCAAAAAAGGAAGAAATAGTCATGGATGGTGAAACATATTCTCCTCTTTAAGGTATTTCTAAACTCTATCTTGACAAGTACAACACTAAAACACATGGTCTTGATCCTTACACTTTCATTGAGGAGACTGATTTGGGAGTTTACTGCATGTATGAGGAGAACGTCCCAATTCCTTCACTCATCAATGAAGATCATGAGCTTGATGGCATGTGGGAAATGTTATTTAATAGTTCAAGGAGCAAAGTAGGTGTAAGAGCTGGTGTCATGTTGGTTTCTCCATAAAATAATCATTACTACTCTTCTTATAGGTTTCACTTTAGCTGTACTTACAATGTGGTAGAATATGAAGGCCTTGCCCATGGTCTCCAATGGGAAAAGAAGAGAGGAATCAAGAATTTGAAAGTTTATGGAGATAGCGAGCTGGTCATTCATCAAGTAAGAAGTCAAGCTATATCAAAGAACCCCTTTCTCAAGTCCTACAAGCATAGGGGATGGGATATACTTGAAGATTTTGATGCCTTCAACATCCAACACATACCAAGAGACTTTAACAAGCTTGTTGATAGATTGGCTGCAATAAGAGCACGTTTTGACTCAACTACTTATGTTGAATAAGATAAGGATCAATCCCATGTCAAGATCATTGTGAGACCTTCCATTCCAAATAATGAAGTGTCATGACAAGTGTTTGAAAGTGATGAACATATTACACACTTCTTACAAAATGAGGTAGGCTTCTCTTCAAGAAATCAAAGGAAGTTGCATGATCATTATGAAGAGCAAATTATATAGCTAAAAGCAAATAAAATACCCAAGGGGCTGATTACCTTGGAGAGTGTCTTTAATGAGGATGATCAAAAGAAGAATCAAAGAATGAGCATGTCAACAAAAGAAGAGAATTATGAGAGAGTTCTGATTTTCAAGGATAAACTTTTGAAGATTGGCAAGGTTTGTTCTCATCTAGAAAGGTAAGCTTTTATTTCATTATGCAAAGAGTTTCATGACATCTTTGCTTGGGAGTACAATGACTTGAAAGGATTTGATCCAAGTCTAGCTCATCACACCATTGAGTTGGATCATGGAGCTAAATCGGTAAGACAAAAGCAAAGGCCTATCAATCCCAAGGGAGAAGAACTCATGAAGAAAGAGCTAACCAAATTGATTGAGTCTAGGATTATCTTTCCTATCAAACACTCAACTTGGGTAGCCAACCTTATGTTGGTTTGAAATAAGAATGGAGAAATCAGACTTTATGTGGATTTTCATGATCTAAATAAAGTGTCTCTCAAGGATCATTATCCACTTCCTGCCATGGAACAAATTCTACAAGTTGTTTCAGGTTATCTACATTTCTCACTTCTTGATGGTTATTCAGGCTATAATGAAATATTAGTAAATGAAGAAGATCAATTCAAGATAGCCTTCACCACCAAGTGGGGGACCTTTGCCTACAAGAAGATGCCATTTGGTTTATCCAATGCTAGAGCTACATTTCAAAGGGCAATGGACATGGATTTCAAAGTTTTGATCAACGAGTTTTTACTTGTTTACGTTGATGATATAACCATTTTTTCAAAGGATGCTATTGATCATATGGGGAATCTAACACAAGTGTTTGAGAAGTGTAGAGAGTATGACATATCCCTCAATCTAAATAAGTGCATCTTCACTGTCCATGAAGGTAACCCTGGGTCATGTTGTTTCAAAAGAAGGCTTATCTATTGACCTCGAAAGGATTGAAGCTATTATAGGCTTGTATTTTCCTCAACACAAAAAAGGGATATGAAGTTTCTTAGAAAAAATAAACTTTGTAAGGAGGTTTATCCCAAACTTTGCAATTGTGTTAAAGCCTATCACAACCATGCTAAAAATGAAATAAGTTTTTACCTGGACAAAGGAAGGTAAATTCAACTTTGAGGCAATCAAGCAAGAAACTATAGCATCTCCCACTCTCTTAAATATGAATATTTCTAAAGATTTCATACTTTATACTTTTTCTAACCTTGACACAATCTTAGATATGCTTATGCAAAAGAATAATGAAGATGTTGAGCAGCCAATTGATTTCTTTAGCCAAGGCTTAGAGGACTACGAAGTGAGATATTATTTTGTTGAGATGAGAGATTTAACCATCATTAGAGGATTGAAAAAGTTCAGGCGTATGGTGTCCAACAACAAGATTCATGTCATGGTCTCCCATCCTAGCACTAAGGAGTTTCTTCTAAGCAAGGATCTTAATGAGAAGAGAGCTAGATAGAACATGAAAGTGATGGAATATAATATTGACATCAAGGTAACTATCTTGGTAAGAGGGAGAGGTCTATGTGAGAACTTAGCATTTGAATTTCAAGAGCCAAAAGAGAAAGCCTTGGTAAATCAAGTTCAAGACTAGACAATTGATCAAATGCAAAATCAAAGTTAGACACAAGACATCATTAATTTTATTTAAAATGGTAAGTGTCCCAATGGATTGAAAAAATATTAAGGAAGGTATTTTAGGTTGAAAGCTATTACTTATTATCTTATGGATGACATTCTCTTTAAGAAGGATGTCAACAATGTGTTGTTAAGATGCATTAAAAATGACCAATTTGATATGCTGCTAGAAAAGTTCCATAATGGTGCAGATGGTGATCACTTCACTTTTAGAAAAACAACTACAAATATAATGAGAGATGGTTACTATTGGCCTAGTATTTTTAAGGACTTTTATCATTGGGCTAAGGTTTGTCCTCAATGTGGTTTCTTTGTTGGCAAATAAAAGCTTTCTTCTCTTCCATTTAATCCTATCCAAGTGGACCAACCTTTCATGCAATGGGGCCTTGACTTCATTGGCATGATCAATCCTCCATCAAGTGTTGGACACAAGTGGATATTGACTATTACAGACTACTTCACAAGATGGGTAGAGGCTGTTGCTTTGAAGGAAGCAAATGAAAATGCCATCTTAGAGTTCTATGACATCATTGTAACAAGGTTTGGAGATCCTCATGTCATCATCTCATATAATGCACTTGATTTCATAAGTGCTAGGACTTTTGATTGGGAAATAAAGAGTGGCATTCATTTGAGTACTTCATCCAACTACTACCCTCACAGTAATGGATTGGATAAGTCTACCAAAATAAACCTCATCAAGATCATCACGAGGATATTAGAAACCAATCAAAGAGCATGGCATAGCAAGTTAAAGACAACCTTATAGGAAAATAGGATCACTCCCAAGAAGTCATTTGGTAATTTTCCTTTTATACTTATCTACGAGAGAGAAGCTAGGTTGTCTATATCATAAGAACTCTCTACCTTGGAACTTGCACAACAGTTGGAATTACTTGAAAACACTCCTATAAAGGTCATATTGATATAATTAATGCAACTACAAGAGGCAAGAGATGATGCACACAAAGCTTTGGAACATCATCAAGTTCTCATAAAAAAGTCCTTTGAAAAAAGGGCAAAGGCAAGAGTGTTCAAAGAAGGTGACTTGGTCTTGAAATGGGACGAAGATAGAGCAAAATCAGGCAAATATATAAAGTTTAATACTTTTTGGAGTGGTCCTTACATCATCAACAAGTGAAAACAAATAAACTCCTTTCAGTTGTCCAAGATGGATGGAGAAGAGCTGCCTATTCTAGTGAATGGGATCTATTTGAAGTCTTACTTTTGACCCTTGTTGGCCATGTCTTGTAAATACTTTGTTTTATGTGTTTCCCTTGTTTTTTGGTTTTTTCCCTAAGTGCCTTATGGTACAAGTGTTTTCCCTTCCTTGATTTTGCTTTGTTGTGTTTTTCCTATATGTGCCCTTAGCCATGGCTTATTATTTTAACTCTTATTGCCTTGTGTGACTCCATGCCCAATGGAAGGATTTAGGTAGTTGGTCTAATGACATAGTAGGCATGTCTCCCCTAGAAATTGCCAAAATGTTGACCAATTTTTGTCCCCCCTTTTTCGGTTTTGTCCTTGGCTAGTTTGGCTTCTTCATGTTGGGCTTCACATGTTTTGCCTTGTCCCCTTTGTTTTTTTTTTTCTATTTTTCCCTTGTTATTTTCCCCTTAGGTCATTTCTTTCCCTTTAGGATTAGCTTTCCCTTTGTTTTCTCCTTCCCCTTCTTTCTTCCCTTTGGGCTCATTTGTCTTTTCCCTTCGGCCTCTCCTAGTTCAGGCTCTTTTTCCCTTTGCTTTGTTTGCCTAACTTTTCCTTGCCTTGTTTTCCCCCCAAGTGTCCCTTCAAAATTTTTCTGAAGGGTAATTTTTGTCTAAATGACCCTTAAATTCCGAAGGGCACTTTACCTTGTTTCTTCCTCCAAGTGACCCTTCAAATTTTTTTCAAAGGGCACTTTGCATCCAAGTGACCTTTTGGAAAGATTCTGAAGGGCACTTTCTACCTTGGTATTTCCTGAATGCCCCTTTAGATTTTATCCAAAGGGACATTTTGTCCAAGTGCCCTTCGAGACTTTTCCTGAAGGGTCACTTTTAACCATTTTCTCCAAGGTTACCCTTCAGGATTTTCCTGAAGGGCCCTTTGTCCATAACCTACCCTTCAGAAAAGTTCTAAAGGGCCATTTCCTTCGGAAATGCCCTTCAAAATTTTCTGAAGGGACCTTGTACCCTTACCTGGGTGTCCTTTAGAAATTTTTTGAAGGATACTTTCCCAAGTGTCCTTTAGGAAAAGTTCCTAAAGGAAACTAACCATTGCCCAACAAGCCAAAAAGCCAAAATTTAGGAAAATTACCATGACCAAAGACCCAAGACAATAAGCCTGACCCAAATGGATTCCCATGATGTGCCACAAAACATCAATTTTGATGCAGCCAACTAGCCATTGGGTTCACATTGGTGACGTGCCACAGGTTTTCAAATTTAGGGTGACCAATTAACCATTGGGTTCACATTGGTCATGTGGTACAGGATGTCAAATTTAATGTAAAAAACTAGCCATTGGGGTACAACTTGGTGATGTGTCACAAGACATCAAGTTCATGCACAAAGTCTTCAAGCAATGAGTAGAAGGACTCAAAAAACTTGAAAGAGTAAGCAACTTTGATAGTGTAAATTGAGTTTCCCAACATGCTTGTCTTATAAGTTTTATAATTAAAACCATTCAAAAAACCTGAATGGGTCTGCAGTGCAAATCAAGATTTGTTAAAGACTTCACTTATGAAGTTTCATAAGTCATGAGCAATGGAAACCCTGAAATAAGCAAGTTAAAGCGATCCCAAATCCTGATAGGAAGTACCAGTTACAAAGAACCCATGGGAATGACATTGGATCAGGAACACATGGAAATGATTTAGACTAGTTGCCAGGTTGACATTTACCTTAGTAAAAGGTACCCATGGGAATCACATAGACAATGGTAAAATACATTGGTAAAGTCATTAATACAAAGAGCCCATAGCAAAGCCAATGGTAATGACATTCACATTAAAAGGTAAAGGACATAACATAAAGATATTAGTAAAAGGCAAATAAATAAGGGCCCAACTAGAGAAGGAAAAAAACAAATGTTAAGTGCAAAATGTGGGAGTTTTCAGGAAGAGTTTGTTTATGTTTAAAATTGTGCTAGATTCTAATCAACAACAATGGGAAGTTTCAAGCTGTGGGATATTGCGGCTTGAAATAACCTCCAGATTTTAGAGAAGTTGGTCTCTTCTTTTGTATCAAGTGTTGGGGGAAAAGGGATAGGAAATTAAATAGAAACACAAATGCAAGAAATGAAACCTAACTATGGTGATGCACCTGAGTGTAATCCTAATCCTAACCTGAGCACAGTGAGACTATATGTAGGATTCAATTACATTTAAGAGCAGACAAGTGTATGATCAATGTAAAAGATTGAAATAATAGAAACAGAGGCTCATATTAGGGGCTTCTTTTGCTAAGATACAGAGAATGTCAACAAAGGCATAGGGTTCAATCTTCTTATAAGAATCTTCCAATCACATAAGAGGCACAAAAGTCACGTACAGTTATGTAAAACTTCAGACTCAAGAAAATGAGACAAAAGCAAATGACATTCCTAATCATAACTCTAGAAAATCTACAGTATAGACTACTTTAGCAAATGACACAGATAATATCAACAAAGGCATAGAGTTCAATATTCTTAATTCATTTAGCCACATAAAAGGCACAAAAACATGCACAGTTACATCAACTTTACAACTCAAGAAAATGAGACAAAAGCAAATGATACTACTTGGTCACAAACTCTAGCCAGTCTAAAACTATATAATGTTTTCCCCCCTTTTTATCTGGTACTAATCTTCTTCTTTTATAGCTTCGGATATCTCCTTCCATCATCCCCTTTCTAGCGTGATTCTACTCCACCCTTAACTCACAAAGGACAAACAAACGATGCTTCAATGCCTTGGATGCATCCTGGTCTTATCAAGAACTGCCCTAACTGTAGCATGGCGATTCATGACTAGTACCTCCTTTTGTGCCTAAATTTCTCGTTCCATTACCTGCTTAGCCGCTTAACTGTCTACTCTACCTCCATTTACAGGGGACAAACAAACGGCCCTTTTAATGCTTGCAGGTTCCACAAATCTACCCGATGGACTATTCCAGCTACCAAAAATAACTCCTGCCAAGTTTCCCTCTATCTCGCTTTGCTGTAACAGATACATAGAACACTCTATTCTGTTGAAATGGGAGAGGACACAGTCAAATTCCTAAAATTCTCCTTATTGCTTAGAAAGCACTGGAGAGCGACACTTAGCACTTTTCGATTGATTTATCGAAGACACGTGGCATTTTCCACTTTCTTTATATCCTGCTCAGGAACGCTCTACCTTTGACACCTGTCGCAATCTGCTTTTTCGATACTTAGCAATTTTAACAAAATAAACTCATCGCATTCCTTGCTCGAGCAACTATAAAAAGGGATGGTTGTACGTGGCCATCTTCGCTTGGTGACACTTGGCACTTCCACATACCTTTGAAATAAAACCCAAGACCCACCACAATCTTTATTTGGAAATGAAGCTTGAAAATGATCTCTCAGAAGTTGACACGTGGTGGCCTTCACTATCCTCAGGAAGATACGTGGCATCTTCTGCTTCTCCTACTAGGGGTATGTGGCATCTTCCATTGCTTTTGGGAATGGAGTAGAAAGGGGCTCAAGAGTGACACTTGGTGCTTTTCACTTCTCTTTAACACTTAAACAGAATGAAACGACACCTACTACCTTCCAAAAGGGTACTAGCCCTTTTGGATTGTGGGATACTCCCTTGAACTGCCTAATGAACCAAAATAGTTCAATGGTTCAACGGTTCAATACTATGCGCCATTTACACTTTAATCAAGGCATTGAACCAAAAATGTTGAACCAAATCTTTAAACCCAGGTGTTGAACCCACTGTCTCTCGAATGTCGACACGTGGTGACTTTTGCTTAGCTATTATTGGATACGTGGCATGATCTGCGGCTCTCTTGAAAATTATGAAAAGTGTCTCAGACGACGCTAGTTGGTTAGCTTCATGTTTCAGAAAGCGACACTTGGTGGCTTCCATTTGATTTCAACACTTGGGCAAAAATGAAATGAAAGAAATAAAAAAGGGAAAAGAGAACTCATGCTCAGACTATGCCACTTGGCAGCCTCCGCTGCACTTTGACACTTAAATGAAAAAGAAACCCGCGCTCTGCTCCAAAACTCTGCTGTCATGACCAAGGTATGTGAGAACCAAAACTACAATGCTCGACTAAAAATTTAAATACAACGCAGAGTAAAAAAATTACTCTACAGTTATTGGTGACCCCCAGGATTTTTGAGCCTGCTCAAAAAGAAACCTGACTCCCGCTCTGTCAAAATTTCAAAATTTTACAGCTTCAAAAGTGCTATCTGGTAGATGGACCATTCATGGTCAGATAACCCTTGCTTGTTCTGCAATTCAACGAAAGCTAGATCAAGGTTAATGATATCCTTTTGCAATTTTTTTTACAAAATCTAGACTGTAGCTTTCAGTTTGAATTCCAACTGGAAAACAAGAACCATAACAGCTTCAACTTTTGAGACTAAGGAATCATCCCGCAGGTCCTGGAAAACTATTTGATCCTTCTATTTGGCCAATAGTAATGGCTCAATTTGATTGACCATTAACACCGTGTTGGCATCTAGAAATGGAGAAGGGAGGCCTAGTTGTACTAGATTTTCAATATGCTATCTCATCTCACCGATGCCTTCTTTCACGACTTTGAGAAGCTCTTTGTAACTATTGGCCGCGACATTGCAACTGAGCACCTCATTGACCCATTTCGCGGCAACCATTCTATCAGGGATTCCCATGGCTGCCAATGTCATATCCATTGCGTCATAGAGCTTTTACAACAAGGTTTGGGAGTTTGTGACTCTGTTGGAGACTGTAGCCAGAGTGTTCTCCACTGAATCTTCCACCTCCTCACATAATTATTGTGCATTGAGTAGGAAGGTGAGAGATGGCCTGAGTTAAATAATCTTTGAGGAGATTCTTTTCTATGTTGACTCGTAGAGCTCCTTCACCAGTTTTATCACTCAAACACCTTGTGGCCTATTAGCCAGCTCTATTTTCAATTGCGCCACTTTCTGTTGTTCTACTTGGAACCGGGCTTGAAAAGCTATAGCCTTGTTTTGTTCATCTAGCAGCTTTTGCTATGATTGGATAACTTGCAACTGAAGTCCTTCGACTCTTCCTTGTAGCGCTGCTTTATCCTACCTAAGGGATGTTGATAGATCTTTTGCATGTGTGAGCTCTACTTTTAATAAATCATTCTGGGCCTAAACTGCCTGATGAGTCTGAAGGGAAACAATATCTTGCAACTGTTTGTTTAGACTAGCTATTTCATTATCTTTCTTATTGATTTCTTCGGCCAAACTATTATAGTTTACCTTTTCTTTGGCCAAACTGGCCTCCGTCTTTTATAGTCTTCTTAAAGTTTTCAAATAATCCTCTATGACTGTAGAAGTGGATTCTATCAACATCTCAACTCTATCTTGGGGCCTGAATAAAGACATATCAATGGCCATGGTGTTCATTGTATAATCCTCCAGCTACATTTGCTCGCTCAGCTTGACAACGTTGGGTGACAAATGGGTCACTATTAACTGCTGCTGAATAGGGTCAAATTATGACCACAGGTGTGGGATAGCCGATGCTTTATTCTCTTTAGTTCTCTTTTTCTCCAACTAGGCTTCTCTTGCCTTCCTAGCAGCATCGGCCTGCGTCTGGAAGGTAGAAGGGGATGTAATGTATCCTCCCGCGAAAGGATATCCCTGTGGTAGGCCATATTGAATAGGCAGTGGTTAGCTAGGGGTGAGCTAGAGGGGTATCTTTCTAGGAATAGAGGGGGAGAAATGGGGTAACATTAGGGCTTGAGGCATTGATGACAGGGTGAATTGTGAAGTGGGGATGGCAGAGGTGATAAGAGATGTCATTTGGCTAGGTGGAGGCATCATGCCGATAGGGAAATGAACAGACTAAGAGGGAGGAGGAGTAATACTTAACTAAGGGGGAATTATAGTGCTCTACACTTGGTGGTATGAAGGCTCCTCTTCTTCCTCTGAATCAAAATGGAACTGCACCCTCTTTCTCTTCCTGGGTGTCTCTAATTCTGGTTGCACCTACTTCCCTTCCACATCTTTTGTTGTCAGTGTTGCATGTGGAGAACTAGAGATTTCAACCACTTTCAATGATGGGAAATATTTTAGTGGTGAAGACACCACACTCCTTTGTTATTCTACGGTGCTAAGAGGCTGGGGCCAGGTTGATGGAGTGACTACAGCTGCAGCTTGCTCTGAGGCCTATGGTTACTGGCTTGGTCCCGCTCTAGCTTCTTGCCCTATATTGAGTGTTGGCAATTGACTTGTTTTTGGGCTAGATGCAGGGGAGGGATGACACTCATCTTAGAGTTCCTCCCATCTTTCATCTGAATCTATGCTTTCAAAAGTGTGGGTGGTTTGAGAATTTTTTTGCCTATATTTCCAATAGGCCTCAATCTTCTCTGCATCCCAGTCTTTGTTCTTCAACGTCCTTCTCAAACCAGAAGGCATCTTGACTTTGGGATTATAATCTCTCTACTTATTATAGAAGGTTTCCCATGGCCTATTCTGTGGCAGGGGCAAATTTGTCAATTCAACATAAATACCAGGAGCATCCTCTACAAGGTTTTTTTTGGTCTCCCAAAAAAGGTGGCCTTCATGTGCAATCTTGGCCCCAATCCTATTGGTCCTTTCCCAAGAAGCTATGTAATCACTTGGGTCGTAAACCCATTTTTCTTCTACTAGGAGGAAACCTAGGAAGGCCATCTTTTGTAGCAACACAGTCTCAACATCTTTGGCTTCTAAACTCATGTTGCCTGCCATCCATAGGAGATTGTACATTTTTCTCTTCTTCTTCCTGGATCCATACTCGTTGTCAACTATCGACACATGCCTGGTGACTTCCAGGAATGCCAACCTAGGAGTTAAAGTCTTTGGTAGCAACACTGGTTCCCCACAAAAACCATGAACCCTTATGATTGTGTGGTGAGACCCAAAATAGAAGTCACATGGGATTGGTCAACTGACCAGGAGGTTTGAAACACTTGGAAATAACCTATTTATGACAGGTTCAGGGCTAAGGCAACAAAAAGCGGGGGTAATGAACAATTCTCAAAAATCATACGGGTCACTAGTTTTTGATAAAACGTGTGTCCATGCAGACACAGGAATGGTCCTTTGGGGGTCAAAATCTGGGTCATACAGGTTCAAATTTATATGTTGGGTGAAAAGGTCAAGGTTCTGATACATTATGAGATGGAATAAATAGGAGGAATACCTGAACACCCCTTTTGATCTAAACTGGGTTAGCTATTCCACTATTGAAAACACAATGTGCTCTGAGAAGTCAAGTCAATACTCCTGCATCTTATCAACTGTCTTCAACCTAAAAAGGATGGCCATTTGCTCTGCATACACCGCTATGTCATCCTTCATGCCAAAAATGAAAGCCATCATTGATAGTGCATCTTGGCTAGCTGGCATGAATTGAGCTCTTGGTGCAGGGAGCTTGGGTACCATAGTATCACTATAAGCCATTTGTAACTCAAACCTTAAAAACCTTATCTGAGTGTTGAAATTCACCCACATTCTCTGCATCTTATCAATAGTGGGGAATGTAGTGGTATTATCATAATGCAGGGCTATCATGTCCCTGATAGCTTGTGGAGTGATCTGCACCATGAATGGACCCTATTGAATGGTGTAAGATGGTGCGTGGAGCATGTCTATGCATAATTCAATCAAATAAGGGCATGGATGCACAACTAAGACAATGAACTGAGCTAGTTGTGAGGTCCATATCCTCATTTTGAATGTCTCGTATTGCCCTACTCTGGCTCTTTGAAGATACCTTTGGTGTGCCCCTTCTCTAAGATTCTTACTACTGGCTTTTTGCAAGATTGGGTCCATGATTTCATCTATGTAATCCTTTACCTTTGAGGGGTCACTGGCTTGACCAACTCCTAGGATTCTGGTTCTTGGATAGGTTCTTGACAGTTGTGCAAGAGCTAAAGCATATGATTTACTAGCAAGTACCCTATCAAGAGATTCAGACATCCCAACTCATCATTGTGAAGACAATGCTCCTGCCATCTCTATATCTTTTATGTAATACCTGGTATGAACCTTGTGCAAGACATAAACACTCTTGTTGAAGCAAATTTTACTAGGCACTAAATAGTTGCAAGGAGCAGGATATTTTCATGAGTGTAGGAATGCTTGAAAATTTGTAAACTTTAAATCTTGCTAAGAGATATTTATGGGCCTATCAAGTCTCAAATAGCATAAATTTGGATGACCATTAGCAGATCCTACTCAATCTTTGGGAAACAGTGAGGTGGACATGCTATGCAAGTTACGGCATAAGGTACCTTAGAGATTTTGAAAGATTTGGGAAACATTTAATGCGGCAAAAATTTAAAGAATTTAAAACTTTCTAAGCTGCCAACTCTGTGTTTAAAACACTTATTTAAAAGGAAACTAGGAAAACAACAACAAAAAACAAAAATAATGCGGGAATGGGAAACTACCTAACTACATTAATTAAGCATCTTTATCTCCCTCTGGGATCGAAAACAAAATTTCTAACGTCTCTTTCATGACAAGCCAGCTTATGTTGCAATGCAAGTGATTGAAACGGGTATATCTTTGGTGAAATGTTCTCTATGTAAGCCACATGGATTTGCCTGTATTTGAGTGGGTTTGAGTCAAACATGCTTTCGACATCCATAAGCTCCTCTTGTTCTTGGAAACCCACCAAATATCGGCTCCTCATGCTGTCGTGTCTCATCAAGAAATCAATGGCTGTTGGTTCTCCACTCTGTGTCTTTTGATATCCATCATATTTTGGCTTATCTCCTTTTGCCTTATTTTTGGGTTCCATTGCATCATCATGCTCCTTGATGACTTCCACCTCTTGAAAAGATAAATTTGAAAGCTAGCATCCCCTCTGCATACTTAGCTGAGTCTCGATGTTGTCTTCTCCACATCTGGCCAGTTCATGGTCTCCTTGAAGGATAGTGTAACATGTCCTAATGACTTGATCAAGGAAGTGTCCATGCTCCTCCATATCTTCTTGCAAAGTGAGAAAAAAGTTAGAAATGATCTCTTCCTCATCAGAAGTTAAAGAAAAAGCTTGTGACTTGTCCTCTTGTTCATCAAAGGGGGTACCTATGGTGATTTCCTCCTCATCTGTACTCATGGAATCTTCTTGACTAGCCATGAATTGAGCGCACTCCTCTGCATATTTATTTACTTCCTCCAAAATATATTCTTCTTTGAAAAGGGATAAAGAAGAAGGCTATGATGAAAAACAAGAAGCTTCTTGAGGAAGGGTGGAAGGGACTTGAGGGGAAAGTGAGGGTTTGGAGTCCTCTTCCCTTGCTGCTAACATAGACTTAGCATTATTGGGGAAATGAACTTGATAGGTTCAACCTGGCTCATAAACAGGGGTGGCATATGTCTGATATGGAATTTGTGGTGGTGGATATGCAGCTTGATAGACTTGGTAAGGCTGTCTCTCATGAATGCTCGGCTTCTCTTCTAAAAATGCAATCAAGCCACACACATCCAACATCTCATATGTAAGCCTTTGCCAATTTGCTCTTTCAATGGGATCCCATTCACTTTTAATTAGATCTACCACATTTCTTACTTGATGGATGACATGATTAGGAATTTCTTGGCCACATCCCCTTCTGTTGTCAAACTCCAATACATATTTTTTATATCCCAGTAATGCTTTTTTGAAGGTGGAAATGAGATTAGGCTGAGCATGGGATGTGACATATTGGGGAGGCTGGGCATAAGATTGGTATAGCTGATGACCATATGCATCCTTATTGCTTGACGTGATTCCATGAGAAACTTGATCTTGATTAAAAATATATGGAGCATAAGACTCATAACTCGGAGTAACAGAATTATACATACCAAATGCTGATTTCTTGATGATACCAGGACTGCTTAATCAGCTAATTTGACTCAGAGTCACCGTTGGTGTTGATAAAACAAAAACCTTCAAAGGCTGGTTGGCCAAAGAACACACCAAAATTATTCAACTCCTTGAAAGATTGGTCCCACCAGGCGTGCCAAAAATTGTTGATGTTTAAAATTGTGCTAGATTCTAATCAACAACAATGGGAAGTTTCAAGCTGTGGGATATTACGGCTTGAAACAACCTCCAAATTTTAGAGAAGTTGGTCTCTTCTTTTGTATCAAGTGTTGGGGGAAAAGGGATAGAAAATTAAATAGAAACGAAAATGCAAGAAATGAAACCTAAATATGGTGATGCGCCTGAGTGTAATCCTGATCCTAACCTAAGCACAGTGAGACTATATGTAGGATTCAATTACATTTAAGAGTAGACAAGTGCATGATCAATGTAAAAGATTAAAATAATAGAAACAAAGGCTCATAACAGGGGCTTCTTTCACTGAGATACAGAGAGTGTCAACAAAGGCATAGGGTTCAATCTTCTTATAAGAATCTTCCAATCACATAAGAGGTGCAAAAGTCACGTACAATTATGTAAAACTTCAAACTCAAAAAAATGAGACAAAAGCAAATGACATTCCTAATCACAACTCCAAAAAATCTACAGTATAGACTACTTTAGCAAATGACACAGATAATATCAACAAAGGCATAGAGTTCAATCTTCTTAATTCATTCAGCCACATAAAAGGCACAGAAACATGCACAGTTACATCAAATTTACAACTCAAGAAAATGAGACAAAAGCAAATGATAATACTTGGTCACAAACTCTAGCCAGTCTAAAACTATAGAAAGTTTTCCCCCCCTTTTTATCTAGTATTGATCTTCTTCTTTTATAGCCTCAGATATCTCCTTCCATCATCCCCTTTCCCGCATGACTCTACTCCGCCCTTAACTCACAAAGGAAAAAAAAACAATGCTTTCAATGCCTTGGATGCATACTGGTCTTATCAAGAACTGCCCTGACTACGGCATGGCGATTCATGACTAGTACCTCCTTCTGCACCTAAATTTATCATTCCATCACCTACTTAGCCACTTAACTATCTACTCTGCCTCCACTTATAGGGGACAAATAGACGGCCCTTTTAATGCTTACAAGCTCCACAAATCTACCTAGTGGACTGTTCCAGCTACCAAAAATAACTCTTACCAAGTTTCCCTCCATCTCACTTTGCTGTAACAGATACACGGAACACTCTGTTCTATTGAAATGGGAGAGGACACTTATTCAAATTCTTGAAATTCTCCTTATTGCTTAGAAAGCACTGGAGAGTGACACTTGGTGCTTTCTGCCTAATTTATCGAAGACACGCGGCATTTTTTGCTTTCTTTATATCTTTCTCAGGAATGCTTTGCCTTCGACCCCTGTTGCAATCCACTTTTTCGATACTTAGAAATTTTAACAAAATAAACTCACCGCATTCCTTGCCCGAGCAACTACAAAAAGGGATGGATGTATGTGGTCATCTTCGCTTGGTGACACTTGGCGCTTCCACAGACCTTTGAAATAAAAATTGGGACCCACCACAATATTTATTTGGTAATGAAGCTTGAAAATGATCTCTCGAAAGTTGACACGTGGTGGCCTCCGCTGTCCTTGGGAAGATACGTGGCATCTTCCGCTGCTTTTAAGAATGGAGTAGAAAGGGGCTCGAAGAGTGACACTTGGCACTTTTTGCTTCTCTTCAGCACTTAAACAAAATGAAATGACACCTACTACCTTCCAAAAGGGTATTGGCCCTTTTGGATTGTGGGACACTCCCTTGAACTGCCTGATGAACCAAAATGGTTCAATGGTTCAACGGTTCAATACTACGTGCCATTTACACTTTAATCAAGGCATTGAACCAAAAACATTGAACCAAAGCTTTTAACCCAGGCGTTGAACCGACTGTCTCTCAGATGTCGACACGTGGTGACTTCTGCTTAGTTGTTATTGGATACGTGGCATGATTTGTGACTCTCTTGAAAATTATGAAAAGTGTCTCGGATGACGCCAGTTGGTTAGCTCCATGTTTCAAAAAGTGACACTTGGTGGCTTCCATTTGATTTCAACACTTGGGCAAAAATGAAATGAAAGAAATAAAAAATGGAAAAGAGAACTCATGCTCGGACTATGCCACTTGGCAGCGTCCGCTGCACTTCGACACTTAGACAAAAAAGAAACCCGCGCTTTGCTCCAAAACTCTGCTATCATGACCAAGGTATGCGAGAACCAAAATTGCAATGCTTGACTAAAAATTTAAATACAACGTAGAGTAAAAAAATTACTCTACAGAGTCTAAGGTTTGAAGCAGTTATCTAAGCCATTTATTATGGAGGGTCATCTCACCATTGGTTTTACAGTGATCCTAGTCATTTCAAGAGGGTGAATCAAAGAGAAGGACAAACTCCAACTAAATGAGAGAGAAACTAGAATCAGTTTCACCAAGATGGTGACGGCAAACCATTTTGGAGGCTTCTATTTTGGTGCCCAAGAGCTCTCTCTTCTCTCCTTTTTACTATAAATAGGACCCATGGACTCTTGTTTTATCATCCAAAGATAGTATGGTGAAAACTTGCTATTTTGTTTTGTCATTTTCTTGACTTTGAGCAAAGAAACATTAGTTTATCCCCTTTTTAAGTTCTGTATATTTTCCTAGGTATGCAAGAGATATAGAGTGACAACAAGTGATGTTTTATCCATCTGTCCTTTGTCCTTATGCTTTTGAGCAAAGAGTCAATCCAATAGGTCATGTAGAGTGCATTTTATTTATATGAGACCTTGCATGTGTAACCTTTTTTGGAATATATAGGTTTTTGTTTTAGTCATTTACCTTGTTTAATCTCATTAAACTGTCTCTACATTGAAATACTTATGTTGGAATCTTCTAGAGCTTGAGGTATAGACTATATTCTACTGTATTGTGTATAAGTATAGGGCATACATGTGGATACTAATTCTTGGTGTATCACCATTTTAGAATAGGATTTTAATTTATGCAAACTTCTGAATCTTTTCATTCATACAAGCTAGTTCAACAGTTTTATTTCACAAAAAGCTAATATAGGGAGCTAGCCCTGTCAATCTAGAGGTTCATTTCCACTTATAGGCACACCCACAGGCCTAGAAATGTCCCAAAATTTCCCAAATATGGAGGAGATATAAACAAACCTATTATAGGGTGAAATATTTGGATACAACAAGAACCAAACACTCCATATGTTGGTTATAACCCATAGAGGCTAAAACTCAATTAGGCCTAATAGAGACCTAATGGAATCAGCCCTTCACACCCACACAGTACACTTGTGACCTATTAGACCACATTTTGACTTCATCAATAGATGAAAAACATAAAATATTCCTATAATATATTATTTATCACTCCCACATAGTTCTATACCACTTATAACTCTAAATCACCACTTGATCCAAGCCATTTAGCCTACTCGCCATTAGGCCTTAAAACATAAAAAAGTTTGTCTCTTAGAACTGAAGCACACAATCAAGTTTCTCACACAAACCACTCAAAAAATTGAATTAATATATCATATATGACATAAAAAACATCACCAAATTCATTTGACATCATCACATAGGCTCTAAGTACCCAAAACCATCTCTGCAGCAGGACCAATTAGATTGGTCAAACACAATCAAAATAGACTAAAGAGAATTTGATCATCAACACCTATATATGTTAATTTAATGAATTAAAACACATTAAAATAAACCTAAAATAATTACAAAACATCTTTAAACTCATTTTATTTTTTTTAACTTAGGTCAAATAACTTCAAACTCACTCCTTCAAAATGATCATTGTGACCACTGAGAACTGCCAATAGGCCTATTAACACAATCATATAGAAGTTCATATTTTGATATTGAAATGATTATTTATTGACATATAATCAAATTTAATAGGTCCTTTTATATTTATAGATAATTATACATTAGTTATATTTATTGTCGTGGTGTCAATCATTGGTCTAATAGACCAATCTCTTAGCTCTCTCTTACACTATGAATATACAACTAGACAAGCCATTTTGGCTTCCTCATCTCAATAAATTATCCTATATCTCCATATTACATAGAGAATAAATAGATAAAATACATGTCAAAAACCATATAAAATTTCATTTGATTTACTAAATCTTGTCAATGGACCTCAATCACTTCATCTCACCTAGCATACCTAAAACAATCAATCTGGTTCAAAACACAGTCATAGTGAACATGATTCATAACACATTTAGGATCAATTAATTGAAATAAAAATGAATTTAAAATTTCCTTAAACATCCTTATCACATCTTAAAACACTAATACATATATGTCTAATATAAAAATTAAACCTATGGATCAACTTCTAGAACACACACCTTCACAATTCATCTTACTTAGACAAGTCACTTTGATAGCACCTTATAGCCTATGTATGATCACAAAAAATAATTAAAAACCAAGGTAAAATGAGGCATAGGCATTAAAAAAATACCCCAAACCATTTTATCCATCCCTAGCCACCTACAACTCATCCCTAAATATGTTCTCACTCAAGCCTAGTTTTTCTTCACTATTTTCACTATTTGTAATCTAATGATAGGTCAATGTTATTGAATGAAATCATTGACATAGAGGATGAAAATTGACAAAATAAATCCATGGATCTCAATAAAAAGTATTATCCTTCAACCTTCATCAATTTATATGCATTTACTCAATCAACCCTTCTTGTAGCACTACATTCTTCAGAAACAAGCTCTTTTCTGTACCTTCTAGTCATTGACTTGAAAAAATAAGACCAAATGGGGATGCATGGAGTGATATAAAACATATAATAATATAAATTGACTTTCCAATCCATTTTTGGCACTATCCAACTATATTTATCCAATCAGGTCATTAAGAGGGTTTATAGGAGGGTTTTGACTAGTTTACATTCTTAATAAATATTCATAAACCTCTAACCCTTAAACCACTTCCAAATGATTATAAATACTTATTAGATCCATGTGACATCTATACCAAAATTATTAGGTCACCATACAAACTCTACACATGCCAATGAGCATTAGATGTTCCTTCTTGGGCTTGGAAACCTCCAATTTGCATGCACAAGAGACCTTCCAATGTGATATATTGATTTATCATTCAATCCATGACCTTAAACTTGGTATAAACCTCCAATAAAACATAATATATCTCTATCAAAACTTAAATTTTCCATCTTTTACTTATAAATGATCAACCTACCTCATTTGGTCAGGCTTACCTAGGCTTGCATACCCTTGAGATCACCAAGACACTATTCATGCATCTTTATCTTCATTCCTTGACCTGCAAATGCATAGAATCATTAGATACAACTTGTTATATCATGAAAAAACTCACATTAGCTCAAAATTCACCAATCCTACTCAAACTACTTCATTAGGCCACCTAGGGTCATAAGGGTAAGCTTATATGTAAACCCTCATTGAATATTTTATACTACAGCTCACTTTTGAGAGTCATGAACAAAGTCAAAACTTCATACACATGCTCCAAACATACCATGCTCAATATCCATCTCATAATGATCTATATTATCTCCATCTTGTCTCTACAAGCCATGACCATACCTAAGCAATGACCTCTCTTCAAGCTTCCTTGTCACCAAACCACCTTGAGCTTCTACTAGACCACTCCTATAGCTCAAAAATCATATTACAACACCTAAGAACATCTTATAAAGCTGACAAAACATTATCTATTGATCAAGACACCTCAAACCACATGGATCAATTATCAAACACATAAGACCTTATTGATCACACAAGATAACACAAAAACTTGAACTTCTAATGAAGACAAAGATAAGTTGTCTTCAAATTCTCTCTCTAAGTCATGACTCCTATGGATACTTATCTAAAATTCACCTTTACATTAATGACTCAAATCCTTAAACATTCTTACTTGACATCAATGATAATCTCTCAATATTCACATCATTACATAGGGTTTCCCTATTGCCCTTGCTTTATATGTTTTAGCCATCAAGGCATTTGATTATCTTCTTACTCACAGAGTAGATCAATTATTTATCAAGGGAATTATTCTTCTTGGTCATTCCTCGTAGCTCATCAATGGAATTTTATGGATGATACCTTCATCACTCTCTATGAGTGATAATATTATTTCAAAGAGGATCTTCGATGCCTTGACATATTTTACAAAGCCTTAGGATCTAATCTATGATGGGATAAAACCCAATTTTACAGATAGATCATGATGCCTTGCTAGAGTGGATCCATCATTATCAGTGGAATTGGATATATAAAGGAGAAATATTTAAATTTCTCAGTATTCTTTTTTATTTTTATAGTTATCCTTTGGATCTATGGTAGTATGTCATTGATATAGGGGAAATAAAATTTATTATTAAATCTCCAAGCCTATTTATTTAGCTAATAAGTTTCAAATTTGTACCAAAACACTCATAACCACTCATGTATACTAATCCTCATGTTGGGATCCCTCCAAAGTATTCTATAAAAAAATTAGTAAAGGTATTTAGATATTTTATTTAAACCAATACTAAGCAAACTAGAGGCTATCATAGGGTTGCTTCAGATATCTGCTACCTTCCTTATGACAAAGGAAAAATGGGCATAATTAATTTATATAAACAAAACATTTCCCTCTATACCAAATGGGTGGTTAGGTCTATTGAGGTGATTACTTTGAAAATTTATTCTAAGGCATTGGATCTATACAGGTTACCCCTATGGTAAAATCAATTGGAAGAACATTGGTTTACATGCTCTGTTGATTACCACTACCCCTGTCAAGATATAAGGTTCTTTTGTAGCCTATATTATTTGGAAATAATTTTAATATGTTAAGCCATTTATAAAATGGGTTAGGGATGAATATGTGAGTAGAATTTATTTTAACAATAATAATATTTGGTGGTCCCCTATTATGACCAATAATAATTTTCCTTTAGTAGAAATGCTAGGTATAATAGCTCTGCAATTATTTAGAAAAATGAATTCACATTTTTAATAATTTGAATTCCTCCTGAGATTGGATCCTTCGAAATCATCTAAAATATAAATATAAGTTATTTATTTTGGACTAGCCTTCCATTGTAATTTTCTAATAGTTGATGCTTGATGTCATGATACATAAGATGTGATTAAAACCTCCACATGCATGGTGGAAGGACTAGATATGTAAATGTGATGCTCATTTTATCGGGGTTGAGTCAAGGTTAGGGTAAGTAGAATGCACAAGTCCATTGATCACATGAAACAAGTAGGTGCACACCATAATATAGCTAAACTAAAATTAAACCAATATGTGATAATATTTTACAAGACAAAATAGGAGCCAAAATACCAATCTTCCATTAATAAAAGCTCACAAATGTGAGGTGTACATTTAGGAGAGTACTGAGTAACTCATCCATAAAAGGTGGTCAAAGACCCTAATAACATAATATTGATTCCTCTACAAAATACGGTCAAAATAACTTAGGAATATAAGAGTAAATCCTCCACAAAAGGTGATCAAAATACCCTTAGAATAGAAGAGTAGCTCCCTTAACTAGAATAACTGGTTAAGGGAGTTACTTCCTAGTCATCTAATCAAACTGTACATCTAAGTAAACTTCTCCATGAAATTAGGAAAACTCCAAGTGAGGGAAAAAATCCCATAATAAATAAATATGGTAAAAATAAACAACCCTTACTCTAACACCCCCCATAAGCATAGCTTAAGTGGGCAATGTAAAAAAAAGGGTCCCGACAACTAGACATGATGAGGTACCCATGCACAAAGCAATCTCTCATAAAGTAGAGAAAACTAAAAAACCTAAAGGAAACACCCCCTCACCCCCACCAAAAAAAAATAGACATAAAAGAAGAGGCTAGAAGCCCCCCCAAAAAAATAAAATAAAAATAAAAATGATGTTGCAGTATCTCAAACATCAAGAAAAACCCACAAATGAAGATACTTGATCTTCGTGAAAGGTTTGGTGAAGATGTCTATTATTTGATATGTAGTCTAGAAATAGATTAGATCAATGATGTTCCCATGAATGATCTCTCTGGTTATGTGCATGTGAATATCTATATGTTTGGAATGCTGATACTCTAGTTTTGATAGTAGATGATGGTAGGTCATCTGAACTAGATATCAAACTCTGTGAGAATCCCCTGAATCTAAATAGACTCAGTGGAAACTTTAACAACCCCCTTGTACTCTTCCTTGGTAGATGATAAAATAATAATATTTTCCTTCTTTCTTGAACAACTAATCAGACCCAAACTAATGGACAAACTATAACCATAAGTGGACTTGAGATTCTAAATATCACCAACCCAATTTGAGTCAATATAGCCAATAAAGTTGATACCGATGCTACTTTCCAATGTAGTTAATGGGGTTATTACATGAATTTGGATATAAGGCCCAATACATATGATATGTCAAGTAGATAAGGTAACACACAAGTTATTGATACAAAGTAGCATCAACCAAAGGTGAAGTACAATCTACCTCAAGCTTGACTTCATATAGAATGGGAGTCAGAGTTCACTTACAATAAACCATGTGAAAATAAAAAAGTAATTCGAGATCATACTTGGGATATGTAAGAGTGAACCCCTAGTCAGACTGATAAATCTAGATCCCAAGGAAGTAATATAAAAAGCCAAAATTTGTCATGGAAAATATGTCATGAAGACCTTCTTTCACCACTGCGATGGATGAGGAAGAGATCCCAGTGATCAAAAGATCATCAACATAAATAACCAGAATAAAAAATGAATCATCCTACCACAAGATATAGACATTTGGATTTGAATGGCACTAAGTGAACCATACATAGATAAGGAAGGAATCCATCTTGGCATACCAATCCCAAGGGGTCTGTTTGAGGCTATATATGGATTTATAAAGTTTGTACACAAAGGAAAAATCCTTGATAAATAGTGGTGGTTGTGCTATGTATATCTCTTCCTCAAAGTCATCATGAAGAATGACACTCTTCACATCTATTTAATGAACATACCAATGATTAGTTGTGGAAATAGCAAGTGTGAGTCTAACATAGTTCATTTTGGTGACTGGTGTAAAGGTTTCAGTGTAGTCAATGTCAGACACCTATGAGAAACCTTTTACAACTAATCATGCTTTGAACTTATCAACAAACCCATCTACTACATACTTAGTATAATATATCCATATACATTGAACCATACTTATTCCCTTAGGAAGAAGTGTCAAGTCCCAAGTGTGATTATTGATTAAGGAGTTATACTTCTCATGCATGGAAGAATCCCACTTAGGATACTTGATGCCTCTTAAAAAATATGTGGATCTAAGGTAGAGGCATAAAAAACATGTGTCCCACTTTGAAACTTTAAACATGTCCACCTATCTTCTAAAGGATCCCCAACCCATGTACCTACTCTTTGCAGTGTCTGCCTAGTCTAAAGATGACCTAAAGTGGATGAGTCAAGTAGAGAAACATCATCCTTTGAATTATGGCTAGATGTGGATGGATATGAGTCCCCATCACTACTCTCACTATCAGAATTGGAAGAAGTGTCTTCAACCACTTAAATGTGATTAGGTTGATTTGAATCATTTGAATCAAATCCAAGTGATTCTAATGAAGTGAGAGAAGTGTCAAGTTTTGATTTAATGAGAATCTTATGAAAGTGAACACTTATTTTGATGAACAACTCATGTGTGGTCAAATGAAGAAGGTGGTACCCATAGACACCATTTGGATAAACTATGAAGATGCAAGGCTTACTCTGAGGTTCTATAGCCTTGAGTTTATTCCTAGGTCTATGAGACATAGTTAGAAATCCAAAAAACTCTAAAATTATCAATTACATGTTTCCTACTGTACCAAGATTCAAAAGGATTTACACCTTTTAAAGATTTATGTGGAACCTTATTCTGAATGTAGTAAACACAATTGATTAATTCATCCTGTACTATGGTGTAAGTGACATAGATTGAATCATATAGTTAGCCATATCTTTTGAGGACATTTTATTATGTTCTACAACTCCATTTTATTGAGGATTGTATAGAACTATACACTATAAATCAATCCCCTCTACTGTGTAAAACTGCTCAAATATGTTATTGACATACTCACCCCATTATCAGTTCTAATAACCTTGATCCATTTCTCAAATTATTTCTTTGAAATAAATTTGAGGTGTCAAAACTTGGCAAAAATTTCATATTTATGCCTAAGGAAGTGGACCCACGTGTACCTTGATAAATTATCAATAAAGGTGAGAGCATACTTAACCCTTATGAAATAAAGACTGAGAAAAGGTCTAAATACAATATTATGTACTAACTCTAATGCCTATGAATCTCTCCAAGCTTTGTCCTTGACAAATTTCTCTTTGTGATGCTTCCTAAGGGTGAAACCCTCATAAATACCCTTAGAGAAATGGACTTGAGGTAAGCTTGTGACCATGTCATTTTTGATGAGTTATTCTAGGTAGTGGTAGTTGAGGTGGCCAAACCACTCATGTCATAATTTTCTAACTCCATCTAAATAAGCCAGCAATGTAGTCAGAGAATAATCAGGGGAAAAATGTGAGAAGGTATATAACCTAGCTTGGTGATATGTGTTTCCCACTTCCACGATATAGTCATTATGCAGCTATCTAATTATGAATAAATCTAATGAAAAATCTACCCTCATGCCCTTATTGATATGAGTGATTTGATACATTGATAGGAGATTAGTTGAAATTGATGGAACACTTAGAACATTTTTGAATGTATCTCCATCCATTTAAACATACCCTCTCCCTACAACTTCTACTAAAGTGTCATCACCCAAAGTGATATAAGACATGATATAAGGCTTTACGGAATACAAATCAACTTGTGAAGAGCCCATTAGGTGGGAAGCAACTGAGTCAATAATCCATGAAGAGGTTGGAGCTTCAACTACTACAAAAGCCTTGCCCTTTTATTTCTCTTTTTCTTTGCCTTTTGCCTTAGAATAATATTGAGTTGATGAATTATGCTTGATAGACTTAGGAACACCTATGTTATTCTTTTATAGAATATGAGTTAGGTGATTAATTTGTTTCTTCATGCACTTTTGTTCATCATGCCCATTTTTCTTGAAATAGGCACACTTAACCTTCTATTTCTTAGGTTTATCATTAGAAGAGGAGGTTTCAGTGATTGTTTTGATAGAGGTTAATTCTTTCTTTTTCTCTTGATCCTTATTATTTTTTTTCTTGTATTTATTTTAAGCTTTCCATTTCCCATACCCAAAAATTATAGCTTGAGGTTCTGAGAACTTCAATGTGCCCATTTGTATTAACTTATCTTGCTTTTGAGTCAAGTCGATAATAAAGTCATATAAATAAGGCAACTTACATGTAGTGCCTAGATCAATTTTAGTGGAATGGAAGGTAGAGACAAAGACAAAGTAATCTAGACATAATTTTGAGAGTATATAAAGAATAATTTGGTTATTTTTCTTGTCTATCCCACATTACTTCAATTGCAACCTTAAAGACTTAAACTTAGTGAAGAAATCTTGAAGGGTGTCAAAACTACTATGACTCAAACTAATGAGTTTATTCTCTAGTTCATGCCCTCTCATTACATCCAACTTCACAAAGAGATTTTATAAGCTTGTCCAGACTTCATTAGGAGTTTTAGTAGACTCTACATGAAATATAAGATCATGAAAAACTAACAAACATAACAACCCATAGGATTTATCAAAATGGTTATCCCACTTAAATTTTTATGATTATATATTAGGTTCAGTCTTATTGCCCATTTTAATATGATGTAAAACCTTGCTCCTTAATATAATTTAAATTTTGGTTTTCCATTCATAATAGTTAAATGGTGTTAGGGGATTAATAGAACTTGTATCCATTGTGCTAAATTAAAGTTTATAGTGGTTTGCAGTTGAAGTTATTGTTTTTTGCATAAATAAAAAAATTACATGAAATGCAGAAGAAGATGCACCACAACACAACACCCCCCCTTTTTTGATCAAACCCCCCTTAGATTTGGTATTTTATAATTTTAGTGTGTTTTACATAATAAATGAGACCAATGGATGGGACATGAAAAACATGCACTTTTGAACAAAATGATACTCAATTTCAAGTTATCAATCAAAAATTACTCAATATATCATTTTACCATCTTTAATGATCTATTTTAATTTAAAAAAGCACAAAATTTAAATGCACTAATGGATAAAAAATATATATAGACTTACATATAGGGGATGAAATTGAACCAATGACCTCAAAAACTCAATTTTCAAGTTTTAACCAATATTTATATGCACCTCTACATGTGCAACTCAATGAGGAATTTCCACTTCAAGGGGAAAAATAAAGAACAAGCTATTTTTTTAAATAATTAATACATAAACTATTTTTGTGGTAGAATAAATATTGTTTGACTAAGATTTGGAAGAGGAAAAATTTAGAGACATTTGGTGCTACTTGAATTACTCATGTGTGATTTGCATGCATTAGGCACGATCGAAGGCCTAATTGCCAAGGGGTCACAAGGGGTTGGTTGTAGCCCCCTTGCCACAATCTAAGGTGGTACAACCTCATTAGATATTTTTGTCATCCATGAATAGGATGTGAGATGGATTTGAGTAAATACTTAGTAATAAATACCCTTTTTTATACACAGTTTTGCACTTTGAACTACCACAAAGAGAAATGCCAAAATAAATGAAAGCACAACTTAGTACTTCCAAAAGTAACTGTCTTCACAAATGCAACTTTTGAAATGACATAATGGAGATGGAACTCTACCTTCATATAAAGTCAGATACCAAACAACCTGCCTACAAGACAATATATCCAACCCTCCACATAATTTTGAAACACTAACACATTAGAGCTAAAAAACATGAGAAATCCAATGTTGATATATAACTTTGAAAACTTAATACAATAAAACTTGAGATTTCAAGTATAACTAAAAAATAATAAAAAACTAGACACATGATTACCAAGGTGGATCTGATATCATATTAGGGTTGTGTCCAAGGTCTAGGTAAGTCTAATGCATGAGTAGAGTGATCACACGAATCAAGTAAGTTCACACCACAAGGTAGCTAAAATAAAATGAAACTAATATGTGAGAATATTGCACAAAACAAAATAGGAGCTAAAATACTAATCTTCCATTAAGAAAAGCTCACAAATGTGAGGCATACATATATGAGAGTGTTGGGTAACTCCTCCATAATAGGTGGTAAAATATCCTCATAATAAAATACTAACTCCTCCATAAAGGGTGGTTGAAAGACCCTCAGAATAGAAGAGTGACTCCTCCATAAAAGTTGGTTAAAAGATTGTTAGAATAGAAGAGTAATTCCCATACCTGAAATAACTAGTCAAGGGAGTTGCTTCCTAATCATTTGGTCAAACTATATACCTAAAAAAACTTATCCATGAAAGTATAAAAACTCCAAGTGAGGGAAAAAAATACCATAATAAATAACTATGGGTAAAATAAATAACCCCTACTCTAACGCATTTTAGAAATTACTCTCCCAGTTTCATTTACCAAATTATGAGCCCATTTTATTCTAATTTGGATAAGCTAAATAGTTGTTGGAATTTAAATTCTTCACCCAAGATTTGGCTTCCCAGACTTAATAGAATATGGAATATCAATCTTGAGGCCAAAGTTGCACATTTTCTTTGGTTTTTAATGTATCAATACCTTCTTCTTGGGGAGCTCACTTTACACATTGGAATTGCTCACCCTTGATGTCTAATTTGATCTGGAACTAAGTCCATCAAACATTTATTTTGGATGTGTCGAAGAGCTCAATATACCTAAGAAAGGATCCATAACCTTTTCCAAAATTTCCACCAAGAGCATTATCTTTGTGCATGATTTTTTTTATAGATAAAGTTTAATGGCCATAATACATTGCTTGTGTAAAGAACTTATTCATAGGTATAATTTTATCTTAGCTATGAAAGTCTATAAATTCATCGATATTTTAACAATGAAGCACCATATTTATAATTTTATGTTAGTAAAAATGTGATTTTTATCTCTTTAGCTCTTATGCAGGTCTAGACTCAAGTTGAAAAGGTGGTGCTTGGGTTTCAACACTTGCAAGATCTGCTCAACCACTATAGGAGTGTTGTCTACACTATGAGTTGCATCCCTCTAAACCATCTACCTCATGGATCCCCTCTTTGATGTCTAAGTACTAATGGAGTCACTCTCATAGTTGTAACCAATTTTACACTCCTCTTTAGTGATGGGTTGGAGTCCACTACTTCCACATGGGAATTCCTTCATTGGCCCATTGTGATGGAGTTCTAATATGAAAGAGGGTGGTCTAGTAAAAATCTATATTGAATTACCTTCTAGTTGGGGCATCATAGTTTATCTAGCATCCACTAAGACCACTCAAGATGGTTGGGTGCTACCCAATCCTCCTTCTACTTGGAGTGCCCAAACTTCCAAAGATGATCCACCTCTACCACCTTTTGGGGTTGTGGCTTGTACGTAATGATATGTGCCTTTATTTTTTTTATGTAATTTTATGATTTTTAGGTTGTTGTACATTTCTTATTTTTTTCTAAACTATATTTTATTACTAACATAGAGTTTGGGTGATGCATACCAACCAACTATTTTTTTTGTTGTAACCATTTTTATATTATCATTAGTATTATTTGTTTAATTAAAAATATATTGATGCATCTTGATTAAAAATAAGTCATATTAAAGGTTCAACCCAAAATTAAGTGAGGCTATGAAATATTGAAATAAAATTAAAAATTTAATGTGTGTGGCTCAAATTAAACCTATTTAAGTTAGGTTGTAAATTATTAAAAACAAGACATTTAATTGGTGTGTGATTGAGGTTTAAACCCTACTCTAAGGAAGGTTGTTGAATATTGAAAAAAGGCGTACATTCTTAGTGTGTCACCCAAGTCCAACCCATTCTAGGTTAGGTTGTAAAATATTCAAATTGATTACCATCATAGTGTGTAACACATTTTCAACCCCACTCCAAGTGATATTTTTGAATATCAAAAAATTGGAGTACACTCTTATTGCACGTGACTTAGGTTAAAATTCAATGTAAGTGAGGTTGTGGAATATTAATCACCATTTCAATAAATTAGACTTATCTTTTTAGTTTTTGAATATAAGATTACATAAAATTACCATTTTCATACATTGTATTATTTATATTTCATATTTTATTTATTGTATTCAAGTATAGGATGCAAACCTAATTGTTATCAATCGTCTGTGATCACACTAATATATTTTGAGTAAATAGTGATAAAAAAGTTACACTTTTTCAAAATTTTGTAATCTCTGACATAGGGTTATGTCAATAAATTTTGATAATGCTAATAATGTCAACAAAATAGAAACTAATAATTTTTAAAAAAACCTCCAAATTTGGCATACTTGTTCTTACTAACACACTTTAAGTCAAAGTTTGTGTCAAGAGGTGGTTGTGTGTATGGAAAGAAATATGCTAGCCTTATTCACTTGAATTCTTAGGGTCAGGATGAGATAGCCAAAATAAATGATGGATCAATGTGGCTAATGGTTTGGTTGAACGAGATGAATAGGCTAGGTTCATTGAACTAGATGATATTATTCTACATGTTGGGTTACCATTGCAGGATTCTAAACTATGCGTAATAATATGTGTGCTCTTCTATACTAATATTATTTTTTTGTTTCATAGTGTTTGATTAATGTAGTGAACTACTTAGTGATAAGGGCTCTAGAATGGTTGGGTTCTAGGAGTTTTAAATAGTTGAGCTCTTGGTCAATGTTGTTTTCTTTGAATGGGAATAAATTGACTTGAATTAATCTTTGCATTTGGTCAAATCTATTGGGTTGGTATCATCCAATAAATTTCATCCACAAAGGTGAATAAATGGGACAAGGCTAGACTCAAGGAATAAAATTAAAGTTAAATGCAATGGTTAACTAATTCATGAGCTAATAAATGGATTTGCTTAGCTAGTTGTGTTTTTGATAATCTAGTTTGTTCATTTAGGGCCTCAAATTGATTGATTATTAATGGGGTTGAGTGAAATAATTCTATTTAAAGCTAGGATTCAATAGTGGTTTGTGTGATTTTTACCTAAATGAGGGCAATTAATCATAGGAAAGATTTTATCCTATGTGGATGCACTTGTTTTGGGAGAGTCATCCAAGGATGTAAGAATGGATGTGTTAGTTAAAACATAAAATCTGAGTTTTTATTTTTTATTTTTTTGTGTGGTTTTATAAATAATGTTTTATAAAATGGAAGATTAAAGTAAATAAAGAAACTCAAAATTGTTTAAATGAAAGTAAACAAACAAATTTACATATAATGAAGTAAAAATAAATTATTATTTCATTCCAATTAAAATATTTATGAGTCTTTAATTATCTAATCATATGTAAGATAAAGTGCAAGAAAAACTATTCTTTCTTTTTGTCTTTTCAATGTTCATGCATGCAAATAACCAAAATGCAATGCTGGAAATGTGAATAACTAATTAATATTTTTGCCTTTTTCTGAATATTTAATGCAATGCTATAAATAAATAATTGATTGAAATGAAATGATAGAAATGCAAAAAGAAATATTTTTTATTTTTTTTTAAAAAATATTTAATATAACATTGAAAGTATATTAACTAAATACTTTTGTCTTTTTGTATTAATAAAATTTTGAATGAAAGTAAAACTGAAATCGAAATTATTAAATGCATTTATTTTTGTGTATTTTCAAATTTATGAATGAACAAAAAAATATAAATGAAGTGATTTAAATGGACATTCAAATATAAATATTAAATGCAAATGAATCTATAGCCACTATGGATGTAAGCCTCTGTTATGGCTAGATTGATAGAGAATCATATTGATATTTTAAACAAATTGTAATACACTGTTGGAAATGAAGAGAAAATGCAAAATTCGATGATATGGGTGAACAAATTAGAAGAAAACTATTTGGAATAAGTGACATTCAAGAATGAAATATTGTAGATGGATATTTTTTATGCAAAACAATAAAAATCAGATATTTATGTTCGTTAGAGGTTTAAATAAAAGAAAAAAATTATATACAAAAAAAGAAGTAAATAAATGGCCTTCAGGATGATTTAAAATATATGCATAATTCACACAAGTAATTTTTTCTTCTCAATTACTAAAGCAATAACTATTTATTGAAGGAGATTTATGGGTACAAAGGAGGAGAATTATACAATTCCAAGAATATTACCTTTTCACAAGGGGCACAAAGGCAACAACTTCAAATAAATTTATTCACATACAAAAGATTTAAGGAAATTGAAAGTTTGTGGAAGCTTCAAGAAATAAAAACACACACATGCACTTAGAAATGAATAAATCAACTATTTATAAGGGTATTTAGGATGAAAAAGTAGGGGTGAAAATATGAATAAATATTCCTTGAGACTTCTATTTTCTATTGATTTTACAAAGGGTAATCTAATTCAAAGTTTTGATAATTGTTAAAGTGCACATGGAATATTTGTTATTTTATTTTGATTCACTAAAAAAAAATTAAACAAATAAATAAAATCTAAGAAAATAAAAATAAAGCTAAAATAAAAAAACTCCAACCTATCAACATCATATGACAAATTAGAAGTGTGTTGTCAGTTTTAAGTCTTCAATCCTCAAGCTACATCCTCCATGTAGTTTTTGAATTTGACCCAAGGATATTTCTATCAGCAAGAGGGATGTGGGATAATGAAACTAAAATTCAAAAGAGTGAAGGGTAAAGCATAATTTTTGTGTTTGTATTTTAAAAATCATAGAGTGCAAGATGTTCATTTATAATTTTTTCAATTTAAATATCAATAAGAATAAACATATATTTAAAATAAGAGTAATGGGAAGTTAATTGGAACAATGGTGAGTTAGTTGGAGTGGTGGGGAATTAAATGGGTTAGTGGATCATAAGTAGAATGTCAATTAAGTGAAAATGTTTTAAAACATGTATTTTATGGGTTGATGTAGGAGTTCTAGTGATGGTGACAAAACTGCCTCTTAAAGTAGAGTAATGTTTTTTTGTGCATTGTGAAACTTTAAGTTTAAAGGTTTGGAGCCTCATTTTTTTACAATTTTGACATTTTTTGAAAGTTTGAAAAGCAATAAAGGGAATCATGTAAAGAAAACAATTTTTTATTTAGATGTTTTGGCATCATCATTAGAATTTTGAAATGTTACATTGTGAAACTTTTGGTTGCATACATATCTTCCCTTCAAGGAGGAGCCCTATCATGAAATGGTAAAGGTTCTTTTCTCAAGAAGAGGTATGCCCAATTGAAGGGAAGGGTTAGAAAAAATGTGTTTCTTACCTATGCAATGTCATGAAGCCAACTGAGATGCCTCATCACCTACAAATACAAAAAATGAGAATCAAGCATAATATATTGAAAAGATTTGAAAACACACCATTAGTTGAAACATAAGACAATAGTACTTACCATACATGCGAGCAAAAAAAATACTACATGGGTTGAAGCTTAGTGTTTTGTGAAGTGGTGTCAACCATTGATGTGGGGAAGGATACTAACTTAGTCATTTCATATTGTCTATACTTGAAAAAATTATGAAGACATCAAAGTACATGAAAAATAAATAGATTACGTCTAAAAAAGGTAAATTTTGAAAAATAAAATAATATAATAATATATGTTAAAGTTACTATAAATAAAATTCTATTTTTAAATTTAAAAATCATTTACACCTACCCATATGCCAATTTTGAGCTCTGACCCACCTTTGACCAGATATCGAGAAATGATAGGTGATGAAGAGAATGTGAAGAGAGGATGGTAGTGATACCAATGATAGTAGACAAGGCCTAGACATAGGTCAATTTTTATTCCTCTAAATTCCTAGGTTTGTTATAGTTGTTTGAAAAATCATCCATGAGAGGTCAAATTTAATTAATTAGTAGTCAAAATGTTTATAACGGATAGGTGATTATAAAAAAAAAAGGTTGAGTTTTGAATGTTTTCTATGTTTTTTAATTTTTTGGATGTGATGGATGAAATATCTAGTTTCATGTAAAACTAATAATCTACAAAGACCATCAGTTACATATTTATAACCAATGGTTTGCATAGATTGAAATTTATGAAAATGTCACACAAATTATGGAGCTATCATGATAATTACCAAACTGCCGATATGCATAAACTAAGAGTTACACAATTGTAACGATAATTTCATAACTACCCCTTGTATATAGTGAGGGTTTCATCATATTATGGGTTATGATTGTTTTTGAAAGTCTTAGACTAATCTATATTTTTTATAGTGGGTGTAAGGAGATTATGTGCAATGGAGTCTACTGGAGAATAAGAGTGGTTGCCCTAGGTGATAGGATTATTGACCACTGAGGAGATTACTCATCTAGACAGGTCTTGGATATGGTAGATTATGTTGGTGGGGTTGATTACCCCAATTAATAGACTATTGTGTGACTAATTTACCTATTAGGATGATGGATGTAACACCCTAAATATTCCAAAAGTGTTAGGTGAGTGGACTAACACTTTTGAGGACATATATAGGATTATGGGTGTACTTGTGATGTGACAGACATTGAACCTGAAGGAGGCCACAGATGATGCGGAGGCTCGAATATAGGTAGATTACTTTGATGATGGGGAGAAAACAAATGTGGGTGTTAGGAATGGGGTTAGTTTGGTCATAGTGTTGAGGGATTAAAGCCCCAAAATATACAAGGTCACAATTGGAGTGTTGGCCTCAAATTTGGTAGGGGATAAGAATACAAACATGATTTTTTACTACTAACAACCAGTGGTTAGGGGCATGTAGGAGCATAATATGTGATATTTTTGGGCTCAAAATATATGTATGATGACATACAAGGACTTGTACATGATATCACATCTAGGAAAAAATTATTTGAGCCATCTAATACTAGTGATGTATTGGGTGTATAATGGATGGATCCTTATTAGAGGGGGGTTGGTATAGCAAATGTATGGGCCATGCAATAAAATAAATGGTATGCCATGAATCAATTAAGATATTTTCCTAAATTTATGGCTACTCTCACTATCAAAGATATGATTTCTTGACCCTATGTTAGGATGAATAGATTATAGGGTGATGAGGTGATTATTATAATGTCCTACAAGATAACCAAATAAGTCAGAGATAGGAGGGGTAGTTAGAGATGCAATCAATAGTTAGAGTCCCTCAATAGTTTGGATTCAATATGAGGTGAGTCTCCCCATTCCATAATTGGTTTATAGGGGGAGAGAGATCAGGGATGATCTATTAGACTAATTGTCATGGTAGCCACTAACCTTATGGATATTTGTATAGGGGGTCTAGGTGACAAAAAATGAGGAGGACATTCCCTAAGAGTAGGAGTAGAAGATGGGCAGACTGTGAGAGCAGGGGAGATGATGTGTAGTAGTAGGTAATAATAGATGGAGGAGGAGGATAGATTTAGTTGAGTTTAGGTAGAGGCTCAACCTAAGGGGAGATATAGGGAGGAATAGTAGGTGAATATGATCTCAGATGATGAGTTTGACCTAGATTGATAAGAAGGGACTCCAAGTAAGTGTACTAAAAACTTTTATTTTTCCATTTTATTAAATTTTAATTTGTTATTTATAAAATATATATCTAAATTATGTGTGTGTGCTTATGGTGATTGAAAAATTTCATGTTTGAGTCAAGGAGGCTGACAAGAGACACATGTCTTGACATTTTTCATGTGACTATTGACATGAGTAGAGATGCCCTTCTCATTGACCCATGATTGCTTACCAACATAGGATATCATTTTGACATATTTTCCATAGCATATCATGGAGATTGGGAGTTATCCCGATGAGGTTAGAATACTATTACACCAAAGGCCCAAGTTAAGACCATAGGAAATTTGACAGTGAGGAATAGATGTGCCTCTTCTAGTAGTCAAAGCAGAGGAGGAGTGGGATCAAAAGATGACACCAGTGGTAGGCAACACGTGAGTTAAATTAGGATCCCAAAACACTCAAAATTAGGGGGATCTCATATGGGATGGAGTAAGAGTGCATAACATTCTACCTTGAGAGGTTCCTATAGAGGTTAGTTTAGATTTAGTCCTATGAGAGATCTACTTAGGTATTAGTGATACTATTATTTTTATTTTTGATATTTTGATTACACTTTCCATTTTAGTGTGATGGCTATATACTATAAATCTATGTACATACATACATATATACACAAATACATATATATGTTTGTGATCCACTTGGTTTCAATATTCTCTAGTGTTTGTGGTTTTTCATAATGTTTTACTTTTTAGCTTATGCATATAGATGGCTAGGAATATGTGAAATATCAAAAAATTTATATGGTAAATGTTGGGTTTTTATCTTTACATCAATGTTGAAGTCTCTTCCCAATAGGCTAGTGCACTAGCCCTATCATGTAAGATTTGAGTCTTGTACACTCATCTGAAGCACACGATGGAAGACCGGTTCCTGAGGTTTTTGAAACATAGAGTAATTAATTGATTTTTTGCCATAAATATAAACTATTCCACTAATATCTCCTCTACAGAATGTGCTACCATTAACTAGATAACTATATAAGAAATATCTCATTACTACTAACTATTTAATTATATTTTTAATGCTCATCATAGTCCACAATCTGTTGGTGAAAATCAATTGTATGATAAACATTGAGTTCTCATTTAATATTTTTGAATTACAAGACATGATATATTCTCAGAGGTTCCTCATTTTTCCATCCACCCTTACAAAATGTTACAATAGGGGTTTTTATACTTGTTTTTCCCTATCCAAGCGTCAAATTTCTAACTATAAGATAAATGGCACATGAATTCCCAACAAGTTGGGTCATGGCTATTACAACTATTTTTTCCTAAAGACTCAGGCCTCTACACCCATAGATGCTTGCTTTATATAATACATGTATCCATGTGTTTCATTTCTTACAGGCTAGTATCCAGCCTCTAATCGATGGGGATACGGTGTCTTATTTGATTTATTCTTTCTAAATACTCCTATATTATTCACACTCTGCCTTCCTCGCACTCCCCTAGTCTTCTACTTCTTATTTCAGGTTATTTGTTCTTGGATTCCTCATGCCACATTACCTCTTGATTGGGTCTTCTCATACTGGATCTTCCATGCCATTGTCCTTCAATGTCCTTCAAGTCTCATACAATAGGATTCATGCCATGGTCATCCTGTGCCATGGTTTTCCCACACTATGCCGATACTTGCATAAAAATGGACAATGGTCCTTCCATGCTGTGAACCAAAAATATAATACATACTTGTCAAAATTGTGGCCCAACATCACCCCACACTAATCTGTTAGTCCATCTTAGACTAGTTTGTTCCTACATCCTCAAGGAACTTAGGCCCTTTCTACTCAAATTCTTTCTTCAAATCATCCCAATAGGATAAAGCATCGAGAACTTTAATAGTTATTTGTTTAATGGCTTCCTTTATTGCTTTCAACTCCTTAGGCTAAGTTAGATTCTTGATCTTTATTTGCTCCTCCAGGGCTACGTTATCTTCTTTTTGGATGTCTTCTAACTCAAAGACCTCCTTGTCAACCTATCCTCTGAGTGTTGTAAAACTAGGATTTATTTGACGATGATGGTTATTAATTACATTTTCCATCATTTCTACATCCTTAAATGCCTTAGCATGTTATTCTCTATTTTTTATTAGTAGAGCTACATCAACCACTTGTTGCCTCAAAACCACTTTTTCATTGAGCTTGACCTCTATGATTTTATTAGGGCATGGAATGTTAGGTTGTGGAGCTAAAAGCTTCACTGATGCAAACAGGGAAGGAGGGTGTTGAGTGTCACAGTCGTCAATGTCGGTCAGGCCCATCGACGTCGGTCAGGGGTAGACAAGAAGGCAATCGACATCGGCAGTATTCGGCCAACGTCAGTCATCTCTAGGTAGATAGGGATCGACGTCAGTCGCCTGTGCAGATAAGAACTGTGAGTGTTATGGACAGTTTGTTAATGAACTGGTTGTTTGCATGTTGAAAGGCTAATTTTAGTCTTGAGCTACAGATCTAATTATTGTAATTAGGTATCTAATTATTGTTTGCATGAGATCTATTTAATAGACTCATGGGCTGTATTGTAATTTGTGCTAGTTGAGTTGAGCAAGGTTAGCTCTTTCTGTGTGTGAAGAGAGCAAGGGTGTTTCTCCTAGTTCCATAGGGGTGCCAAGTGTGTATGATCAGGTTGGTCTAAAGGTGTGCTAGATCAGGGAGAAAATGCATTAGAGTACTAGTTTGGAGAATCATAAGGACTTGGTGAGGCAAGGACAAGGGTTCTTCAGGGTGTAGAGAGATCTACATGGTAACAGGTGTGTGTGCGAGGTCAAAGGAGATCTGCATGTGGTAGCAAGATCAAAGGTGACATCAACACATCAAAGAGCAAAAGAGGAAGGCAAGGAAGTTCCTTCCATAAGTAAGATCATTTGAGTTGCAGGTTGTTGCAAGTTCATGGGAGATCTACTTGGAGTACATTGAGTACTTGGAGCGCGTAGAGAAATTGTGGAGTGCATGGAGCATTTGTGTACTGGCAGTAGTGGATACTGACTAGTTGGAGGTGAACACCAACTCTATGTTTGAGTTGTGTGTTGGGACCATAAGAGAGAGTGAGCTCTTGAAGAGATTTATTGTTTATGCCCTAGAGGTGTGGGAGCCCTAGAGGTGTGTAAGGAAGAAGAACTGTGGCAATCTTCTTTGTTATATTTCCTTCTGGAAGAGTATTAATACAATTGGGTATTGTCTATCATATTCTGTGTTGTTTCTAAATTCTAGTTACTTATTGATTCTGGTATAATTCTGCATGTTTAGTTGCTTGGTAATCAATGGTGCTTCCTTGGGTTCCTAACAGTTGGTATCATAGCTAAGGTTGCAAGGAGTAGGTTTTGTGTTTGGTTATAGGTCAATCTCAGGGGTTTCTGATTGAGTGAGAGTACAGTAATGACAGAAGAAATTACACTAAGAATGGAGGAACTCAAAGGCACGAATGGTCAATTACGGTGTTATGAAAAGAAAGAGCAGGTAAAGAAATATTATTGGTTGGTAGAAGATCAACATGAAAGAACTAAAGAAGCAGATGTTGCAGGTGTTGTTGCACAGGATGCTCTGGGATGTTTCTTGGATAAATTAGAATCTTGTCTTATAGATTATGTTGCCTCTTTCCATGCAACCCAAATTAGAGGGGTTGGTGAGCCTTGTCATAGTATTGACAAAGGGGAAGTGCGGCTGAAATTGCAGGCGGCCAACACATGGGTGTTGAAGAAGGTCATGCAGGTCCCAGTCTTGGAGATGCGGCTAATTACTTCAGGAAAGTTGGGTGATGAGAGATGTAAAGGAACTCTCACAGCGGATTCTTGGAATGTTACCAAGGATGCACTTGAATTAGCATGTGGTAAGAAAGTAGGTACTCTTTATCTACTTGCTTGTATTACTGATTCCACTTCTATTGCACAGGTGTGGCTTTGTAGGCTTGGTCACATAAGTGAGAAGGAAATGGATGTTCTTAAGACAAATGGTAAGAGTTAAGCTTTGGAGAGCATAGATCAAGATTTCTGTGAGTAGTGGGATGCTACAAGAAAGGATTGTGTTTATTACAAGAAAAGGAAGACTGATGTATTTGATAAACTTAAGAACTGGAAAGCCTTGGTGTTCTTGGAGGAGATGATGGACAGAGACCAGTGGATGGGGCTGGATACTTCTGAGCAGGGCAGTTTGGACATGGGATTGATTCAAAAGAGCTCGCGGGTAAGAAGTCATCACTCACAGGTATACATAGGTACCGACATCGGTCAAGGGGAACCGACATCGAACAGATAGGTACTAACGTCAGTCATGTGCATACTAGAGAAGTTGATGGTGTCAGGTAGGTGGAGACTGACGTCGGTAGGATAACTAGCATCGGTGACCTGGACAGTCGCATGGAACTGACGTTGGTTAGATGCAGACTGTGTGGTGATCGAGGTCGGTTATTGAGACAGATTTTGGGCAGACAGCAAGTTGTCAAGGAGTCTCAAATGCCCATATGGAGGACTGAAAGTGTAAGTAAGCCTCAAATTCATTGTTCCTCTTCTTTATACTCATTGCTTATTGCAGAGCAGGAAGGATCTAGAAAATAGTGGGAGCATGGCATGAACAAGATGTAGAACCAAATGGGAGATTTGATAGGGTTGCCAACTGGTATGAAAGCACTGAGATGAATGGATATCTTAGTTAAAGAATAGAGAGAATGGACACATGAGATGGAAGTCCAGATCATATGGTCTTGAGGAAGCTGCAAGATAGTGGTATAGGTTTTGACAGGTGGATGACAAAGTAGGGCTTTAGTCAGTGTCATTGTAACCATTGTGTTTGTCTTACCAGGTGGATGATGGTCGCGACATTATCCTATTACTGTATGTGGAGGATGAGCTTGGTGCAGGTTCAGACATACAGGGTTTTATTGAGCTAAGGTTAAGGTTAGTTCAGTGGCATGTCATGAGGAATTTGGAGCAGAAAAATTCTTTGGCATGAGAGACATGGAAGATCATAGGCTGATTTTGTCTCCAGTGAGAGTTGATGTGAATCAGGTGTTAGCGAGGTTCAATACGCAAGATGCAAAACTGGAGCACACCAAGGGCTGGACAGTTCAGTGTCCAAAATCACATGAGGTCTAGTATAGACCTGAGTTTTCCCCAGCAGTGGGAGCTATCAAAGAGTTAGGAGCCAATTTGGGGAAGTGGGTTCTCAGGTATTTGAGAGGGACCAGTAGCAGGTATACATGCTATGTAGGGTCAAGACTTCACTACATGGGTTTGTAGGTTCAGATGTGGTAGGTTACTTGGATGACAGGAGGTGCACCACAGGTTGTGTGGTGGGTGGTCTTCAGGATTGATTTTGAAGAGGGATACAAGCTAGAAAATAAATTAGATGGGGTACAAGTACAGGTACAGTGCAACTGTTTATCTCCAAGTGGGAGATTGTTAGGTTGTGGAGCTAAAAGCTTCACTGATGCAAATAGGGAAGGAAGGTGTTGAGTGTCACAGTCACCATCATCGGTCAAGCCAACTGACATCAGTCAGGGGTAGATAAGAAGGCAACTGACATCGGTAGTATTCGGCCGATGTTGGTCCTCTCTAGGCAGACAGAGACTGATATCGATCACCTATGCAGATCGAAACTGCGAGTATTACAGATAGTTTGTTAACGAACCGATTGTTTGCATGTTGAAAGGCTAATTTTAGTCTTGAGCTATGGATCTAATTATTGTAATTAGGTGTCTAATTATTGTTTGCATGAGATCTATATAATAAACTCATGGGATGTATTGTAATTTGTGCTAGTTGAGTTGAGCAAGGTTAGCTCTTTCTGTGTGTGAAGAGAGCAAGGGTGTTCCTCTTAGTTCCACAGGGGTGTCGAGTTTGTATGATCAGGTTGGTCTACAGGTGTGCTAGATCATGGAGAAGATCCACCGGAGTACTGGTTTGGAGAATCATAAGGACTTGGTGAGGCAAGGACAAGGGTTCTTTAGGGTGTAGAGAGATCTACATGGTAACAAGTGTGTGTGCAAGGTCAAAGGAGATCTGCAGGTGGCAGCAGGATCAAAGGTGACAACAACACATAAGAGAGCAAAAGAGGAAGGCAAGGAAGTTCCTTCCATAAGTAAGATCATTTGAGTTGTAGGTTGTTGTAAGTTCATGGGAGATCTACTTGGAGTACATTGAGTACTTGGAGTGCGTGAAGCACTTGTGGAGTGCGTGGAGCACTTGTGTACTGGCAGTAGTGGATACTGACTAGTTGGAGGTGAACACCAACTCTGTGTTTGAGTTGTGTGTTGGGACCGTAAGAGAGAGTGAGCTCTTGAAGATATTTACTGTTTATGCCCTAGAGGTGTGGGAGCCCTAGAGGTGTGTAAGGAAGAAGAACTGTGGCAATATTCTTTGTTATATTTCCTTCTGGAAGAGTATTAATACAATTGGGTATTGTCTCTCATGTTCTGTGTTGTTTTTGAATTCTAGTTACTTATTGCTTCTGGTATAATTCCGCATGTTTAGTTTCTTGGTAATCAATGGTGCTTCCTTGGGTTCCTAATAGATGCATGTAAAAATCTCATCTAAAATTAGGATTACTTCCCTGACTCTCCCTAAAGTGTTATGGTAGATATCTACTACAGCACTGGATTGTTCTAAGAGGTCTTTAGACTCATCTCTAGGTATGGAATACTTATCATTATTTTTGAGCAATAGCTCAACCAATGTATCCAATTTTTCCAAGGCATCCCCATCTAGAGCTTTGCCATTTACTAGTGTCGGCTCTTCTTTAAAAATTGTTTTACAAAGGGTTAATACCCTTATCTTCACTTTGGTGGTCTCCTAAAATTGTTTTTTTAAAGAGGCCACTTCCTCAGCTAGCACCTACTTTTCAACATAAGCTTTATTGTACATCTCCATGACCTTACCATGTTTTCTTTCAGCTGTGTGCATGTCTAAATAAGATAAAATAATTTGGTGCATCATTTCCATGACAAGTTTCAAAAATGTGGTGCTAGTCATCAATGGGGTGAGCCGCTATGGATCAAAATTCATTAGGTTTCGAAGACTTGGGGTATCTAGACCAAAATCAATGAAATCTAAGGGGATGTCAAATTGAGGTTCATTATTATACATTTATAACATGAAAGATAATTGCTTCTTGGTTTTATGGGTTGCATCATTAGTGTAGAAATGGTTCTAAAGATAGAGTTTCTAGTCCTCTACACTGAACTGATATCATTCACATAGATTAAAACTCTATTTCTATTTTGGTTCCCCTTCAGTTGGCCCCTTCCCCTTTTCTAGGTCTCTATCAAGTTGGCTCTCAGTAGCCATCCCATCTATTTATAATTTTGCATGATGAACTTGATCACCAACCAGGACCTCCCACGCTGGAGATGGAGTCTTCTCTAGATTAGAATCTATATTTATCTACTCTAGGGAGGGGTCCTTTTGGGGTACTTGTTCTAGAGGGGGACATGGCACTAACCCGATGGTAGCCCTAGGAGAAGGTGGAGGTGAAGGTGGTTGGGGGGGAGGAGAAGGTGGAGTTGGTTGAGAATATGGAAAAGTTGAGGTTGACAAAGCTAAACTATGAGAAGATGGAGATGAAGAAAGAGGTGAAGGTGAATGGTGGGGTAGAGGTTATGGGAGATGAGGTGCTGGTCTAGAGGGTTGTGCCTCCACTATCTTCTACTACTTTTGGGGGCCTTGCTACCCACTTATGTTCATGCTCAACTCAGATGTCTTCTTTTGTAATGGTATTTAGGGGATCCTTTCCCTTGGTTCCCCATCTTGAGGATGTTGGTTATATAATAGTTTATGTACCTATTCCCCAACCAATATGTTCTTCATTGTAATGCTAGTCATGCTCATTTCTATTATTTTTGTATAGGATTTATTGCTAGGGTAAACAAACATCTTTTAGAGAGTATGGTGCTCTACATCAATTTGTTCTAATTTCAAGTTAACTGATTATGCATCATGAATTCTATTCAAAAAATTGAAGTAGTGCGTAGAGAAAGCATAGGGCATCTTGAGCCATGCAGAGAGTTTCCATAAAGGAATCATATAGATCTGTGCCAAGGATAAATGCTGCTTCACAATGAATTCTACTTGATCTTTTATTTTAGAGGGTATATCCTTGGGAAATTTCCATTCATCTCCAAATACTACCTTCATTCCATCAAACCAATGTCTCATCTTCAACTTATATTTTGGAATGATATGGTGAGGGCAGGTGATGGATTTGTAGCGCTTGATGGGGGGTTTTTTAGTGGGGGAATACACCCACTTCAAGGATCCTTTGCTATAATTGGGCATGCTAATTTCATCAAATACTATCAATAAAAGAGTTTTACCCCAAGGAAACTAGAACTTAGGTGTTGTATGCACCTTCTTCACATCTTCGATTATCCTCTAGGTAAAGTATAGTACCCAATTGTACTTTACTCCCTATACTACTTAGTTTTCTATGTGTAAGTGTGCCATATCCACCTCCTTCCATTTATAGGTCCCTCTGATCTTGGTGGAAATGATCTGCACTACTCTTCTTAAATCAAGATCCTACAGGTTTATGATATACATTGCATGTCCCTACTTTTGATACATAAGTGCAGTGGTAGTCTACTATATTTCCTCCGTGTCTACCAAGTCATCCAGTACATTGAATCCTATGCATTGGAGTCCTATGACCCTGCTTACCCTCTCTACAATGATCTTCATGTTGTGCCCTATGAAGTGGATATAATCCTCATGAATGCGTGAGAGGAGGAACTAAACTACCTCAGTAGGCTTTCCAAAGCATGGTAGTTTAAAGAGTTAGAAGAGGCTAACTTTGTCCAGTTGGTTCTTGATAATCATGTCATACACCACCTGGTTTCATGTGTTGGTGGTTCAAACTTGATAATCATTTTGTAATTGTACTTCATTCCTCAACTAACAATGGTTTTAATAAAATATGGCCATAGTTTCCACCTTGGAAATCTAATTCTCAGCATGCAAAACTGACTCTAGGTATTGCATCTCTTCAATGTAAATGGTTGGAGGGGAATATGGTGGAGAGGTCTATGATGAAGCCTATGCTTGATTTTGTTTTTATACCATTTAGTCTTCTTTTGCACTTTTGATCTGAACTCTTGCATGCTAATCTTGCCTTGGTATCTCTCATAGGTTTTCCAAAGGCTCCTCTCTTATAGGGAACCACTCTCCACCTACCTCTCTATCTTCAAGAATGGTTGGTAGTTTTTCAAGTCTTTTCATTTATTTATTTGGCTGCTTATCCACCGAGGCACTTGAGGGTTAATCCTCAGCCTTTCCATGTTCCCAAATAGATAAATGGTGCCATTTAACTTGCCTCGACTCTCAAGCTTTATACTTTAATAATGGTAGAATCTAGCAACCTGTAACAATTTTTACTAACAATGGCCTCGACCCACTTCTACACTTGGTTTGCACTTATCTACCTCCACTTGGAAATCTTGTTTGCATCTCTATTTACTATACTTTCACACTAAATTTGACCTCGGCTCTGGTTTTCTAGTTCATGTATTGCTCTGGTTCATTTATCAATTGAATATTTTAGCAAGGTAAAATGTAAAATAACTTTAACATGGTTATAAGTCCTCTAACTAATTTACCTCATTAAATACTTTCCTCTTCTTATCATTTTTGGCCATAAAGGTGTATCTTCCAATGGTATTCAGATATCAGATCTTACATTGAGCCTTTAAAGTTCTTAATAAACTTGTCTCATCATTCCACTCAAATGCTTGCTGTTATAACTACCCTTGTCACATTAATGGTCCATTCTTTCCTGCACCTTCCTTGGAGGTGGGTGAAAACTATCCTATTATTTTCTAGTAATGGAAACCAGCTATCATGCAAATGGTGGGAATCTATTGTATTAAATAACTTATGTGTCTTTAATCACTTGTGTGTCCATGTGTCTTATATTCATATGCATATCTTTCCCCATACAAAATAGGGTTCAGGGTCCTCCATGAGAACAAAAACTCAAAATAAGAAAAATCACATGCCTCAAGGATAATGGCTTTTATTGAAAACATGAAATCCTATTCTAATGGATCTAAGCCTTATTTGAACAAAATAATAGAAACTTTAAACATAGTCATAGAATGGCTGAAGCCAACTCCCATTATAATCCCTGGGTAAGAATTGACCATTTATTCGTTGTAGCTAATATGCACCAGTAGATTTGATACTATGGATTATGAATGGTCCATTCTAATGAATGTAGAGCTTCCTAAGGTGGCATGCAAACTAAGAGTCATAAAGTGGAACTTTCATACCTGGGATAAACATTTTATTCTTTAGATGGTGATCATGCCACATTTTCTATTTCCATTTCTCTACATCTTGATTCTAATGAGCGAGGAACCAAGTCTCATCTAGTTTTGTTAGATTAAAGAGTTGAGCTTGTAGAGATGCATCATCATCAAGATTTATTAAACATTCTATTCATCGAGATAGAATTATGAACTAAACTAGCATGATTGCTTCTTTTTCATATACCAAGTTAAATGGTGTATTTTTGTTGAGGCACTTGTATGTGGTTCGGTATGCCCAAAGTACCACATATACCCTATCATCCCAATTAGTCCTACCAATATTTCATATTTTTGTCAACATGGTACTGAGGATCTTATTTAAATCTTCTATTGTTCCATTAGCATGTGGATGATATGTTATGGTCTTATGATGTGCAATCTTGAATTCGGCCAATAAGATTTGAATTGTCTCATTGAGGAAATGGGTTCCTCGATCATTGGTAAAAATTAAAGGGCATCCAAACCATGTTATAATATTTTACCAAATGAAACACATGGTATTTATTTTTGTATAATCTTTGGTTGGCACTCCCTCAACCCAATGTGTTAGTCTATCACCACAATGATGTACGATGAACCTATTCTTCCTCTTGCGGGAATGATGGGCACCACAAAGTCTATGGCCTATTTTTCAAATGGTTTTTGAGATGAAATGGGGCATAAGGGCATGCCATCTATCCTATTAGGTTTTTCCACATGCTGGTAGATATCACATCATATTGTATATGCTTTTACATCTTTAAATAAAGTTGGCCACCAAAGTCTGATGAGTAGTACCTTACACGTAGTAGCTTCCCCAACATAATGGCTTATAAAAATGCCTTTATGAACTTCTCATAATACGTCAAGGTGCTCATGTTGCATTAAATAATGGTGTAGTACCTCATCCCAGTCTATTTTGTATAGATCACCTACTATGAGTTGATATGGTGTGGTGCAGACTCAAGTTGTTTCTTTTCTTGTAAAGTGAGAAAATCAAGTGCACAACTAGTATTTAGGAATGCTGAAATATCCTCCAATTATTTAGGTACCCTAGAGACTTAGAAAATTTTTAAATTGGGAAGGTCATCTTCTATAACATGTGGAGGTTCTCTATTTTTAATTCAAGATAAATGATCAAGTCCACAATTAGTTTTTCCAGGTTTGACTACTATGGAAAACTAGAATTCTTGGAAGAGAACTATCCAACGGAAAATTATTCCATGGAGAATGGGCTCATTAATAAGATACTTTAAGGCCTCATGATCGGTATATAACATAAATGGTGTATCCAAAAAGTACTATCTAAATTTTTGTAGCACGTAAACCATAGACAAGGCTTCGCATTTAGTGGTGGTATAGTTTATTTCAGCTGATGTGCGTTTCTTACTATAAAAATAAATGGGATGATCTCAATTTCCCTTTCTTGGTTGTGAAAGTATTACACCAACTACTATTCTAGATGCATCAACACAGACATGGAATGGTTTTATCCAATTTGGAAATTATAAGATAGGAATAGTAACTAGTCTTTTCTTCAAAGTTTCAAAAGTTGCTTTACAAGAATTTGTCCATATAAACTATTCATTATGCTTTAATAGTTCTTCTAGGGGTGCTGTAATCTTGACATAACCTTGATTGAACTTCCTATAGTAACCTGTGTATCTTAAGAATATGTGCACCTCATGCTGGGTTTTTGGCACTAGTAGTCATATAATGATAGAGACCTTGGCTAGATCTATGAGGAGTTCCTCTTTACAAATGATATGTCTAAGGAGTACCCCAAATGGTTTCAAAAATAGGAATTTCTTCAAATTTAGGGAAATTTTTAATACATGACAATGCTCAAGCATGAGCCTCAGATTGGCATAATGGTCCTTGATTAGCCCATATATCATCAAGTCATCTAAGTAAACCTAGAGAAACATATGGATAAAATCTTTAAAAGCCTCTACTGCTACCCACGAAAACACTATTAGGGTATTTTTCAACCCAAAAGGCATGATGGTGTAGGCAAAAGAGCCCTATTTCATAGCAAATGTGGTCTTGGAGTGGTCTTCCTTAGCTATTTGGACTTGGTGATACCCTGAGAACCCATCGATATAAGAGTATATCTCACAACCGGTAACACCTTTTAGGACATCCTCTGTGAAAGTGTTGGAAAAGGATCAATGACATATGATGCATTCAAAACATGATAATCCACATAGATATGAATACACCCATCCTTTTTGATACTGATTACCCCAGTCAGATTCATCAATGGGAATAATTAATCTGGTGTAGAGCATGTTATCAATTTCTTCTTTCATGTGTGCTCAGAGGTTAGGGTTCATTGGATATGGGTGTTTCTTCACCAGATGAGTGCCATCAATCAATTTTATATGGATCTTCTTGAGAAAAGGGTGAAACCATTTAATTTCACTATAGTTTCTTGGAAACACATCTTGATACTCTTTCAATAGCTCAAAAATTTATGAGATTTCTATTTCGGTCTAATAATTACCAATGGTTGCTACCTTAGGTTCTTGTTGTGTCCCAATGTTTAGTTAGACAATTTGAATAGGCTCGTGATAAGGATTATCCATGGGGGAATTAGTGTCCTAAATAGTTCATGAGTTAGTACTTGTAAGAACATGCAAGTTGTTACTCAACGTATCAAATGGACTGGATCCTTCTCCATCTACTTGAAAAATGAGCTTTTATTTTCCTAGGTGGATTTCTTCATGGAGCTCTTCACTAGAGACTATTGGTAGTGAACAAGTTTATTATCTATGAGACTCATTTAATAAACCCAAGGGTTCCTTTGATTCTTGATGAATATGATGTAGGTGGTCTTCCACCAAACTCGGATCTCTAATTATTGCTTCACATATGGTTTGAAGAGGAAGGCATAGGTCTATCCTTGGTGAAGAGTAAGAAAGTGTGAATGTCATATTTTCCTTTAATATATGCTAGAACCTTGTTCCCATGTGCCTTTCTTCATGTATGTACCACACATGTGCCCAAGTGTGCAAGGTTCCATAAAACATATAGACCCATAGGTATTTTGGTAAAAATGTTTCCTCAGCTCACCATATTATTTCACACACCTCAAGGTGAGGTTTAGGTACTTTTATGCCACTATAGCTGAGTGTACCTCTGATCTTATTATCATGGTGAAATTTATGATCTAGAATAGCTTGCACTTGAGCTCAATATATTAGGAAATCTTTATGCATTCACTACCACCTGGCAATGGTGCCATCAAAAACATGGTCTAAGGACCTCATCCATTTATTTTCAGTACCATATAATTCTTCAAGGCATTAGATGAAATCATGTACTTCTATTTGTCCTTAGAACCATGGAGATTCATTAATTCTTTCCAAAGGTGGTCCCTCCCATGGTCCTCTCATTTCTAAACCCATGAGGTGCACAAATTTGTGATGCTTAAGGAACCGATGTGGGATGTCTTCTCTGTTGATGGTGTTGCAAAATATTCCAAAGATATCATAATCACAATGGGCCCAATAGTTGCAAGCATTGCTTGTGGTATTTGAGATAGATTGGTTGTCCACCTAGTGAAGAATACCATCTGACATTAGGTCATGTTGGTCATCATGTCAAGTAGTCACATTATATAAATTGTTGATGTCTTCATCAGTATTTATGGATTAATTATAGGGTGGTCCTTGTGCTTGATCTAAATGTATTATCACACATTGATCAGTATTTTCAAAGCTAATGTATCAATTTTTAAAACTTAAATTTGCATGATTTTCATAACACTAGGGCCTTCTCAGTTTGGCTAGGTAATCATCAGCCTCTACCAACTCCAAAACCTCAAAATCTACTATAAATGGAACCCTAAGTATTTCAATAGTGGCATTTTTAAGGAGTCTAATAGGGTGCACACAAGTCTTGTTTGCCATAAACAAGACAATAGGTGAAGGTTTCAAAGTTAGACTAGACATTTTGTGCCAGGCATCTTTAGTGAGTACATTTGCTTCAACACTAATATCTACTAGAATATCCCAGATTACCCATCTATTGATAGCAACATTTAATAATATTTCTCCATCTTCTAGGGGAGCAAAATTAGAATTATCCTAACATTGAGCATGGCTTAAATATTGGTCCTCACTTTGTCAATTTAGCTGAGTATAGGTTTCATTTGGTAGGCAAACTTGACCTTTAAACCAAGCGCTAAGCTGGAGAATGATGTCTTCATCAAGCATGCATTTGCATAATTCTAAAAAACTATGCCATATTACTAGAGGTTTAGTTTCCCTTTACACTATGGCATGCTATATGATATCCTTGTCCTTAAGGTATTGAATTTCACCTTGAAGCTCATGCACAAGTGCCATTATATCCTGAAGAACATCCTTTTTCTAAAGTGCATCAGGGTATTTCTTTGTGTGTAGTTCTTCCTGACGTACTTTTTCAATCATATTAGGTGTAGATTGCATATGGCCTCTACTGTGCATAATAATATTTACTTTTTGTTCAATAGGGATGGTTGGTCAAGCACACCATTTTGGTTTGTCTATACAGATCATACCTACACCTTTTTTATTTTAGTGCTTTATAATGACTACATATAGATCTGGGCACTCTTCTAGTCAGTGATCCTTTTTGTAGTAAGCACATGTTGGATATTCTAGGTAATCCCTCTAATAATGCTTTGGAAAACCACACTTATATCAAGTCCTTAGTGGAAATCTATTGCCTCATCCTCGTCCTTTTTTGTGCCCATAATAGCCATCATTATCTTAGGAATTGATGAAATATTAGTGCGTACCGCACACTCGAGCCTCATGAATATTAATAATTAGTCAACAATAATTGGTGTCATGAGTATAAGCATCACAAATTTTACAATACATAGATACTTTATTATTCATGGATCTTTGAAAAAGTGGATAGGAATGAACATCATGGTCATCATGACAAATATCATAGGTTTGTTTTAGGACTACACAAATGTTATTACATTGGTAGTTATTTCTCTTGTGTCCTTCAGTTTCAAAATTGGTACACCAAACACCACTACATGTCTCATGTGCATTATTTTCCATCAAATTTTCAAATTGAGAATCCATGGATGCTATTTGTGCTTCCATAAAGGGACCAATCCCAACATCCATACTTCCCTCCACTTTAGCACGTAGGTCAGCCTCTAGAGCCTCATGTAAGTTGGTAAGAGTTCTTTGTGATGAAGTCCATCAAAAAGGTAATAATAATCCTCCTATGAACCATTGTGCATGTTGAAAATGATTGATTTCAAAAGATAAATTAGAAAGAAAAATCTTGAATTGAGCATAATATTCTTGTACGCTCTCTATAAGTCCCTACTTTATATCCTTCAGTGCCTCTATACTCTGCTGCTTAAACTCTAGAATATCAAATTCTTGTAGAAATGCTACTTTGAGCTGGTCATAGTTGACCACTACTTACTGAGGGTTGAATTTTCAATACCATTTATGTGCACATTCTAAGAGGGTGGTTGTGAACTGTGTTGCCTTTCACTTAGAAGACATGATGCCATGTGCCCTCCAAACTAGTTCACACTTATGAACATGCTTAGATGCATTTCTCACCCCTTGATACTTAGGTAAGTGCATTGTCATTTCATAATAAACCATAGGTGGTTGAACCAATGATTTCTAAGAAGGCCCAGCTCCTATTCCTAGAGGGGATCCGCTTCCTCCAATAACTCCTCCTAATCCTCCTCCAACACCTCTAATAGCTGTACCCATGGGGAAAGGTGTGGTGGAGGGTTGATTTCCTATATTGGGGTCTATATTTTGGCCTTGGCTAGATCCTTTAGATATTCCAAGTTTTGCCATGAACTTCTCTTGAAAAGGTGTAGATTCTAAGTTATTACTTAATGACTTGATCTCAATTTCTCATATCTATTTAGCTTCTAAATATGTACCATCTGTATCCCAATTCTTTATATGCACCCTATTTGACTTGAGGGAATGAAAATGTACTATGGTGGTAGAGCTTGGTTATCTCATTTTGGGTTTATCTCTGGTAAACTAGCTCATTTCTCCATCTAATATTGGTGGTAAATGTTGTGGCTCATAAGTGATGGATTCCTCATGCACATCTGACTCCTTGTGGCTCTTCACAACACTTCTTGAGTGTTCCCAATCTCTTCCCATGATATTAACTCCCATGATCCTCTATTAGGCTTCATCATACTTCCATTTTTGTATCACTCACTGGCTTTCTACCATGTTGAACCTACAATCCTAAATTAACCAGTAGTATCCCCTCTAACTGTGCGACTCATGCATGTGAGATTTTAGCCATCCATGGGTAATGTTTCCAACCTAAGATAAATAATGAGCTTTTTCATCTCAATTAGAAATAGTGAAAGATATCATCTCCTTGGTTCTGATAAAAATATTGAACTTGGCTTCTTCAAGACATGAATATGTGGTCATATCATATTCTTGGATGTAACTATTTCAAACACCTTTCCACCAGTAATCGACCACTCATGTCCATGAAACTTTCAATTGTGCTAAACTCTTTTCTCATTTTGGTGTCCATAACTATCTTCATCTAAGGTTTTGAGATCATCCTTGAGCATATGCTAAGATCCAAGAATGTAAAAGAATGGGGACATAAAAAAAGAACATCTCATATAATGAACTATAGAGGTTGTGCTCTACCCACTATTGTGTAAAAATTCTAGGATCAAGATAGGGAACCAAAAAATTGTCTTTGACATTGGTAATCCATTCTTCAATGTTTTCTAATGTAGTTCACTCAAAAATTTCCCATGCTTGTGCTACACTTACATCGGGTCCCAAAAATATAACCAAAATGTTGGGTTTTTCTCTTTAGATCGGTGATAAAGTCTCTTACCAATAGGCTAACGTGTTGGCCCTATCATGCGAGAGTTAAGTATCACATGCTCACTCAAAGCACATAGTGAAAGATCAGTTCCTGAAGTTTTTGAAATAATGAGTAATTACTTGCTTTTTTACCATAAATATAAACTATTCCACTAATATCTCTTCTGCATAATGTGCTACCATTAACTAGATAACTATATAAGAAAGAGCTCATCACTACAAACTATTTAATTATATTTTTAATGTTCATCATAGTCCACAATCTGTTGGTGAAAATCAATTTTATGATAAACATTAAGTTCTCATTTAACATTTTTGAATTACAAGACATGATATATTCTGAGAAGTTCCTCCTTTTTCCATCCACCCTTAAAAAATCTTGCAATAATGGTTTTTATACTTGTTTTTCCCTATCTAAGTGTCAAATTCCCAACCACAAGACAATTGGTACACAAATTCCTAACAAGATAGGTCGTGGCTATTACAACTATTTATTCCTAAAGACTCTAGCCTCTACGCCCCTAGATGCTTACTCTATGTAATATGTGTATCCAGGTGTTTCATTCTTTGTGGGTTGGTTTCTAGCCTCCAATCGATGGGGAAAAGGTGTCCTATTTGATTTATTATTTCTAATTACTCTCATTTTCTTTACACTCCACCTTCCTCATGTTCCCCTAGTCTTCCACTTCTTGTTCTGAGTTCTTTATTCTTGGATTCCTCATGACACATTACCTTTTAACTTGGTCTTCTCACACTGGATCTTCCATGCCATTGTCCTTTAATGCCTGTCAAGTCTCATGCTATTAGATTCATGCCATGGTCCTCCCATGCCATGGTTCTCTTGTGTTGTGCTAGTACTTGTATAAAAATGGACAATGGTCCCTCCACACTGTGCGCTAAAAATGAAATAAATACTTTTCAAAATTGTGATAGCAACAGTAAATTCTATGTAATTTTATTATGTAATGATGTTTAAAAAAATTCATGAAAACTTAAAAATGTGATGGTTTTATACATCACAAATGCATTAACAATAATTTTGTAGGTAATAGTTGAGCTAATTCATTCACATGGAAAGAAACACTTGATTTGTATTAAATAGTGACATGAAAAATAGGATGTATGGAAGGGTGAAATGGAAAGTCAACTCATCAAAATGTCACAATGGGTGAAAGATTAACCTTTGGTTATACTGATTGTAAAGTGATTCTATTTATATTTTAAGATTTCATCTTTTTAAAGTAGGAGGCTTAAAAAAAATAGATTTATAGGCTTCATCTAAGCTTAGATTAAAATATGGCCAATCATGGTAGAATTGGTAAAGGGGAAGGCTCTCTTTTCAACATCGGATTTTAGGTAATTTTTTTGGGATTTTTAACATTTATACTATTACAATACTTTACTTTGACTATTAATGTGACTCCCTATTTTTAACTCCATGCAACTAGGAAGAAGCAAAGACTCACCCAGTATTAACCCCACACAACCAAGAAGATGTGAGAGATCAACATCAGAGATTTGTAAATGGATAGTGGTGTAGGAGTCTTATGTTTCTCATATTTTGGATTAGTTTGATTTGGATTTTGTATTGTGTCACTTCATAATTTATTATTATTATTTTCCTTTTGAAGTAAGGTACTAACTCATAGGCCTTGGCCCCATACAACTAGTAAGATGTAAGGGCTCATCATAAAATACCAATAAATCTAAGTAAGGTGACCTTGGTAATCATGTTAGGTATTATTTTAGGGATAACCAAAGGGAAATATGCCATGAGGAAGCTTCTAGACTAGGTTGTAGACTAAAACATTTAAGATTCATGAAATTTATAGAAAGTAGGCTATATGATTCTTATAAGGACCAAGATCAATCTTCTACTTAATGCTTATTTAGAATGCATTTTTCCAAAAAGGGGTAAAAGGTATTAATGGACATGTGAAATGATTTTGCTACAATGAGATTTTTTCGTCGTGAACTTAAGTTAAATAGTTTTCTAGTCAAAATACATGAAATTCATAAACAACATAAATGTTATTACAAGGCTATTAATGCAATGAGGAAAATATGGAATTTATATGTAATGAAGTTTTAGGTGTAAAGAGTTGAAATATTTATAAAACTCCTTGCCATCCAAAGTGCATAAATGAAAGACCCCATTTTAAAAATATCATGTTACCAGATATGGGCCTAACCAATTGGGTATAAACTTGTGACTTTCACTCTTATTTTTTTAAACGGTACTATCAATTATTAATACTAGGTCCCCAAAGTGAATAGGGCATTCATGAATCTTATTATTGTATTGGTGGCTCATACGAGCCATATAATCCTCATGATTTTGAGTAAATTTTAAGTTTGTTTTCATCTACATTTTATAATTGAGTAAGAAAATAGTTTCTATGCTCTTCTTCATCCAATGACTTTTGCAGGAAACACTAGTGCTCAAAGTTTCTACTTCTAAGGGTAAGACATCCTCTTCCCAAAATTAGGTTATTTTTTAGGGAATGAGAATTTTTTATAAGTGTTTATTTGTAGGCAAAGATTATTATATTGAAAATTATGAAATATATGTATGATAGGAAAATTATGAGGGAAACCATAGAATTTACTACTAATACATGTATATTTTTACAAATTTTACAACTTCATGGACATTTTATAATAAAATTTGGCATTTTTTTTCAAAAAATTATTAATTGGCAAATATAAATTTGGAAAATTTGTACAAAAATAGCCAATAGGCAAAAATATCCCTTAAAAATACCCTATACCAATTATAAGGGAAAAGGGGTTGACCCCATAGGCATGAAAATACTCATTCTGTAAGCCCAAAAAGTGGGATATAGCTGGACGTGCCAATCCCTATTGTCATCTTTTATATTTTTAACTAGTATGGAATTCAAAGTCTTATTATTTACCTCAACTTGACCATTATCTTGAGGTTGATACAAGGAGCTAGTGTGATGAGACATAGATAATTTCTTACATGGTTCATGTACCTTAGGATACTAAAAAAAAAAGAACCATTATTAGGAATAATAACTTGTGAAACCCAAAACTTGAGAAATATATGATTCAAAATGAATTTTGTGATGGAAAATCAAATGACTATGGTTAATGGTATGTCTTCCACTTGATTGTCGAAATTTTTAGTGGTTGTGATAATGGAATGATCACCATCTGAAGAAGTGGGTGAAATATTTTCAATTAAATCTATGTCCCAAGTAGAGAAGGGTGAATGTGTAATGATGGGATGAAATTATTGAGGAAAAACATGGATTTAGAGAATAAATCTTAGAATTTTAGATGTTTTATGACATATTTCATAGCATCATGCTCAAGTGTGGGTAAAAACTAGCCCATTCTATGTATATTTCAAATAGTTATGTGACTACAAAAGTGGCCACCACAAACATCGCTATGAAAATGAAATAATTTTTTTCCTTACTCTTCTTCATCGACACATCTAATGATAATGACATTAAAATATCTTTGATATAGGACCATGTCAAGGATAACATATTTAGCTATAATAATCTCAAGATGTTATCTCTGTTGAGTATTGGCACCTTGGGGATAAGTATAATTAACTAGGCAATTAATTATTTTAGATTACCGTAAGGAAGAATAAACCATGAATTTCTTAATATAACAAATAAGTTCATTAGGAAAGTTGGTGTGAAAAAATCCATTGATATTTAAAATGGAATCAACACATAAATTAGTAATAATTTGTCTCATAACGAACTTTTGGTTGATGTAGGTTAACTAAAATTCACTCAATAGCATGATAAAATGACCAACCATTTTATATAGGACTAGTTGAGAGAGAAAGGTACAAAGGGCCTGAGATTTCATAATGAACCTAGTATCTTAATCGTGTTGGAAATATTGTCATTGATGTCAAAAGTCTAGCATTATTGGTGATAAAGGCCCCATTGCATTTAATGGTGTTTTTAATATTGATATCTTGGATAATTTGTGTTAATATTTATTTAATATTAATGAATATATTTTTGGTTGTATATAATTCAAAAGAGGGCCCATGGGGAAGTCAAAGAGTCATGGGGTAAAAGACAAAAGAGGAATGGATGCACTTTCTCATGAAGAGTCATCTTGAGGAATTCCAAGAGTCACCATGTGAAGACAAAAGAGGGTATGACACATTTTTCCATGAATAGAGAATTTGAGCAATATGAAAAGTCACCAAGATAAAAACAAAAGAAGAAATGATGCTTTTGCTTATGAAGGGTTACCATATGACTTTTCAAATGCAAGGATACAAAGGGCCATGCAAGTTTGGTGCCATTTTCCATGAGGATTGAAGGGTCACAAAGAGTGAATGCCAAAGGTCATTTGGAAAGCTATAAATAAAGGCTTGAGAAGCCATCTGTAATATGCAAGAGAGTGCATAGTTTGTATTTGTTTTCAAAGATAGAAAATTAGGAGATATTATAGAGTTCTATCATTTTTTGAGTAAGTAACATTGAGATATAGCTATGTTTTATACACAAGAGGGGTTGGTGCTCCTGTGGGTTGGTGTTCACAAATAGTTATTGTGTTGGTACTCGACAAAGAGGTTGGTACTCTTGCAAGTTGGTGATTATGAATTTTTTATTTTGAGTTGGTGCTCATTCATATACTTGATATTATTCTTTGTGGTTTTTCCCACTTTAGATTTCCATGTAAAAATCTAGTGTCTCTCTCTCTTGTGTGGTGCATATTATTTTTTTTAGTTTTATAGCATATCTTGAATGTGTGATTAAGTGGTTAAAGAAAATAAATTAGATTAAGTAAAAGATATATAATATATTGATTCAGCCCCCCTCTCAGTATATTCTATGCTTAACAATTGATATCATAGTAGGTTCCTTTTGAAAAAAGTTTTATAGCTTGAAGGTAGATCGAGAAAACATGATGGCTGGATCACATGAAGGATTTTCTACAAATAAGGCACCTTTGTTTAATGGGATGAATTATTTTGTTTGGAGCATAAAGATGAAGACTTATTTGATGGCCCTTAGATTTAACATTTGGCAAGCAGTGGTGGAGGAATATGAAGAGCCACAAACACTTGTAACTATTTTGGTAGAAAAGAAGGTGAGTGAAAATAATAATAAATCTTTAAATGTTATTTTATGTGAATTATATTTTGTTAAAGTTATACAATGTAAATCTGCTCATAAAACTTGGGTAAAACTTAAGAATATTTATAAAGGTGATGAAAAGGTTCAACAAGCTAAGCTTTAGAGTTTTAGAAGATAGTTTGATAGTTTGAAGATGGAAGAGAAAAAAAATATAGCAAGTTATCTTTTACGGGTTGACATATAGTTAATCAGATTCAAGGTTATAGAGAAAAGTTATAAGAATCAATTGTGGTTCAAAAAGTTTTGAGATCTCTACCATTGAGATATGATGCAAAAGTTTCAGCGATTGAAGAAATGAAGAATTTAGCCAAGCTAAAGATGGATGAGTTACATGGTATTCTTACAGCATGTGAGATGCAGACCGAACAAGAGAAACCCTCAAAGAGAGAAGCTACATTCAAGACATCAAAGAAAGAGAAGGCTAAGATTCAAGAATCAAATGATAGTTCTAGTGATGATGAAGATGACAATGGAGTTCTATTCATTTGCAAGCCAAAAAAGGGCATAGGTAAATATCAAGGAAAATTACCTTTTAAATGTTTTAATTTTAAAAAGATTGGACATTTTGTAACTAAGTGCCCAGATAAGGGTAATGGTGAAAATGAAGAAGGAAAGTCTACATACAAGAAGAATTTCAAAGGAAAATTTAAGAAGGGATTCAAGAAGAAGAGTTTGTATTCTAAAGATCTTAGCTCAGTCAAAAATAGTGGAGCTAGTGATTCAGAAGAAGAAGAGATTCTATTCATGCCCATACATGAAGATGCCTCTACAAGAAAAAGTATAGATGACAAGAAGAATAATAGGATGAATTTGAAGTGAATTTGGAAAGAGAACTCATTTGTGTCTTAGAAGAGTTAAAAGATCTTGAGAAGAAGAATCCAAGATTAAAGCTCCAGATTGAGAAAAATGAAAAAGAGTCAAAAGAAACAATTGAAGATCTATAAGCACACTTTGAAGAAGCCAAGAAGAATGAAGAAGATCTAACGGCACAGTTTCAACAAGTAAAGAATATGAAAGGTATGTTATTGAAATTGCTTCTTTAAAATCATATCTTAAGAAAACAAATAAAGCAATCAATGATAGATCAATCAATGATTCAAAATTTTAGAATATCACTTATATGTTGGATAAAATATTAGAAAGTCAAAGATCAATGTCAAATAAGATAGGTATCCGATTTGAAAAAGAGAAAGGGGAGGCCACTACTTTCATAGACAAAGAAAAAGGAAAGAGATATGCTGAAGCTCTTACAAAAGAGAAAATAAAAATGAAAGAAGTTAAGAATACAAAAAATATCTTAAACAAAGAAGGTTGGAAAGAATAGAGCTACGAAAGACAATCAGGTTAGAGATACACAAATAGGTCCTATTTTTATGGTTACTATTTTATTGTAATAGATATGGTCATAAGAAAATAGAATGTCAAAAAAAGGCTAATAATTTTAGAAATAAGAAGAAAAGTCATGCAGAGTCAAGCTGAAGCCACAACTCTTTTATTCCTCTACTAGGCTTTAATGAAGAGGCCATAATATGTTACAAGTGTAATAACTTCAGACACATAACTCGGTACTAAATAAACATGTTTGAGTCAGTCAAAAAGGACTAGAGTTTCAAGGCTTCCTTCATTAAGAAGAAAGTTTAGATAGGTTCATAGAAAAAAAACAACTTAAAAAATCTATGTTGGTGTAGATAGCTTTTCATGCAAGAAATGAAGAAAAAATATGGTTCATTGATAGTGGATGTTCAAGACACATGACAGGAGAAAAGAGAAAGTTTATAACCTTGAAGAAGATCAATAGTGGCATAGTGAAATTTAGAGATAATACTACTACCAAAATTGCCAAATAAGGTACACTAAGTTTGGATAATGGTAGAACTAAAACTAAAATGTTTTGTATGTAAAAGTTATTAAGCATAATATTTTGAGTGTAAGTCAAATGTGTGATTAGGGGAACACACTACAAGTTTATGCAGAAGATTGTGAAATTAGAAGAAAAGATTTAGATGTGTTGGTTGCAGATGCTCAGAGAACATGCAATAATTTACATATGTTATCAGACATCAAAGGTCAAAGATGTTGTTTGAGTTAGATTGAATAAAGTTGGCTATGACATAGGAGAATGGGAAAAATAAATTTTTATAATCTTGTCAACATCAACAAGAATCAAATAGTCAAAAATATTTTAAAGATTACAAAGCCATCCGACATGCTTTGTGAACCTTGTCAACAAGGGAAGTAAGCTAGAAGGCGGTTCAAAACAAAAGAGTACTCGACCACTAAGTTACTAGAGCTTGTTCACACTGATTTGTGTAGACATATGAGAACTTAAAGTACTCAAGGTGAGAAATATTTCATGTTTCTTATTGATGATTTTTTATGTATGACTTGGGTAATATTTTTAAAGAAAAAATTAGAAGCTTTCAGATATTTCAAAGCATTAGTTAAGAATGAAATAAGTTTGAAGATTAAGTGTCTAAGATTAGATTGAGGAGGAAAATTCATGTTAGATTAATTTATTGATTTTTGTGAAGACCATGGAATAAAGAGACATTATTCAGTAGCTAGAACTCCACAACAGAATGGAGTAGTTGAGCAGAGAAATAAAATAGTTCATGAGATGGTGAGGACAATGCTAAATAAGTCTAAGATACTAGATAAATATTAGAGAGAGATAATTGATAAAGTAGTGCATATTCAAAATAGATAATTATTGAGAGTCAATAGTGATAAGACTCCTTATGAGCTATGAAAAAACAAACTAGCAACAGTTGATTATTTCAAAGTTTTTGGCAATAAATGCTTCATAAAAAGAACCAATGAAAAACTTGAGAAGTTTGAATCCAGAGAAAATGAAGGTATATTTCTTGGTTATTCTTAAAAAAGTAAAGATTATAAATGTTATAAAAAAATAACCAAGAAAATTGTTCAAAGTGTAAGTGTCAAGATAGAAGAAGATGGAACACAAAGAATCAGTGATCCAGTAGATATTCTTGAAATCATTGAAGAGAAAGATTTTGAAAAATTAGATGAAGATGAGGAGAAAAATGACACCAAAACTCCATCCAAATATGTTTAGAGAAATCATAATGAAAGTGACATCATCAAGGACATAAATGAATGAATTCACACTAAAAGAATGATGGTAAGTGAATCTGAGTAAGTTAATTTCCCTTTGTTATCCAAAATTTAGCCTAAAACTTTTTCAGAAGCTAGACATGATAAGCGTTAGGTTAAGGCTATGGATGAAGAATTAAATTAGATAAAAAATAATGATACTTGGGAATTAGTGCCTAGACCAAAAGATCATTGTTAAGTTGTGGAGCTAAAAGCTTCACAGGTATGCAAATGTGGAGGTTGCTGAGTGACACAGTAATCGACGTCGATCAGGGCAACTGACATCAATTATCTCCAGCTACATAGTAATTGGAATCAGTTAGGGGTCGACCGACATCGGTCAGACATAAACCGACATTGGTCATCTGTGCATTTTTAGGTAGCATTTCTAAAATTAGAATTACTAATTTTAAGAGAACAACTAGTTTGCATGTAAAGACTAATTTTAGTCTTGAGTCTGCGTTTCTAATTATTATTTGGTTTGGGATGTATTTAAGAGACCCATGGGGTTGTATTGTAATAAAGTAATAAAGAATTAGATCCTCAAGTGTAAGATCTAGAAGGTTTGCAAGAGTTCAAGACCAGGAAGATCTACATGTAAGCAAGATCAAGAAGACCTGCGGGTGTGTGTGTGCAAGATCAGTTAGATTTGAGGGGTAGCAAGATCAAGAAAATCTATAACATAAGAGTAAGCAAGGTCAATTAGATCTACAAGGTGCAAGATCAAGGAGATCTACTAGATGTAAGGTAGGCAAAGCAACCATTGAGTTGATTGTCACCGGTGGTGTAGGAAGTAGGCAATAACAACCATTGGGTTGATTGTCACTGACTGGAAGAGGGAACAACTCAGTGTTGAGTTGGTTATAATTGGTTGAGAGAGAGAACTCTTGAGGGAGAATAACTGTACACCCAAGAGGTGTGGGAAGAGTGAGATTTTTTCATTGTATTTCCTTCTAGAAGAGTTTAATATAGATTGTATTGTTTCTCGTATATCATATTCTTTGTTATTTCTGATTTCTAGTTACTTACTACTTCTGGTTTAATTTCATGTTTAGTTGCTTATACAAAGGTAATCAATTTTACTCTAAGGAGGATCCTAACAATTGGTATCAGAGCTTGGTTCGGAGTGGGTTAGTGTTTGTTGATTACAGGTTCACTCTCAGAGGTTTTTGATTAAGTGGGAGTAAAGCAATGGCAGAAGAAAGTAAACTAAGAATGGAGAAATTCAATGGCAAAAATTATCAATTATGGAAGATGCAGATAGAAGATTATTTATATCAGAAAGATCTGTACTTATCGTTGGATGGGGTTTGAAGTAAACCCACATATATGCAAAATGAAGAATGAAATGTTCTTGATAGAAAGGCTCAGGGATCTATAAGGCTGAGCTTGACATCGTCTGTGATTTCCAACTTATCACAGGCAAAGACAATGGTAGAGTTAATGAAATATTTGGCAAATTTATATGAAAAACCCTCAGCTTTGAATAAGGTATTTCTTATGAAGCAATTATTTAATTTGCAAATGTAGGAAGGTGGATAGGTATATAGTCATTTTAGTGATTTCCATGGATTAGTAAATTAGTTAATTTTAGTCAATATAATTTTTGATGATGAAATTAAGGCTCTCTTAATCTTATGCTCTTTACTTGAAAGTTGGCATAGTTTGGTAATGGTAGTTAGTAATACTGCGTCTGCTTCAAATATCTTGAAAGTTGATGATGTTGTTAGTGTAATTTTGAATGAAGAAATTCATAGGAAAAGCACAGGGGAAACATCAGGTAATGATTTAAGTGTTGAAAGTAAGGGAAAGCAAAAAAAGAAGGTCAAGCAAAGAAAATCAAGGTCAAAGATAGGCAAGAGATCCAAATCCAAACATAGAAGAATAACCTATTAGAATTGTGGAAAGAAAGGGCATGTAAAGAAATATTGTTGGTTGGTAGAAGATCAGCATGAAGAAAAAGAAGCAAATGATGCAGATATTGTTGCACGGGATGCTCTTATATTTTCCTTGGATAAAGTAGAATCTTGGGTTTTAGATTCTGGTGCCTCTTTCTATGCAACCCCAAATAGAGAATTTTTCTATGATTATGTCCATGGAGGCTTTGGAAAAATTTATTTAAGGGATGGTGAGCCTTATCAAATTGTTGGCAAAGGGAAAGTGCAACTAAAATTGCAGACTGACAACATATGGGTGTTGAAAGATGTCATGCATGTTCCCATCCTTAAGAGGAGTCTAATTTCTGTAGGAAAGTTAGGTGATGAGGGTTGCACAGTAACTCTCACAGCATAATCTTAGAAAGTTTTCAAGGCTGCACTTGTATTAACAAGAGGTAAGAAAGTAGGTACTCTTTATCTATCTACTTATATTACTGATTCTCCTTCTATTTTATCTACTTCAGATGTAGATGCAAAGATGTGGCTTTGTAGGGTTGGTCACATGAGTGAGAAGGGAATGCATGTTCTTAAGTCAAATGTTAAAAACTAGAAAGCCTTGGTTTTTAAGGAGAAGGTGATGGACAGTGATCAGCTCAAGAGGCTAAATAATTTTGAGTAGGGCAATGTTGATTTGGAGAAGGTTATGATCCAAAATGAGCTCACGGGTAAAAATCATCACTCACAAAAAAATACAGACACCGACGTCAGTTAGGTGAGAACTGACATCAATCAGGCAGGAACCGACATTGGTCCGGTGGAGACCAAAGTTAGTAATGTCAGGTAGGTGGAAACTGACGTCGATCATGTGAGAACTGACGTCGATCATGTCGGTCAGGTGGAATTGACATCAGTCAGGTGCAGACTGAGAGATGACTAGGATCGGTCACTGTTAGAATGAAATTTGGGCAGACAACAAGCTATCAATGAGTCTCAAACACCCATGAGGAGGTTTGAAAGGGTAAGTAAGCCTCAAATTCGTTATTCCCTTTCTTTATACTACTTGTTGCTCACTGATGGTGGAAAACTAGAAATTTTTTAAGAGGCAATGTAGGTAGAATCCAAGAAACAGTGGGAGTATGGCATGAATGAGGAAATTGATTCCTTGGAAGAGAACCAAATGTGGGATTTGGTAGAGTTGCCAGTCAGAATGAAAACACTAAAATACGAATGGGTTCACAGGTTAAAAAAAGGAGAGAATGGATAGGTGAGACATAAGGCCAGGTTATATGGTCTTGAACAAGCTCCAAGACAATGGTATTTGAGGTTTGATAGGTTTATGACAAAGCATGGCTTTAGTCAATGTCAATGTGACTATTGTGTTTATTTTATTAGGTTGGATAATAGTAGCTACATTATCTTATTACTATATGTAGTGTATATGCTTGTTGTAGGGTCACACATGCAGGGAATTATTGAACTAAAGGTAAAATTAGTTCAAATGTTTGCCATGAAGAATTTGGGAGTAGCAAAGAAATTTTTTGGCATGAGTATTTCTAGAGACAGAGAAAATCACAAGTTGATTTTATCTCAAGAGGATTATGTGAATAAGGTAGTGGAGAGGTTCAATTGCAGGATGCAAAATCGATAAGCACACCTATGGTTGGATAGTTCAAGTTGAGCAATGAATAGTGTCCTAAATCACATGATGAGGTTGAGTATATGAGTACTAGACCTGATATTGCGCAAGCAGTGGGAGTTGTCAGCAAGTTTGTGGCCAATCCAGGAAAGAAGCACTGAAAAGTAGTTCAGTGGATTTTCAAATATCTGAGAGGGACTAGCAACAAGTATTTATGCTATGCAAGGTCAAACACTTCTCTACATGGGTATGTAGATTCAGATATGGCAGGTGACTTAGATGGCAGGAGAAACACCACATGATATGTGTTCACTGTTGGTGGAATGGCGGTTAGCTAGATTTTAGAGTTGCAGAAGGTTGTTGCAGTCATGGTGGCTACCAAGGATAAGAACCCTGCAGATATGTTAAAAAAGTTGGGAACAAAGGAGAAGTTGAATCTTCATTCAAATTTTGTTGGTCTTCAAGATTGAACTTGAAGATGGAGATATAAGCCAGAAACAAATTAGAAGATGTTTTTGTTTCTGGCTTATATCTCCATCTTCACTGACATCAATCAGGTTAATCGACATTAGTTATCTCTAGCTACACAGTAACTTGCATCAGTTAGGGTCGGTTGACATTGGTCAGACAGGAACTAACATCGATCATCTATGCATTTTCAAGTGGCATTTTCAAAATTAGAATTGCTAATTTTAGGAGAACAACTAGTTTGCATGTAAAGAATAATTTTAGTCTTGAGTCTGCGTTTCTAATTATTGTTTGGTTTGGGATCTATTTAAGAGACCCATGGGGCTGTATTGTAATAAAGGACTAAAGGATTAGATCCTCAAGTGTAAGATCTAGAAGGTCTGCAAGAGTGCAAGACCAGGAAGATCTACATGTAAACAAGATCAAGAAGCCCTGCGGGTGTGTGTGTGTGTGTGTGTGTGCAAGATCAGTTAGATCTACAGGGTAGAAAGATCAAGAATATCTGTAACACAAGAGTAAGCAAGGTCAATTAGATCTGTAAGGTGCAAGGAAGGAGATCTATTGGATGTAAGGTAGGCAAAACAACCATTGAGTTGATTGTCATCAGCGGTGTAGGAAGTAGGCAACAACAACCATTGGGTTGATTGTCACTGACTGGAAGAAAGAACAACTCAGTGTTGAGTTGGTTGTAATTGGTTGAGAGAGAGAACTCTTGAGGGAGAATAACTGTATACCCAAGAGGTGTGAGAAGAGTGAGATTTCTTCATTGTATTTCCTTCTGAAAGAGTTTAATATAGATTGTATTGTTTTTCATATCTCATATTATTTGTTGTTTCTGATTTCTAGTTATTTATTACTTCTGGTTTAATTCCATGTTTAGTTGCTTATACAAAGGTAATCAATTGTACTCTAAGGAGGATCCTAACAATCATAATGTGATAGGAATAAAATGAGTTTATAGAAATAAGTTGAATGAAAATGGAGAAGTGACCAGAAATAAAGCAAGATTAGTATGTAAAGAATATGCTCAAATTGAGGGAATAGATTTTCAAGAAATTTTTTCACTAGTGGCAAGGTTAGAGGCTATTAGAATGTTTCTTGCATATGTAGTGTATAAAAATTTTAAAGTATTTCGGATGAATGTCAAATCTACCTTCTTAAATGGGAATCTAGAAGAAGAGGTCTACATTGAGCAGCCTGATGGATTTATTCCCTCAAATATTAGTAGCCATATATGCGGATTGAAGAAAGCATTGTATGGATTGAAACAAGCTCCCAGAGCTTGGTATGCAAGACTTGATAAGTACCTATATGATCAAGGTTTCAAGAGAGGATTTACTAACAATAATCTCTACATCAAAACATAAGGTGAGAATTAATTGATTGTTGTGGTATATGTTGATGACATCATTTTTGGAGGAAACATTAAAAAGATGAAAAATAATTTTCTAATAATATGCAAAAAGAATTTAAGATGTCTATGCTTGGAGAATTGTCATTTTTCTTAGGATTGCAAATATTTCAAAATAAAGAAATTTTCATAGCTGAAAGTAAATATGCCAAGGAAATGTTGAATTTTTTTGATTTTGAGGATTGTGTACCAGTTGGCACACCAATATGTACAATATATAAGGTGAGCAAGGATGAAGATTCAACTGTTGTAGATCAATCTTTGTATAGATATATGATTGGTAGTATTTTATATTTGACAGTATTGAGGCTAGATATTATGCATGTAGTAGGTATGGTTGCAAGATATCAGTCTTCTCTAAAAGATAATGATGTTTAGTTGGTGAAGAGAATATTCAGATATATCAAGGGGACATTAGGTTATATATTATGGTATCCCACAGGTAGAGATTTCACTTTGATTGCTTATACAGATTTAGATTGGGTAGGGTGCTTGGATGATAGGAGTACAAGTGGAGAAGATTTCTTCCTTGGTGATAGCTTAGTATCATGGCTAAGCAAGATGCATAATTTAGTATCACTTTTTACAGCTGAAGAAAAATATATTATAGTAGTATTGTGTTGTACTCAAGTGCTTTGGATGAAGCAAACTTTGAAAGATATCAAGGTAAGGTATGATGAACCTATTTCTATTTTTTGTGATAATACAAGTGCTATTAATATTTAAAAGAATCTAGTGATGCATTTAAGAACAAAACATATTTCTATTAGATATCACTTCTTTAGAGAGCAGGTTGTAGATGAATAAGTTAAGATGAAGTATATCAGTACTATAGAGCAGATTATAGATATTTTCATAAAGGCACTACCAAAAGACACATTTGAGTATCTACAAAAAAAGTTGGGAGTAATTTATTTTACTTCCTACCATTGAAGTTCAACATCAGTTGAGGGGGAGCTAAGTGTTAGCTCCAAGTAGGCCCTTTGCCATTAATGTCAAAGGGGGAGAATAATAGGTACAAAAGTAGAAATAGGTACAGGTTGCTATAGTAAGGGGGATTTACTATATATTTTTTAGATGGTAATATGTGCAGGTTTTAGGATGTGGCAGTTTCAGTTTGAGGTTGCTATAAATGACAAAAGGAGAGATTATTGGAAATATTGTCATTGATGTCAATGGTCTAGCATTATTGGTGATAAAGGCCCCATTGCATTTAATGGTGTTTTTAATATTCATATCTTGGCTAATGTGTGTTAATATTTATTTAATATTAATGAATATATTTTTGGTTGCATATAAGTCAAAAGAGGGCCCATGGAGAAGTCAAAGAGTCATGAGGTAAAAGACAAAAGAGGAATGGGATGCATTTTCTCATGAAGAGTCATTTTAAGGAATTTCAAGAGTCACCATGTGAAGACAAAAGAGGGTATGACACATTTTTCCATGAAGGGACACTTTAAGGAATAAAAAAAGTCACCAAGATAAAGATAAAAGAGGAAAGGATGCTTTTACTTATGAAGAGTCACCATATGACTTTTCAAATGCAAGGATACGAAGGGTCATGCAAGTTTGGTGCCATTTTCCATGAGGATTGAAGGGCCACAAAGAGTGAATTCCAAAGGTCATTTGGAAAGATATAAATAAAGGCTTGAGAAGCCATTTGTAATATGCAAGAGAGTGCATGGTTTGTATTTTTTTTTGAAGAGATAAAAGTAGGAGATATTATAGAATTTTATCATTTGTTGAGTAAGCAACATTGACAGATAGTTGTGTTTTATACACAAAAAGGGTTGGTACTTCTATGGGCTGGTGCTCACAAATATTTACAAGGGTTGATGCTCTTGTAGGTTGATGCTCTTGTAGCTAGAGATAACTAATGTCGATTAACCTGATTGATGTCAGTTACTATGTCTATGGCTTTGTCTTGTGTTAAGTCATTTTCATTCATGCTTTCATAGAATGATTCCATCATGTCTAGTGTATTGTGAGTTCTTATTTTGTAGGTTAGCCAAAAGTGTCTACAACAGAGTATAGGTGCATGTGAACAGGCTGCCATAGTGTGTCTTAGAACACCTCTGGTAGTTCTTCCTCCCTATATCTCTAGACGACCCCTAGCTCACTGATGTAGAAGAATGTCTAATATCAAATGAAGTGTATATCAGCTTGTTCTTGGTGGAAAGTGTATGTCAAATCTGAGTAGATCAACCATTTTTGGTGCATCACCATTTAGTTTAGGTTCTATTTTTAGTAAGCCTTCTCTTTTCCCCCCCATTTTTAGCAGTAGAAAATCTAGGACCTCAAAGATGCATCAAAGGGAGCTAGCCCTTATCTAGAGATTCTCCCCTCAATTTTTCTAGACCTAAAACAAGAGGGGAGTCTCCATTGTGTCGCGTGGAAGACAGAAGCTCAACCTTCTATCAAGGGTGCAAATCCACAACATCAATAGTTTTTGGCATGCCTGGTGGGGCAAACTAGTTTTTATCCAAAGAGTTGAGGAATTTTGGTGTGTTATTCAACCAACCAACCTTTGGAGGATTTTCATCAACATCAATGATGACTATGAGTTGAATCATCTAGTTAAGTAGTCCTGGTGCCATCAAGAAATCACATTTTGGTATGTATAATTTCATTGCTCAGAACCATGGACCTTGTTTTCCTTCATATAACTTTGATCAAGCTCAGGTTTTTCATGGAATCACCTCAAGTGGCTCTCCTAGTTGCCATTCAACAATAAGGGAAGTAACGCTAGAGTTTGAGAAGCAAGTGATGGAGATAGATAGATTGGATGAGCAGTATAGATATCAACAGGAGCTTATGTACAAAGAAGAGTGTTTTTTCAGGCAAGCTCAGGCCTTGCAATCCATGGAGGAGGAGGTAGAAAAATGGAAGAGTCCATCCATTCAAGGTAGTTAGCCTTGTGTGCCCCCTCCTATTCTAAAGAAATCCCCCTCTTATGCACCAAATCCTTTCTACAAGATGGCACTTTCTCACTCTAGCTCATCTGATGTAGTAACCAATCCTGCTCTTAATCCCTTGCACCTATATTTTTAGCATCAAAGGGAATTAGAGCAATTTACCATGGAAATGAACCTTCTCAATTCTTTAGATTTTGAATCCTCATTTGAAGAGAATACCATGAACCAACACATCTCTCTTCAGGAAACTCTTCCTGTACATCAACAGTCTCTTCCTAATCTTTCTCAGCCTCCTCAAGTATTTCAACATGATGTCAAGATTCCAAGTTCAAAAATGGAATGTCATGAACCAGCTTAGAACCTTGGAGAAGATAAAGTTTTTTCCTATTCACAAGGGAAAAGTTCCAATCCCAATGTCATGAGTTAGAAGAAAACAATGGAATCATGGGGTAGAAAGGAGGAGGAGAAAGGTTTTGCTCAAAAATTCAAAAAAACATCTTCTTAGTTCCTACAAGAGCATCAACCCTTGTAAATATTTGTGAGCACCAGCCCATAGAAGTACCAACCCTTTTTGTGTATAAAACACAACTATCTGTCAATGTTGCTTACTCAACAAATGATAAAATTCTATAATATCTCCTACTTTTATCTCTTCAAAAAAAAATACAAACCATGCACTCTCTTGCATATTACAAATGGCTTCTCAAGCCTTTATTTATATCTTTCCAAATGACCTTTGGAATTCACTCTTTGTGGCCCTTCAATCCTCATGGAAAATGGCACCAAACTTGCATGACCCTTCGTATCCTTGCATTTGAAAAGTCATATGGTGACTCTTCATAAGTAAAAGCATCCTTTCCTCTTTTATCTTTATCTTGGTGACTTTTTTTATTCCTTAAAGTGTCCCTTCATGGAAAAATGTGTCATACCCTCTTTTGTCTTCACATGGTGACTCTTGAAATTCCTTAAAATGACTCTTCATGAGAAAATGCATCCCATTCCTCTTTTGTCTTTTACCTCATGACTCTTTGACTTCTCCATGGGCCCTCTTTTGACTTATATGCAACCAAAAATATATTCATTAATATTAAATAAATATTAACACACATTAGCCAAGATATGAATATTAAAAACACCATTAAATGCAATGGGGCCTTTATCACCAATAATGCTAGACCATTGACATCAATGACAATATTTCCAATAATCTCTCCTTTTGTCATTTATAGCAACCTCAAACTGAAACTGCCACATCCTAAAACCTGCACATATTACCATCTAAAAAATATATAGTAAATCCCCCTTACTATAGCAACCTGTACCTATTTCTACTTTTGTACCTATTATTCTCCCCCTTTGACATTAATGGCAAAGGGCCTACTTGGAGCTAACACTTAGCTCCCCCTCAACTGATGTTGAACTTCAATGGTAGGAAGTAAAATAAATTACTCGCAACTTTTTTTGTAGATACTCAAATGTGTCTTTTGGTAGTGCCTTTATGAAAATATCTATAATCTGCTCTATAGTACTGATATACTTCATCTTAACTTATTCATCTACAACCTGCTCTCTAAAGAAGTGATATCTAATAGAAATATGTTTTGTTCTTAAATGCATCACTAGATTCTTTTAAATATTAATAGCACTTGTATTATCACAAAAAATAGAAATAGGTTCATCATACCTTACCTTGATATCTTTCAAAGTTTGCTTCATCCAAAGCACTTGAGTACAACACAATACTACTATAATATATTTTTCTTCAGCTGTAAAAAGTGATACTAAATTATGCATCTTGCTTAGCCATGATACTAAGCTATCACCAAGGAAGAAATCTTCTCCACTTGTACTCCTATCATCCAAGCACCCTACCCAATCTAAATCTGTATAAGCAATCAAAGTGAAATCTCTACCTGTGGGATACCATAATATATAACCTAATGTCCCCTTGATATATCTGAATATTCTCTTCACCAACTAAACATCATTATCTTTTAGAGAAGACTGATATCTTGCAACCATACCTACTACATGCATAATATCTAGCCTCAATACTGTCAAATATAAAATACTACCAATCATATATCTATACAAAGATTGATCTACAACAGTTGAATCTTCATCCTTGCTCACCTTATATATTGTACATATTGGTGTGCCAACTGGTACACAATCCTCAAAATCAAAAAAATTCAACATTTCCTTGGCATATTTACTTTCAGCTATGAAAATTTCTTTATTTTGAAATATTTGCAATCCTAAGAAAAATGACAATTCTCCAAGCATAGACATCTTAAATTCTTTTTGCATATTATTAGAAAATTATTTTTCATCTTTTTAATGTTTCCTCCAAAAATGATGTCATCAACATATACCACAACAATCAATTAATTCTCACCTTATGTTTTGATGTAGAGATTATTGTTAGTAAATCCTCTCTTGAAACCTTGATCATATAGGTACTTATCAAGTCTTGCATACCAAGCTCTGGGAGCTTGTTTCAATCCATACAATGCTTTCTTCAATCCGCATATATGGCTACTAATATTTGAGGGAATAAATCCATCAGGCTGCTCAATGTAGACCTCTTCTTCTAGATTCCCATTTAAGAAGGTAGATTTGACATTCATCCGAAATACTTTAAAATTTTTATACACTACATATGCAAGAAACATTCTAATAGCCTCTAACCTTGCCACTAGTGAAAAAATTTCTTGAAAATCTATTCCCTCAATTTGAGCATATTCTTTACATACTAATCTTGCTTTATTTCTGGTCACTTCTCCATTTTCATTCAACTTATTTCTATAAACTCATTTTATTCCTATCACATTATGATTGTTAGGATCCTCCTTAGAGTACAATTGATTACCTTTGTATAAGCAACTAAACATGGAATTAAACCAGAAGTAATAAATAACTAGAAATCAGAAACAACAAATAATATGAGATATGAAAAACAATACAATCTATATTAAACTCTTTCAGAAGGAAATACAATGAAGAAATCTCACTCTTCTCACACCTCTTGGGTATACAGTTATTCTCCCTCAAGAGTTCTCTCTCTCAACCAATTACAACCAACTCAACACTGAGTTGTTCTTTCTTCCAGTCAGTGACAATCAACCCAATGGTTGTTGTTGCCTACTTCCTACACCGCTGATGACAATCAACTCAATGGTTGTTTTGCCTACCTTACATCCAATAGATCTCCTTCCTTGCACCTTACAGATCTAATTGACCTTGCTTACTCTTGTGTTACAGATATTCTTGATCTTTCTACCCTGTAGATCTAACTGATCTTGCACACACACACACACACACACCCGCAGGGCTTCTTGATCTTGTTTACATGTAGATCTTCCTGGTCTTGCACTCTTGCAGACCTTCTAGATCTTACACTTGAGGATCTAATCCTTTAGTCCTTTAATACAATACAGCCCCATGGGTCTCTTAAATAGATCCCAAACCAAACAATAATTAGAAACGCAGACTCAAGACTAAAATTATTCTTTACATGCAAACTAGTTGTTCTCCTAAAATTAGCAATTCTAATTTTGAAAATGCCACTTGAAAATGCATAGATGATCGATGTTAGTTCCTGTCTGACCAATGTCAACCGACCCTAACTGATGCCAGTTACTGTGTAGCTAGAGATAACTAATGTCGATTAACCTGATTGATGTCAGTTACTATGTCTATGGCTTTGTCTTGTGTTAAGTCATTTTCATTCATGCTTTCATAGAATGATTCCATCATGTCTAGTGTATTGTGAGTTCTTATTTTGTAGGTTAGCCAAAAGTGTCTACAACAGAGTATAGGTGCATGTGAACAGGCTGCCATAGTGTGTCTTAGAACACCTCTGGTAGTTCTTCCTCCCTATATCTCTAGACGACCCCTAGCTCACTGATGTAGAAGAATGTCTAATATCAAATGAAGTGTATATCAGCTTGTTCTTGGTGGAAAGTGTATGTCAAATCTGAGTAGATCAACCATTTTTGGTGCATCACCATTTAGTTTAGGTTCTATTTTTAGTAAGCCTTCTCTTTTCCCCCCCATTTTTAGCAGTAGAAAATCTAGGACCTCAAAGATGCATCAAAGGGAGCTAGCCCTTATCTAGAGATTCTCCCCTCAATTTTTCTAGACCTAAAACAAGAGGGGAGTCTCCATTGTGTCGCGTGGAAGACAGAAGCTCAACCTTCTATCAAGGGTGCAAATCCACAACATCAATAGTTTTTGGCATGCCTGGTGGGGCAAACTAGTTTTTATCCAAAGAGTTGAGGAATTTTGGTGTGTTATTCAACCAACCAACCTTTGGAGGATTTTCATCAACATCAATGATGACTATGAGTTGAATCATCTAGTTAAGTAGTCCTGGTGCCATCAAGAAATCACATTTTGGTATGTATAATTTCATTGCTCAGAACCATGGACCTTGTTTTCCTTCATATAACTTTGATCAAGCTCAGGTTTTTCATGGAATCACCTCAAGTGGCTCTCCTAGTTGCCATTCAACAATAAGGGAAGTAACGCTAGAGTTTGAGAAGCAAGTGATGGAGATAGATAGATTGGATGAGCAGTATAGATATCAACAGGAGCTTATGTACAAAGAAGAGTGTTTTTTCAGGCAAGCTCAGGCCTTGCAATCCATGGAGGAGGAGGTAGAAAAATGGAAGAGTCCATCCATTCAAGGTAGTTAGCCTTGTGTGCCCCCTCCTATTCTAAAGAAATCCCCCTCTTATGCACCAAATCCTTTCTACAAGATGGCACTTTCTCACTCTAGCTCATCTGATGTAGTAACCAATCCTGCTCTTAATCCCTTGCACCTATATTTTTAGCATCAAAGGGAATTAGAGCAATTTACCATGGAAATGAACCTTCTCAATTCTTTAGATTTTGAATCCTCATTTGAAGAGAATACCATGAACCAACACATCTCTCTTCAGGAAACTCTTCCTGTACATCAACAGTCTCTTCCTAATCTTTCTCAGCCTCCTCAAGTATTTCAACATGATGTCAAGATTCCAAGTTCAAAAATGGAATGTCATGAACCAGCTTAGAACCTTGGAGAAGATAAAGTTTTTTCCTATTCACAAGGGAAAAGTTCCAATCCCAATGTCATGAGTTAGAAGAAAACAATGGAATCATGGGGTAGAAAGGAGGAGGAGAAAGGTTTTGCTCAAAACCTTGAGGAAGATGAAGCTGCTCCTACTCATCATGATGATGCTTGTGACCTCCAAGAAAAACTCTTTCAAGAGAATATAGCCAAGAAAATTGTAGAATTGGAGTCCAAAATGAGGTTCCTCAACCAAAGTGTGATGGATGGTTCAAATCAAGTAGAAGATCCTAATTTGAACACACCCCATCTACACTCCTTCAAGAGAGATATCAAGCCACATCTGATATGGATGAAGTGCTAGCCAAATGGAAGGAAGAGAATCATTTGATTCTATCCCAAGGACTGCCTCCTCTTCCACATGAGTTTAACCCTCAACCTTCCACTTCATCCCTTCTCAAGGAGGAACCTATTTTGCATGAGGTGAGTGAAGAAGAGAGGATCCAATTTTCAGCTGCCCAAGAGGTTATCATGAGTGAAAATGAAGATGAAATCATCATGGATGCTCCTTTTGAAGACATCATCAACAATGGAGAGGACACAGGTCATGCATACATGTGAATGTTTTAGCAATATGAAGAGGAAAGTAAGCATTGAGAGCCCTCTTCCCCCTTGTTTGATGAACTTCCTTGTCACTTTGATGAAGAAAATGACCATGACAAGGAACCCGAGTTGGCAGAGAATTAGGAGCATGTCTGGGAACAATTAGAGACTCTAGTTTTTGAGCAAGGAAATAAGAGGCTTCTCTATCTTGAGGAAAGCTTTGAAGAAGATAGCCTTAAACAAGAAGGTGATGTTATATGGGATGAGCAATTAGTCTGTGATCTCATTTTAGACATCACAACAGTCACCCTTCTTCAAGAAAGCCATGATCAAGCAGAAGATGAGTTTGACAACATCTTCAATAAGGCAAAAGGAGGCAAGTCAATCCATGATGCATATCAAAGGGATTATGGTGATAAACTAGAAGCCATTGATTTCTTGATGAAACACACTAGCACGAAGAACCAATAGGAGGCATGCTTCCAAGAACAAGATGAATACATATATGTTGGAAGCATGTTTGCCCCTGATTCACTTAGATACAAGCCAATCAAGGTGGCAGGTAAGAAGAGCAAGTCACCAGATCTGTATTCCATTTATCCACTTGTCTAGCACCATAAGTTTTCTTGCCATAAAGGAGACTTATGAAGTTTCCCCTTTGATCCAGGAGGGAGACAAATATACCTGGTTAGCTATACATAGTAGTTTGCTTTCAATGTTTCTTTCCCTATTTTACCTAAGTGCTGTTTGTACAACTAGTGTTTTTTAGCCTTTGTTATGTGTGTTTTCCTTTGTGTTTGGGGTAAAATCTTCATGATTGATTCTTGGATCTCTCAAGGCTATTGCTAACTTTTCAAGCTGTGTTCTGACTTTGTGCCCAATGGACTTTGAGGCTACTGGTTTCTTAAGCATAACAGGCATGCTTTGCCTAGAAATCAACAATTTATTGACCATTTTGGTCTTGCAGGCCAAAATTGGTCTCTTTCTTCCCCTACTATTCTGAGCCATTAGTCATGAATTTGGTTGCACAACCCTTTCAACAAAGAGATGGACCAGTTCAAAGAATGCAAGGGGTTTGCAAAGCCCCTAAGGGTAGGTACCCTTATGGAGGATAGTCAGACACAAAATGGACCATTCTAACAAGCTGCGGAGGGCCATTCTAGACCCAGAAGTACCCTTGTGGGGGGCAGGGAACACATTTAAAAGAGCAAAGAAAGAGTGAGTTTTCCTTCAGAAATGCTAAGGCAAAATAAATTCACAAAGGTTAAATTTATTTGAGCAAAATGCCTGAAGGAATTCCTTCAGACATTTTATTTGAATAAATTCACAAAGCAAGGAAACAAACAAGGAATTCTTTCAGGAGAAAATTCCATGGCAAAACAAACTAGGCAAATTCTTTTAGACAAACTATTCGAAGGAATTCCTTCAGACTTTTACCCGAAAGAATTCACCTAAAATAAAGGGCCAAAACATTGAAAGGGACATATCCTATGGAAAAAATGTCTGAAGGAATTCCTTCAGACATTTTATCTGAAGGATTTGAAAACCAAGGCCGCCCGAATTACCCTGAAGGGTAGGTGCCCTTGTGAGGGGCTCTCAGTGACCATGAAAGGGACCTTTTCAAGACCTGAAGGGGATGTCTCTCAGAGAAATGGTCCACTTGCAAGTTTTTGAAGGGCTTTTTTCCTTGACCAAGTGTTCCATATAGGGTCTGAAGGAAATGATCTAAAGAAATTGATGACGATTGCATAAATGTCAACTTCTACCTCAGCAAATAGCCATTGATCTTCAAATGTTTGAGCGTGAACTTGAAGGAAATCAAAAGGCTTAAGGCTAAAAGGAAGAGCTTGCTGAGGAAGGAGCCTAGAGTGCTAAGGATTGATAGAAGATAGCCCCGAGGGCTCAGATTGCTAGAGAGAGCCAAGAGATGACAAAAGACAAAACCAAGAAAAGACAAAGATGGAAAAATACAAAAGCTAAAAGTGAACTCAGTGACCCACTGAAGAAGGAACCCAAAGATCCAAGTGCAGAAGCAGACAAAAGAGTCTAGGTGGAAAGAGAAGGTGTCAACATAAGGAGTTATTCTAGTGGTTGAAACAATCTCTGCCAAGTGGTCATCAAAGAGTGCAAACAGTGAATGATGTGGCCTATTTTTTCCACACTTTGCATTGATGAGCAGACAACCATGTGAATATCTTTAAGAAGTGGCCTTGTCATTAAAACAATCAAGAAACTCATGCTTTTGTAGTAGCATTTAATATGTTTTAAGCAATAAAGTCAAGACTGGAGACAACATAACATGGTTCTAGCAGGGTATTTCTAGAAGGATGATATCAGTAACAATGACTTCCTCTTCCTAAGGCATTCAATGCAGCATGGGTCATTTACTTTCTAGAAAGTTCCAAAGTCTTTTCCTAAAGGCTATATATTGTAATCTCTCATTTTAGAAAAAAAAGAATCTCTCAGCTTGTAAGGTGGAGCTCTGTCAAAATTTACCTTGAATCAAAAAGAAGTATTTTTGCCTCTAATTGAGCTTGCACTTTTGCATATGTCTATGGCTTTGTCTTGTGTTAAGTCATTTTCCTTCATGCTTTCATAGAATGATTCCAGCATGTCTAGTGTATTATGAGTTCTTCTTTTCTAGGTTAGTCAGAAGTGTCTACAACAGAGTATAGGTGCATGTGAACAGGCTGCCATAGTGTGTCTTAGAACACCTCTAGTAGTTCTTCCTCCCTATATCTCTAGAGGACCCCTAGCTCACTGATGTAGAAGAATTGCTCATATCAAATGAAGTGTATATCAGCTTGTTCTTGGTGGAAAGTGTATGTCAAACCTGAGTAGATCAACCATTTTTGGTGCATCACCATTTAGTTTAGGTTCTATTTTTAGTAAGCCTTCTCTCTTTCCCCCCCATTGTTAGCAGTAGAAAATCTAGGACCTCAGAGATGCATCAAAGGGAGCTAGCCCTTATCTAAAGATTCTCCCCTCAGTTTTGCCAGACCCATAGCACTCAGCCTTCTATCAAGAGTGCAAATCCATAGTGTCAACAGAGACTATTGACCTATTGAATAAGTCATTACAAATCATGAGAGTTGATATAAAAACAAGGGAGCAATATGGGCCAAAAACATAAGTGGCATAAAAAACATACTCAAATAATGCAAGATGTTGAGATTTGCTGATAATACATTTGTAAGTACATAGATAAATGAGAATGAGTAAAATAAAGTGTTTTGTGAGGGAATTTGAATAATGGAGGAACTATGCTTATAAAATCCTTGCAAAGAATGATGGTACTGCCACAAGTGATCTAAAATCAATCCCAAATCAATATGAATGGTGGATGAATATTCCTGCATAAGAGTGAGTGAAAAAATACATATTAGTAAAATACAAGGTAACATGAAAAGGGACATCAAACTCAATCAAAAATATGTAAATGATGGATTACAATGAATATGATAAAATCAATGGAGAATGTTTATTTGTTGTGAAGGAGTTTGGCCACTTGCCAAATTGGGCCTCACCCTCTGGTCTTTGACAAACAAGATCAAAAAAAATGTACATGGTCAATAAATAATAAAATAAAATATCTCCTTATTCTGTTAAATCTAAAATATTGTTTTTAACAAAAAATAATCAAAAAATCATCCAAAGATATTGTTTTATAAAAGAAACAATAAAAAGTCCCTTTAAAAAAATCTCCCCACAATAATTTTTTTTGTGAATAGTACTACTTAGTAAAACTATGATATAATTTTCAATTACTAATAAAATTTAATAAATCAAAATGATCTAAAAATTTAATAATAAGGTTCACAAAACCCAAAAATTGTTTTGAATAACCGGTTACAATTTTCTCACAATTAAATAAAGAAAAGTCATTTTTCAAAATAGTACTAAATAAAACTATGATAATTTTTATAATTCTTAATGAAATTATTTTTTTTAAAATGTTTTAGAAATTATAAAACAAGGTTGAAAAAACACAAAAAAATTTATAAGATATTGTTTATAGTTTTCTCACAATCTGAAAAAGAAGAGTCATTTTTAACTAAAAAATGAATTTGCAAAAAACTTGTAGATCTTACCTCTAATATCCAACTAGGATGAAATTTGAGGTGATTATGTCTTTCTTAGATAATATGGATACATTGGTGATATTTGAGTTACTCTTACACTCTCCAAAATTTACATGCAATAAAAAAATTTAAAAAAGAAGAAAACCCTCCCAAAAAGTAGAATTTCTTACACACCTTTCTGATTCTCATGACCATCCAAAGAGGATGCAAGAGAAGAGCATACTTAATAAGGCAAGAGAACACCAGATGTTGAGTAAATAGAAGCTAAGGGGATGAGTAATATCTATTGGGGATGGATCAAATACCATGGATTTTTTTTATAAAACTCTCATCTAGGGTCAAACCCACAAACCATTACCATAATAAAAGCCATTAATGCATTACTCAAATAATATCTCAGTACATTATACACAAATAGATCATACAATAATAAATCCTATATATCTCCAAAGATTATTCAAATATGATGAATGATCCTTGCATATATAAGTAATGAATATCAATCTTAACTAAGAGATCAAACTAAGTGATCAATCATAATTGAGAGATCAAGCTAGAGATCAATCAAAACTAATAGATCAAACTAGAGATCAAACCTAAGACTAAAAGATAACTATCCTTAAAAGATATAAAAAAATAGAAAATATCCCCATAATATCTAAGAAATAAATATGTGATATCTCATAATATCTAAAATAAGATAAATAAAATATCTACACATAAGTAGGTAGGAATAATAAAGTACCTAGGTGAACATGAGCTAAGGTAATTAACCTACTCTAACATGACATGCCCACTATGGATTGTCTACCTCATTTTATTTTTTATATATAATGAGAACTCTAATAGTGCATTTATAATGTGAAATGTGGAATGATGGATTGAATGCAATCAATGAATTCGTAAATTTGCAATTGTCTTGCACATGAATTATGCATCCTTGATAAGAATATAATTTATTTTTGTTAAGCTCAATCTCTAGTGTAAGAGTGCTTCCTTTAGGTCTTAGAGTCTTAGCCAAATTTCATATGGTGTCAGAGCGAGTTAAGTGCTAATGATTAGGTAGCCTTTTAAGATATCATTTCAAACATTGAGTATGCTCTTATCTTGCATATTTTTGAGGATGACTTGAGAATCAAAATGTTTAGAAAAAATATCAATTTTTGGAGGGTTCCTTCTTGAATTTTTTTTCATAGGTTCAATTTTAGAGTTTTTATGAGCCATTTAAATCTCACCAATTCATTAATATTACCCAAAAAACACATAATTGCCTCCAATTTTATCCTAAATGGACATCAAAGGATATCTCTTTGAAGGATTTATTATGATGTTTTATGTGGATTTGGTGATTACCATTAAAAAAGCAACTTTTTTGGCCTTCCAGCCATCAAATATCCATTTTAGTTTGAATATGGTCAACATCCAACCACTCTCAAGTTGTGAATAATTTACTTATTTTTTATTTCTTTTTTTTAGCTAAACAAAAGCAAAAAACTACATTGTAATCCCCCCCCACCTATTTTTGGAAAGAAAAACACAACATATCAAACTTGGAAAGAAATCACAAGATTTTGATATTAATTTAAAAATAAAATCACAAAAAAACTTAACATATTTTTTGTTTTTGTTTTTCCTTGTTATAATTTTAAAAAAATAGTTTTTTATAAACATACAAAAAAAACATTTTTTTGTGAGCACAACTCTATTCTTGCTCTAGTAGGGCATGACCTGCATAAAGGGAGAAGTCCCTTTGGGTGGGGAATTTTCCCTACCAAGGAATTGACCTTTGGTGGGAGGTGAAACCTCCACCAAGGGGATGTCCTTAGGTGGGTGTTGCCCCCCACCATGGCTAGGTAGTGTGAGGCTTAGCCTCCACACAGGCCCTCGACATTTTAATTTTTTTAAACCTTTTTTATATAAATAAAAAAACCATTTTTTATAAGTTTTTTAATATCATAAAAAAAACTCACTTTTTAAATTCTTTTTATAAAATAAAAAGATTCAAATCCATTACCAAATAATTCAAACACTTGGTCAAACTAAATCATTTGAGTATTATTTTTCTCAACATATATATATATATATATATATATATATATATATATATATATATATATATATATATATATATATATATATATATATATATATATATATATGTCACTAAACATGTTTGACAACTTGAGTTTTAAAGTATTTTTGTCAACAACAAAAAAAATAACATGTGGACAAATATCAATTGGTCAAGGCATTTGCTCAGTCACATGCATTTTTTTGAGTTTTTTACAACTTTTTCTCAATTAAAAAAAAAGAATATAACATGCTTTGTTCAAAATCCCACATGGTCAAATTTGAGTTTTTTAATCATTTTTCTCAAACAAAAAAACTTGACCATGTGACCAAATGATTTGGTCATAATCTATGGTCTCACACATTTATCTTAGTCTAAGATTCCACTCCACTTGGAAGACCTCTATTCTTAATCATTCCACTATCACTTGGCCACAATTTCACTATCTTTGTTAATAATACCAACTTTGGAAGCTCTATCCATGTGATGAAGACCAATGGGTGGGGCCCAATCTGATAGGTGGTCAGACCCCCCACATAAACACTTTTTTTCCCACATCAATCTTCCTAATTAGTTTGCATGCCCTATTGGCATTGCTCTGACTTTATCTAGCATGGTTTCATTTTATCAAAACATCTCCATTACACGCAGTGACTTTGCATTTCAACTTCATCAACAAATATCTTGGGCTCAGGGCCTTTGATTCACAAGTTTTTTTTGGCTAATTTTCAACACTCTTCATAGTAGCATAGGCAATTTTTACTCTTAGTGCATGGTTTTTGAGCAATTTTTAATTTGTCATAGACATTATGGTAGTGTCATCCATCTTGGACCATTTAGGTCTTTGTTTAGGCTCATCTAAGATCCATTTTCAATAATTTTTTAAAAAAGTGCATGTTTTTTTATGTACTTCATAGTGGTGATTTTAGATTGTTTTATTGTATTAAATAATTGTATCTTACACATCATCCCCTTATTTTTAGCAATTGTAACACATTGAACTCAAAACCACTTAGTTATTTTTGTAAGTGGACATTGTAACCACATTACATATAAAGTGCCAACATCATATTTTATTGTGGGGTTTGTTCACCAAGTCATTTTTGGGGGATACACAGTTGTTTATGACACTCTTGTAGATTGTACCTTGTACTTATTTTTGGTGCACTTGTGGTTTGCACATTTTCCTTGAGATTGGCCATGTCTACTTTTCACATTATTAATTTGTGTCATGTTTCCTCAAGGCCCCATTCTTAGTGCCTTGTCTTCTTCTCTTGAGAATTATTAAGGCCTATTTATTAGCACTTTAGTTTTTTCATAATTTTCTCACATAAAAACATTATTCCTCCATTGTAAATAGGTATCTTATCAGATAAATGTTTACCAAAACCTATCTAAGGACTATTTATATCTCATTTTCATTTGTGTATCTTTTAGTAGCACATAGATAGTGTCATAGGATCTAACATTCCTAGCTAACCTATGCATGTGTGCTCTCATTTTGTGCACTTTTTCACTATTTTCAATACTTCACTCCTTGGTTGTATCTTTGACATATTTATCACATGTCAAAAGTCTTTGATAGTTTCAAAGCTATTCTAATATGTTTTAGTATTCATAGGGTGATGTTCGAATAGTGGTTTTGTCCACTCATCTAGTTATTGGATTCATGTAATTTTAAAATATATTTGTTTTTTGATTGGATTTGTGAGACAATTTATCCAAAAATGTCATGAGGCCATTGCTTCTTGGAGTACTTATTCATAGTTTGGTGACCTTTGTTTAGTGCCACTAGTCTTTGTGTTCACTTTTAATCATTTCAACCAATTTGTATAATAAAGACATTCATTTCCATCTTCTCCTAGTTCAAAATTGGGGGAGGATGTGTTCATGAAATCCTTCCCTAGGTCCATTCTATTACCCAACACTTTGATGATCAATGTTTCTCTTGAGTGATTCATGTATTCAAGACTAATTCTTAATTCGACTTGGTGATTAAAATGACTCAACATCCATGTATTCTGTCGATATGGATTGACATTTATAGGGACACTTGGATTCGACACTACTTTAGGGAGAGTCACATGACTATCTTATTTCATCCTCTCATGGGTGGATTTTTTTCTATGGGTTTTGTCCTTCTCTCTTGTGCTTGAGGGGATCATTTTGTACATGGGTTCCTCATTAGGCCTTGTTTTTTAGAACCATTTTTTATATGTTTCCACTTTACTTTCCTCCTAAGTTCCACTTAAGGGAGGTGTTGGTGTGAAAATGGTTCTCACCTAAACTAGTTTTATCTTTGGGTTATTTTCACACTTATTCACCTTAAGCTTAATTAGGGATTAATAGTGTGCACATGTGTTTAATGCACAATTATGGGGTTAGTTATGTGCACATGTGTTTAGTGCATAATCTAGTTATTCTTCACCATTAGTGGTTTACATATGGATTGCATTATGGGATGTCCAACCCCACTTTTGTGTGCACACATAGTGTTGACATACCCACTATGGGTTATCTACCTCTCTTTTTTTCCTATATATTGAGAAATTTAGTAGTGAATTTGTAATGTGAAATGTGGAGAATGAATGAAATAAATTAATTCACTCATTTGTAATTGTCTTGCACATGAATTTTGCATCCTCGATAATAATACAATTTATTCTTGGCAAGCTCAATCTCTAGTGTAAGAGTGCTTACTTTAGGTCTTAAAGTCCTAGCCAAATCTCACACTACTATATATTTTCACTTAACCAAATACTATTTTTACTCACTGTCCCTTGTCTTCCTGATGATTTTAAAGTCTATCACCATCTATATATCTTCTATTGTCTTCACAAGAGATTGTTGTCTCCATTCCATAATTGAATAATCTAAACTTACACTTATCACTCACTTATTTCTCAAGGTATGGGTACAAATATGCTACATTAAATATAGTAAATATATCAATCCCATTTTTTATCTTTGTCTCATAAACATTCATTTTCATTTTCATCAAAATTTTACATTACCCAATATTCTTCCACTTGAGCTTTATATATTGTCTCTTTGGAAATAATTCTTTTCTTAAATGATCCAAAACTAAGTCACCCACTTTGAAGTATTTTTCCCTTATCTTGAGATATGCATGTTTCTTTCAATTCCTGATACTCTTCTCCAATTTCTTCTTTAGTTCTTGATGTAATTACTACATAAACATTGTATCATATTTTGATTAAAAACTTATTCTACTCAAATACATTGTATCTCTAAACTCATTAAAATATATAAGGCTAAAATCATACACAATTTGGAATGAAATATTTTTTGTTCTATTGGTTGAGTTATTTTTAAGAAATATTAGCTTATGCTAGAATCATATCCCATTATTTAGGCTTGTTCCCTACCAAACATATGAATAAATTCCCTAGGATCTTATTCACTACTTCAATTTTATCATCAATGTTTATATGATAGGCTGAACTGAAACTTAATCTTATGCCAACTTTCTCTACAAAGTTATTTAAAACTAGCCAAAAAGCTCTGTATCTCTATATGAAATTATGTTCATTGGAAATCCATTCAACCTTTCTATTTTTTAAAAAAATAATCAAGAAATGTTTTCGGCATCACTTATATTCTTAAATGAAATTAAGTGTGCCATATTTGAGAATCTATCAACAACAAGGAATAAATAATCACTAATTATTTATATCATTTGAAAACCAAGAATGAAATACGTGCTTATATCTTTTGATGGTCTTACTAGTATTTCAAATGGTTGATAAAAAATGACATTTTTAATTTTTCCTTTAGCATGTTGGAAAAATATACAACCTTGCATAAACTTCTTTACATCCAAACACATCCTTTTCCAGTGCTAACTCTCAGGCAACTACACTACTATTGAAATATTTTATCCATGCCAAAATAAATAGGTAATCCTCCACTATGATTATCCCTTATCAAATTATACATCATTGATCCTTAAGATATACATAATTATTTATTTAAATAATAAATCATCTTGAGAAAATAATTACAACTATGGATTTATATCCATTCCAATTAGGACCTTACACACTACCTATGCATCTATAAAATCCAATTTTTCCTCATAAAAATATCTCATGGAGTCAAACCCATCTACTTTTACTCTCATATCATTCACAACACAACACCTTATAATCAATACATCCACAAATATATTTAATATTTACTTATATGCTTCAAATTTAATGAATAAATTTGAGGATCAACTCATTTAATATGATTTTGGTTCAACTTACTTAGTTTTTTGTGAAATTTAGTGCTTGATAATTCATGTAAAAAATAAAATAAGAAATAAATAATACCTCAACTTATTCATAGCTTATACCATAACATAAAATTCTTGATCATAAACATATTACTTATGCTTAGTATCATTCAAATTATCACTAAAGTAGGAAATGGCCCAACCCTATTGACTAAAAATAAAACCTATTGATGTCTTATTGGCATCACAATTAACTTGAAACACTTTATTTAAATCTAAAAATGCTAACTATGAAAGATTTGTTACCTTCTTCTTAAAAATTTGAAAAATAACTGTTATCAATCAAAATTTCACCCTTTGAAATGTATCTCATGCCTTCCAAATTTTATGTAACATGGAAACACCTAAAGGTTGTGGGTAACCTATTGGAGAGGTAAATATCTAGGTTAAACGACTAACTTCCCTTGATGAATCACTTAGGAGCAAACACTAAACTACCACTTGCTAGGAAAAGGGAGAGAAACCTATTATAGTGGGGGTGATGCACCAAATATTATTTTACCACTACCAACTAACTGCACATGCACTTCAAACATGGGACTAACCTATAATAAATTCTTCTCCAAATTTGCCTCCCTACATCAATATTTCTCATGAAGGTTGTGAAGAATGTTTTGGCTAAGAGGACTAGTTAAGAGGTAATAATTTGACACTAATGAAAAGACAACTCAATTAGCATTTCACACTCTTTGTGGAAACTTCAAGAGACCTGTATAAAGAATTCCAAAATGAATCATGAATGTTAAACAAGGATAAATGTGCCAAGGAAGTAAGACTATCACTTAGCAAGATCATCTAGTCAAGCATGCATATTAAATACAGTCAATGAAGGAGGTTAAAATAAAGTATTCTCATTAATCAAAGTCTACAAATGGGTATGAATTCACCATACCTATGTGGAGGATACCAACTTAGCCTATCAAGGCTCAATATATAGAGAAATATGAGAGAAGAAGGAGAAGGGTGGAGGAATGAGAGAGACATGTGTCCAAAAGAGATTAATAACAATAAAGGAGTTTGAAACTGACCCATCAGGTCCTCAAGGACAAGTTTTGGTCTCATAAATATTCTCTTCTACTCCAAGTGGTGTGGAAGTTTCAAACTTTGCTTGACACCTTGCCTAACTCTCTAAAACTGCTCTTTGCCTTAGCTTATGGAATGAAAAGTGGCCTTATTGATGGTCAAGTCATGTTGAGTTAAATATTTTCTCTAGTCTTGACACCTTTCAATTGACCTCTTAAGGTCTCCTTTCACACATCACTTCATTCTCTTGCTAGGTGTCTTAAAGTCTCTTCATCTCACTAGCCAATCTTGCTTACAAGTGTCAAAACTTGAGTTCACTTTATCTCCATGGATGATATATTCACATCATATAAAACCTAAAATAACTCATTTTAGGTATTAAACTAATCTTAAGAACTCATTCTACATCAAGATCTCTCACTAGGCCTCTTTTTTTTGTAGCCTTAAAAACTTGTAAACCTCCTTGTGTAAGATAGTGTACAGATGGTAATAACAAAATAATGGAATTTTTTAGGACTCATTATGGATTTAAAACTCCATACCAAGTTTTAGGTCTAGAATCTAAGTGGATATATTCTTTTTAGCCCATTATTTCTCCTTAATTAGGCCTCCTTGCCTAAAATCCTAATTTTTTGCTCCAGATCTCTCCCACACATGAAACCTCAAAAAACATGTGATTTAGTTTCCATTGCCTATCACTAGCCTTAATGACAAATTTGAGGTCCTGAGACCCCATAGAAGTGTGAGAACAATGAAATGGCCTTGAAACCTAGTCTCATTTTAGGCTTGTTTGAGATTACCTTGAAAAATGATGTTTGTTGATCACTTCTAGGATCACTTTTATGGATTTTTTGGCTTTAAAATTTGAAATACATTTTATGTGGCCTATCCCAATAGTTTGAAAGTGTCCAACCTTTCAAAACCTTATAAAACACCAAAAATCCTTACAAAATAATGCATTTAATGTAGTTTGTATAATTAAAAGTACAAAAAAAGTAAACTTAGATAATGTAATTATATTCCTCAATAATATCCAATAACTTTCAAGAGAAAATCAGGTCATTTGATGCACTTTGGAGACTCATCTCTCTCAATTGGTCATTATTAGGGTTTTAGTAGGGTTTTGTTCTGAAGGATTATTCATAAAGAATAGATATTCTTCTCTTTCATAATGATAAAATATTATAGTGAGGGGACTCCTCCAACACTACCAAACACCACTATTTCCCATTCAAAACATTATGAGAGATATGAGTACAAGATGGTGTCTCTCAGGTTGCAAGCAAGCCATTAGAGAGGGGTTTGAGCTCTTAAGCTTTGTTCATGAAGGTGATGGACCTAAACCAACAACTGATGCCATGATATTGAAGTATGGGGACATTTATACCTCATATGAAATTAATTTATCTCCATCCATTAGGTTAAGGTCACAAGTGAGAAAAAACTGGTATGGATTGCAGTCATTCACCTTGTGAAGCTTAAGGATGTTCAATGGGCTTAAGTTCCACTTTTATTGCTCCCTTTACCTATGCTGTATTTATATGATTTGTGCCATAATATTACACTCATCAATATACTTAGACTCTCGTGTCACCTTTGTTAAATCACCTTTCTTATGACTGCACTATATGTTTTCCTGTGTATGAATTAGGACCTACATGCCTAGATAGAGTTTATAGTATTTACTTTAATTTTTGATGGATCTGATGGTTACATGGAGTTATATTGTCACCATTAACTATATGAAATTAATTTCCTCTACTCAAACCTCTTTTATTCACTTTAGACAAGCAACTTTTCCTGGCCAAGGTAGTAAGGCTTGTAACTCACATTTCTTGTGTATAGAGGGGTTTAGGTAAACTTGTCTTGACCAATCTCATTGCTAATTACATAATAATTAATTTGATCTTAATATGACCTCATTTACTTTTCTATTCACATGAGATATAATTCAATTCTTACTTCATACACTCTACCCTTTCCTAAGGCTTGAAACCAATTTGTTCCTCTTAACAACTTGTAGGTGCTCATGAACTATGTATATGGGGTTTAGAGAAGTTGATTTGATCATATTATCTACACTTTATGCCTAATAATTTTTAATTTCAAATGACTACTAGAATTTTTAATCTATTCCTCAAAATACCAAACCAATCACTATGCATTTAATCTTCTCTTCAAGCCTATAACTTATCCACTTACCAAAGTAACCTGTAAGTGGTCATAGGATAGTCTGACTACATGTTTTAGGTTTTAGGAATTTCATTGCCAATAAATGAGCATCTTAATGACTTTTTTAAACTAATGGGAGTTTAGAACCACAAATTTTCCAAAACACCACATCTTTCCAAGTATAAACTATCTAGACTGTTTTCAGGCCTTCTCAAAGTGTGCCTATAGGTGGCTACTTAGGGAAGAATCTAAAAATGAGATATTAAACTTGTGTTATCAATTCTATAATGACATCTTCAAGATATTCAAATTCATGAAAGGTTCACATCTACTACACCACAAGGTTCATTGACTCTTTATGACATTTTTAGACCTTTTCCATCTTCAAACCTGACCTATGTATAGACATTAGGGCTACATACTCAGTCATTTCAAATTTATTTATGGACCTCAACTAGCTAAGATATCTTCATTGTTTTATGTTTTTTATCTCATTTGCATTGATTCATGTGTCATGTTTTGACCTTATTCTTGTTTTGAGGACAATTAGCTTTAGTCCAAAAGAGGACCTATAGGTTTGTCACCTATAGGTCTTTATTTTTATTGCATAGGATATTAAAGACAATCAACTTCTTGAGTCTTAAAACTTGAAGATGTATCAACTCTTCTCAATTCCCATATCATCTGCTTGAAAAACTTTTAGATCTTTTGACTGAGCATTATACCATCCTCAACTTGTCTATTCACATGTATATATTGTACATATAATCAACTAATGTACAAGATTTTTCATTGAAAGTGAGGGTATATTCATTAATTTATAATTTTAGAGATAGTAATGGAGTCTATCAAGGTCCTATAACAAATGAAATAAGCACAATAAATCCTAACACCTCTAGCCTAGACACCAAGGAGAGTATTAGTAAAAAGCATGCATATTAAACACAATTAAAACATAAAAGAAAACCTTATTTTACCTTACTTAGAGCTCCAAATGGCCTATAAAAATGGCTTGTTCAGATTGTGCATCAATAAATATTCATCAATGGAGCTTTGTTGGCTTCACCTTTCCTTGGCACCTTGGTTTGATTGATTGGCTTAAGATTTGGGCATAATAATATTACTTGTATGAGGCTTATGGAGAAAAATCCTACATAATAACTCTACAATATCCAATCTTAATTTTTACAGCTTAAACATCAATGGATATGGCCTTATATTTATAGTCTCAAGAATTAACTCTCACCCAACGTGAGTTAAGGTTTAGTTGATACTAACTTTAGTTGAGTTAAAATTTATCATGCAATTATGACTTTCAATTACTATTCATAGTTCTAAAATTAGAAGGTTGAGTTGAGACTAACTCTAGTTGAATGAAAAGTTGTCATGCAATTATAACTTTTAATTACTAGTCATAGTTCTCAATTTAGACATTTTAGGATATTTTAGGATATTTTAACAACACAAAGATAATGATGAAAGGCTAGGATATTTTGAAATTAACCCATGTGTGAGATTAATCTAATTGAGGTAATGCTTGCATGCATTGATTTAAAAAGTATTGATTTGATCAAAGGTGGTTATAATCAATAATAAAGGTTGAGACATTGATTTACCCAAAGGTAGTTATAATTAGTGGCATAGGAAAATGCTCCTATAGGGTAGATGATTCAAAATAATGATTTGTCCATAGGCAGTCATAATCATTAAAGTGGCCTAGATTGAATTTTTGATTGCGCCTCAGTAGGGTAAATTGGTAGGCATAACTCAAGGATATAACCTATTATATAGATTAAAGATGAGTGCATGCAAATGTAGATGCAATGGTATAATGATTAAAGAAGACACAAATAACTAGGCACATGAGGATGCACAAAGTGATGAAAGAAATTATTGGAAGAATAAAGGTGGACAAGTTCACCTGAGATATGTCATGTATCCAAACATTACCTACATAGTCTAAAAAGACCTCAAGCTAATGTAGTTCACTTAAAAATGAGAAAATGGAATGAGGAATAGAATAGAAAAATTGATCAATGTGAATGATTTAGTTATACCTACAAATGTATATATGCTCATCCTTATTAGAATTGATACAACTAGAATGGTTAATAGGTTGATTTAATCAAAGAGGGTGGGAGGATTTTCCAAGGTTACCAAGGAGAAGTTTTTATGGCTCCATTACTTGTAAGATTTCCCAAGCTAATTTTTACTATATCACATGATAGTAGGCATCATGATATAAAATACCATGAAAACTTAGCCAAAATATGGATAAGGATTGATCTTGATCTGATAATTAATTGAAAATAATGCACCAATGATTAAAACCATGGTGACAACGTTAACATATGCATATGGATAGACTTAAGAATAATGTACAAGGAATCACCCCAAAAACACATATATATTGAGTTGAGGTAAAATAATGAAAGGAAAAAAATAGGCAAACAAACAAACAAATGAAACAAAATAAATAAACACACAAAAAACCTAAACTTAAAAGCAATAGAAATCATCTTATTGTGAACCAAGTCAACATCTACACGTGAAGGCTTAATAGAATGAGAAACAAACGGTGCCCCCAAGCAAAGATACATGAAAAGGGAAGGTCACACCCCCAATGTTAGTGGAATGTATTGGAACTAATAATGGATTTGACCTAGTAAGGTAGATTGAGAATGATTGACTAGGTTTAAAGAGGACACATGTTTTTGGATTTGGAGGCTTTATATCTCTCTAGGAGATGGTAGGCCAATTTTCTAATGTTTAGGATTTTGAATTGTTTGAATGTTTTTGGAATTTTGGGGTATCTTAACTCATTATAGATTTACAAGATACCACTCACAAAATGGTGAGAGAATTAGCTTAGGTTGCTTGAAAAATGATGAGAGTATTAGCTAAAAGGGGAATCAGTTGATCGTAATGTAAATCAAGCACAACCTACATACTCCCATTAGGATATCAAGTCATAGTAGTTTCACCCACACAAAAGGTATGGAGATCTAACTAGGTAACAAAAAATTCACAAACTAAGGCAAATGATAATAGTAATGGCAAGGTGATGTGGTAATTCATGGTAAAGGTGTTATTCCTAATTTGCCCATAGACAGTTATAATTAGAAAATAATGGCATAAGTCCTACTAATTTTCCCATAGGTAGTTATAATTAATAACATAAGGTAGGATATTAATTTTTCCATAGGCAATTATAATCAATAGCACCAGTCAAATGTAAATGAAAGATAACTTGCCATATCCACTATCACACTATTTTCATAGACTATAATTTAAATGTGGAATTCTAAAATTGATAAAACTAGATCAGAATCCCCTTGTTTAAGGTATGAGAAGAACCAAAGTAACCAATATCAAAGGGTTTAGTAGGGTATATCAAAACAAAGTTTGGTCTAATAGGGATGGCATGTTATAATGGTATAAAATATGGCATAAAGAAGATCATAGGAGACAATAGGCTATAATGGTAACAAGGGTTTCCACCAAGTGATAAGGTTAATGGTATAATATGAAATAATGGTAAGGGAAAGGCAAGATGAATGGAAAATGAAAAAAAAAAGGTAAATGGCAAGGCACATGTATGGTTCTAGCAAGATAAATGGCAAGGCAAGGTGAATAGTTTTGGCAAGGTAAATGACAAGGCAAAGATATGGTTCTATTGTTCTTACTGATGTGGAATGCACATCCTAATCATCATATGATACAACAAGATTAATCAATCATGGAAATTACTAGCCCACACCTCTTCTAGATAACTACTATATCAAGAACCTACTACAGATTTAGAATTCAATAATGTTGTTGTGATCTTCATTGGTCATTGATTCTATTTCCTTCAAACTTCAAGACAAGATGTCTTCATAGTTTTTACAAAGGAAAGTGCAGTCAGGGATGGTAAACATGGATAAATATTGGATGATAGGTTTTATTTGGTGATGGAGAGGTGGATGATAATGAAATGTATAATGATTGGGAAACAAATGTATATTGGGATTTTTAGGCACACATAATGTTTCTGATTCTAGATTTGACATAACTTTGGATGTGTTGGGACTAAAGACTTTTGAATATGCTCTCAATAGGACCACCATATTTTTGTTGTTGTTTAGGTTTGAGATTATCTACCATATGATTATGTTGTAGATTATAATCTATATTAATGTTATCTTTAATAATGTCTTCATCAAGTAGTGAAGGACTTTTATGCTCAACTATTGGTGCCTCAATGAGGTTTCCACCAATATCTTGATTGTCCCATAGTGCCTTTCATAAGGTTTTACTAAGGAATGTGGAATTTTGAATTTGATTGTATTCTATCACCTCTGAAAAGGTTTCACTAGAAGATGCTAAGTTTGGAATTTGATTTCCCCTAGCACCTCTAAAAAGGTTTCACTAGGAGATTGTTCATCTTATATATGAATGTGTTCTTAGCCCCCTAATATTATGCAACTGATATGTTTTCATGGATGAAATTTAACAAGGTGTGATTCTATCAGTCCTAATCAACACTTATGCAAGGTGGAAGGTCAATATAATGGCTAGGTTGGTTGGTGTTAATGGCATGTGAAATGATAATGGAATGGAAAGAGGCAACACAATCCTCATAGATGATATTAGGAGAACTTATGTCAAACCTGAAGTAATCATCCTAAAAAATTATAGAAGTATCATAAATGTATTCAAATTGATCTGCAAGGCATGTGTAACTAATGTTGTAACAACCATGAATGTATTATGATTCTAAAGCTGAGTCTGACTCAAGGGACTCTAAATTTGATGTTGAGACTAATTTTGATTCTAATTTTGATGCTAAATCTGATATCAATTCAAGAATATAACCTAACTTTAATTTTGATTCTTATTTAATTATGGATGTTGATATAATGATGTCTAGTTGAATGTTTGGTATTGGACAAGTAATGACCTATGATGGAATAATAAGCTCTTTGAAAATAGGCTCAGTTAAGAAGGATTGTACAAAGACTGACTTGTCAAATTGAGACTCCTCAATGATGGAAAAAATGTCAAGAGATAACTCTATAGAGACTAGCTTGTCAAAGGGAGGCTCTTTAAAAATATGATAATGGTCAAGATAATGATTTACCTAAAGGTAGTTATAATCATTAAGAAGTGACTCAGTAAAGACTAGCTTATTAGAGTTAGATTCATCAACAATGGGTAAAGGATCAAAAGGTGATTCATCATAGGTTGAATTATCACAAATAGGAGTTTCAATAAAAATACTATGGATTACTTGGTTCTCTTGGACTTGATTTACAAGTAGTTATAAAATACTAGTTTTGAACACATTTTCGTCTTCGAATGATTGGCTCTTTTGAAGAGGTACTAATTGGATCTATTGTGGCTTGAAGATTAGCATCTATTTTCTAAAGTGGGGGATGGTAGGTAATTAAGGAAGAATTATTGGTGGTTGGGTAATGATTCTTTTTTATAAATAGGCTCACTAAGATGGGCTTAACAAGGACTTGTTGCTAGTCTAGGATGGTAACTATGACCTGTCTAGTTGTAATTACACAACCTTATTGGGATAACGAGCTACCAGAATTTAAATGGCATATAATGGTAATGGTAAGGTATTATGAAGCTTGGTTTATATCAAGAGCCAAAGGAAAAGGTCTTAGAATGGTAACGATAGGGCACTATGAAGTTTGATTGCTCATATAAGGCAAAAGATGAGGGCTTGGTACGGTAATGGTAGGGAGTTGTGGAGCTTGGTTTCTCATACAAGATAAAGAATGAGGTCTTGAAATATTAATGGTAGGGCATTATGGAGATTATTTTCTTACACAATCCAAAGGATAAAGTCCTAAAATGATAATGGTAGGGCATTATGGAGCTTGGATGTTCACACAAGCCAAAGGATGAGGTCCTAGAATGGTAATAGTAGGGTGTTGTGTAGTCTGGTTGCTCACACAAGCCAAAGGATGAGGTCCTAATATGATAACCCTTGGATGTTGTGGAGCTTGGTCTCTTGCACAATCCAAAGGAGAGTTAATGGTATAGGTGGGGGATCGAGTACCATTATCCATGAAAGGGAAGACTTAGTACATTAATTAGACTAGAGAGGGTATCACTGAATACTGTGCTTGAGGATCTTGGCTTTATTCCCTAGATTGAGTATTGTAAAGAGGATAAATATCTATCTCAAAAACTACATCATCACCATAGGGTTCTTGATCAAATTCAATTTGTGTGACCACATTATCATAACTTGGATTTTACATGGCTTGACTATAAATGTAACAAGACATATCCAAATCAATAATGAATGTTTTTCAAAAAGGCCTAAATTTTGAAAAACTCTAAAAAAAATGGTCCAAAGGATAAATGGTCCAAACATAGTCTAACTTGGTCTAAAAGTGGAGCTGTATCTCCAAAATGGTTAGTGTTAAAGGCCATTCTATATTGATTTGAATATGTCTTGTTACATTTATAGATAATGTGGTCGCACAAATTGAATTTGATCAAGAACCCTATGGTGATGATGTAGTTTTTGAGATAGATATTTATCCTCTTTACAATACTCAATCTAGGGAATAAAGCCAAGATCCTCAAGCACAGTATTCAGTGATACCCTCTCTAGTCTAATTAATGTACTAAGTCTTCCCTTTCATGGATAATGGTACTCGATCCCCCACCTATACCATTAACTCTCCTTTGGATTGTGCAAGAGACCAAGCTCCACAACATCCAAGGGTTACCATATTAGGACCTCATCCTTTGGCTTGTGTGAGCAACCAGACTACACAACACCCTACTATTACCATTCTAGGACCTCATCCTTTGGCTTGTGTGAACATCCAAGCTCCATAATGCCCTACCATTATCATTTTAGGACTTTATCCTTTGGATTGTGTAAGAAAATAATCTCCATAATGCCCTATCTAACATCAAATATCTTAAACAAATGGTCAAGTAGATGAATAAAAATTGGCATGCCCAACTTAGATACAAAGTGTTCAAAACAAGTATAATCTAAAGAAAACAATTTTTTTTAGGTCTTTTAGAGAAGGCACAAAATCTAGCCTAAAAATAGGCATGTGCTAGGTCTTTTGGAAAAGGCACAAAAACTAGATTTTAAATAAAATAAGGCATGAGATTTAATCTAACAAATTTAAAACACTTTGGCATAAACTAGGCATTTGAATTTAAACATGAACTTGGTCTTTTGGAAAAAGGAATGAAATAAAAGGCATATAGAAGATAGACTATTCCCCCTAAATTTAGGCACAAATAATAGTTTCCAAATTGAATAAAGATTAACCTAAGTTACACAACCCAAAAGAGAAAGATCGATGTCTAAGCCAAAATTACACAAGGCATAAGCATAAATCAATCAATGTTTGGATTTAAACTTGTCAAGGATAATTTCAAACTTAACTTAGGAAAACTAGGCTTATTTGAACAAATAACAAGCTAGATAAAATTTAATGGCATAATGACACTACGTAAATATCTCAAAAGGCATATGTAGTTTTGGTTTCAAAATGAGAATTTAGACATAAGGAAAATAAGTCTTTAAAATTATTTGAGAAACGTAACGATTTTATCAATCTATAATAGATGTGATCAATGGTTTGTTTCAATATTTAAAGGCACAAAACTTAAGATGAATTGGGTAGCATAACATTACCCTTATCAATGAAGTGACACACACACAAACAAGTTATCCAAAGACCAAGGCAAAGGTATGGTGTTAAATAGACAATGTAATGCCTCCTAAAATAAAGGAGTGATGTATAAACCAGATTCATTTTGATGTGGGAAGATAAATAAATAGTTTTAGACTCAAAACCATGAAAGAAAGTATAAAATGACACAAACATCTAAGGGTAATGTACTAAATGCTAAAATTGACAAGGTTACATAATACTATCAAATTCCATCAATATACTCACTCTTGAGAGGATTTTAATGTGTAATACAAAATTTAAAAGTGCATGAAAATTAGGGTTTTTATGCCCCCTCTTCTCTCAAGAGTTTGTACTACATTATGGAACTTTGGGCTACTCACCTTGCATCAACTGTATGTCTGCGACAAGTGGGGTTGCTCTAAACCATCAATTTTCACATGTTTCTAGATGGTCCTAAGTGTGGCTAACACTAAAGTTGAAATCATGTCAATTGGATCCACATAAATTGGCTTATTGTGAAAAGTTATAATCCTTTTTATAACCACTACATCCATCACTTTCTCAGTATAGTGTGATGTCTGAGTTGATCATAAGTTACAAGGGTAATAGTCACTAACAAAGGTAGTTTAATTGCTCAAACTATCATCCTAGTAATTCATCAACTTATTTTATATGCTCCAATATAGAGTGGGGTTGAAATGATGCTAGAAAATGAATTTCTAAATCAATGCTTCCCCAAAGAACATGTGAGGAGGTGATGAAATCCCGTTCACAAACTAAAAGGCATGAAAAATAAAGACAAGTGAAAAGACTTTAGGGTCATTTTGGGATCACCCAAACATACAAATTTGGGGAGGGCCTTAACGACTTTATTTTCACACTTTTGGACTAAATGACAAAGGAAAAATAATGAGTGATATTGGTCACCTGAGTTCCCTAAAGGGGACAGGGGGAGATCATACATGCGTGACTCGGTTTGTTAGAAAAAACCAAATTTCAATAAATAAGCATAAAATGAACAACTCTTATGAGTATGTAACTAAATGTGAAAGTTTATTTTAGTGAACCAAAATAAAGTAAGTTGTCAAATTTGAGCCCCTTGGCATTGTGTGAAAACCTTAAAAGATGAAAATGACTTAAGCAAAAGATTTTTAAAACACCAAATTCAAATGCGAGTTTTGCAAATTTAAAATGTTTAAAATTATATTTTCTTGGTCTTTAGGTCTTGCAAAAAATGTTAGGGGGCTTCATATATTTTTTTGGGTAATATTGAAAAATCAAAACATCAAAAATCAAAATATTAGAAAGCTCTCAAATACTAATTATCTAGAAGTTAGAATAAAAAATAGCTTGCAAACTTCAAACAACTAAAACAAACATTAATAAATAAAATGGATCGTTAGTAAAATATTGATATCTAAAAAATTATAATTAATATTTTGACAAAATTTATCTAGAATCTAGATAATAAAAATTCACACTACCTATGAAAAATTTAGTAAAAAACAATAAATGGATTTAAAAATATGATTGTTTTAACATACATTTATTAAAAAAAAATAGACAGTCACTAAAATAGTCACAACTTATAAACTACAAATCAAATTTCAATGAAATTTTGAGAGATTAAGCTGAAACTAGTAAGAAAAATTGTCAAAAAATCATTAAAAAAAAAAAAACCGATTACAAATTAAAACTATTTTAACGGTCATTTTTTAAGTAGGAAAAATAGAAAATGAAAGTGGTAGTCAGTGTTTTGATCATAAATTCTAAACTATGCACCAGTTATTCATAATTTTTTTGGAGGTTGTTCATACATCCAAGGTACACCATTAAAAAAAATATAGATCAAAATAATGAAAAAAAAGATCTATATCAGATATATTTAGTAGGAAAATAGAAAATCTTAATAAAACACACCAAAAGCCATTATAATCGTCTCATTATCTGTTCCATTGGGAGTGCCAATATGTGAATAAGAAATCCATAGATGAGAGGTTAGTATTGTGTTAGTCTCATAAAAAAATAAAATAATCACACTAAATCCTAACACCTCTAGCCTAGACACTAGGGAGAGCATAGGTAACAACCATGCATATGAAATACAACTAAAACATAAAATAAAACCTTCTTTTATCTTCATTGGAGCTCTACATAGCATATAAAAATGGATTGCTCAACTTGTGTATCAATAAATCTTATTCAATAAAGATTTGTTAGATTCACCTTTCCTTGGAACCTTGATTTGAATCCTTGGCTTAAGATTTGGGCATAATATTATTACTTGTATGAGGCTTATGGAGAAAAATCCTACATAATAACTCTATAATATTCAAACTTACTTTTTAAAGATTAAACATCAATGGGTATGGCCTTGTATTTATAGCTTCAACAATTAACTCTCACCCAAAGTGAGTTAAGGTTGAGTTGAGACTAACTCCAGTTGAGTTAAATGTTGTCATGTAATTATGACTTTCAATTACTAGTCATAGTTCTCAAATTAGAAGGTTGAGTTGAGACTAACTCTAATTGAATTAAAAGTTATCGTGAAATTATGACTTTCAGTTACTAGTCATAGTTCTCAATTTAGACATTTTGAGATCTTTTGGTATATTTTGAGATATTTTGACAACTCTTAAAGACAATGATGAAAGGCTAGGATATTTTGATTTTTTGATTTTCCTTTTTTAGATATTCATTAATTTCAAATAGATAATTCAACTAAAAATTTAATCTTGTTTAATTTATTAATTGATTCTAATTATCCTTTTAGCTCTTTCAAGATTTAATTGTGTAAGTGCCCCACTTAATAGGTTCACAAGACAAATTGATATTTGTTGTGTCACATATTGATTATGGATGAATTTGTGAGAGGTTATTGTTACATATGAGATAGTACCCTAAATAGGTATGCCTCAACATGATTACAAGTTTTGTTGAATAATCCATAGCCAAATTTGGGGCATTTAATGATTCTTAGGTTTAATTTGTAATGGTTGATAAGAATCAGTTTGAAGTCTGATCAAAAGCCAGTTATGGCTAGTTTTAGGTGTCTACAATATCAAATATTCTCAATTCCCATATCACCTGCTTGAACAAATTTTGGAACTTTTGACTAAGTATTATACCATCCTTAACTTGTCTATTCACATGTATGGACTATGCATATAGTCAATTCATGTGTAAGATTTTTTATTGAAAGTGAGGGTCTCTTCATTCATTCATGCTTTTAGTGATAGCAATAGAGTCTATAAAGGTCATACAAATGTTTAGGAGTCTATTTCACCACTCTCCATGGATTAAACACTTGAAAATGAAACCTTAGACTTAATGAATGCTCACCTATAAGTCTGTAGACTTGTAGGTCAATGAAACTTGTCTAAAACCCTCATTGGAGGGTGCATTGAGGTTCATCCTCTTTTATTGATTTTTCAACTTATTTAGTAGTGTTATTATCATCGATATTCATTACAAATAGGGCAAATATTGTATTCAGACATGTATTAGACCATTTATGATAGAGACCATGCTTTTAAAGACCAATACATTTAGAGATTACATACAAATATCACATTCTAAGGGAGAGAACATGAATATTCTAAAATTAAGGGATCCTCCATGAAATTTGAGGCTCTTGGAATTACTGAAGATGGAAAACATCTCAAACAAACCAAAATAGACTTGCAGTAGGATGATATGATCACAAACTTAAGACACCTTTATCCTTTAAATAAAACACCTAATGATATTAAATTTATTGATGAAAAGACCATGAAATGGGTCATATTATCCTCTAAAATCATTCTAAAAAATCATTCTCCTCCATTGAATTATGGTATAAAGAAATAGGAGCAAACCTAGACCTTACTTGAAAAGACAAGGCATAATGACCTATTGTCAGTCTTAGTGATTGTTCATAAAGGGGGGCCATGAATATACAAAAAAATGACACTAAATTAAAACTAATTAGGATCCTTAACCATGATCAAAGTTTCATCTCCTAACTTTCTATCTCCTGGCCATACCATGCATTTGATTTTTGCCTTTCTAAGCTTGTGAAGGTAGTGATGGAGGAGAGAGTGTTTTATGTATATATAAGAATTTAAACTTGATTTAAATCTTGAAACTAAATTTTAAAATTCCAATAAACCTTATGCAATAATTTCTACTTTTAAGTAGATCTCCTAAGATCATACAAGTGCCCAAAAGTGCTTTTAAAGGAGTATTTTACTTAGTTTAGATGTTGGATTGCAAATATTTTAGGTTATAACAAGTATATGACCCTAATATGACACAAATTACATTTTTAAACTTAGTAAAATGTTTTAATTTGATGGTGGTACATATGAATGATAAAAAATAGGCCAAAAGGTGACGAAAATGACATTTTAGCACTTAAGAACATAATAAAAGGTCAATACATGATATTATAATATTAAAGACATATTAATAAAATTTTATAATTAATTTAAAATATTTCATGACCTTAAACACACTTTAAAAAATTAATACCTTATAAATGACCCCTAAGACTAGACAAGCACGTAAGAGACCAAACCTTGAACCCAATTAAATAATGACTAATGTGACCATATGAAGACCATATAGGACCATTAAAAGACATAATAAGATCATATAAAAGTTTTTATAACCTTATTAAAAGTTTAAACCTATAGGTGTTGACCATTTTTGATTTGAGATAAAAAATACTCAACAAACTAGTGATTCATAGGGGTAGTATGCCTGCTATGCTAAATAGACTAGTGACCTTCACCTTCCATTAGATAATGGAGTCATTTACACTCAAATTAAAACCTAACCAAACCTTTACCATGTAAATACAAGATAATTTACCTAAAAAAACATAAAACAAAGATAACACACACCAAGTAAAGGAAACAAATGCATACATATGCTATCAAGCACTTAGGGAACACAACAAATAAGAAATCAAACTAAATATATACAATTGACCTTGAATTTTATTCTTCTTTATGGGTTAAAGGGGAAGCATTTGATATATTTTTCTCTATGAGATGAATAATGGCATGAGGCAATATATCTTTTGGACCTTGGTCTTGTTATCTTCATTATCCTCTTGCTCGCTAATTTTCTTGACATCCTCTTAATTGAAATAACAACTGAAACCCAATCACCTATGAAGGGGAAATCATGTTATAATTCAATATCCCTCTCATGATACTTATTATATTCAAATTCAACTAATGACACTCTATCTAGGCATGCTTCTTGGACCTCAATGGCATCTTGAGTGATACCACACTTCTTACCATCTACTGTAAACTCATCAATCTCTTCAATGAGATTTGCATACTCACTCCAAGATACATCACTATCCTCAATGGGAATATCTTGTTCAATATCCTCATGATAATGATCTTCAATAGTCAACATACCTTTATAAAAGCCTTCAATTTCTTGAAGGAGTTCAATATGTTGATACCAATTATCTTTGTCCTCTTCTCTTTGATGAACATGAATAAGATCAACTAGAAGAACATATTTATCTTTCTCCTTAAGAGATATATGACTAATAAGAGTTTTAAATCCTTTTATGTAGTCATAATGTGGTTGTAAGGTAGCTTCTTCAAGTTCATTTTATTACTCATTGTGCACTATGTCAACCTCAACTTGTTTTCTTAGAGAGCATTCAACATCAAGGCTAATTACAACCTCATCAAGATTGGATGAAATTAGATCTTCTTTTTGAATCATGCCATCAAGAATTTATTCTATAACATAATCCTTGAAAATTAAAATGCATCTTTCTTCTCCAAGTGGGGTACCAATGGACTTCTCCTCATCAAACTCACTTGAAGCATCTTCATTACATTCTCTTTGACATTCAATTACATCTCCAACTTCCTCCTCATTTGCTTCCCATAGGACATATTAATATTCAATAATGGATATAGTGGGAGGTGATGAACATGTTAATGAGTTGGAAAGGGGGTATGAGGTATGATATATGTATCATAAACTGGCATGGGGATGGAAGGATCTTTACTACAACTTAAGACTTTAGAAATAGAAGATTCTTATAGGAAATCTTAGAGGGAAAGCAAGTTGAGTTGGGTAATGAACACTTCATTCTGTTCAACAAGGAATTCACTCTTATCATATCCTTCTTGAGGCCTTCAATAGCTACAAACTAATTTTCATAGTTCTCCACTAAGGTCTTCTTATTTTGAAAACCTTCTTGGATAGACCTACAAGATGGAGTAGCTTTAGGTATTTGAGGAGAGGGAAATTGGATTTGAATAAGCTCAATGTTTTCTTTGACTTCAATCTCTTAAACTTGGTTATCTTCCTTTTGCTTCTCCCAAGACTTCAATACTTGGTTCCAAGTTGGTACTTTGACACTAGTAGGTTCTCTTAGAGATTGGGTTAGCTCCTTTGGAGGCTCTTCTTGAGGATAATCAATATTTTCATGAGCATAAGTATATGAAGGCTGATAAGAAACACAAAGGGATATTGAAACTCTTGATCAAGATCATTTTTTTAACTTTTCTAAATCACCATCCTTTCAAATAAAAATCACACAATTCATTCTTCTCTAGTGGATCATTAGATACGGCTATAAAAAATCTAATTACTTCTTCATATTTTGAAGTAGAACAAATATTTATTGATAGTTATAGTACTTTACTCTCTATTTCATCCATTCCAATTGAAAAGCTTGGGAATCTAGTGGAGGAGGAGAAGGGGGATAACATGGTTAAATATAAGGCTATTCATATGAATTATCATAGCCATATGGGATAATGTAGGCTAATCATAAGAATAATATGTCTCAAAAGGAGGGCAAGAGTGATGTTCTTGGTAGTAAGGAGGATGACAAGATTCATGAGGATATTGAGGTATGTAGTTGGGTGACCAAGGAGGCTAGTAAAGATTACTATAGGACTAATATGAACCATCATACTTTTGGTAAGGTTTATTATATAACTGGAAAGGATTATATTAAGGCTAATAGGGAGTGTTATTGGCTTGAGGAGCTTCACCAACTTGCATGAAATTTAACTCTACTTCAAATTCAACCATAACAATCTCATCAAGACAATGAAATGAATATAGAAATTACTCTGAATAAGTGACTGGGCTACTTGAACCATCTAATTATGTATGGAGTCACCATTAATGTTTTATGCCTCTAAAGGCTAATATGTAGAAGAATAACACCGAGAATCCTTACAAAAATTTGGACCTTAGTCCCAATGGATGTGCCAAAACTCTTATCAATAAAATTTTCACCCTCTAAAAGGTAACTCATGCCTTCTAAATTTGATGTAACATGGAAACACCTCAAGGTTATGGGTACCCTATTGAAGAGGTGAATCTCTAAGTTAAAGGGCTAGTTTCATTTGATGATTCACTTAAGATCAAACACTAATATATTAATTGGTAGGAAAAAGGAGATAAAATTATTCTATTGGGTGTGATGCACCAAATATGATTCAACCACTACCAACTAGATACAAATACACTTCAAACATGGGACTAACTTCCAACAAACACTTCTCTAGATCTGCCTCTGTACATCAATATTTCTCATGAAGATTATGAAGAATGCTTCAGCTAGGAGGACTAGTCAAGAGGTCTTGAACTGGCACTAGTGAAAATATAACTCACTCAACCTTTCACACTCCATTTGTACACTTCAAGATACCTACAAAAATATTCTAAACTAAATAATGAATTCTAAATAAGGACAAATATGCAAAATAAACATGATTGTCACTTACTAAGATTAAATAGTCAAACATGCCTATTGAAACCAGTCAATGAAAGAGGTTAAACTAGATTATTCTCATTGATCAAAGGTTGAAAATGGGTAAGGATTCACCATACCTAGGTAAAGGATACCAACTTACCGTATCAAGGCTCAATATATAGATAAATGTGAGAGAAGGAGAAGGGTGTATAAGAGAGAGAGACATGTATCCAAAAGAGAGTTATAATAAGAAAAGAGTTTAAAACTGTACCATCAGATCTTTAAGTATAAGTGTTGGTCTCCTAAAGATGATCTTCTACTCCAAGTGGTGTGGAAGTTTCAATCCTTTCTTGATACCTTTCCTAGCTCTCTAATTTCATTTTTTGCCTTGGCTTGTAGAATGACAAGTGACATTTTTAATGGTTAGGTCATGTTGTAGATGCTATAAATCTACACCATATATTGAAATGCTAAAATTAGCTGAGTCTAAAATAGGATAAGTCTGAAGTGTGATGGAAACCTCTAAAAATCTATATTTTGCATCTTAACTCCTAGAGGTCTAAAACTACTCTCAAACACCCTAAAATTATATACATAAAATATAACTTAAAGTATAAGAAACTAAATATTCAATATTTAGTTATGTCAACTCCCACTTGAATGTTTATTTTATGTATATACCCCTTATTTACCCATGATAATTAATATTATTAATTACTATTTACCATCCCCAACCAAAAATTCTAAAAATAAAACCTATCTAACCTCCCAACAACCCTTCCAATAACTTACCCTCATTAAAAACTTGTGCAAATAACTTAGTGTTATATTCACTTAGTTTGGCACATGGTTTGAAGTAAATTAAGCCAAATTTTAACTAAATTGGGTTGTTCAACATCGATCCTCCATGATTGACATCAATTCTCTCAGATCGATGTCGATTCATATATACACAAAAAGCCTCCATAACTCAGGACTATAATTTTGGACCCTAAAATACTGACAAAATTTATTTAGGAGACTCATAAGTGATTGTTAGACCCCTTGCTAGTGAATTTATGCATAAATAGAAAAAAAAAATGTAAAATATCAACCTCATGCCAAGATTATTTTCAAGGTAAATATTGCACTTCAATTCATTGATATTTCAAATCTACAGTCTTCTATGTCTATCTATCACTATATTGCATTTGATTTTAATTATTTTATTAATAATACAAGTCATTATTATAATTTGTTTTTAAAGTTTATAATTTTACATAAAATTGATGTCGATCCATCTGAATCAATGTCGATCCTATAGGATCGACATTGATCCCTGCTAAAATTTCAAAAACCTTCTTGTAATCTATTTTCATAACATTTTTAGTCTTAAAAAAATATCAAAACTTGCATTCTTTTATCTTGAATAATACATAATTTTCTAATCTTTGTCAAATTATCTTTTACATCATTTATATCTTTTAATCTTTATCTTTTTAATTTCATATTTATTTATAAACTTGAATGTTAAACATGGGTTGACATCTATCTAAGAAAGCATGCTACTTTTCAAGACTAATTTTTAATTAAGAAGCCCATCCATATCTATTTTAATCCCATTTTTGTTTAAGTGGTGTATTATAGGTCATTCCTCCTCAGCCAAAGATGATTTCTTATAATTGAGCCTGATCAACGGTACACAACCAACCATCCATATCTCCAAGTAATATTAAAAACTCTACTTATAATTTGTTTTTAGTAGCTAATTAGATCACATTTAAAAAACATAAAAAATACTAAAACACATGTTGAGATACATATTTTATTTTCTCTTAACACATTTCAACTAAGCTTTGAAGGTTCCCTTTGACACATCACTTCATTCTCTTGCTAGGTGTCTTGAAGTCTCTTCATCTCACTAGACCAATCTTGCTTATAAGTATCAAAACTTGATTTCATTTTCTAAAATTCATTTTATCTCCATTTATAGCCTATTAAAATCATATTAGACCTAAATTAATTAATTTAAAGGTCTCAAACTACCCTTAATAACTCATTTTACATCATTATCTCTCACTAGGTTTTTTTCCTTGTAGCCCTAATATAAACCTCATTGTGTAGGATAATGTATAGATAGTAATAAAAAAGTAAAGACATTTTTGAGGACTTATTATGTGTTTAAAACTCCATGTCAAGTTTAGGTCCAGACTCTAAGTGGAAGTGTCTTTTTTAGCCCATTCTCTCTCTTCAATTAGGCCTCAATTAGAACTCCTTGCCTAAAAGCCTGATTTTCTACTCCATATCTCTCCCACACATGTAAAACCTAAAAAAAATGCATGATTAAGTTTCCATAGCCTATCACCAACCTTCATGAAAAATTTGAGGTCCTAAAACCTTGTAGAAGTGTGAGAATCATGAAATGGCTTTGAAACCTAATTTCATTTTAGGTCTATTTGAGATTGCCTTGAAAAATGATGTTTGTTTGATCACTTACAAGATATCATGTATGGAGTTTTTGATTTAAAATATGAAATAAATATTAGGTGATCTCTCCCAATAGTTTTCAAGTGTCCAACCTTTCAAAACCTTGTAAAACATCAAAACTCTTTGAAAAATAGTGCATTTAATGTAGTATGTACAATTATAAGTACAAATAAAGTACACTTGAAGAATATAATTTGAGTCCTCAATAATATCTAGGAGGTTTTAGGATCAACTCAATTCATTTAATGTACTTTGAAGACTCATCTCTCTCAACTGGTCATTACTAAGGTTTTAGAAGGGTTTTAGGCATGTTTAAGATTGTTCATAAAGAATATATCTTATTTCTCTCTCCTAATTCCAAAATATTATAGTGAGGGGACCCCTACACCACCTATAAGCACCACTAGGTCCCAAGAAATTTTTTATGAGAGGGGCCTGAGCTCTTAAGCTTTGTTCATGAAGGTGATGGACCTAAACTAGCAACTAATGTCATGAGATTGAATTATGGGGACCTTTATACTTCATATAAAAGTCATTTATCTCCATGAATTAGGTTAATATCATACGTGAGAGAAAACTAGTCTAGATTAAAGTCATTCACCTTATGAAGCTCAAGGAGGTTCCATACGCTTAAGTGCCACTTTTATTGATACCTCTACCTATGAATGAATTTATATGATCTTGGATATCATCTTAAACTCATAAATGTGCTTAGACTCTCATATCACCTTTGTCAAAATCACCTTTATTATGATTGTACTATAGGCCTGCCTGTGTATGAACTAGGATCTATAGGCCTAGACATAGTTTATAGTATTTGCTTTACTTTTGATGGATTTAAGGGTTATATGGAGTTATGATATCACCATGAACTATATAAAATTACTTACCTCTCCTCATACCTCTTCTATTAATTCTAGGCAAGCAACTTTACCTTGCCAAGGTAGTCAGGCTTGTAGCTCACATTGGTTGTATATAGAGGGGTTTAGGTAAACTTATCTTGACTAGTCACATTGGTCATTCCATAATAATAAATTTATATTTAGATGAACTCATTTAATTATTTATTCTTAAACAATAAAAAAAATCTTATCTTTTCTTTTGAGCACCACTTTATTCAGAGTGCAAGCGAAATTAAGAACATAGTTCACTATGCATAGTTGGGATTTATATAATGCACCCATAACTCATAACCAAAGTTATGCATGTATGATTTAATTTATAGACTATTTTAAATATTAAATTAATCAAAACATATAGCACTGAATTTAAAATCCAAGACTTTTAATGCCAAAGAATCATTGCACAAACAAAATCAAGTCTTAACCATAATTGGATCAGCTAAGATAAAGCATGCCTACATCATTATATAGAAATATATAAGCTTATAAGGATGTCCTTGATCATTTAAATTCATACATATAATAGATATTCAATGATACTATCCTATATGGATATTTATACCAAGATCTCATAATTTAAGGATCATTGCACCATGTATAATCATATACTCATGTAATAGCATTATGTTATATCTACCCCATAGGGACATTTTCCAACACAAAAAATAATTTAATTATAAATAATAACCACTTGTTAAATCCGTATAAAATAAATAAATACTCTTACTATAGCCATAAAAATAATGAAATTAATAATTTACATGACTCAAGAATTAATTTCCAGCACTCTAAAAATTTATGCATCTAACAACCCGCTTAATTTTTTTTACCCTGGTTATAGAATACTAATTTTCCTTATCATAATGCATTAATTCTAATGAAACACATCCTTTATCAAGCATACTATAAGATCAACAAGAAAAAATAATAAATCTCAAAAATTCTATTTCAGGAGGAACATTAAACTGCTGCAAGACATCTTTGTTTTAATAATAAAATATAGTCATATTGAAACTCAGTTTTCTCTCTTAATATTCAATAAAAAAATTTAAATATAAATTCAAAGGTTAAACTGAGGAGAATAAAACCCAAAAATTATTTTTGATAAAACTCTATAATTAATAAGAAAAAACTCCATCAAATTTAGGTTTATACAAAAAATACAATATACTCTTATACATTGCAAAAAGTTGCTACCAGAATAATACATGAAAAGAATAATTTTTAAATATGCTACACTAAAGCCTTTAATCATTGAAATAAGGTAAGAATAGTGCCAAACACATCATAAAACTCCATAATGAAATAATAACCACTAAATGATCCACACACTGCCCCGATCTGTCTTATGAGCCCTTTAATCGGTGGCCTTAACCACCCCAACCATTAGTTGGATGGTGGAGTCAAGGATTAAAAATTTAGACAAAGGTGTGAGAAAGATATTTTATCCATCAATGACAAATTTACATTAGTCATAAAAAATTATCAAATAGATGAACCATAACAATATGTACCAATAGTGCCAACAATAATACACCAAATTTTTTATAAGTGAACTTGCATAATGACCTGTCAGATCTATCAAGCATCCAACATATGATGAATCATCCATATCTTCAATTTTTCTTTTTCTTAACCAAGAGAAAATAACAACCCATTCATGTTTTGACTCAAGCAAAAAAAAGGAAAGAGGTAAAATAAGAGCAACAATTCCTTTGCACCAATGTCTCGAAATCCAAGCAAAATAAGTCAAAATAAAAATAGGAAAACTTAGCTAAGGCACCATATTTTCATAGGATATCATTAAAGACCATCATGATCAAATAAAAATAGCAATGGTAAAAACCCAATAGCTAAAAAATAATTATAATAAAAAAGAGGTACCCATTTGACCATTAAATAAAAATCACATAGAAAATAAAACACCCACTATGCTATTTTAAAACAATATTTTTTCAATCATAAATAAAATAAAAATAATAACCAACATTTTGATAATTTATCCTAAAAATCATTCAATAATAAATCTGATTTAATTTAAATTTTGTACATCAAGTAAAATTTAACTCATAGTCAGGTATGAGAATTGATCTAACTCCATACAACAATAAAAAGATAAACTCTAGAAAGACAAAAATAATGCATCACTTACTTGGCACAAATCTTCCCCATAAAGAAGAAATTAAACTTGTCTTTGATTACCCTTCACAAAAAATGAAACTCTTGCCTAGATCTGTTCCATTTTTTCCATGGCCAACTCTAATCTATGGCTTACTCTCTTATCCCCTTCTACCTAGGCACACATTTTTTCAAGCCATTAAAACCTATTGAAATGAAATATGAGCCTGCATTATTCTCTATGGTCACCATATTCCCTCTAAGATTTTTCTCAACAACCAACATAGTAAAATGATATTCTTCCCAAGTAAAATAATTGATTACTCTTTAGGTGAAGATTAAACTCTTAGTGCCATCATTTTATTTTAACCATTAAGCTTTTTATTTATTTATTTAATTTTTATTTCCTTTTATTTATTTATTTATCTATTTAAAAATAAGTAAACTTTATTTTTACTTTGATTTTAACTATAATGCATGTCCAAAATTCCATAACCCCTTTATGGTCATCATGGACTAACATAAATTTTATTTAATAAAAACATTAAGTATGGGTTACTTCTTGCCCACATATTTATTAAATCAAGGTCATCATGGAGTCTTGCTCCATTATAATGCATGACATTAATCTTTTTGAGGCCTCTTGGTGATAAAATAAGGACAAAAAGATTTAGATTAAATAATTTTAATTATAATATGATCCACGATGGGCAATGAGTTAACAGACCCAAAATGATAATTAAAGTATTTGAGCCCCTTAACAACTCAAATAAAAAATGACAATTGAGACAAAAAGATAGTTTATCACCAAGCCAACACACACAAGTCACCAAACAAAGAAAATAATAAAAATTAAAAATAGACACAACCATAATCAAGTGAGATAAAAAGACAAAAATATAAATCAAAATTAAATGAATAAAACAAGACAAAAAGAGAGACATAAGACATAATGTAACTGCTCAAAGATAAGATGGCTTATTACCATTATATTTTTTATCTAATGTTGGTGTTATTTAGTTTCTCACTACCTCTATCATTATTGTCCCAACTGTTGAAATCTATTGCCATACTAACTCATGTACTTGTGAGCCCTACAACCACCAAAATATGACATCAAAAGTATTTGATCTACATTAAAAAACAATATATACATGTAAATATGAATTGTATAATCATCATAATATAAGACTATATTGATGGCATCATTAATATGCAATATCAAAGTATATTATTACAAGATCAAAGTATGTTGCTGCAAGATTTGTATTATAGGATAAAATTATGTTGCTGTAGAATAACAGTATGTTGCTATAAGATAACAATATGTCACTATAGGATAAAAATATATCACTATAGAATAGTAGTATGTCACTATAAGATAACGATATATTGCTATATAATAACAATATATTGTTACAAGATAACAGTATTTTACTACAGGATAATAATAATCAATGTCTATATGTAAACATCAAATGATTAGCACTCAAAATATGCCAATAAATATAATAATGTCTATAAAAAAAGAGTCAAATAATAGGTCATGACATCCTCCTCTTGATGAGGAGTCATCCCGATGACAAATCAAAACAACCATGGATAGTGTTGTTTAAAAAAATTGCATATCTTCTCATGTAGCATTTATTTCACTAAATATGTCCTATTATGAAAGGAATTAATGATTCTCTCTGTTCTTTTTAAGAGTTTGATCAACCATTTTCTCATTTTAATAGTATACCACTTTATAAAAAGTATAGCAATTAAGTGCAAAATTTGAATCCTTCAAATAAGAGATTCATTAGTTCATGATTCTTTAAATAAAGATTAACAAATTTCCATAACCAATGGAAAAAGGATCAAATCAAAACATCCAATAACAATTATACTACAAATTTTAAATTTTTTTAACCCTCATATGATCAAATGTCATGTTTTAGATCACTAATACATAAATAAATTTTTACATTCTCTCGCATAATTTTAACATGATTTCAAAAATCAAAATATTTTTTTTGAAACTAAAGTTGTTCCATGTTAGAATTCTCATAATAAAATGAACTTAATGTCTAAAAAATTAGTAATTTTATAGTTGAATTTGAAATAAATTGAATATTTTTGCTCAATTATCGACCTATAATTTATAACAACTGATTTAACACAAAAATATCTAAACCTGAGGCATTTTACATAAAAATTAGTTATGTCCCAAGCATAAATTTGTAATATTAACCATCATAGTAATCATACTTTTTATGTGGTCCTTACACCAAATTATATTATGCGTAACACATGATGTCTTGTCATTCATCTCATAATGAAATTAATAACCAACCAATCATGTTGCTATGGTTACCAAAATTTACATCATTCATGGGCTAGTGTAGCGTCTCACACCAACCACACCAAATATTAGAGAGGTCATCCTAGACAATCACATGCAACTTTCAAAGTTTTTAATATGTTCTCCATTAATTTTTTGATCTCACAATATGATTATAAGAATCCCAATCCCACCATCATTTTATAAATACTTCTTGATAGTGCATAAGAATTTCAAAACTACCTGATCAAGACTTTACATTACTCTTTTCGAGCATAGGCATACATGCCAATCATGCCTTTAAATAAATCATAATATCCTTTTCAAAAAAATTCTCTGAAAAAAATTCTTTTTATAACATAACATACTTGTATTTATAAGCCAACACGTGCCTACATTACAACAAGTATAACCTTGCTATAATGCATAAGAATCCAACTTATAGGACCAATTAGTGTTTCATAAGGCTACATCAAAAAATTTCACATATAAGTTATTTTTACAACCTTCAAGAGGTAGGTAAGGTAAAACTTAATCTACAAAGTGATCATTATGTATGAAGATCCCATGACCAACTTGTGACATATATAGTGCACACACCTAAATGAATCAGACAACTACTTCACGCAAAGGGAAAAAAAAGAATTTTTAGCTTATGAGAGACTCTACTTCCTAACCTATAACCACTATAAATCAATATGGATATAATGCTTATTTATCCTCAACCTCACACTTGCACAATGCTCATCACTAGAGTAACAATGCAGGATTACACCACATAATATAATACTATACACTGGCATATTTAATTAGTAGAGGTTCTCTTCAAAAGAAAAAATCTACATCACAAAGTAGTTCATGATCACATTTCTTCATATCAAGAGTTAAAAATAAAATTTCACACTTATTATATGATATATACATGAAATACTTATGAAATAATGTTTAATAACATAAACAAACTATAAAGTTACATGGTATGACATAGTCACATATAACATAGAGTTTTACACAACATATACAATATTACATGTAATGAAGAAACCACATAAAATAGGACACCCATATTTATTTAACTATTTTGATCATTTATGTCAAGGGTATTTTCATATCACAATACACAAGCACATTTACAAGTGAAGCACAAGGGTCCATAAATTCCATCGGGTCCCCTAATGTCTAGATGCCATCCAAAAGACACCACATATCCATCATAAATACCACATAATTGTTAGGGTGTGGAACTAAAAGCTTCACCTTAATGCAAACTGGGAGGTTTCTGAGCATGACAGTCATCGACATCGGCAGGCCACAACCGATGTCGATTAGGGGATAGCACAGAAGGAAACTGGCATCAGCAGGGATCAACCGACGTCGATCACCTCCAATCAGAGAGGGACCGATGTCGGTCGCCTGTAGTGGTCAGAACTGCTATTGACGAACAGTCAGTTAAGTGAATGAAGAGTTTGCATGATGAAGACTACTTTGAGTCTTGAGCCGCTTGTCTAAATTAGTGTATGCATGAGATCTATTTAATAGACTCATGGGCTGTATTGTTAAGTGAATAACTATGTAGAACTCAAGTGTGGAACTTGGAGAGTTCTTCCCATGGTGGAATCAAGTAAGATTTCTCATGTATGTAAGATCAGGTTTGATATGCAAGGTGTTGTAGGATCATGGTGGAGATCTACATGTGATAAGTAAGATCAGGTTGGTCTGCAGGGATGTGTGTATGCGAGGGTCAAAAGGAGATCGACAGGAGAGCAAGATCTAAGGTGACATTAATACATCAAGGAGCAGGATCATGGTGAGATCTACTTGGAGTACCGGTTCATACTCGATTGTATAGGCAGTACAATGAGGTGAACAACAACTTCTGTTAGTTGTTAGTTGTGACCTATGAGAGAAGATTACTCAGGTGGGAAGATTACTTGGAGCCCTTGAGGAGGAAGCCTCACAGAGGTGGAAGAAGAGTGTGATCTCTTTATTGTAATTTCCTTTGTAATGAGTTGAATACAATTATGTGTTGCCTCTCATATTCTGTGTATTTTCTCATTGATAGTTATTTGTTCTTCTGGTTATTTCTGCATATGTAAGTTGCCTATACAAAGGTAATCATGTGTGCTCTTAAATCTGACAAGTTGTGTCAGAGCTTTGGGGAACTTAGGTCCTATCAAATGGTATCAGAGCGAGGTTGGATGTTTTTAGAGTGAGTTTGACTAACAGATGGCCCAGATCTGGTTAGTGGTTTGTTGATTATAGGTTACTCACAGGGGTTTTTGATTGAGTGGGAGTATAGCAACGACAGAAGAAGGTAAGCTAAGAATGGAGAAATTCAGACACAGGTGTAACACCACAAGGAGTGTGGTGGGTAGTCTTCAAGTGGGAGCTTGAAGAGGAATACAAGCTAGGATGTAGATTAGATAAAGTACTGGTATAGGTACAGGTGCAGCTGTTTATCTCTAAGTGGGAGATTGTTAGGGTGTGGAGCTAAAAGCTTCACCTTAATGCAAACTGGGAGGTTTCTGAGCATGACAGTCACCGACATTGACAGGCCACAACCGACGTCGATCAGGGGACAGTGCAGAAGGAAACCGGCATCGGCAGGGATCGGTCAGCGTCGATCACCTCCAGTCAGACAGGGACCGACGTCGGTCACCTGTGGCGGTCAGAACTGCTGTTGATGAATAGTTAGTTAAGTGAACAGAGAGTTTGGATGATGAAGACTACTTCGAGTCTTGAGCTGCTTGTCTAAATTAGTGTATGCATGAGATCTATTTAATAGACTCATGGGCTGTATTGTTAAGTGAAGAACTATGTAGAACTCAAGTGTGAAACTCGGAGAGTTCTTCCCATGGTGGAATCAAGTAGGATTCTTCATGTATGTAAGATCATGTTTGATATGCAGGGTGTTGCAGGATCATGGTGGAGATTTACATGTGATAAGTAAGATTAGGTTGGTCTACAGGGATGCATGTATGCGAGGGTCAAAAAGAGATCGGCGGGGGAGCAAGATCCAAGGTGACAACAATACATCAAGGAGCAGGATCATGATGAGATCTACTTGGAGTATCGGTTCGTACTCGATTGTACAGGCAGTACAATGGGGTGAACAACAGCTTGTGTTAGTTGTTAATTGTGACCTATGAGAGAAGATTACTCAGGTGGGAAGATTACTTGGAGCCCTTGAGGAGGAAGCCTCACAAAGGTGGAAGAAGAGTGTGATCTCTTTATTTTAATTTCTTTTATAATGAGTTAAATACAATTATGTGTTGCCTCTCATATTCAGTGTGTTTTCTCATTGATAGTTATTTTTTCTTTTGGTTATTTCCACATATGTAAGTTGCTTATACAAAGGTAATCATGTGTGCTCTTAAATCTGACAAGTTGTGTTAGAGCTTTGGGGAAATTAGGTCCTATCAATAATCAGTTTAGATGCCATCCAAATGACATCAAATATCCATCAAAAGTATCACATAATAAGTCTTAAGGATCTCAAATTTAACATCACCTTTCTTCAAATAAAGGTGTGTTCCAACAAGTGAAGGGTTAATTAGTGTTGTTTATCCTACATAGTGTGGCCTTGGGAAGGGTGGACTTAGCCAAGGCTCAAGGTGAAGGTTTCTATCATGGAAATTATAACTTCTCACAATCATTAATTTCAACTAAAATTCATAAATTCCGGCACCTCAATATCATAAAACATAATAATTATTCACTTCCACTTTACATGATGGTTGTAATTAGTCAATCATAATAATATTTCAACTAGACTTTTTTTTCTAGTCTTACTTACAAGTCCAACAATTCGGACCCAATAGTTATACCCAAACACCAATCATAATGTTCTTTTTACAAAAAAAAATTACATAGTTATAACCAGTCACTTATAGTGACACATAAATGCAAACAAAACATACACCTTGCCATAGTTGTAAAAAAATAAAACAACCACATAAGATCAATACGTAATTATTATTTTGAAATAAATTTTCTTTTAATTTACCTAAGATACATCAACAATAACAATGATATCTTATTTTATAATCATCATTATAAATTATAGTACTACCTTATAATGCTTTATCAACAATTTTATGCATTTGTTGTTTAATTATATCACCTTCCAAGAGTAGATTTGACTTGGAATAACCTGGATCAACCATGAGCATCTTATGCATGTTGAATCATCTTACTCAACAAAATTTCACTCATCACAAGAGTGCTATATCAACTCAATAATTCATGCATTTAAGCATATATTAAAATTAAGTATTCAATTCATATGAACAAAATATTATAAAAATTCTATCCATAACAGTCATTAATTATGTTGGGCACATCAAGCCCCAACATTTTTATAATTTTAAAGATGATTAAAGGAACCCATCATCTATGATATCAACCAAATATCAACATTTGATTAGAAAAACCTTTTTGATCTTGATTATAAATCCACTACTTTAGACAAAATAATGTTTCACAAGCATTAGTCATGAACAAAGCTCTTTTTTAACTTATACTTGTGTCATGCAAGTCCCAATAATGAGCTGAAATACTATTCCAATCACTCTTAATCTATTGAACCTTAATTCACATTTTATTCCTTTTTTATCTACAAAGATTATATTCAGAAACACAAGTATCAATTTAAGAAAACCTTGATTCAAAAATCAATTTATTAGTTCAAGGCAAATATAGTTGTCATACCAAGAATCACAATTGGCCAACTTCACTAAATTGTCAATTAGGTCCTTAAGATAAAAATAAAGCCTATTAATTTCATTTAAGACTTCACTTAAAAATAGATTAAAGGCAACCACATAAATCACATAAGAGATATGAAATAATTTCATCTATAACTTAGTCCAATATAGGACTTGGAAGAGTAATTCCTAACTTAACAAACCACCCAAAAAAATGAGTAAATATTCAACAACTCACCAAGTGGTCTTGATAATCAAAACTTCATTTCATGGTCCTTCTCTTCCATCACTTATCATTAATTTAGATTAATTAATATCTAATGGAATGGTAATGGTAATCAATAAACACTCAAATCTAACAACCCAAAAAATTCAAATCAGTCTTCAACCAAAAAATATTTAAAAACTAAATGATTCACTCAAGTAAATCAAGTATACTCTCTCCCCAACTAGCCTCCCAAGCATAAATCATCTCTTAACCTTTTATGGACTTAATGTCCCAAGAAAATTTTCAACAATTATTATATAATTATTCTAAATTCCAATAATGATTTTTTATCACCTTAACTCATATTGGCCCACCTATATGGGTCAACTGATAGTCAAATGAGACCTATGTTAATGCAACACAAAATTGAAAAAGGGTAACTGCAACTAATTCTATAGAGATCAACATATCTTGGTTGAAGAATAATTAAGAGCCAATAAGGTTACAATATTTCTTGTAAAACTTTTATCTAATTCTGCACACACACTCACACAAATATATACATTAAATAATATAATAACTTTAAGAACTTCATGTTTGTATAAAAAAATCACTAATAAACTCATCTAGGAGGTTAAGTGACTTTAGAAGGGTCACACATGACCTTCTCAGACATATGATACATGTATCAGTCTATACAAGGTATATAAATATAGCCTTGGTTTATTATGCACACAAGCATACAAGATTTCAATTCAATCTTAGAAAGATAATAGAGACATACATATGACATTCAATTATCACAAGACATAGAGATGCAAGTTAACAAAATAATCCTCCATAAAGATATGTACATCCACACTAGGTGCATTTACAACCACCTAAAGCACATTATGCAACATAATCCCTTTGCAAAAGTATGCATAATCATACAAAAGCTCACCTAGATTTTCAAGCACATGTTAAAAATAAATACAATGCATCAAAACTCAACAAAAATATTTAAGTACACGCTCTGATATCAAATGAAATGACCTATTTTTTTTTAATTTTAATGTCACTTTGTTTAGGGTGCAAGTGAAATTAAGAACATAGTTTACTATGCATGGTTTGGATTTATATATTGCACCCATAACTAGAGTTATGCATGTATGATTTCATTCATACACCATTTTCAATATTCAAGTAATTAAAACATATAGCACTGAATTTAAAATTAAAGACTCTTAATTCCAAAGAATCATTACAAAAACAAAATCAAGTCTTAACTATAATTAGATTAGACAAGATAAAGCATGCCTACATCATTTTATAAGAATGTATAAGCTTCCAAGGATATCTTTGCTCATTTAACTTCATACATATAAGAGATAAGTAATGATACTATTTTATACGGATCTTTATACCAAAATCTCATAATTTAAGGATCATTGCACCATGTCTAATCATATACTCATAAAATAGCATTATACTATATCTACCTCATAGGGCCACTTACCAACACCAAAGACAATGTAATTATCAATAATAACCACTTGTTAAAGCCATATAAAATAAATAAAAAACTCTTACTATAACTATACAAATAATGAAATCAACAATTTATATGACTCAAGAATTAATTTCTAACACTAAAAATTCATGCATCCATTTAATAACTAGCTCAAGTTATTTTTAACTTGGTTATAGATTACTAATTTTTCTTATCATAATGTATTAATTTTAAAGAAACACAATATTTATCAAGAATCTTATAGGATTAATAAGCAAAAATAATAACTCTTAAATTTTTTTTTATAAGAGGAGCATTAAACTGTTACAAGATATTTCTATTTTAATAACAAAATACAGTCATATTGAAACTTAATTTTCACTCTTAATATTGAATAAAAAACTTTAGATATGCATTTCAAAAGTTAAACCAAAGAGAATAAAACTTAAAAATCATTTTTGATAATACTCTATGAATTATGAGTAACAAATCCATTAAATTTGAGTTTATATAGAAAACTAATGCATATTCTTATACATTACAAAAAGTTACTGCAAGAATAATACATGAAAGGAGTAAATTTTAAACATATTATAACAAGCATTTAAACACTAAAATGAGGTAAGAATAGTTCCGAACACATCCTATAACTCTATAATAAAATATCATCCACTAAATGATCTACACACCACCTCAACCATCAGCTGGGTGGTGGAGTCAAGTATTCAGAGTTTGGGTAAAGGTGTGAGCAAGATATTTTAGATATTAATGAGTAATTTACAATATTCACACAACATTACCAAATAAATGAACCATAACATCATGTACCAATAGTGTCAACAATAATATACAATTTTTTTTATAAGTAACAGTTATATAATGACCTGTCAGATCTATCAAGCATCTAACATAAGATGAATCATCTAGATCTACAATTTTTTTTTTCTTAACCAAAATAAAATAATAGCCCATTCATGTTTTGACTCAAGCAAGCAAAAAAAAAGAGGTAAAATAAGAGCAACAATTCCTTTGCACCAATGCCTCAAAATCTATCAAAATCTAAATAAAATAAGCTAAAATAAAAATAGACAAATTTGACTAAGACATCATATTTTCACAGGATATCATTAAATACCATCATGGTCAAATAAAAATAAAAATGATAAAAACTCAATAGCTAAAAAATAATTACAACAAAAAAGAGGCACCCATTTGACTATTAAATAAAAACCACAGAAAATAAAAAACCCACCATGCTATTTTAAAGCAACATTTTAAAGTCATAAATAAAATAGAAATAGTAACCAGTATTTTAATATTTTATTCTAAAAAGCATTCTATAATAAATTTGATTTATTTTAAACCTTGTACACCAAATAATATTCAAGTCATAGTCAGGTATAAGAATCAATCTAACTCTATACAACCATAAAAAAATAAACTCCAATAAGACAAAAATAATGCATCACTTGGCACAAATCTTCTTTATGAAAAAGAAAATAAACTTCTCTTGGATTACCCTTCACCAAAAATAAAATTCTTGCTTAAATCTGTTTCATTTCTTCCATGGCCAACTCTAATCCATGGATTACTCTCTTATCCCCCTTCTACCTAGGCACAAAATTTTTTACCTACTAAAATAAAATTCGAGCCTACATTATTATTTATGATCACCATTTTTCCTCTAGGATTTTCCTTAAAAGCTAACATAGTAAAATGACATTCTTCCCAAGTAAAATAATCGATTACTCTTTGGGTGAAGAGTCAACCCTTAATGCCATCATTTTCTTTTAAGCATTAAGCTTTTTATTTATTTATTTATTTATTTTTTCTTTCCTTTTATCTATTTATTTATCTATTTAAAAATAGATAAACTTTATTTTTATTTTAATTTTAACTGTAATGCATGTTCAAAATTCTACAACTCCTTTATGGTCATCATGGCCTAATACAAATTTTATTTAATAAAAACATTAAGTATGAGTTACTTTTTACCCACAGAGTTATTGAATCAAGGTCATCATGGAGTCCTGCTCTATTATAATGCATGACATTAACCTTTTCAAGGTCTCTTGGTGATAAAACTAAGACAAGAAGACTTAGAATAAATAATTTTAATTATAATATGATCCACGGTGGGTAATGAGTTAACAAACCCGAAATGATAATCAAAGTATTTGAAGCCCTTAACAACTTGAATAAATAAAATGACAATTGAAACAAAAAGACAACTTATTACCAAGTCAATACACACAAGTCACCAAACAAAAAAAATAATAAAAATTTAAAGTAGACACAACCATAATCAAATGAAATAAAAAGATGAAAATATAAATCAAGATTAAATGAATAAAATAAGATAAAAATAGAGACATAAGACATGATGTAACTAGTGTTGGTGTTCTCTAGTTGCTCACTACCTCCACCATTATTACCCTCACTATCGAAATCTATCATCAGTCTAGTTCATATACTTGTGAGCCTTGTAGCTAACAAAATATAATATCAACAGTATTTGCTCTCTCTCTCTCTCTCTCTCACTCTCTCTCTCTCTCTCTCTCTCTCTATATATATATATATATATATATATATTTGAACTATATAATCATCACAATATAAGACTATATTGATAGTATCATTAATATGCAATATTAAAATATATTGCTGCAAGATCAAATTATGTTGTTACAAGATTGTTACCGTAGGATAAAAGTATGTTGTAAAATAACAATATGTTGCTATAAGATAAAAATATGTCACATTTGAATAACAATATATCACTATAAGATAGTAGTATATCACTACAAGATAATAGTATGTTACTGCAAGATAACAATATGTTCCTATAGGATAATAGTATTTTTACTGTAGGATAACAACAATCAGTATCTATATATAAACATTAGATGATCAACACTCAAAAATATACTGATAAATATAATAATATCTATAAAAAAATTCAAATAACAGGTCATGACATCCTTCTCCCCTTGATGAGAAGTCATTCCGATGACAAATCAAAATAACCATAGATAGTGTTGTTTAAAACAACTGCATATCTTCTCATGTATCATTTCTTTCACTCAATATGTCCCATTATGAAAGGACTTGCTAATTCTCTATGTTCTTTTTAAGAGATTGATCAACTATTTTCTCATTTTAATAGTATACCACTTTATAAAAAATATAGCAACTAAGTGCAAAATCTAAATCCTTCAAATAAGAGATTCATTAGTTCATGATTCTTTAAATAAAGACTCACAAATTTTCATAACTAATGGAGAAAAGATCAAATCAAAGCATCCAATAAAAATTATACTATAACTTTTTTGAAAATTTAACCCTCATATGATCAAATGTCATGTTTTAGATCATTAATACATACTTAAATTTTTGCATTCTATCGCATAATTTTAGCATGATTCCAAAAATTAGAATCATAATTTCGAAACTAAAGTTGTTTCATGTTAGAATCTCATCATAAAATGGACATAATGTCTAAAAAATTAATAATTTTATAGTTGAAATTGAAATAGCTTAAATATTTTTACTTAATTACCAACCTATAATTTATAACAACAATTGATTTAACACAAAAATAACTAAATCTGAGGCATTTTACATAAAAATTAGTTATATCTCAAGCATAACTTTGTAATATTAACCATAAAATATAAACCATCATAGTAATCATACTTGTTATGTGGTCCTTCCACCACTTTATATTATACTTAATGCATAATTTTTTGTCATTCATCTCATAATGAAATTAATAGCCAACCAACTATGTTACTATGGTTGCCAAAATTTATATCATTCATGGGTTAGTGCAATGTCTTGCATCAACCACATCGAATATTAGAGAGGCCATCTCAGGGACTCACATGCAACCTTCAAGGTTTATAATATGTTCTTCATTAGTTTTGTGAGCTCACATGATGGTTATAGATATCTTAATCTTATCATCATTTTACAAATACTTCTTGACAACGCTCAAGAATTTTAAAACTACCTGATCAGGACTTTACATTGCCCCTTTCAAGCATAGGAATACATGCTAATCATGCCTTTAAACATATCATAATATCATTTTTAAAAATATTCTCTCAAAAATAAATATCTATTTCATAACATAACATGCTTATATTTACAAGCTAACATGTGCCTACATTACAACAAGTACAACCATGCTATAATGCATAAGAATATAACTTATAGGACCAATTAGTGTTTCATAAGGCTACTTCAAGGAATTTAACACATAAGTTATTTTTAAAACCTTCAAGAGGTAGGTAAGGTAACACTTAATCCACAAAGTGACCATTATGCATGAAGATCTCATGATCAACTTATGACACACATGGTGCACACATCCAAACGAATCAGGTGGCTACCTCATGCAAAAGGAAAAAGTGGAATTTTAACCTATGAGAGACTTTACTTTCTAACCTATACCCACTTTAAATTAGTGCTAATATAATGTTTCTTTACCGTCAACCTCACACTTGCATCAATGCTCATCATGAGAACAATAATACGAGATTACACCACACAATATAATACTATACTTTGAAAGATTTAATTAATAGAGGTTATCTTCAAAAGAAAAAAAATATATCACAAAGTAGTTCATGATCATACTGCTTCATATCAAGAGTTAAAAACACAATGCTACACTTTTTCTATGATATATAAATAAAATACTTATGAAATAATGTTCGATAACATAAACAAACTACAAAGTTACATGGTATAACATAATCACATATAACATAGAGGCTTAAACAACATATATAATTTTACATGTAATGAAGAAACCACATGAAATAAGATACACATGTTTATTCAGTTTTTTTGATAATTTATGGTAAGAGTATTTTCACATCACAAAATATAAGCACACTTACAAGTGAAGCAAAAGAGTCCATAAATCTCATCGGGTCACCCGATGTCTAGATGTCATCCAAATGACACCAAATATCCATCATAAGTATCACATAATCAATCTAAATTCCATCCAAATGACATCAAATATCCATCATAATTACCACATAATAATTATTAAGAATCTCAAATTTAGCATCACCTTCTTTCAAGGAAGGGTGTGTTCCAACAAGGCCCAAAATCTATATCCATGAGTCTCAAAATTTACTAAAAAGGTTTCTGCTTCATGAATTAGATGGTTCACATAATTTGAAAATAATAAGAGATCCTCAAAACTCTCTAACTCACCCAAGCAAGTCAATCACATTTACCCCCGCTGCCCCCCCTCCAATTGGTCCTTTAAGCTTGAGTCAGACCCTTGATCCTCCCAAAGCTATCATACTTTGAGTATCATATGAGATCTCATCTAAACAAGCTATCATTAAGCACTAGGTATTTATCCTTTTATTTTAACTGTAAAATTTTATCACTAGCCTCCTAATTGGCTTGATCAAACAAGTGAAGGGTTAATTAGTGTTATTTATCCTACATAGTGTGGCCTTGGGAAGGGTGGACTTAGCCAAGGCTTAAGGTGAAGGTTTCTATTATAAAAATTAAAACTTTTCACAATCATTAATTTTAGATAAAATTCATAAATTTTAGCACCTCAATATCATAAAACATAGTAATTATTCACTTTCACTTTACATGATGGTTGCAATCAACCAATCATAATAACATTTCAACCAGAAAAATCTTCTCAATCTTGCTTACAAGTTCACCACTTTGAACCCAATAGTCCTACCCAAGCACCAATCATAATTTTCTTTAAAAAAAAAATATTTACATAGTTGTAATCAGTCACTTATAGTGACACATAAAGGTAAGCAAAACATACACCTTCTTGCCATAGCTGTAAGAAAACAAAATAAAAACATAAAATCAATAAGTTATTATTATTTTTAATATATATTTTTTAATTTATCCAAGATACATCAGTAATAACAATGGTATCTTATTTTATAATCATTATTGAAAATTTTAGTACTATCTCATAATGCTTTATTAATATTTTTTTACTTTTGATGTTTAATTACACCATCTTCCAAGAGCAGATTTGCCTTGGAACAACCTGGATCAATCATGAGCATCTTATGCATGTTGAATCATCTTACTCAAAAAAAATTCATTCATCACAAGAGTTCTATATCAACTCAATAATTCATGCATTTAAGCATATATTACACTCAAGTATTTAATTCATATGAACATAATATTATAAATTTTTTGTCCATAACAGTCATTAATTATGTTGGACACACTAAGCCCCAAAATTTTTATAATTTTTAAGATGGTTAAAGGAACTCATCATCTATGATATCAATCAAATATCAACATTCAATCAGAAAAACTTTTTCGATCTTGATTATAAATCCACTACATTGGACAAAATAATGTTTCACAATCATTAGTCATGAAACAAAGCTCTTTTTTAGCTTATAATTGTGTCATACAAGTCTCAATAATGAGCTGGAATACTATTCCAATCACTCTTAACTTATTGAACCTTAATTCACATTTTATTTTTTTGTTATCTACAAAGATTATATTTAACAATAAAGGTATTAATTTAAGACAATCTTGATTCAGAAATCAATTTATTAGTTCAAAATAAATATAGTTGTCATACCAAAAATCACAATAAACTAACTTTATCAAGTTACCAATTAGGTCCTTAAGATAAAAATAAAGCTTATTAATTCCATTTAAAACTTCACTTAACAAGAGAGTAAAGGTAACCACATAAATCACGTAAGAGTTATGAAATAACTCCAACTATAACTTAGTCTAATATAGGACTTGGGAGAGTAATTCTCAACTTAGCAAACCACCAATAAAATGAGCAAATATTCAACAACTCACCAAGTGGTCTTAATAATCAAAAATTCATTTAAAGGTCTTCATCTTCCAAAACTTATCAATAATTTAGCTTAATGCATATCCAATAGAATGGTAATGGTAATCAACAACCATTCAAGTCTCTCAACCCATAAAAATTAAATTAGTCCCCAACCAACAAAGATTTTAAAACTAAATGATTCACTCAAGTAAATCAAGTATACTCTCTGTCCAACTAGCCTCCCAAGCATAAGTCATCTCTTAAACTTTTAAGGACTTAATGTCCTAATAAAATTTTCAACAATTATCAAATAATTATTCTAAAATTTAAAAATGGTCTTTTATCACCTTAACTCATATTAACCCACCTATACAGGTCAATCGATAGACAAGAGACACCTATATTAATGCAACCCAAAATTAGAAAAGGATAACTTCAACCAAGTCTATGAAGATCAATATATTTTGGTTAAAGAATCATTAAGAGCCTACAAGGTTACAATATTCTCTGTAAACATTTTACCAAATTTTGCATAAATATTCACACACATATATACATTTCATAATATCAAAACTTTAAGCAGTTCAAGTTTACATAAATAAATCAATAATCAACTCATCTAAGATTTTAAGTGACTTTATAAGGGTCACACATGACCTCCTTAAGCATAAAATACATGTATCAGTCTGCATAAGGTATATAAATCTAACCTTGGTTTATTATGCACACTAGCATACAAGATTTCAATTCAATCTTAGAAAGACAATAGAGACATACATATGGCATTCAGTTATCACAAAACATATACATACAAGTTAGAAAAATAATCCTCTATAAGGATATGCACATCCACACTAGGTACATTTACAACCACCCAAAGCACATTATGCAACACAATCCCTTTGCAAAGGTATGCATAATCATATAAAATCTTACCTAGTTTTTCAAGAACATGTTAAAAATAAGTACAATGCATCAAAACTCAGCAAATTTTTTTAAGTACAGGTTCTGATACCAGAAGAAATGATATACAAAAATTCTTTTATTTTTTTTGAACGTCACTTTGTTGAGGGTGCAAGCGAAATTAAGAACATAGTTTACTATGCATGGTTTGGATTTATATATTGTACCCATAACCAGAGTTATGCATATATGATTCTATTCATACACCATTTCCAATATTCAAGTAATCAAAACATATAACACTACATTTAAAATTCAAGACTCTTAATGCCAAAGAATCATTACACAAACAAAATCAAGTCTTAACCATAATTGGATTAGCCAAGATAAAGCATGTTTACATCATTATATAGGAATGTATAAGCTTCCAATGATGTCTTTACTCAATTAACTTCATACATATAAGAGATATGCAATGGTACTATCTTATACGGATCCTTATACCAAAATCTCATAATTTAAGGATCATTGCACCATATTTAATCATATACTCATGCAATATCATTATACTATATCTACCCCATAGGGACACTTACCAAAACCAAAGACAATGTAATTATCAATATAACCACTTATTACAACCATATAAAATAAATAAAAATTTTCACTGCAACCATACAAATAATGGAATCAACAATTTACATGGCTAACGAATTAATTTTCAGCACTCTAAAAATTCATGCATCTAGTTAATAACTAATCCAAGTTATTTTTAATTTGGTTATAGCTTACTATTTTTATTTATCATAATGCACTAATTTTAAAGAAACACAACATTTATCAATCATCTTAAAGGATCAATAAGCAAAAATAACAACTCAAAAATCTTGCTACAAGAGGAGCATTAAACTACTACAAGATATCTTTATTTTAATAACAAAATACAGTCATATTGAAACTTGATTTTCTCCCTTAATATTCAATAAAAAAATTTAGATATACATTTTAAAGGTTAAAACAAAGAGAATAAAACTTTAAAATCATTTTTGATAAAACTCTAAGTTATGAGTAATAACTCCATCAAATTTGAGTTTATATAAAAAACTACTGCAATAATAATACATGGAAGGAGTAAATTTTAAACATGCTATAGTAAAACATTTAATCAATGAAACAAGATAAGAACAGTGCCAAACACATCTTATAACTCTATAATCAAATAGCATCCACCAAATGATGTGCATACCATCCCAATCCATCATACGAGCCCTCCAATCGATGGCCCTCACCACCCCAACCATCAGCTGGGTGATGGAGTCAGGCATTTAGGTTTTGGGAAAATGTGTGAGTAAGATATTTTAGACATCAATGAGTAATTTATAGTAGCCACACAACATTATCAAATAGATGAACCATAACATCATGTACCAATAATGCCAACAATAATACACTAATTTTTTTATAAGTGACACTTACATAATGGCCTACCAGATCTATCAAGCATTCAACATAAGGTGAATCATCCAGATCTGTATTTTTTTTAACTAAAATAAAAAAATAGTCCATTCACATTTTGACTTAAACAAGCAAAATAAAAGAGGTAAAATAAGAGCAACAATTCCTTTGCACCAATGCCTCAAAATACATCAAAATCTAAGCAAAATAAATCAAAAAACAAATAGGTAAGTTTAGCTAAGGCATAATATTTTCATAGGCTATCATTAAAGACCATCATGGTCAAATAAAAATAGCAATGGTAAAAACCCAACAGCTAAAAAATAATTATAATAGAAAAGTGGCACCTATTTGACCATTAAATAAAAACCACATATAAAATAAAACACCCATCATTCCATTTCAAAGTAACATTTTTCAACCATAAATAAAATAGAAATAATAACTAGGGTTTTAATATTTTATTCCAAAAAATATTCAATAATAAGTATGATTTATTATAAATCTTGTATACCAGGTAAAATTTAACTCATAACTAGGTATGAGAATCGATCCAACTCCATATAGTCATAAAAAGATAAATTGCAGTAAGACAAAAATAATGCATCACTTGGCACAAATCTTCCCTATAAAGAAGAAAATAAACTTCTCTTCACCAAAAATGAAACTGTTATCCATATCTATTTTATTTCTTTCATGGCCAACTCTAATCCATGGATTACTCTCTCATCCCCCTTCTACCTAGGCATGAATTTTCTCAAGCCATTAAAGTCTACTGGAATGAAATCTGAGCCTGCATTATTCTTCATGGCTACAATTTTTCCTCTAGGGTTTTCCTCAAAAACTAATACAACAAAATGACATTCTTCCCAAATAAAGCAATCGATTACTCTTTGGGTGAAGATTCAACCCGTAATGTAATCATTTTATTTTAAGTATTAAGCTTATTATTTATTTATTTTTACTTTCTTTTTATTTATTTATCTATTTAAAAATATGTAAACTTTATTTTTATTTTTATTTTAACTATAATACATGTCCAAAATTTCATAACCCCTTTATGGTCATCATGGCCTAACAACAATATTATTTAATAAAAATATTAAGCATGGGTTACTTCTTGTCCATAGGAGTCCCATTAGATTATAATGCATGATATTAACCTTCTTGAGGCCTCTTGATGATAAAATCAAGACAAAAAGACTTGGATTAAATAATTTTAATTATAATATGATCTATGGTGGGCAACAAGTTAATAGGTCCAAAATGATAATCAAAATATTTGAGCCCCTTAATAACCTAAATATATAAAATAACAACTAAGATAAAAAGATAGCTTATTACCAAGCCAACACATAAGTCACCAAACAAAGAAAATAATAAAAATTAAAAGTAGACACAATCGTAATCAAGTGAGATAAAAAGATGAAAATATAAATCAAGATTAAATAAATAAAAAAAGATAAAAAGAGAGACATAAGACATATTATAACTTCTCAAGAACTAGATGGCTCATTACCATTATATTTTTAATCTAGTACTAGTGTTATCCAACTGCTCATTGCCTCCACCATTATTACCCCAACTACCAAAATCTACCACCAACCTAGCTCATGTACTTATGATCCCTACAACCACCAAAACATGGCATCAATAATATCTACTCTATATAAAAATATATATATACATTTAAATCTAAAATATATAATCATCATAATATAAGACTATATTGTTGGCATCATTAATATGTAATATCAAAGTATATTACTATAGGATCAAAGTATGTTGATACATGATTGTTGCGATAGGATAAAAGTATGTTGCTACAGAATAATAGTATGTTGCTATAGGATAATAGTATGTGTCTACAGGATAACAATATATTTCTATATCATAATAGTATGTTATTATAGGATAACAATATGTTGCTATAGGATAACAATATGTTGCTACATGATAACAATATTTTTGTTGAAGGATAACAAAAATCAACATTTATATGTAAACATCAGATGATCAACACTTAAAAATATGCTAATATATATAATAATGTCTATAAAACTAGATTCAAATAGCAAGTTATGATATATGCACCTAAGATAGACTTCAATGCTTCATTCATACACTCTACCCTTTCTTAAGGCTTGAAACTAGTTTGTTCCTTTTAAAAACTTGTAGGTGCTCATGAACTATGTATATGGGGTTTAGAAAAGTTCATTTCATCATCTTATCTATAATTTATCCTTGCTCATTTTGACTTCCAAATGAATAGTATCATTTTTCATCTATCTTCAAAACCCCAAACTAATCACTATGCATTTGTTCTTCTCTTCAAGCCCATAACCTATCCACTTACCAAATCAACCTCTAGGTGGTCATAGGATAGTTTGACTGCATGTTTTGGGTTTTAAGACTTTCATTTCTAATAAATGAGAATATTAATGACTTTGTTACACTATTAGGAGTTTAGAACCTCCTTAAATTTTTTAAAACACCACATCTTTCCAAACACACACTGTTTTAGATTACTTTTAGGCCTTCTCAAATAGTGGTTGTTGGTGGTTACTTAGGGAACAATCTAAAATTGAGGTCTTAAACTTGGCTTCTCAATTATATCATGACATATTAAAGATATTCAACTTCATGAAATGTTAACTTCCCCTACACCATAAGGTTCATTGACTCTTTATGATATTTTCAGACCTTTGCCATCTTCAAACTTGACTTGTGTATAGGCATTAGGGCTGCATACTCAGTCATTCCAACTTTCTTTATGGCTCTTAACTAGTTGAGATATCTTCATTGGTTTATGAATTTTATCTCATTTACACTAAGTCATGTGTCATGTTTTGTCCTTGTTCTTGTTTTGAGGACAATTAAATTTAGTCCAAATGAGGACTTACAGGTCTGTCACCTATAGGTCTCTATTTTACTTGCATAGGCTATTAGAGACAGTCAAATTCTTGAGTTTTACTGATTGAATATGTATAAAATATTCTCAATTCCCATATCACTTTATTGAATAAATTTTGGACCTTTTTAATAAGCATTATACCATCGTCAACTTATTTATTCACATGTATGGATTGTGCATACAATCAACTCATGTATAAGATTTCACATTGAAAGTGAGGGTCTATTCATTCATTCATAATTTTTATGATAGTAGTTGAGTCTATAAAGGTCATACAAGTGTTTAGGAGTCTATGTCACCCTTATCCTTGGCTTTAACATTTCAAAATGAAATCTTAGACTTAATGAATGCTCACCTACAAGTCTGTAGACCTGTAGGTGAACGAAAATTGTCTAAAGACCTCATTGGAGGGTGAATTGATATTAATACTCATTTATTCAGTTTAAAACCTATTCATTATTGTTATTATCATGTTTTTTCATTGATATTCATTACCAGTTACAAAAATATTGCATTTAGACTTGTAACAGACCATTTGTGACAAAGACCATGCTTTTAAAGATAAAGACATTTGGAGACTGCATAAAAAGATCATATGATAAGGGAGAGAACATGAATATTATAAAATTTATGGATCCTACATGAAATTTGAGGCTCTTATAACTCCTGAAGATGACAAACATATCAAACGAATCAAATTAGACTTGCAATATGATGATATGCTCACACACTTAAGACACATTTCTTATTTGAAAGAAACATATAATGAAGTTGAATTGATTTATGAAAATACCATGAAAGGGGTAATATTATCCTATTAAATCACTCCGAAAAACCATTCTCCTCCATTGAATTTTGGCATGAAGAAACATGAGTAAAACCAAACCCCCTGCTTGAATGGATAGGGCATAGTGACATATTATCACTCTAAGCAATTGTTCATAAATGAGGGGCCATGAATCTACAAAACAAATCCACTAAATTTAATTTCATTAAAACCCCTAAATATTTCTAAATTTTTATCTCCTAACTTTCAAACACTTGACTGTACAATGCATTTGATTTTTGCCTTTCTAAGCTTGTAAAGGCAATGATGGAGGAGAGAGAGTATCTAATGAATATATAAGACTTATAACTTGATAAAAATCCTAAAATTGACATGTGAAAGTATAATATACCTTCTGAAACTATTTTTACTTTTAATTAGATATTGTGAGGCTGTATAAGTGCCCAAAAGTGCTTATAAAGGAGCATTTTTCTTAGTTTAGGCATTGAATTGCAAATATTTTAGGTTTTTACCATTATATAACCCTTATCTTACATTAATTATATTTTTAAACTTATGTAAACATTTTAATTTGAGGATGGTATGTACAACTTCTCAAAAATAGGCTAAAATGTAACCAAAATGACATTTTAGCACATATGAACATAACAAAAGATTAACACATGATATTATGAACTTAAAGACACATTAATAACCTTTTATAATGACTCAAACCATGTCATGACCTTTAACACACTTTAAAACACTAAGACTTTATAAATGACCCTGAAGACTAGACAAGTACACAAGAGACCAAACCTTGGACCCAACTAGACAATGACTAATATGACCATATGAAGACCATTTAGGAATATTAAAAGACATAAAATGATGACAAAAAAGTTTTGATAACCCTATGAAAATTTTCAACCTATAGGGGTTGACCATTTTTGACTTGAGGTCAAAAATTAGTCAACACTAACTTCAGTTGTAACTATCCATTTGAACTCTTTCCTTTTACCTCTCATTATTTGTGTAAGAGGTGCACATATTTTGATAAAATTTCTAATTAATTTTGGGTATAATCTAGGTAACCCATGAAAAATTCTTATTTCAAACATATTAATTAGAAATCAAAACTAAGTAATGGATTTTACCTTTTCTAGGGCCATCCTTAACCCAAACATGAAATCAAAAAACCCAAATAAATCAAATCTTCATTTATAAAATTGCACTTATTTAAGTTTAACAACTGTTCTTCTTTCATTCTTTGAAAAACTTACCTTAAATGCATAAATGTTCATTTTTTTTTAATAAACATTAAAATTTCACCTATATAAACAAATAAAAACTTATCCAAATATGGCTTCAACAATTTATTCTATAGTCTCTTGTATGTGGTCAGTGCATTTGTAAACCCAAATGACATAGCTAACCCAATACTTTATCTTAAACATAGTCTTCCTCTCATCAGCTTTTTGAGTTATGATTTGGTGATACCCACTCTTAAAATCAATCATTTGAAGTACTTTGATCCATCCAAATAATCAATCAAGTCATCCATCTAAAGTAATGTAAACATATACTTGATTATAATCTTATTTATGGCTCTTGAATTTGTACATATACACCATTACCCACATTACTTAGGTGTTAACATTTTTGGGACTATATATGGGCTCAAAATTTCTCTTATCAAATGATTCTCCAATAATTATTGTATTTGTCTCTTCATCTCCTCATTCTCCATATGTGTCAACTCATATGCTACCTTTTTTGGAAAAATAAATCTAATTATCAAACCCATGTGATGGATAATTATCCTCATGGGTGGATATCCACTTAAATATTTTGAAACAATAACTACATATTCACTCAATAAATTTTGCACTTCAAATGAAATTTCACCAACCTTATCTATTGTCCCAACTTTTATGGGTTTGATAATGAAATCAAAACATGCATTCTCCTTCTTTACACCTTTAAAAAAAAATGTCCACTTCTTCTCTTTTATCCTTTAATGGGTTCAATGTAAAATTCCTAATATCATTCACAAGTTTGTATTTATTCACTCTATCATCAAGCATAACCTTTCTATCAAAATTTCATGGTCTACCCAATAACACATGACACACATACATGGAAATAATGTCACATAAACCTTTATTTTTATGTAACCTAATCTTAAATTTAACTAAACATTTCTCATTCACTAAAATTTTATGTTCTTTATTTAACCAAGACACCTTATATATATTGGAATGTTTGACTCTTTTCAGCCTAAGATTATATATCATCTCATTAGATACCAATTTATTTGTGCAACACTATCAACAATGACCTTTCAAAACTTACATCAAAAGTTGCAAATGGTTTAGAGAATATTCTCTTCTTTATATCAATTATTCCTCCTTATCTTGTGTTTGAAACAATCTCTTCATCATGAAATCTTATCCATGTTTTAGTTCTTCCATTGATTAGGTGATGTAACACTCTCTTCATCTGCTTATGCAATGTGATTTTTACCCTTATTTTCTTTACTATTATTTTGTAATACGTGTGGGAATTTAAAGGATTTATTCTCAACATATCCATACCAAATAATGTACTCATGAATCCTATACCTCTTCCTTTGCCATAGTATCATCTTCCTCTTGGTACATAATTGTGATTTTGAGAAGTGTTAACTTATCCCTTTTGAGTATGATATCTTCTTTCATTCTTTTCTTGATCTCTTCTCATTGAAACATTCCTCTACCTCTTTATATATTTTTTTGTGCTCTTGATAACTTATTTTCACCCTTAAAAGTACATTGATATGCTTCTTATACTAATCTCAACATTATCATTCCAAACTCATTTTATATGGAAATACAAAGACCATTCACATACCTTGAGATATTACTTCACCATATTCAACATGAATAGCTTGAATTTTGATCTTATAAAAATATTTCATGCAATATCTATCACTCATCTTTATTTTCCTCAGGTTATCTAAATTCTTGAATAAAATCATATGATAACTAGAAGATAAAAATTTATCTTTTGACTTTGAAACCATGTAGTTCCAAGTCTTGTTTTATCTTTTCCTCTTATAACCCTTTTAGCTACACATTATCTCACCATAAGGATACATGTACCTTAAAATTGGTGAAATAAATATTCATTCACTTTGGATCCTCTATTTTCTCATTTTCAATTTTTTTTATAACTCTTTAATCCATCTAATGAGATATTCAATGCATATATTTACTAAACATCTATGTGTGTCCAACTTTGGATTACTTCTTATCTTGGTAATGCCATTAAATAGTATATCTTCTAGTTTGTCAACCAAGTCTTCAAGCTGAAATTCTAGGGTTCCTCCTTATTTATCATCACTCATATCTATAATAATAGTTCCTCTACATTTTATAGTCTCCATAACATCCTAACTAACGTGGATTCCTTTCAAAAACTATACTAGGTCTACAAACCCTGGTGTTCTTCCTCCTCTTGAAAGAGGTAATCCTCTATATTACATTTCAATATTCATAAATCTTGACAATAATAATGAAACACTCTTTCATATCCTAAAAATTACTTATCTAGAGCCTCACACACTCAAATAATCAAGAAAAAAACTTGATCTAATACTAAATGTTACAGATGGGAATGAGGGAGCCAAGTTATGGATGCATTTTTCCCAACTTAGACTCAACTCACTTTGAAATAAATATACTTTTAAAAACAATACTCATACCTAAAAAACTCAATATTTATTGGATGAATGATAATATTATAGATATTTAACATGCACACATGCACACACATGTATGCTTATTTATTGAACACAAACCTGAATAATATTACATCCCAATTTCAATCCTTCAATGAAATTGTTACATAATTTCCTCTGTATTAAACATGCACCTTCCTAACAATCTTATTGCAAGATCTTCTGTCTCTTGCTCTCTCCCAACTAAAGCTTACCCAACTAGTTCTCCTTTGCTCTTATAAGTTTATTTGAATCTCTTGTTACTACCATGGTTTCCTAGAGTACCTCATATAGTTCCATACTCTTGGAAAACAATCTACATGCCAAAATTAGTCATTTTGGTTAGTTACTCTTATATTAAAACCTTTTTGGGAGAAACCATAAGTTAACATGAACCTATGGTTTCAAGATTGCTACCTACATAATGAAATAGTTTCATCATCTATGAAAAATGTGTCAATTTGACCTTTGGGATATGGTTCTAACTTGTTCCAACTGATGTTCCTAATGTTTTAAAATTATGTAATTTTCTATTAGGTATGTTTTGATCATCTTTGACATGCACAACCACATTGACAATGTAAACACATGCAAAACTATAAGTTTATTATTTTAATTGATTCAAGATTTATTATCAACATAGATTCTTATACATAAATTATAAAATAAAGTGTCAATAAGATAAAATATTATGTATATATATGCCCTAACAAAATCTCATCATGTCATAATAGTGTAACATGGGATGGTGCTTTGAGAAAAGAACATAGTAATGAAACTATAAAAAAGATTCTAATAAACTCTAGTATATTTGATATTAATGAAAGTAATTAAATAAACATGTGTACCTTCACTTAGATAGTTGTATAAATATTACCATCTTTGATCAATGATACTAGGTTTGGTCAAGTGATTGTGTGCCAAATCATTAATGGGTGATTTTTATCAAAAACATTATGTTAGTACCATAAAATTCCTTGTCACACTATGATTCTATCAATTCTTTCAGATTTTCAATAGGAGCTACAATTACAAAGATATAGCGATTCTATGTAATCTAAAGGATAATTTTTGAAATTTTTATTTAAGATCTATAAATAGGGGTAAAATAACTTTAATTGGTATATTATGATTTTATATTTATAAGCTCTTGGATCTAAACATTTTATTTACAATCAAATGTGATGTTGAAATGATGTAGAGGCAAACACTAGGGACTACCATTGGGGTTGGACATAATGATCATCAAGGTATGTTTTACATTTGAATTCATGAATATTAGATAGGGTAGGTTAGAAAAATGGGTGTTGTGGTGAATCTTCTTGGCATAAATTTCCCCAAAGGTCATTGAAATGTAGGTATAAAAGAGGGGAAAACATATTTATATTTATTGAAGTTTTTTATGTATGTGTAATTAATAGAAGTAATAAATGTGGTTGTGTAATCATATAACATCATAGGTATGGATAATGAAATTGTATTAGAGGAAAATATTAACATGGTCGATGACATATTATAAAATGGCCAATATAGTAATAAAATAGGAAAATGTTGATGACATTAAGTCAGACATTTGATAAATTAGGGAGTTAATAAATGGTTGATAATGCCATGTTATATGGACCATGTAGTGGGTTTTTTATACATTGATGATGGCATAGTCCAAGATGGATGATGTAGTTAAATTTTATGTAATTTTAAATTTATTTTATCTAATTTTTTTATGATATAAGACTGATTGGGTATTTTTGTTTTATTTTTGCATGAGTAGAGATTATTTTGACTATAGAAGACTATAAATACTTGTGACAACCTAAACTACTAGGTTTTTTATCAAACATAGACAAGGACTAACTTATTAACATTGGGATTGGGTGAATTATAGAGACGTGCCATATTTTTTAGATGTGGATCTCTTATTCATGTTTATGGACTTTTTGGATATCTATGGTGGCATATTCAAGTGTTTAGTGGATGGGGACATAATGGAGGTGACATTCACCTTAGAGGATATCCATTTTATTTATTGTCTATTCATTAAGGGTACATTGATGATATATGATATCCAAAAAATAACTGTAGAGCTACAAAAATTGACCCAATAGACCACAACATCAAATTATTATCATCCACACATTTACATTATTCATCTCAAAGATGTATACTCAACATCAATTCCAAATATATAGATGGTGATTATTCGACTGATGGTGAGACATGTATTATGTCACAATTCAAACAAAGATGGAATATTATGGCCATAATGATGTGCCATGAAACATTATAAAAGAGCACATTATAAAACATGGGCATGTGTATTTGGGTACATCTAGCACATGATATATATATATATATATATATATATATATATATATATATATATATATATATATATATAGTATACTCATCTCAAAGATGTATACTCAACATCAATTCCAAATATATAGATGGTGATTATTCGACTGATGGTGAGACATGTATTATGTCACAATTCAAACAAAGATGGAGTATTATGGCCATAATGACGTGCCATGAAACATTATAAAAGAGCACATTATAAAACATGGGCATGTGTATTTGGGTACATCTATCACATGATATATATATATATATATATAGTATACTCATCTCAAAGATGTATACTCAACATCAATTCCAAATATATAGATGGTGATTATTCGACTGATGGTGAGACATGTATTATGTCACAATTCAAACAAAGATGGAGTATTATGGCCATAATGATGTGCCATGAAACATTATAAAAGAGCACATTATAAAACATGGGCATGTGTATTTGGGTACATCTAGCACATGATATATATATATATATATATATATATATATATATATATATATATATATAGTATACTCATCTCAAAGATGTATACTCAACATCAATTCCAAATATATAGATGGTGATTATTCGACTGATGGTGAGACATGCATTATGTCAAAATTCAAACGAAGATGGAATATTATGGCCATAATGACATGCCATGAAACATTATAAAAGAGCACATTATAAAACATGGGCATGTGTATTTGGGTACATCTAACACGTGATATATATATATAAGCTCAAGAGCACCTAGTGACAATGATAGTGATTTTATTTTCAACTTGGATATATGAGAGGTTTTTGAAGTACATAACTATAGGGATACCTCTACAAGTACAATTACACTTACCTTGAATAAAAAATGGGATAAAGGGAATTTTTCAATATTTAAAATTAATAACTCAAACTTTTACATAATGCATAAGGGGGGCATAGTGTGGACCCCATACACATCAACAATAGATGGATGGTTATCTTCTCCATCTACAACATGAGCTCAAAGTTAGATCAAGATTATATGTCACTTCTCTTGGTTGGTGAATTCATAGTCATGTGATAAATTTTTATCTTATTTTAGTTTACCAAACCTAATAGTGCCTATATATTTTCACCAAAATATGGAAGGCATGCTATGGAGCCAAGATGGATAGAAGGATAAGTACCTAAAATTTATGTCATAATTTTGGGACCCCAAACAAATTTTGAACATCATGCGAGTAGGTATAGGTTTAGATTAGACTCATTTAATCATGGGGAAAGGAAATTAGAGGTATGATTGGTGGTATATGTACATATGCTATCATAAGTGGTAGTTTTGGTGAGGATTCCAAGATAAGAAGATCCCATGGCAGAGGCATCTACCTCTACTAAGGAACACCAGTAGAGGAGAGATCCCATTTTTGGGAGAGGGATTGGAGAGTATCGATGGCAAGTAAAGTTTATTTGGGAACCATGGGCCCTTAAATTATTATTATTATTATTATTGATCTATCTCAATGATCACACATTACTAGGTCAAGTCCTTTAATTTCATTTCTATAGAGGATGATATGTGAGTTGGGTAGGATAACATGACATGTTAAGGGGGAATATGTGGTGATTAGAGGTAGTTATAATGGAAAGGTCATCTATTATTAGCTTAGGGAGTATCTAGGTAATAAATTGACATCACTACATTTCCTAAACATAGATATATGCATGATATAAAATAGAGTATTGATGTATATGTGTTGATGTTTAGTGTTACTAATGTATTTTTATTATTATTTAGATGTGAAAATGATTAATAATTGAGGCCATGTACCATGATATATTGGAAAAGGTACTAACACACTATGATATTACATTGATGTAGGATCAAATGGTAGCTTTGTAAGGGAGTCATGTGGGAGCCTTTATGCTCATAAGAGAGGTGACACAAGAACTACATATATAGAGGGAAGATATAAGAACTTCATATTATATATATATATATGTATTCATGTTCAAGGTAGATGCATTTATGAAATAAGTGATGAATACCCAAAATTCCTTGACGAGGGAGTAGGTATCCTATATAACCACCATGAATATTTATATATAGAGAGTGTGTGTTGGTGGTACACAAATTTTGGAGCTATAAATAACATTGGCCACTACATAAGGGAGGCACATGGGTTGTCTTCTAGAGAAAAATCCTTGGCTCATAGTCTTAGGAAGGCTATAGATGTGTCATCACATTATAGACACCTAAATTTGGTAGAAGGATTATTATTGTAACATTTTTAGTGTTATTTTGTGAATATAGATCATTGGTTTAAATTACATACATATTGTTGTTTTTATTTCTTGTTTCCTTTCTATGTGGTCCCATGATTTTATTTTTCTTATGTTTTCTATATCCTTTATGTTTTTCTATGCCTAGAGATCTCATTTTATATTTTCCTATGTTGACCATAATCTATAGTCATGGATTCAGGTCATCCTTCTTATATGGGCTATTTCCCCCCTCTTCCTCTTCTCTCCATGTGTGGTCTTGTGTTTTTCAATTTTATCTCTTTTCTTGTGTTGGATTATGCGCTAATAGGTCCTTAATTCAAAAATTTTAAGTATATATATATATATAACATCCTAAATAATTTCAATAGAAATTAATGGCAAGTATCAAGGCATTTCATAAGTATTAGGTGATAAATCAAGATTATAGTCTACTCTTAAAAACTTGCAAGTGATTTCAATGGTTTCATATTGCTACATATTTACACCAAAAAAGGCCTAAGATAAATGCCATGCATTTTCATTTGATTAACTTTGGAGATAAGGTGAATTAGTTTATCTCATTTAGGTTGGGAACACTCATAATACCTATAATTACATTGACCCCTAATTCAAAACACTATGATTTATAGTTGCAACCCTAAATGGGGCCCAAGCCACTTGACTGCACATTAGTTTTGTATTTAGATGTGTTTCTAGGTGGTGAAGCTAGATTGAAGTTTATTCAAATAGAAAACATATATTGATGATTTTAGTTAGGTTTTCATGATGCAGTTGATTTATAAAATAGGTTTATGGATTCAAAAAGAGAAAATATTTTAAAATCTACCTACATCAATTCAAAAATCTAAGAGAGGTATCTACACATTTGCTAGTGATGATGGATCCTATAAATTTTTATATAATAAAAATAAAAAAAATCATAATCATAGTAGGATACTATAATTGATAGGAAGTGACTATAATCAATCATATAATTCTAGTCAACCATAATCAGTGGTGGCTGATTTTGACCATAGACACAAGAGTTAGTTTGAATTTTTTATTTTAGTCTATGCATCTCCAAAACCTTCCTCTCTACATTTCTAGACATTATGAAAATCTATGTGTTTTTTTCATTTATTTCTCTTTATCTTTATCTTTCTTATAATTTCTAATGATTATTTATAGTTCATTGTACTTTCATTCCCTCTTTCAACACTAGGTCATTTTATTTTACTGTAACTTACTATATTTATCTTGATCTCCTTTGTACTACTACTTCATATAATTGGTGTAGTGTTTTGAACACCTACTAATTTTTTTTATAAAACATTTTGGTGAACAATATCCTTATGATTTTCCAAACTTAGGGTTTCATATCCCCTTCCCTTTGAGGTCTATTTTTTTTGAATTTTGATTGTTTTTAGATTTCCATAAAACCCTTCCTTGTTTATGCCTATGATTAGGATTCATTTTTATTAGAATTTTCAAGAACTAAATTTTTCAAAAAACACTTATTCTTGTGTTTTATTCCAAATCTGACTTATGAAAAAAAATACATTTGAACCCATTTATAGGATGGCCCTAAGCCCACACGAGTCTCTATTTGATCTACTAAGCCTAAAAGTGTCCCAATACTCATATATAAGGTATCTATTAGTACATTTGAACTATTTATAACTTTTTATCTAAACCTACATTAATAATTAATCCCTAATTATCTTTTTTACAAACCCATACTCCTACAAATTTTTCCCTTTTTATTTTGTGCGTCCATTTACTGGTTGTCTCTTAACTTACTAATTAATCATTCCCATTTGAATTTTTAAATGTCAACTAGTACACACATTTGAGAAAGAATAGAAGAAATAATTGGAAATCTAAAGGAGATTCAATAAATATAAGTAACATTTGTCACAACAAGGTTCTATCCTAGAGCAAAGCTTCTCTATGGAAGTTGTGCTTCACAATACTACACACTTTGTGAAACTTATCCATCTTGGTCTCTCTATAAAATTCCTTATGCCAAAAGAGTGTATTTAGTATTTAGTAGTTATATTAATCACTTATATGGAAGAGGAGGTTGAAAACATTAATTGATATATTACACCCACACACCACATAACTACATAGAATTCTAATTCTGAGCATGCGGGATATGTAGTTACAATATGGTTTTAATATTTTCACAACTCCATTATTATTGTTTATTTTTCAATTGTACAACTAGGTCAAAAATAAAATTTAGTCATATAACACATTCTGCCTTCCACATATGTAAATGTACATTCATAATTAGGAGAGCATAAGGCATTGACACCAAAACAAATATTTTGTGAAATCCTATAGAGACATATCTATTGACACATAGATAAGATTCCCAAAACATAGATAGGATTGGCATGTCAGGTTTATTATTAATATGTTTATAAAACATGGATGTATAGATATAATTGTGTCTCAAAGAAAAATATAAGTCTATAAATTTAGAAGTGGGTCAAATATAGTCAACATAATTAGAATATAGTCTTAAAATTACAAAAAAGTCAAGATGAATGCATTTATTACCTTTTTGTTAATCCATTGCATTTATTTAGCTTATGTTTGTGGCATTTGGTCTTGTTTATAGATTTATCCATATTAAATATGTCTATTTTTTTTTTTCAGTTGTATATCTTTAGATCTACTTAATTTACAATTTTTTAATTCTTATTTTGAGTAAACTAGAATTAGGGTAACCATAAATGGTGAACCCCCACTCTTTTGAACACTTAGCATGGTGTTTATTTTAAACCCTATTTTATTAAAATTTCATGGCTTACTTCATATTTGATTTTCAAATATGAATTCTTTCTATGCATGCTCATTTTCAAATCCTTAATTCATATTTAGGTGCTTACATTATCCCAACATCACCTAGGGTTTGATACTTTACTTATATTTTAACTTAAGTTTTAAAAAACCCTATTCCTTTGAGTATGTGCTCAATAATTTCAAACCCTATATTTATATTTTCACCTTCATACATTTGTGTGTGCATTTCTTACTTATTATTTTATCTTATGTTAACAATATTGATTGCAACATACGTATTGATTGCATTGTTGAGAATTTTAAAATAATTATTTTTGGAAACCCTAATCATATTTATGTAATTATACATTAAGTTAAAAAAATCATAAATGAAATACCTTATCATCTATAATCTCCTAGGATTTATACTTCTAAATTGCCTATATTTTGCAACACGTGTTTTAATCCTATGCCTATAAAAAATAGTGAATTTATCTCCATTATTAAAAATGAGATCAACCTTTAAGTGAACCTATAATAATTAAAACCATTTTTTCATGACTTAAAAAATTTAATGCATTTCATAAATAAATATAAAAATCAAACATATAATTTATCTCTAAGGATAACGTCACTTGATGTTATACTTACACAATTGCATCCTAATGTTTTAGAACTAGCCTAGCTTATCACTAGTAATCAATGCAATACTTTTGTGATGATCATTTATCATTCGATGAAGAATTTATAGGGTTTCCATATAATATTATACATGTATATTAATTCCTTTGAGGGAATTGAGGGAATTCACACACACATATTTCATAACTTTCTTGCACTATCAATTTTTCTTGCTTATTTTGTTACATGCTTCATATTTTGTTTCAATTAAATTCTAAAATATAAAAACTCTGATAAAATACAAAAAGATAAAAATGCCTTGGTTATCATCATCAATGCACATTTAATATACCATAGTCTTGTACATAGTTTTTCTTCTTATTTTTTTTGTATTTACTCTTATATTTTGTGTACCTTACATGCACCTTATTCTTAGTGTTTCCTTTTAAAAAATTGTAAAAAATACAAAAACATTGATAAAAGATAAAAATTCAAAAATTTCATTGCCTTTATCTTCCTCATATGATGCCCATCATACATTGTGTAGTTTACGCATCCATGTTTCACACTCAATTTATAAATGTTATTACACCTTGATTTGGATAGGGGTGGGGTAATCTAGGTAAATATTCTTATAAATTTAATTTATAGCTCTCCAAGGAAGGAGACATTGCTTAATATGTTAACAATCTCATTAAGCGATATAGAGGTACCTTTACATATATATTGTTTCTTACTCACTAACACGAGGTGCACATGTCTTACATGTATGCATGGATCTCTTCATACTATTTCTAACACATATTCACATTAGAAGATTAAAATTTATACATCACCATATATGACCTTGATTTAGACCTTTTTCTTAAGCTTCATTGCATTATTATATTTTATAGATATCACATGGTAATTTCCTTCTATTTTCATTGACATTATTTTAAGCCACTTGTTTCATGTTGCTTGTTATTTTTCCTTGGCCTTGAATAATTAGTTTTTGATCTCATTATTGACACTTACATTAATCATTCCAATGATGATAACATACTTATTGAGACATTTTATCATAATATTCATTGAGTTATAAGGAAAACATATAAATTCTTAAAATCCTTTTCATCTCATTATTATAGCTTGAGAGTCTTCTTCATTATTTTTATTGTAAAGTCACATGATTCCTTGTGATACCTTCTATTTTATTCCAAATATATGAATAAAAAATAAAAAAACATGATCCCATACAGAATCATATCTCTTTTGCTTATGGGGGCATTGTACCTAAGCATAATAATATTTGCCTATTTATATACATAATTTTTTCCTATGTTTGGGTAAAGTTTCTATGTATGTTTTTCATTGACATATTATGATTTTGTATTTAAGCATGACTTTGGCATAATCTACCCATGAGGTAATGGCACTAGGAAGTTTTATCCTAAGTATAATATTGGTTATACATGTATCACTTTAACATGCCATAATAATTACATGCCTTATTACATATTTGAGTTCTTTAATTATCAATACAATATTCACTTGAATACATATTACACTTTTAGGGTAAATGACACCTTTATTTATGGCATCATGGAACCCATGCTTGTTTTTTATATATACAATTGACACTACATATTATTGACTTCAAACTATACAATTTTCACATTAATATTGACATATGATGACTGAATTAATCTATATTAATTTGAACATTTTACATATTGGGGAGGAAAAAGGTATTCCCCAATTACATCAATATCCTTAACTATAAACTCACATTCTATTTGGCATTAGCATGTAGTTGGATTTATCATATGTCATGACATATCAATTTTGTTTTATACTTTGGGGGCTTGAACTATAACATGGATCATGATACACAATACAATATTTATGTAATTTATCACATTAGGATTATCATATTTAATGAATACATGACTCATATATAGCCTGTAAAGGAGTATAAAATTACTCAAGTTCAAAAACATTGGATAAATTTTAAAAATCCAAAAACATTGTAAAAAAATCCAAACATGAAAAAATTATTCTTTATACATGTCACATATTTACCTATTTTAGATGTTTTTATCATCCATGATTAACACAAGGATTTTATAGTATTTTTATGGAGTAAGTATTATGTAGGTTCAAAAGTTACACAATAATAGATTTCACATCTTTCCCCCACATCTTGGATGGGTTAGTTTCATAGAGATCATGTCCTAGATTAAGAGATTCACTATTTCAGAGGATCCTTGCATAATGATATTTATCCTTACTTGTAATTTATCATATTGGTCTATTTAAATTAGATATTAAATTATTTGGTAATATGTTTTACATCTCTTATCACATGGATATTTTACATTGTGATTGTTATATTATTACATTGAATATTTATGTGTGAATTATTATTTGCATGTGCATGTGTTTATTTGTGTGTTTATCCTTGTATTAGAGGATCTTATGACATATTTTTTTAATCCATGTTGTGATTCAAGTCACTAAATTGTGTGTAGTCACTTTTATTATGTGTTATTTTTTTGGTGCTTATGTTGCCATGGTGGTTACCATGCATCTATGGGGGCATATTTATTGATTATGTTATTATTTCTATAGGATATTACTTTCCTACTCTTTAGCTTACTTAGGTGTTATTTCATTGGAGATGTTTATCCCACATTCATGTGGATGATGGGTTTCTTATCTACATTTTAAAGACCATATTGCATCGATCTAGATCAAAGTTTAACATTTTTCTTTATCCTTTGACTTAGGACTAAAAACCTAAGTTTGCCCTTGCATTACCTTCTCTGGTTGATCTATTTGTGTCAATGGCCATGCCCAATAGAATGTCTATGGAGGGGCATGAGACAAATTCATTATTGTGTGATGGTTTTCATCATTCCTTCCTATAACTACTTCTTCCTTTATTGTTTAAAGCAATATATGGCTATTATTGGGAAAACTGCCAGTTGTTTTAAGCTACCTTTCATGGAGTCCTCATAGTATATTTAGAAATGGATTTTATCTCATCCATCATAGTCTAAATAATATGAAGGTATATTTTTTTGGATAAGTGTTTGCAGTAATTATGGAGTTTAACAACCATTTGTAGGTTTATTTACCACTAATAGCTTCTCTCTCCATTGATGTTCATGGTTCCCTCCTATGGTCTACTCATGAACCCACACATAGCCTCCTGGTATCATGCCTGATGGATTTTTTGTTTATTGGAAGACATTTTATCATTGATGTTTTTGTTGAACAATAAGGAGCTGATATGGAAAGTTCCTGAGCTGATCTAATATATCCACTGATCCACTTCCCACACAACATACACAGTCAACTTCCCTCTACTTAGTTCACTACATTCCTCACACCATTCTACCTTCTCTAAAGTAGAGCTCCACTTTACATGGTCTTCCCAACCTATGGTTTTGGCTCCTAAAAGCCCACAATTTTGCCTCTTTGAGTGGTTTTATAAAAACCACATTTTTTGGTCAAAGGTGGTTAGGTTATTTAGTTGTTGCTTATTATTTTTTAAAATAGTGGTAATTTTTAAGGTATTTTTAGAGGTATAATCACTAAGAGGGGAAGGTGAATTAGTGATGCTAGATAATTCAAACTTCAATTCCAATCCTTCCAAACCCTTAACCAAATAATATTATCATTCATGAAGCATACACATTATTTATAGTAATGAACAAAAAAGATAATAAATATCACACACAACACAAAATCTATGTGGGAAACCATCATGAGGAATAAAACCCACTAAAACCTAAAAAATAAACTATAGTCCTATAATAACAAGATCGAAATTTAGACTAACACCAACTGATCAAGGAACACCCATCCCACAAAGAAGAACCAACCCCATAGGCAACCAAACACCCACTCAACTAACTTGATCTTATATTAACCTCTGATCTGATGTCTTCTACACTTGATGATGGACTTATCTTGATTTCACTCTTCTTCACCCTTATATCTCTCTCAAACAACCTCTAGGGCTTACTCGCTCAATTAGCCTCTTCTAGGCTTATTAGGTCTAATGGCATATGTGTTCATCTTTATCAACTTGATTAGATAAACATGTCTAATTTTTATCATAATCTAATGGTCCTCACTAACCTATACCTTCTCTTTTAAAGATTCTCTCCTTTGATCATTTCCACACTTGCTCAACTCTACTCTCTCTTTCAACTAATCACACACCCTCAAACTTGCTCATACAAAAAATGCATCCAAACACCCCTTTTATATCACTCTAAAATTATTCACTCATAATTAATCTACTATATAATTCAATCCATCCATTGAGAACACTCCCTTTGATCTCTTTCCTTCATCTCTATCTTCTGATCTCTTAACACATCTACTTTCAAGTCAAGAAACCATTACCTTGGTCTTCAGTCTTTATAGAGTCTTCATAAATATCAATTTCTAGGTTAGCCATAATTATTGTCTTAACCCTTAAGACTTCTATCATGCTAACACATAGCTCAATACCATCCTTACAGGTTATTCATAGTATCTATGGGTCACACTGAAGCATCTACACCTTTCAATTAGGCCTTAATACCCCTTATAGGTCTCATGGAGACCTATTACCCATTTAACACTTCAACAAGTAAATTAAGAACATAATATTACTTTAAAATGCATGGGTCCAATTTACGTGATCCTTATGACATTTTCAAGTGATTACTCCTACCAAAACACTCTTCTATAAATGCACAATTTACTCAAATATTTTTATGTACTATGAACAAACAAATAATCAACTTCTAACTACAATAAATGCATCTTTATGGACAATAAAACCTCCAAACCAATTTTGCTAGATAGACCTTGAAGTCCTATATAACTTTTCCTTTTACACCACCATCAAATTCTACCATATGCTCAATATATAGATAGAAAATACATAAATGGTTTTCTTTCACAAATTTGAATATTTAAATTCTATTGGTCACTGTGTAAAGCATAAAGCTTCAGACATGTGTCTTCATCTTGTGTCCCCTCACAACTTTGATTAAATATGATCTATTGATCTCCTCATGAGCTTCCTATATTCAACTCTTTAACACTTCCAATTGATCTTTGATCCTTGCTTCTGAGATCATGCCACTTGGAAGCTCTACATGCCTTTTGCTCATCATGCTCCATTCAGTTAACATGTTTACACCACTTGGCATTTCCACATGCAATCTATGTATCCTTTGACATATTGACTTCACGCACATCATTGTATCATAATATGCATAAATACATTCTCACCATTGGATATTTGTTTATTAGATTATATGCTCACCATTATATCTTCATCCCTTGATGAAACACTCATCGTAGATCTTTGATATTGCCAAAATGGCTAAGTATAGAAACTTAATGAACTCTATTTGTGAAGCCAACTTTACACATTAATAAATTTTTATACACACCATGTCTAGACTTAAAATTTGAACCATATGATCACCTCTCATAGGGGAATCCATCCATGTATCAAAATTCTCTTGAAACCTTCACACATGTGAAATGTTTTGCCATCAATCTGCTCACTTAACCATAAATGTCATGATGACTAAAAGAATATAGTCATACATATGACTATTCTAATGAATTAATTTCACTTCCATAAGTTACCCAAGCACTCATAACACTCCATAAGGTCTATGAAACATGACCACACCATCAATAACATCCATCATTTACCTATCCAAGTCAAACACTGAAGAACTATGTAATAACATTGAAGCACATTGAAGTACACTTTATCATTTATCATTATAACACACATGACACATCATTAACATCCTTGGACACCTTGGAGACATAATTGAAAATTAGCAAATAATCTCCCCCTTTATCATTGATTTTAATAGCAATATGAATCTTATGCTCAGACTCTATCTTTCCCTTCAATAACTTTCTCCCCCTTTGATACAATGACAAACTGGGCTCAACTTCTAATCTTGAGGAGATTGAAAATATCAAGAGGGAATCCCCCTAATTCACCTGAGATTAGGCACACTTTGAACACATTTAGACCATCTCTAACCATGAAGAAAGAGAATAATTGATTCCATACCTTGTCTCTCAGATTTAACTACATAGTCCTCTAATCCTAGCACCTAACCATTTACAAAGCTCCCCCTTTGTTTATGCATGAGGATTTAAATATATTGTCAAAGCACCTAACTTGGTTTGATCAAGTCATCATATCAACATGTTTGAGTTCACATCTATAGTAAAATTCTTCATATCTCTACCATGATTGGAACATGATGCATATGCTCTCCCTCACATCATGCATAGCTCTTCAAGAATTTAAAACTAACTGAGTTCCCCCTTATTCCATTATCTATATGAAAAATGATATATTAAACATGTATTCTTAAAAAAATCTATTTCAACACCTGAAAACCTCCATACTCTTCTTGCAAACCTGTAGGACCAAAATCCTTGAATACACCTTGAGCACATGTACTTGGTTCTGCATAAGAAAGATGTCCCCTAGGAAGCATATGTAGAGACACACTAACCCATAATGTCCTAGAAAATTGTGAAACTAGGAGTTTCCCACAACTCCTCATATTAATTCTCTTTCTTGGACATCTTATAGCTATATAACTAATTGTCCTTATTTTTCTTCTTAGGCTTAAGAGAAATAACTTGTTCATCTAATCAAGCATTATACTTCTCTTCTAAGCTTGAATTGATAATACATGGAGACAACAAATATTAATGACATACCTCATCACTAGACATTGACATATGATGTTTTTCACATGAAAATTATTCAACAATAGTAAGATGTTCACTTATAGCTATACACACCTTATGACTAGCCTCAACTAGAATCTTGGTCTTCTCCTTGAGCTTGTTCTCTTCATTCACAATATGAGTAGACAATGAGAGATATTAGCATTATTAAACCATTGTAGCATTATCCACCATAAAAAATAAACCACTTAGACCTGAAGACTCATCATGACTCACACTTTTCACTTTTGGTTTCCATGAGTTAACTAGCCTTCTTCTTTGCACTCTAGGAGTCTAATTAAACTTGATAAACTTTGCTTGTATAACCTATCAATATGACTAATCTTATCACAATTGTAGCAGACCACTCTTTTTAAAGTAAACTCAACTTGCTTTAATTTATTTGGAAAATATTTTTCAAAGTGTCCCACATCATGATAGTTGAATCATTCAATCTTGCTTACACCACTTGACTGATAATTCCACTCATTCTTAGCAAGTCTTATACACTCTCTATCCCTATGATAAAATTGATTGTAAGTGTAACAATAACCATTTAATTTGGCACACCTCATGGAATTTGGTTGTTTGATCTAGTTTGTCTTCATTTTTCCAACATATTCATTCCATGACTAATTTTTTACCCCCAAGGTTTGATTGTATTTTTTCACATTAGTCTTCACCTTGTCTTGAGTTACATTCTTTTGTTCTTTATAACCAAGTCCATTTATATCACTAACATGATTTTGACTATTCAAAATGTTGTCTATATCACTTGAAGTCTTTTCAAACATCACAAATCACTTCATCTTACTAGATGTCTTTTCTAACTCATATTTTAATGACTCATTTTCAATCATAAATCTTGAATACTCGTCTTCTTTAGATTTCAAGCTTGTAGATAGGATTTCCAATTGAAATATAAGATGCTTGAATATATCTTCATTCTCCTTGGTGTATTCATTCATTTTTTCCTAAAACATACTAAATTGATCTTCATAGTCCTTGATTAGAGACTTCATCTTCTTGTTAATATTCTTCTCAATCTTTAGTTCTTCATGAGCATTCCTTAATTCAATATCACAGTCTTCTTTGTCTTGTTCATTATTTGTACCACTCCAAGTATACTCTTTTTGATATGAGAAAATTACTTTCTCATCCATGTAGAGGACTTCATCTTCACTATAAAACTCAAAATCACTATCTTCACTCTCATCTGATGAGTTGTAATCTTTATTGGTGTAGAGACTCTTCTTGTTCTTGAAGGACTTCTTGTTGTTGTCAACATTTATGAATATTTTATTCCTCCTATCAGACCTAAATTTCTTCTTTCTTTCATCTTGGATTTCACCATGCTCTTCATCATCATTCTTATTATGATTATGAGGGCAGTTATTAGCAAAGTGTCCTACTTCTCCACAATTGAAACATTTGAAGGGTAGCTTACCCTTATACTTCCTTGAGCCTATTTTCAATTTACTTGTATACAATGATATTAGTTCATTATCATATATCTCATCATACTTGAATTACTTAACTTAAGTGATTTTCTTATTTGACTTCATTTCTATCTTGAATGTTGATTCCTCCTTTGGTAGTTTGTCATCATTGACTCTCATCTCATAGGAAATAAGGATGACATGAAATTCATCCATCTTTATTTGAGTAAGATTATGAATTTATTATACAATAGACACTTTAGAATCAAACTTGAGGGAGAGAGACATTAATACCTTTTGTAATAAAGTAGATTCTTCAAGCTTCTCTCTAAGACCTTTGATAATGTTCACAATATCATTAATTTTTTGTAAAAAGGATGCCATAAAATCTTCTTCCTTCATCTTGAGACTCTCAAATTATATTTTGTGAGCCCGTAACTTGGCTAAATTTACCTTTGAATCCCATTCATATATGATCTATAATTTATCCCATATCTCTTTGGAAGATTTACAATAAATTACCTTGGTGTACTCAGTCTATGAAAGACCATAGGTGATGGCATTCATTTCCTTAAAATTTATCTCACACAACTTCTTATCAGTTAGACTAGTTGGAAATGTTAAGAGTGGCTAAATATCCATCCACAATAGATTTCCAAATGTCAAACCCTATTGACATGATGTAGGTCTTCATCCTTGCACTCCAAAAAACATAATTGGACCCATTGAACATCAATGATTGATTTTTAGAGAAACCCTGCATCTATTGACTTGCCATATTATACCTTGTATCACCTTCAAGTGGTTAAACTTAAAATTAATGTCCTTCTATGATACCAATTATTAGAGGTACAATAACTAAGAGGGTGGGCTAAATTAGTGATGCTTTCAATTCCAATCTTTCGAACCCTTAACCAAATAATATTATCATTTATGAAGCATACACATCATTTATAGTAATGAATAAGTAATATAAGCAAGATCACACACATAACACAAAATCTACATGGGAAACCCTCTTGGGGAATAAAACCCACTAGAACCTATAAAATGGACTATAGTCCTATAATAACAAGATCCAAATTTAGTCTAGCACCAATTGATCAAGGAACACCCATCCCTTAATTTAGTGAGACACCCATCCTACAAGGAGGAACCGACCCCTTAGGTAACTAAGCACCCACTCAACTACATTGATCTGATCTCCACCTTTGATATGATGTATTCTAAACCTAATGATGGAATTCTCTTGATTTCACTCTTTTTCACCCTTATATCTCTCTCAAACAACCCCTAGGGATTACTCACTCAATCAACCTCTTCTAGGCTTATTAGGTCTAATGACCTATGTGTTCATATTTATCAACTTGATTAAATAAAAATGTTTGATCTTTGTCACACTCTAATGGTCCTCACTAACCTATACCTTCTCTTATAAAGGTTCTCTCTTTCACTCAATTCCACACTTACTCAACTCTACTCTCACTTTTAACTCATCACACACCCTCAAACTTGCTCATACAAGTAATGCATCCAAACACCCCTTTTGGATCACTCTAGGCTTCTTCACTCATCCTTAATCTACTTTGTATTTTAATCCATCTACTGAGCACACTCCCTTTGATCTCTTTCCTTCATCTCTATATTTTTTTATCTCAACACATCTACTTCCCATTACCTTGGTCTTCACTCTTTATAGTCTTCATGAATATCAACTTCTAGGTCATCCATAATACTTGTGTTAAACCTAAAGACTTTTATCATGCTAACACATAGCTTAATACCATCCTTACAATTCAGTCATAGAATCCATGGGTCACACTTAAGTAGCTACACCTTTCAATTAGGCCTTAGTAGCCCTTATAGGTCTCATGGAGACCTATTACCACTTTATCACTTTAACAAGTAAATTCAGAACATAAGATTACTTTCAAATGCATGGGTCTACTTTACATGACCCTTATTATATCTTCAGGTGATTAATCCTACCAAAACACTCTTTTATAAATGCATAATTTACTCAAACATTATTTGGTACTATGAAAGAAAAAATAGTTAGCTTCAAACTATAATAAATGCATTTGTACAGATAATCAAACCTCCAAATTAATTTTTTTGGATAATCCTTGAAATCTAATACAAATTTTCCTTTTACACCACCACCAAATTATTCCATATGCTCAAGATATAGATAAAAAACCCATCACTATTTTTCTTTCACAAATTTGAATATTTAAATTCTAATGTTCACTATCTAAATCAAAAAGCTTTAGACACGTGTCTTCATCTTGTGTCCCCTGGTAACTTTGAATAAATACACTCTGTCGATCTCCTTATGAGATTCTTGTATTTAAATATTTAATGCTCCCTATTGATCTTTGATCCTTGCTTTTGAGATCATTCCATTTGGTAGATCTGCATGCCTTTTGTGTACCCTACTCTATTTAGTTAGTGCACTTTTGCCACTTGGTAGTTTCAAGTGCAATCTATGTATCCTTTGACATATTGAATTCACATGCATCATTGGATCACAATATACACAAACACATGCTCATCATTGGATATTATTTTTTCATATTATATGTTCATCATTAGATCTTCATTAAATAATTAAATACTCACCATAGATCTTTGATATTTCCAAAATGGCTAAGTATAGAAACTTAGTGAACTCTATGAGAGAAGCCAACTTTGCACCTTAATAAATTTTATTACGCACTATGTCCAAACCTAAAATTAGGGGAATCTATCCATGTATTAAACTACTCTTGAAACCTTCACATGTGTCAAATATGATGTCATCAATCTACTCACTTAGCAGTGATTTTTTTATGAGTAGAAGTGAATTATTTTTTAGTGGGTGATATATGTGGGGGATCTTATTGGAAAGTGGGAATTTTATGTGGTTTTTATTATAAAATGGGAAATATATTGTAAGGATATTTTTTGATTGTTTTTTATAAAAATAATATTATTGAGAGTTATTAAAGTGGGTACAATCATTGTAAGGAGAATTTTTATTACTTTCTTGATATTTTCCATTCTCTCTCATTTGTTGAAGAATGGTAGGTGAGGTCTAGTCTGGAAAAAGAATAAACCCCCTCAGAACCAAACAATTTTTTTTTCCTTCTTTGTTTGTAATCTCTCATTACAATTTTGGATGCATTTTCAGCTATGACTGATGTCTTATTTGTATGAGATTTGGCCCACATTATTCTTTATTGGCCTACATTATACTACTTATGCCACTATTTCACTTTGTATTATCTCAAATGCATTTTCATATTAGTCTAACATCCTCTGCATGTGATTTTATAGGTTTTAATTTTTTGGTAGTTGATCATTTTAGGCGTGTTTTTGTATACATGAAAAATTTCTTCACCATTTGCCACACTCTTCCATTAACCCATGACATGCTCTATTATAGTTTGTGTATTGGCACTTTGATACACTTGTATTTTGTGTCATGTATCCATCAAGTCCCCTTTCTTAGTACCTTGCCTTCTTCTATAGAGACACTCTTTTGATCTATTATTTTTTGGAGCATCTCTCATGATACTTGATGGATTTTTTGATACATTGATAGTCTCCTTATTTGGAGCTATTTTGGTGAATCCTAGTGTCTTCCTTATTTTTCCTTTGGTGTTTATGGGATATATTATACTTGCACTAAGTAACAAAGTGCCATGGGAGTGTTTTTTGATTCAACCTTGTATACTTTCATGTATTTGTGTGCTCTATTATGAGCACCTTTTCACTTTTTTAGTTCCTTGTCTCTTCCATCACTACTAGAGACATCCTCTTTAAGAGACCTTATCTATATTTTCAACACCACTTTTTTGACAGTTGACATTCTCCCATAGCTTGAAGTGTAGCTTTTCTTGTGAAACCTGATGTCATCTTATCTTCTTTGATAGTTTGATAGTCTCTTTTAACATGATATGTAGTTATTCTGGTGCATATAGTGTCAACTTATTTGGTGTTTGAGTAGTGGATTTAGACCACTAGTACAAACCTTTTTTCCACTCCACCCATTTAGAATTATAGATGGGTGTGCCTATAGATATTTTTGGAGTCACTCAACCCAGTTAACAATATGGGGGGGGGGGGTGTTGTGGAGATCTTGCTTCTTAGGTGTTGAGTGCCCCTTGCACCTTGAAGTACTCTTTTGCACTTTCATCACCATTGAGAGTCTTATTGATTAAATTTATTTTGGTGAAGCCTAGTGTTAGTTGTTCTTGTGATTCAGTAGTAGATTTAGACCACTCTATAGATTGAATTCTTGTGTGACTTGTGAGTACTGGGATTATGGACTAATTTAGCATCATATTTGGGGGGGTTTATAACACTCTCTTCTTTTCTTTATTTTGACAGGGAGTTTTCCTATGGGGTTTCTCCTTTTTCTCCACTTTATGAGAGTTATATGTATATGTTACACTTTTTTTAGTGTTTTTTGGATTCTTCCTTTGTACTTGGGTATCTTATCATGCATTTTTTTTACTGGAATGCATTGAGGATTTTTGACTTAACTCTATGGTCCTTTTCATGATTCTTATAATGACACCAATGTGGTATCCCTACTAGTGACACCAATGTGGTATTCCTACCATTCTTTGTGCTCACTTCTCACCATTTTATTGGAGGTTGTTCAAGTAATAATTCCTTGGGTTGATCACTCTAGCCATTATTTTAGAGTGCAATGTTCACATTTAATGATATTGATATTCAACACCATTCCTAATTTCACTTGGTAGCTATAGTGACTTGGCATTCATGTACTCTAACAAAATGGATTGGCATCTATAGGGAAATGTGGCTTCATACTACATACTTTATTATACGCATATAATCTATGCTTAAGGGAGGTGTTGGTGTAGAATATTAATTTCTTACTCTTTATTTTACTTAGGTGTTATTTAATTGGATATGTTTATCTCAAATTCATGAGAATGATGGGTTTATTCCTTAATTCCACTTATATTGGGGAATTTAGTCCCACATGCATGGAATGGTTAGGATTCTCCTATCCTTTACCTATTTGTCCATCTTTATTATAAACTATTTAATATAGAATAATAATTGATTTGTTCTTAGTTAGTTTATTCTTAGTGTTTAATATTAAATCTTTCATGGCTGTAATGATGAGCTCTTGGAAAGATCTTAAATAAAGAGTTTTGTTAACTCTTTAAGTTATCATTATTTTATGACCCATCGTTGGGGTGTGTTTTTTTATATGGGTATAATAGTTATTCAAACTATAAAATTGGGTTAATTCATAATATATTATATAATTAATGGATGCTAATTTAAAAATTCAAAATATAAAATATTAAAAAAAAATTAAAATTCAAACTTAATATTTCCATGTGTGTAGAAAATAACATGCTACATTATTTTCTAACATATGATGTTTTTTTTAAAATTGCGCATGTTTTAGATAATAACACATGATGAATAAATTATTTTCCTTACATTTTATTTTTTCCATATGTTATTTTGAGATGAATGATTGAAACAACATGCCCTTCATCCCTCAACTTAAAGGGGGAATTGTAAAGGAAATTCTCTATTGAATGTGTATGTTATGATCGAAGATGAGATAAATTATCTACTTCCTTCATCAATAAGTGGATGGGGTGTTTGTGACTCCCTATAAACTATCTTGGAAATTTTTTAAGCATTTTGAAAAAGTATAAGATGTGTGTTTCAGGCCTTGGTGACTCCCATGAGAAAGTGTTGGGCTATGTTTTCAACACCTATTGAAAGTATTTTGATGGAACAATTATGGTGGAATTTGAGGGAAATATCAAACAAGTGTATTATTTCCTATGTTTCCTTTCAATATCAATTTTAAGCGCTAATTTTAAAAATTCAAAATTTAAAATTATCAAATAATTACATGTATATCATTAGTAGTTTAACTACTTGTAGCAATTGGATCTTATATTAGGTACATGAGCTTTTGGAATGTGGATGTAAATTCATTAATAGTGAGGTAAAACCATTTATTATTTCATAGGTAAGAAAAGGTACATGTTTCAAATTATTTACATGTTTACTTTGATGCACACATGCATTTCACTCACATACCCATATCAATGTGGAGGCATTAAGTAGAGACCCAAAATTGGCACAAAACCCTTATTTCCTTATTTTATTCCCAATTCAATTTATTTAGAAAACTTGTACATTTTAACCCATTTATAAGATGTGTCTAACCCCATTAGAGTCTCTTTTTGATCTATTAACCCTTGAAAACATCCAAATACTTATCCATAAGGTATCTATTAGTACATTTAAACTATTTATTACCTATTATCTAGACCTACCTCAAGAATTAAGCCTTACTTGTCTCATCAAAAAAAAATTACCCCTATTGGTTTGTCACCTTTATTTTGGGTATTTATACCCATTTTACCTAACTTATGTCTTTAAACTTCCCATTTTCATTTTAAAAAGTTAACTATTACACATGACTCATCCTACAAATATAAGGTCTCACCAGGCCATTTGAAAAAGAACAAGAAATTAAAAATTTAGAGGAGAGTCAATAGAGAGAGAACATCCATCACACCAAGGGTATAATCTAGATCCAATATTTAACATTCAAATTGTGCTTCAAAACACTACACACTTGCAACACAAATCCATTTTTGTCTCTCTACATAATCCCTTGTGCTAAAGGAGGATAGTTAGTATTCAATATTTACATTGATCACTTATAGAGAGGATGAGGTTGAAAAATTTACTCAATATATTACATCCACACAAAAAAAATCATTTCGAAGTCTAATTTTAAGTGTGTGAGATATGCAGTTACAACGTTGCTTAAGCAGTTTACCTAAATCTATTATTATTATTTTGTTTTGGAGTATAAAAGCTAAGTCAGAGAGAATATTTAGTCATAAAACATATTCATCCTTGAACATATATGAATTAAAGGTAAAATCAAAATTAGAATATTACAAGACACATACACCATAAAAACTAGACTATAAAACCCTATGGAGACAAGTTCGATGACATATAAATAGGATTAATGACATACAAAGAGGATCAGTGCACCAAAATTATTGTGGCCAAGAATTTTAAAGACAACCATCTAAATATATATGTGAATATCAGATAAAAATATATGTCCATAAAATTAGGAGAAATTCAAACACATTCAACATAGTTAGAATAAAATCTTAGACATATAGAACAACCAAGGTGCATGCATTTATTAACCTCTTTATCAATTAATTGAAATTATTTAGCTTATGTTTTGAAACACTTTATATTATTTTCATATTTATCCATATTAATTAATTTTTAATTCTATATTTTTATTTTTTAATGTTTAATACTACTTAATTTACAATTTTTTTATTCTTATTTTGAGTAAAACTAGAATTAGGGTAAGTGGGAAATTGTTGGATTTGATAATATTTTATTTGCTTCCCCATATAATATTTTGTATATGCTCATGTTTATTAAATTTTATAATGGGTAGATCATATTTTTATATCACATTTATTTATATGATGGCACATATATGGAGTGTTCATATCTTTTACATATTACTAGGCTTGATGGTCTGTTTATTATGCAAATGCTTATCAATGTTTCCATGTTTATTTTATCTCATTTATAAAATAATATTATAATATGGTTAAAACATGACATTTTATATGTGACAATGATGATTTATGTGTTAATACCCTTAATATTGATAGTTTTGATATTTTCCCTTCTAGTAATACCTCTTAAATGGATCAATGTATGATGATTCTTTATGAGGTGGATGTTGTAATAACCTAGAGTGAAGCGTTAAATTATTATATACCTCTTATTACTTCTCAATATAAACATAGGGTAAATAAAAATATCCCCTAATATTACTCAAGCTCCTAGTATTATAGGATAAACAACTAAGGATTATGATATTATTGATCAACTTAAGAATACCCATGTAAAAATATCTATCCTTGAATTAATCGAAAGGTAAAATGTTTATAAGTATATAATTTTTGAGAACTTGTGTGATGTTACCTTACCACTTTATATAAAACCATCTTACTTTTATTATATTGTTAAAACTTTATAATATAGTGAGAACCTCATCTCTTTTGAGAAAGAAGACCTACCTCCCAAATAGATTATAAACCAAAAGTTACCCTTTTACATTCAAGTTTCGATCTTTAATAAGGGAATAAAGTGTGTCCTTATATATAGTGGATCAATATTAAATAGACCAAGAAGGGACCAAGTAACAATTACATTGAAACCGGTTTTACATTTAAGTATCAATATGAAAACTCCTGAACGGCTCCCGAATGGCTCCCACTCCAACACGCGTGAATCAAAATTTGAAACCGGTTGCTATGTTTCGAGTGGCCGGTGAGGCTGTGGATGCCGTAATGGTGGAGGTCTTTTCGGTTAGTGGAGGAAGAAACCAGAATGCACGCAAAGGGATTTCAGCAGTGGGGATGGATGATACTACAGTAGCGGGTCCGAAATATGTTCCTAGTTCAGGGCATGAAACAAGGGTGCGAACCTATGCGGATGTGGCGGCCTTTGAAGCAGAGATACATGAAGCTCAGTCTCAAACAACACCTGTACCTACTCGCGTAATTCCTGTAAGTGCTTTAAAACCTATTAGGGTAACTCTAGACCCTGAATTAGCAGAAAAAATCTTCCAAGAAGAAAAACGGTTTTCCTCTTGTGCTGCCATTTTCTGCTTCCATGGTTTCTGGCCCTCTTTTGTAGATCTACAAAATTAGATTGCTAAGAGTTGGCTGCATATTAATGACGGTCAAATCTAGCCTTGCGCTAAGGGTTTTTTTATAGTAATTTTTCAAAGCCCTGAAGATAGGCAGTCTATACTGTGCCACAATAATTTTTCTTGGCAGGGAAGATTTCCTCTTATGGCCAAAACTTGGCATAAGGATTTTAACCCTCTCTCGGAATCCTTTAACAAGATTCCTATTTGGGTGCGGCTCCCTTATCTTCTGATACAGTTGTGTCAAGAGGCAGTTTATAAGACCATTGGTAATGCTATAGGGGAGTTTCTATATGAAGAAGACAGTACAAAGGGCCACCATTCGACTTGTGCTCGATTTCTGGCTGATCTGGATGTTTCAAAGGGCCTTCCTAAGGTGATATGCATTGACTCCCCTAGGGGCACCTGGACACAGATCTTGGATTATGAGGGGATTCCTTTTAGATGTAGGAAGTATCACCAGACGGGACATATTGCAGCCCGTTGTGTTGCTGGGAAAAATAATCCCAGACGTTCACCTTCTTGGTGGCCAAAGGATTTCTCTGAACATAGTTTAGACAAACAACCTTTGGAAACAACAACAGATTCCGAGTCCGAGAATGAGGAAAGGGTGCAATCTGAATTGGAAGATGAAGAGGAACCATTGGAGAATCTATCAAATGAAGCCTTTGAGGAGGCTGAAGTCAAAGATACAGCTGAGCCTGAGGAGGAGGAGGTGACCTCTTCCCCTATTTTGAAGGATCTATCTAAGAGCCAGACTATGTTAGACTGTCACCAGGAGGTTATGCCTAATGGTGTCCAAAGATCAGTGTCCCCTGAGGCATGGGTTGCTGAGGCAACTAAGGTAGAAGACGGTTGGACAGCAGTCAGAAGAAAGAAGTCTAAGCCTTTGGTCCCTCCTCTTGATATGAATCTTCGGTCATGCAAAAATAAAAATCTAAACTTAAAAGATTCATCCAAAGTTCCTTTCTGTTGATTGGTTTTTTGGGGGAAGGAAACCGGTCATTTGTTCGGTTTGCTGGTTATGGAGCTGGAAGTTAGTGGTTTACTTTCAGTTCTATGTTTTGACTGTTGTTTTGTCTTAGTCTTATTGTCGGTTTCAGGTCCCTGTAAAACCTGGTGTTGGTCCTTTTATGCAATCAGGTTCCTTTGTAAACCTGGTTGTGCTTTAATGTTTATCTTTCTCCTTGTTCAGGGTTTTGGGGCCCCTTCAAAACCTGTTTTTACCTTTAATCTAAAACAATTACATTGAACATAACTATTAGACCTCAAAATTTAGCTACATGATGTCAATGATATATAGTGATTTGAGATACAATATTTTACTTTGTATGCCATGGATTAATGTTATAAATTCTAAGTCCCTCTAAATTACATCAATATATAATTTCTTACAAGGGTTATATATAGTTATCTATTAGATTATGTTCCTTTCCAATTTTTCAAGATGATTGAATCTACAAAAAGCATCATTCCACATCTTAATACATCACAACCATCTATTTTGGCCCCTAAGAAATTTAGTCCCATGGAAAAATTAAATAAATATGAGATAGGATAAATTAGTAATAATACTAATGAGGATGATGTCACTTATAATGATAGCATAGATAAACATTTATCCAAGCTAAGCTTTACTTGTAGAGGTCCAGGGGAATATAAATATGATATGCATACCTTTGGTATTAGCCAATTATATTACACACCTCAAGACTATAAAATATCTTTTCCATCATCTATGTGTAATGATAAAGGTGATTTATATGATAAAGGTAAACAACTTAGGACCTACACTTGTTTCAATACTAATAAACTAGCACAACATCTTAGTATAACACAAACTAATTTATAATAATATGGAGTTAAAAACACACATTAAAATAAAATAGTATAAAAAGGTTGAATATTAGAAAAAATGAGAAAGGTATTCAAAAACTAATCATTTTATCCCCTCATCAGTTTGAATTAACCATTGGATATGGTAAGGAGACTCAAGTTAAAGAGGTACCCTTCCAAGTGTATCACAAGATTGTTAATGATTATAATCATTATTATGCTTCAATAAAAAAATATTTACATCTTGAAGAATGATAATTATCATAAATGGAGCTAATAAATCCCATGTATTTGTGGTAAAATATATATTGGTGAAACATGAAGATCAATTCAAGTACGGATTAAAAAACATTGTGCCAACCTCACACACAATTGGTTCCATAAATCTGCCTTAGCCAAGCATTCTCATAATACTAGTCATCACATTTACATGGATAAAGTCAAAATAATCACCAAAGAAGACCATTATGAAAATAATCCATACTATTTGAATAGGGATGATAGTTGGAATCTTAGAAACAACTAAAAGCTGGTGATTCATCCTATTAAAAATGAATATAATATTAATCATTATAGTCCTTATGAATAAAGCCAATTGATTATGGAACTATATGGAAATAAATATTTAATAGGAACAAATGGTGTTATTTTCCTCATGGATCTCTTCCTCCTAATGATGGGCCTAGATTAATCTTGAAATTTTAAGTTTAAAATAAATACAACACAATTATTTGAACCATTTTAAAATATTTCACTATGTATTTAAAAATGATTAATATATTAGTATCCCTCCATGAAAGGGAGACTCTTAAATATGTTCATACATTTGAGAAATTGTGAATAAAATGGCACATATAATTATTGATTTTGATTTTATAAAGTGCAAGGACTGTGAAATCATTCTTAAGTTCATCACAATAAAACATAGGGTATAATAATACATTTCTTAGGCATTTCAAAAGGTGTGTCTAGCTATCATTTGGGCATAATTAAAATGTGTTAGGAAATTGTTACATGTTTTTTTAGAGAATTTTTTTAAATTACATTTAAAACTTATCAAAGTGGTGTGTACATATTTGTGGGATAAGTTAGAGTCAACTTCTGTAGGTGGCATGCATAAATTGTTGGCTAAAACTAAGGAAAATAAAATTAAAAAGTTCAATGAGTTGAGAATTTTAATAAAGTTGACATGGAAGTTGAAAAAAAGATAAATGTGATGAATTTGTCTAGCCAAAGACTAGTTACAGCCTCAACAAAGTTGTTGGATTAAGGTTTAAACTTTGTAATTGTACCAAAGTGTATTCTTATTAAATATTTGATCAAAAAATTAGAATATTATATATTATATATATATGTGTGTGTGTGTGTGTGTGTGTGTGTGTGTGTGTGTGTGTGTGTGTGTGTGTGTGTGTGTGTGTGTGTGTGTGTGTGTGTGTGTGTGTGTGTGTGTGTGTGTGTGTGTGTATGTATATATATGTATATATATATATGTATATGTATATATATATGTATATATATATATGTATATATATATATATGTATATGTATATGTATATGTATATATATATATGTATATGTATATATATATGTATATGTATATATATATATGTATATGTATATATATATATGTATATATATATATATACATATATATATATATATACATATATATATACATATATATATACATATATATATATATATACATATATATATACATATATATATATATATATATATATATATATATATATATATATATAATGATATAGCTAAGGTAGTAAATAAAGAGTGTGAATTAACAATAAGAAGATTTATACCACATAAATAAAATATGAGTAGAGAAGAAGCCATTGCTTTTAAAAATCTAAGATCTAATAAGTATATTATAATATACAGGGGTGATAAAGGTAACACTATTATTGTCATGAACATGGAGGATTATGAAAGTAAAATGATGGATCACTTGACAAAGTTTAGTAGCTACAAAATACTAGAGAATGACCCACATAATATAATTATGAAAGAGGTAGAATATACTATCAATAACTCCTCGCTACATGAGAACTCGAGGAAAAGAATTATTCCAAAAACCCGCTTGGTTCCTTGCATATAAGGATTTATAAAAATCCACAAGGAATGGATACCCTTGATACCCATCATTAATACTATAGGATCACCTTCATACCCTCTCATTAAATTTATTATAGAGATGATACACATTATTATTGGTAAGACAAGCTCTTTTATCAAGGAATAAACTTATCTACTTAATGAAATGAGAAATATCAAAGTGGAGAAAGATGAAATATTAGTCATATTTGACATGGTTTCAATTTTCACCAAAATTCCCATGAATGATGCCATATAAATCATCAAAAACATTACCAATGAAGAGACTACAAAAATGGTTAAAATTTGCTTTAAATGTACTTATTTTAGCTTTAGAGGTAATATATATGAGAATATTGAAGGAATTGAAATGGGGTTCCCACTCTCACTAGTTTTGGAAAACATATACATGTATTTTTTTAAAAATAACCTTTGATAGTGATCTATTAAAATCAAAATGGTGGAAAAGGTTCATTAATGACATAAATGCAAACTGGACACATGGAGACATGACTTGGAAAGGTTTATTAAAATTTTAAACAATATATTAGACCACATTAAATTTAAAATGTAGGTATAATAAAACAACTAAATACCTTTTTTTATGTCCCTATCATAAAAAATAATGATGGTTTTTTAGCCCATTAGGTTTATAAAAATAAAACTCATACAAATAAATATTTTCAAGTGGAATCACATCAGAATTATGCCTAAAAACTTGGTATTATCAACATCTTGGTAACATGTGCTATAAGAATACAAGACATAAAACATATTGATCAAGAGATTGAACACATGTCTATAGTGTTTAAAAGGAACAAGGTTATGATGAAGGTTAGGTCAAAAAAGTGATCCAAAATCCTAAAGAGAACCTCACATTGAAAAAACATGAAGATGAAATATAATAAATGTTACTCTTCCTTACATCAAAGGGATCACATATATATTATCCAAGATCCTTACGAGAAAAAAAGGTAACATTCTCCCCTTTCAATACAATAAAGAAGATGCTTGACAAGGAAAAAGACCAAACTAATCCTAATTATCACAAAGGGATATATTTTATCCCATGTAGCTATGGTAAAATATATATTGGTGAAACATGAAAATCAATTCAAGTATGGATTAAATAACATTGTACCTACCTCACACACAACTGGTTCTAAAAATCTGCCTTAGCCAAGCTTTCTCATAATACTGGTCATCACATTTTCATGGATAAAGTTAAAATAACTATAAAATAACATCATTATATGAGAAGAATGATTAGATAAATTGTATAAATTTATAAGAATCCATAAAATTTGAATAGGGATGATGGTTAAAATCTTAACAACAATTAGAAGATGGTGATTCATCTAATTAAAAATGAGCAAAATATTTATCATTACAATCCTCCCTTATGTATAAAGCTAACCCAATGTGGAAATATAAGGAAATATCAATTTAATAGAAATAAATGGTGTCATTTTACTCATGAATCTCTTCTTTTTGATGATAGGCCTAGCTTAGGCTTGAAACATTGAGTTTCAAAGAAGTAAAATGTAGTGATCTGAACTATTTTGAAATATTTCACTGTGTATTTAAACATGAAAAATATATTAGTATCCCTATCTACAAGGGATACTCTTAAGGAGGTTCATACATTTGATAAATTATGAATAAAGTGACACATAGAATTGTTGATTTTGATTTTCTTAAGAATTTTAGGGATTGTGAAATCATTCCCAGGTTTACTACAATCAAACACAAGTTGTAGCAAAATAATTCCTTGGTGTTTAGAATGGTGAGTCACTCCATCATTTAGGCATAATTAAAATGTGTTAAGAATACATTATATGGGTTGTCAAATAACTTAATTAAATGGAATTTAAAGCTTTCCAATGTGGTGCACATGTATTTGTGGGAGAATTTAGATTCAAATTCTTTAGGTGGCATGCAAAAATGTTGGATAAAACTAAGTAAAAGTAAATTAATAATTTTGACAAGCTGATAAAATTTTAGAAACCTCAAAAAAGGTATTGTAATATGGTTTAAACTTTGTAATTTCACCAAAGTATATTCTTTGATGAAGGTCTCATCAATAAAATAGAAGATTCTATTAAAAATATGCCAAATGATATAGTTGAGGAAGTTAGGAAAGTGTGAAGTCACAACAAAAATAAATAGACCACATAAATATAATATAAAAAGAGAAGAATCCATCACTTTAAAAAATATAAGAGATAATAAATATTTTATAGTAGTTAGGGATGATAAAGGCAACGCTACTGTTATCATGATTAAAGAGGAATATGGAAGTAAAATGATGGATCACTTAAAAATTCTTTTTAACTAAAAAATACTAGAGAAGGAATTGAGCAATAAAATTATGATGGAGTTAGAGCCTACTATAATAAATCCTCACTGAATAAGAATCCTAAGAAAAGACATATTCCAAAAAACTTCTCAGTTCTTTGTACTTTTGGATTTCCAAAAATACATAAAGAAAGAATACCCATGAGAACCATATTTAATACTATAGGATCACATTCATACCCTCTCACTAAATTTATTTTAAATAATCTAAAAAATATTAGTGGTAAGATGGAATATTTAATCAAGGGCTCAAATCATTTAGTTAATGAAATGAGAAATATCAAAGTGGAGAAAGAGGACATATTAGTCAACTTTGACATGGTTTTTATTTTCACCAAAATTTCCATGAATGATGCCATGGAAATCATTGAAAACATTATGAATGAAGAGATTATAAAACTAGTTTAAATTTTCTTGAAATGTACCTATTTTATCTTTAGAGGTAATATATATGAGTAGACTAAAAAAATTGTAATGAGGTCCCCACTCTCACAATTTGTGTAAAATACATACATGGAATATTTTTTAAAAATAACCCTTGATACCACTCCATTAAAACCAAAATGGTGGAAAAGGTTCATTGATGACACAAATGCAAACTGGCCACATGGAAGGTAGAGCTTGGATAGGTTTCTTGAACTTCTAAATAGTATATCATACCACATTAAATTCAAAATGGAGGTATAATAAAATAACCAAATATCTTTTTTGAATGTCCTCATCATAAAATATAATGATGGTTTTGTATCCCACTAAGTTTATAGAAATAAAAATCATACATAAAAATATTTACATGCAGACTCACATCACCATATAGCTTAAGAAATTAGAATTATCAACACCCTCATAACATGTTCTATGAGAATGATCAAGGTAGGAAGTGGCCCAAAATGATCTTTCTCTGGGAGGCATCAGAAGACCCAAGAACCAGACTCATGCCAAGGTTTCAAAAGACAAACCAACCATCTAGGAAAAGGATACTATTGCTGCTAAAGATACTTAGGAGGGACTTTCTCCCTAGAACAATGCTTGTTTTTTTTCCTTCTTTCATTTCTAAGTACTTGTTTTGCTATTTTTGTCTTCTTAACCCTAATTGGCCTATTTAAATTGATGTAACTCACTCTCATGGTTCTAGGTCTATGTAAAACCTGGTTATTTACCATATCAAATAAAAAAACATGTTCTATGAGAATATCAAACATAGAACATCTTAATCAAGAGATTTAACATATGTCTATTGTGTTTAAAATGTACTATGATGAAGATTAATGAAAAAAGTGATCTAAAAATCATGAAGGGAACCTCACATTAAACAACATGAAAATGAAAGTATAAGCAAGGTTAATCTTGCTTAAATTAGAGGGACCATAGATATACTAGCTAGGATCATTAGGAGAAAAAACATTAAAAAAACATTTTCCCTCTCAATACAATCAATAACATGATTAATAAGGAAAAATATCAAACTAATATTAATTGTCACAAAGGGATCAATTCTATCCCATGTAGTTATGGTAAAATATTTAGTGTTGAAACATGATGATCAATTAAGGCATGAATTAAATAACATTTTATTGACCTCATACACAATTAGTTCAAAAAACATGTCTTAGTTGAGCATTCTCATAATACTAGTCATCACATTTGTATGGATAAAGTTAAAATAATAACCAAAGAATATAATTACATGAGAAAAAGGATTTGAGAATCTATGTAAATTAAAATTAGTCCATACAATTTTAATAGTGACAATGGTTAGAATAGTAGAAAAATCTGGGAGCTGGGGATTCATCTTATTAAGAATGGACATAATATTAATCATTATAGTCCTCCCTTATGAATGAATTTGTCCCAATGTGGAACTATAAAGAAATAACTATTTAATATAAATAAATGGTGTCATTTTACTCATGAATATCTTCCTTTTGATGATGGGCCTAGCTTAGGATTGAAACATTAAGTTTTAAATAAGTATAATGTAGTTATCCAAACCATTTTCAAATATTCCATTGCATATTTAAACATGAATAATCTATTAGTATCCCTTCATGGAATGGAGAATCTTGAAGAGGTTCGTACATTTGAGAAATTGAGAATAAAAATGGAACATAAAATCATTTATTCTAATTTTATGAAGAAGTGCAAGGACTACAAAATCATTCCTAAGTTCACTATAATAAATCATAGGTTGCAGTAACATAATTCCCATACACTTATAATGGTGAGTCTTTCCATTGTTCGGGCATAATTAAAATGTGTTAGGAAAATATTGCATTAGTTTTTAGATAATTTTTTTAAATTAAATTTAAATCTTGCCAACATGGTGTACACATATTTTTGGGATAAGTTATAGTCAACTTCTACATGTGACATGCATAAAACATTGGATAAAACTAAGGAAAAATAAATTAAAAAGTTTAATGATCTAATAAAAACTTAGAAACCTAGCATGTTAGTTAGAAAAAAGATAAATTTAGTGAATTTATCCAAAAAATATTGGACATGGCCTTAACAAAGGTGCTGGAATATGGTTTGAACTTTTCATTTACACCAAAATGTATTCCTATTGAATATCTAATCAACAAAGTAGAAGATTATATTAAAAACTATTGAATGATATAGCTGAAGAAGTTAGGCAAGAGTGTGCAATTGCAATAATAAGAGATAGAGCACCTAAATAAAATAAAATTAGATAAGAGGCCATTGATTTAAAAAATCTAAAATCCAATAAATATATTATAATACTAAGGGATGATAAAGGAAACACTATTGTTGTCATGAACATAAAGGACTATGAAAGTAAAATTATGTATTATTTGACAACATCTAGTAGCTACAAAAGACTAGATAAAGACTGAGCAATAAAATTATGAAGGAGGTATAATATATTATCAATAAATCCTTGATAAATGAGAATTTGATGAAAATACTTATTCCAAAAAAATGCTTGGTTCCTCGCATTTAAAATTTTCCAGAAATCCATAAGAAGGGATACATATCAAACCCATCATGAATACTATAGGATCACCTTCATATCTTCTCCCTAAATTTATTTTAGAGAAGCTAAAAATTATTATTAGTAAGATGGAATATTATATCAAGGACTCAACTCATCTGGTTAATGAAATTAAAAATATCAAAGTGGAGAAAGAGGACATATTAGGAAACTTTGATGTGGTTTTAGTTTTCACCAAAATTATCATGAACAATGCCATATAAATAATTAAAAACATCACATATGAAGAGACTACAAAACTATATCCTTAATTAAAATGAGATTTGAATCCACTCTTGTTCCCACCCTCTCCATTTTAAATCATTCTATGGTCTTATTCTTAGTTCTAGTTTCATTATTTTCTAAATATCATTCCTTTTGTTGATCTGTGACATTATGGTTGACAAAGCATGGATCTTGGTAGCTCCATGAAGGATTGAGTCATTTTGTGTTATCCTTATAATTTTTCCTCATTTTTATTTGAGCTTTCTATGTGAGAGGGATCTATCCTATATTTTTGGTGTCAAATACCTTGCATAGATTTGGGTTTATTCTCATGTTCATATGTAAATTAAAAACACAACACTTTTAGGAGATTAAATATTGATGACCTACATTCTCATTATTATATCTAGTAGGGTCTTACCTTATCAAGTTCTTTGTTTCCATCTCTTGAGGTTCTTAAATCTAATGTTGTGCTTTGTGTGGACATTTTGGAAATAAATGGGATGTATCACCTATGGATCTAATATTACTTGGTAGTCTCATGTGATCCTAATGAGTCATCAATGGTTATGTGGCTTTGTAAGGTCTAAGTCTCTATGGTTGGTTTTTATAGTTAACATAGCTAGTAGTCAGAGGGGAGGTTTAGATCTTGTCACTCATGATGATCTAGAAATAAATATTTTATTTTCTTAGTGTTTGAGTTTTGGATCTTTGAAGTTACATAAAATCTGTTGTGGGTTGGACTAACCTTATTTTGAGATGAGTCTTGCTCAAATGTTGGGGCCTAAATAATTTTTATGAAATATGACCCCAGGGCATAATTTGGATCAATTAAGGATGGGGGGTTATTTATTCTAAGGGAGAGCTTATTTTTATAATCCAGTCTCCTTGATTCAACCTACTTAGGTGAAGCTCTAGATATACTATGTCAACATATTTTAGATATCCAAATTCATGTTATGTTTTATTATTTTCATGGATTTTCTCCTGGTCTCCATCCTCTGAGGTTTGGGAGTCCCATGCCAAATCTAGGTCATTCTCTAGTATTTATTCCAACTATCCATTCCAAATCATCTATTGTGGAAGATGAGTTTCACCTATTAGTTTAGAGGGTGAGTTTGTCTACCCAAGAATATGTTTTAATTTGAGGTGCCTACTTGAATATTTCATTGTTATTAGTTATGTATGGTTAATGGTATACTATTACTTAGCTGATGGTATACCCTTTTTATTTTCTAGTCTATGATTGGGTCAACCTATATTTAGCTTATTTATCTTTAAAAATCTAGGTTTATATTTAGGACCTTGTAATAGGTTATGGGATACTATCAAAACCCTCATCTATTGGTTGAGAGCATTATGTTGATGTTCAGTTTATGTCCCATCCTATTTCAGTTTAGTTTACTATTGTGTCAACCTATTTGTGTCTTGTGAAATCTAACTTATATTTATATTTTATTATTGGATCCTATCAAAACCCACTATTTAGCCTTATACTTATTTTTTTGGTAAAAAAGGTTAAAATTTGCTTGAAATCTATCTATTTTAGATTTAAAGGAAATATATATGAGCAGATTGAAGGAATTTCAATGGGGTCCCTACTCTCACCATTCATGGAAAATATATACATGGAATGTTTTTAAATATATCCCTTAAGACCACTCCATTAAAACTAGAAGGTGGAAAAGGTTTGTTGATGACATAAATACAAATAGGCCTCATAGAACACAAAGCTTGGATAAGTTTCTTAAACTTCTAAATAATAGATCAAATCACATTAAATTTAAAATATAGGTAGAAGAAAATAATAAATACATTTCTTGGATGTCATCATCATAAAATTTAATTATGATTATTTATCCCAATGGGTTTATATAAATAAAAATATTATAGACAAATATTTTCATGTGGACTCACATCACCATCCAACCTAAAAATGTGGCATTATGAACACCCTAGTAATGCATGCTATGATAATATTATACATAGAACATCTTGATCAACAGATTTAACATCTATTTATGGTGTTTAAAAGGAAAAATTATGATAAAGGTCATGGCAAAAAAATGATCTAAATTTTTTGAAGTGAAATTCACATTAAAAAACATGAAGATGAAAGTACATGCAAGGTTACTCTTCCTTACATCAAAGGGACCAAATATATAAATTTAATAATTTTAGCTAACAATATTGGTTACATTACTAAGATTATTGTTAAGAGTGGAGATCATTCTCATGATGAAGTTGATCAAAACATATGTATTAAAGACCATGATGTAGCTTAGAATGAATATTTAGAGCTCCTTGAGGAGCTTAAAAAACTTGTAGTTGTTGACAAGCCAATTGACATATTTCAAGATGTCATGGAAAACTAAGAGCATGATTATAATGAGTCATCAAAGAGAAAGGTTACAACTATGAATGTATTAGAGGATTGTCTTAGTATTAAAGAGTAGCATGAGGAGAAGCTAGAACCATAAGATGAGTTTGTATTCATAGTATCCATGTTTACTATTGTTGATCCACTGGAAGATAGGCCAAAGACATTGGTAGTTAAGAAAAGGGTTTACATAGTAAGCATAATGTTCAAAAATTATCTTACCCATCACTCTAATTCATCTCATGGAGGAGATCTTATAAATTTACATTTTAATCTAGGAGGATCAGACATTGGAGGTTAATTTTATATAGTATTTTCTTGTGTTTTGTTTCCCCAAGTGTTCCTTAGCACAATGTGTGTCCTATTTGAATAATTTGTCTTGTTTATGCATTTTTTTCTTATTTTTTGTGTGTGTTGAAGTCAATCATTTCATCCTTTTCAAGAGGATTATAGGCAACTTTCAATGTCTAAGTCATGCTTGGGTTGAGTTGAGATGATCTCATAGCCCAATGGATGTAAGAAGGCTACTAGTCCTTGTGCATAACAAGCATGCAATCCTAGGAGGTTGCCAAAGATGTTAGCCAAAATTGGCTACCACATATCATTATATTTTAAAACTTCATATCTAGACTTTTTTAACTTTATCTATAGCCTCTAGTAGGTCATGGTTTTGATGTCATGATTTGTCATTGGGTGATGTCTCATTCATTGGTCCTTAGGTTATGTTAAGGTGTTAGAGGTATAATCCAAGTCCAAGAGTCATGACCCTTAGTTTCATAGTCAATCTCCATGGTATCCCTCCTTCCATGAAACACTTAGTATTATTTAGAGTAAATTTAACAATGTTAAGGTTATTTTACAAAGTTTAAGTTTATGCTTGGTCCAAGTTGAGACATTGGTGACATGATAACTCTTTAAGATGTAATTATGATCTTAGTGAGGATGTGAATGAAGAGGCAAATGTATGAGATAAAAACATTTCAATTCCATGATTTAGATAACTTAAGGTACATTAGCATAAGTTAAGGTTTTTAGAGAGGTTAAGGCTAATGTTTTACCTAGTATAAGCCTTCCCAAAAGCCTCTTTATTGAATAAGTCTCTTTTTTCATGGGTGACAGGGTCTAAATAAATTAAATTAACCTTGTCATAGATATAAAAACATGTAATTTAAGTCACTTAAATGAATCTCAATTCTTATGGGTCCTTTCACATAGTCCACACCTTTTCATGCTTAGTCAATGTCTTTCAAGCCTTGTAATAGCATATACAAGTAAAATTTGGTCTCATGTAAGTTTATCTCACACTTTTTAACCTTTATGAATTATTTTTAACATGAATATGATCAAGTATAAGTTAGAGATGTAAAACTATTACAAACATAGCTAGTGGGCTATGAAAGAGATGAAAAAATGCATTTACAAGAGGTTTCATGTGCATGCCACATATATATAGGATTTTCAAGACTAAATCATGTGTACACTAGCTTGAAAGAACCCAAAAGAGATTAAAAAAATTCATCTTCTCCATCGAGTCCTTCCACAAGCTCAAGAAGGCAGTTTTCTTAGCAATGTTTCATGAAAGAGAAAATGAATTGGATGAAATTATACTAGGGGTATATGGGGGACCTGATTCCCTTAATATTACATTCAATTAGTTTAGGGTTTTATGGACATATCTCTATTAATATTTTTTAAAGAGTTAAGTAGTTAAAATGACCCTTCTAACCCCACAAGCTCAGTTTCTTCTTTAGGATTGCACCTCAATGTTAATGAAGACAAATTAATTATTGGATAGTGATATAAAAGTATCTAAGGGTATCCATACCATCAAATATAAATTTATCAGCTATGCACATGCATGATTTAACAAGGAAAAACCACTTCCTCACTATTCAAGTGGAGATAGTCAAGGTTTTGAGGGGTTTAAAGTGGACACAATCATAAAGAAGGTTGTGATTGAAATATTTATGATGAAAACATAATATACCATACCCATCAAACATATAAAATATGAACACAATAATTCAATGGCCAAGAAAGGACTCAGGAGTATACTCATCTAGACTGAGTCAGTCACCTGAACATGAAAAGAGTTTCCTAAGCCCAAGAAAGAATCAAATGCATGATGAAAATAATCATTGAGTCTCCAAGTAACCTATATCAACCTCCCAATTTGTTTCTACTAGTATTATAAAACCTCATTCCACCTCCAAGGAGATACTCTTATGTTAATCTAATATGTAGACCTCAATGTGAAAGAGACATAGTTTTGAAGGCATTTAAATGTCAGTGTGAGGACCATGCACCTCAAGTGAACACAATAGAGATCATATAAGATACTATTACTAATTTGCCTTGTAAAAAGGCATAGAATGAATAAAATAATATTGAGGTCTAATTTATCATGGTATGAAGTGATTAAATGGTCCAAAAGAGGAAAACATAGTCATGAAGACCAAACATGACTATACAGGTAGGGATAAGTGTTTGGAGACATTTTAGATGTCTTAAACAAAATTTTGGCCTTAATAATAGGTTTTATGGGTGAATGATATATTCAAATTGTTTATAAAACTTATAAACATGTCATGAGTGATCTAAATGAAGGTAAATGTAGACCTAAAAGTCTGTAGGCCTATAAGTCCACATTTTTTTAATCAAAAAGATCAAAATCTTGCAAGTGAAAGAGTGTTTTAGATTGTTTAGGGTAGTAATTATCTCATAAAAAATGAAAAGGGTAAAAAAATACCTAATTAACTCACCTCAATTGGAATGGAATGAAAAATGGATTCTACAAGAGTGAGATACAGTGGAAAAGGTCAAGAAGCCTAGACAAGCCTAATAGAGAGCTATAAATTTGCCTTCAAGAATATAAGAAGAATATGTAATTTTGAGTGGAAATGGATTTTGGATGAATAAGAAAAGTTTGAGGGGTAATTAAATATATTATCATAGTGTTTTTATCCCTTGGAAGGATGAGAGAGCACTAAAATAGGGTTTTTAGGGTCAAAGTGATTAAATAGGCCTAAAACTCTACCTAAACCCTATAGGTGAAAAAACATAACTTTGGGAAACATGGAGCTCTAGAGATAAAATAAAATCACTCTATAGAGATATTGGAGGTTTATTAGACCCAAAGTGAGCATTTATAAAGGGATAAAAAGCTTTTGAGGTCCTTTAGGCCAAAATACCTCTCTCAAGCAAATGAGTCACAACTTTGAGCCTGAAAGACTACCTTTTGAATCTCAGAACTCCATGAATGAGATGCATGGGTAGAAATAGTATTGGGAGGTATTAAATAGGCCCTAATTATATAATTTTTTGGCATTTAGAATTATTTAATAGGCATGTATGGTATGAACAATCACTAAGAAAGGAAACCACCTCAAAACACTATTTTTGCCTTGTGAAAAGATCGAGAAGACATAGTTTTGCTAAAAAATTGAATGAGAATATGCATGGTTTCAAATTTTTTTTAGATATTTTGAATAGTACCCTAAAATACAAATCTATTTCATTGGTTCATAAGTTGAGGCCCTCAATTTTATGAATAATCGTTAACAAGGTAAGCACCTAAAATTGCCAGTTTAACCCTTCAAGGAGATCTATGGAGAAAAATGGTGGTTTTAGTGGCTCTAATTCACTCCAAATGACTTGAAACCACATTGATGACATTTTAAGATGCTATGGGAACCTTTATGAGCCATAAATTTGTCATGTGTGGGATAAAAGGGGTACAAATAGGCCTAAAAATGTATGTTTTAGTTGTTTTTCATGGTTGTGACTGTGTGAAGCCTTCTTAACCAGGTAAAGGAATATTTTAAATCTTAGGAAAAGTTCTTATGGATTTACATAATTAACTTAAGAATAATTTATTGTGATATAAAATGTTTTAGGTCTCTAAAGCATGCCAAGATGATGATTTCTCCTCACTTGCATAGGGTAAACAAAGTTGTAGATCTCTTCAAGGTGACTTGAGGTATGGAAATTTTTTAAGGCATCATCATAAAACATATCACATTATTCCTATAATACTATATAGGTTGGAGATATGTCATTTCAATGGCTAATGAGTTGGGTAGAGATAATATGGTCCCCTCCAAGACACCTATGAGATGGGCAAGCCATAGTGTCAATTTGTAAATAAGGATCAGACCTAAAGGAGTCTAAGTTCTAAATTTCACTCTTGTCAAAATGGGAGGAACCATTGATAATAAAATAATGGAATATAAAGGTGTCAAAGATACTAATTGGACATGTGTCAAAATATGAGCTTATAACTCTTTATAGAGTAAGAGATGGCAGTTTCAAGGGAATAAAATAATGTGTTACCCCTATGCCACCTTGAGGAAGACATCATTTCACTAAGTTACACTTGTTGAAGAGGATGAAAATAATATTTTTGGCCTCTTCCATTTCACTAAGTTACACTTGTAATGGACTCTCTTAATGTCCCTTCTCTCTTGTCTCTCTCATTTCTTCTACATGTATGGCCAAATTTGGCCTGTAATGGATCCAAAGCTTAAGTATGGTGAAGCCTTACTCATACAAACACTTTTATTTTATCTTTGAAAGTGAATATATTCTGATTTTTAGCCTTCTCAATGCTACAATTAGTGTATACTTCATGGTTATTTTATGAATGTTAGTAGTAGTGTCATATATATGTTTCATTTATGGTATCTCATTACCTAATTATATGTTATTAGTCATCTTATCAGGTCATACAAACTATGATACATAGTCTTGCATTTGTTAAGTGTGGAGGTTTATTCATTAGTGTCTTCTATGAGACCTCTTGACCATCCCATCTTAGTTATTGTCTTGATCTTCACCTTCTTATTGAAATATTGGTGTTTGGAGACTCATGTTGAGTTAGTATAATAGGTTTCAGTCCTTGTTCATGTTCTTAGTGCAATATAGACAAGTGGAAGGTGTTAAGTTTGGTGCATCACCTCCCATTTACTCTTTTTAGTCATTTTTATCTGTTTCCCTTACAATAAATATGTTTAATAATAGTTTCAAGGTGAAACATCAAGGGATTCACCTCATTATTTAGCCACCCATAGCCTAGAGGTGTCTTCATGCTATCACCTAAATGAGGAAGGCTTGAATAACCTCCTTAAGAATGAAATTTAATGTGATAACAAAGATCCTTAGGATAAAAAACATTAAAGTAACATTCTCTCCTCTCAAGACAATTGGGAACATGCTTGACAAGGCAAAAGATCAAACTAATCTAAATTTTCATAAAGTGATATATTATATCCCATGTAGCTATGGTAAAATATATATTGGTGAAACATGATGATCAATTCAAGTATATATTAAATAATATTATGCCAAACTCAAACATAATGGGTTCCTAAAATATTCTTTAGATGAGCATTCTCATAATACTAGTCATCGGATTTTCATGGATAAAATTAAAATAATTTCCAAATAAGATAATTACATAAGAATAAGGTTTCAAGTTGTATAAATTTAAAAAAAAAATCCACACAATTTGAATAGGGACAATGGTTGGAATCCTAGAAATAATTAGAATACGATGATTCATCTTATTAAGAATGAGTATAATATTAATCATTCCAATCCTCCCTTATGAATATATCTAACCAATTTGTAATTATAAGGAAATAACTATTTATTTGAAATCAATGGTGTCATTTCACTTGTGGATCTCTTCCTCTTCATGATGGGCCTAGCTTAGGCTTGAAAATTTGAGTTTCAAATATTTACATATTAACTTCTCCAAGTATATTTCAATTTATAAACATGAATTACATAATGTTACATATTTATAACTTTTATATCCTTAGTTGATTAATGAATATGCTTTACCTAACATTTTAACCTTGCAAAATTTACAAATAATGAAGCTCTTCAATTATATATGATATCCTATATGTATATACCATATTTTTATCATAAATATATATTCCCATATAGCTTAAGTCACCATGCATACTTTTATGAGTGCGAGCCCTCCCCAATAGAGGAGGACATTCCATTAAATGTCTTGATTCCTTATTTACTATTTTATTTATTGAAAACATATCTACATTATTAAATGAACCAACAACTAAATTAAAATATGACACTAAATAATATCCCAAGATTATATTATTGAGTGCAATGATGACACTTCAAGAAGATAAAGACCATTTAGAGTTACTACATGAGTTTCCCAAGTTATTTTCTTTATCTTATTCTGATATGCCAGGTCTTGATTCATCCATTATGATCAATAATCTAATTATCCATCCTGATTCTAAATCAATTAAGCAAAATATTATAAATATGCATCCTAAAAATTATTTATTAGTTAAATATGAAATCCAAAATTTAATAAACACAACTTTCATATGACCTATTGATTATTTAGTTTGTATTTATAACATTATTCTGATTGAAAAACCTAATAGACACATTAGGACATTTTCAAACTTTAGAGACTTGAACAAATCATGTTCCAAGGATAATTTATCATTACCCAACATTGATATAATTTTTTATTTTATTGTTGCATATGATATTCTCTCCTTTATGGATGGATTCATTAATTACAATCAAATTAGGATAAATCCCACTAACTAATATAAGTCTACATTCACCACTCTTTGGGGTACATTTATATATGTTATCATGCCTTTTGGTCTTAAATTTTTTGAGGAAACTTATCAAAGGTATATGATACATATTTTTCATTATTATATGAATAAAAACCTAGAGGACATTGATGATACTTATGAATATCAAAGAAACATGAAAATCTTGTTGAAATTTGTGAAAAATAGTTAAAAATCTATGAAAATACAATGTAAAGTCAATCCTAAGAAATGCATCTATAGTATTACATCCATAAATTTATTGGGATTTATCATTTCCCAACATGACATCGAGTTGATCATAATAAACCATAAGATATTGCTAATATGCAATCACCTATGGGACTTTAAAAACTAATAAATTTTCAAGGAAACATCTAAGCAATTACATAGTTTATTATTCAGTTAGTTGATAAAAATCAACCATTTTATATATTTATATGCAAATTCACCAATTTTGAATGAGATGAACAATTTTAAAAGTTTTTTTATGGAAAAAATAATATCTAACTAATTTATCAATTATTGTACTATTTATTCCTAATAGACATTTATTGCTATACATATCTACCACTAAGCACACCTTTGGTAACCTGTTAGCACAATATGATAATGAGCATAAAGAGATATATATTTATTACATCAGCTATACACTGGTTGATTATGAAAATAATTAAAATTAATGGAAAAGTTATGATTAACTATTGTGTTTTCCACACACAAACTTAGACATTAAATGCTTAATACCAAGACACATTTTATTGAAAATATTGATACTTTGAGGTATACCATGTTCAAGCACTATATTTATGGATGCATAGCTAAGTGGTTCATGCTACTCATGGAGTTTTATCTTAATTTTATACCTTATAAATTGGTAAAAGGGAAGGTCAGTACTAACCAAATCACCATGGCTCCATTATTAGACCACATTTATATAAATGATGCTTTTCATCATGATGAGTTTTTATATGCACCAATGTTAATAAAAAATGGAGATGTATTTTTACAAGTATAATTTTTTCATGTGTTAAGAATGAAATTGTATTAATTAATTTATAGAGTCATACCATGCCACTTGTACATCGATTAATATTTTCATGTAATAGTAACATAACAAAGTATAAGGCAATGATTATAAGATTACACACTACATATGTTTAACATATTAAATTTATAAAATTTTACAATGATTATCAAATTAATCTCAATCAAGTGATATGTGCATATCAAATAAAATAAGAAAATATAATTTCATATTGAGATCTTATCCATAGTTTGATCACTCACTTTGATGACTTTGAGATCGCCGATATCCCTAGAAGAAATATTTATCCTGTTGATTCTATGGTTAATGCCTCTTCACTTGTTCCTATTGATATTAATGATGATCATAATATATTTAATATTAATATATTGTAACAACCTATAATTATATTAGCCTATCTCAATGGTTTAGATGTATTTTCCATAGATGGTGATACATCTTGTTTAGAGTGGTATACATATACTTATAAGATGAGACTATTACCCCATATTTTTTAAGAAAAGAAAAAGGAAAATTGAGAAGAGATGATATTATATATGTTATCATTAGTGATGCTCTTTTAAATATATCCTCTGATGGTCATTTACTTAGATGTATTTGGCATGGAGAAGCTAAAATTGCATTACAAGAGGTTCATGAAATTGAATGTGGGAGACATTTTAGTGGGAAATACATGTCATATAAGATAATAGTAATGGGTTAACACTGGTCTAAAATGGAACATGAGTACTAATAATATGTAAATATTCATTAACAAGGTCAACAACATAGTTATTTAATGCATGTACCATTTCAAGCATTACAACCTATCATTTCTCCTTGGCCATTTTCTAGTTAGGGTTTTGATTTAGTTTTAAAAATTAATCCTCAATCATAAAGTTCTAAATTATTTATTAATACTAATGAATATTTTATCAAATGTGTTGAATCTATTCCTTTAGAATATACCATGGGTGAATACTTTTGTAGATATATAATGACTCATATCATTTTTAAGTTTGGCCTTCCATCTTTTATTATTATGGATAATAATTCATCTTTCAAGAACAAGACAATTTTTTTTATGCTAAATATAAGATTCATAATACATTTTATACCCCTTATTACTCCCAAGGGAATGGTCAAGCCAAGGCTACATGTCATGTCATAAATTACCATGCTAGTTAATCTATAAAAATGAGTTTTATTATTTGTTAAATTATAATGATGATAAAATTTCACTTTTGGATACATGACTCTACTTTCACTATTGCAATTGTTTGCATGTTAGAATAGGTTGGTAGGTTGAGGTTAAGTTTGACAATAATATTAATGCTAAAATGGAAATTAATTAATTATGACATTACAAATTCTAAAAGATTAAGTTATTTTAATTATATAGAAACACATTCTAAAGTTTTCTTAGCACTTCAATAATTTCATTTAAATCCCTCTCTTGAATATTTTATGAATTTAATATTATTTAAAATAAAAATTATATGGGTACACCTTTCTAAATTTAACTTAAGTAAAAAATGGGATAAATAAAGTCCAAAAATTAAAAAGTTTTCAATATAATTAAGTTAAATGCAATTCAAAAGGATAAATGTGAAAAGTAACTAAGTATTTTTGAAAATTTAGTTAAGGCATAAATAAAATCTATGATTAGATAAAAATAAGTTTCTCACTTACCAAAAATGTTTTTGGTTGATTAAATTTCTATCACTGGATTGAAAATATTTCAACCCTAGGATCTAGGGTTCTAATGTTTCCCCAATTCCAACTGATTCTTTTGTGCCTTTTTTTAAAAAAGATTTGAAGATGAAGAAATGCTACCGATATTGACATATGAACCTTAAATTTATGCTTTATTTATATATATATATATATATATATATATATATATATATATATATATATATATATATATATATATTCCTCTTTGTTATATATATTAAAATATATTTATTTTATTACATTATTATTATTTTTTGTGTCCATAAAATTCATATTCAAGGTTAAATATTCACACACACACACACACACACACACACACACACACACAAGTAAGTATGTGACCAAAACCCATCCACAACCTGTGCAATGAAATCAGTCGAGGAGTGACTCCCCAACCATGCCTTAATATTTTTAGGGAAACCATTACCATTCCCACCATTTCATTATTACTATCCCTAACACTTTTAATTTCAACAACTACACAAACCTCTTAGCCAAGGGTTGCCCCCTATTTTTTAATTATAAATAATGAATATAAACAAGAAAAACTTAAAAATAGAGCCTGGATGATTGATCCTAACCTTCCTATTTTTTATTTATTTTATTATATATATATTATATATATATATATATATATATATATATATATATATATATATATATATATATATATATATTCTCTTTTATCTATCGTTACTATAATATATATATGAGATTATATGTAAATGAAATCCCCCCTCTTTTTTTTAAGTTTATAAACATAAATTTACAAGTCACAATAATTTACATCAAGAAAGAAAATAATTGCTTGACTATAAGGCAAGGGATACAATAAATTTATATAATTTAAATTTATAGTAGAGATGCTCTATTATGAACATATAAATATATTGAGAAGAGTTCTCATTTTACCTTAGAAACTCAAGGATATTGTGAGGGAGTTAAATTTTTTTAATTTAACTTGAGATATTTTACACTTAAAAATATTGAATGAAAGAAGATTCCCAAAATTATAAAACTCATTCATTACTTTCATTAACTTATTAATAATAATGAGAACTCAATATTCCCTCAAGAGTGAATCTACACAATTTCATATGCCTTCACTTCACACAAACATAATTTTCAAATGTGTGATTATATTTTTACATATAATACATTTTTTTCTCAAATTACATATTTAAAAAAAAAATTATATAAAAGAGATGGATAATTTTTTCAATTGAGGAATATATAATCACATACATACATCTTTTAATTAATTCAATACATAAGCACACTCACATTCTATTTGAGAGGATATGAAAAATTGTATAAATATATTATAAATATATTTTGCTTTCAATTCATTTATATAATTTTATTCTTTTCACCACAAATATCATAATAGGCCAAGGCACAATTACGTTCCTTTTTATAAAAACATAGTTTACATAGTTTTAAAAAAAAAACTCTAGCAAACATGATTTCAACCAAGTTTCTTACATTCCCATTAGAAATACATATAATTTCCAATTATAGGCTTTCATTTCAATAAATACTAAAATATTATAACAAATTGAGATTATAACAATCTCATATAAGTAAACTATGAATCTCACTTTTAATAAGAAAAATTTCCACAACTTTTCAAGCTTCTTACTTACAATCCAAAAGCCTTTGAAAGAATGATTCATAATGAGTTAAAAATTATACATAGGGAGATAAGAAAAGATTTTAAACACTTATCTCCAAAAAGATATTCCTCCAATAAGTTATGAGTTATAAGATAAAATAAGAGGCTTAAAAAGATAAAAACATAAAAAAATTCCTTCCAAAAGAGTCAACTATGTTGACATATGCACACAAGTTTCAAGCTCAAAATGAACCTACATCACAAAAAAATTAAAAAAATGAAGCTCCACATTATTCTAAGAATGTTATAAGTTAAAAATAAATAAAGAGTACTTAAAATCCCATTCAAATGGCATCATCACATTAGACCTCACCTAATTAATTTCATGCATAGCCTCCCACAAGCCTAAGTGAGAGAGGCATGCAAATACAAATATAAGTTAAGTTTAAATTTTGTTTGAAGTGGTAGGTAAGAAGATGTCAATAAATGTTTAGAAGAGGCTTCCAAGTTTCCTCAAATATCCACAACACACATGTTGACCATTTTCGGTCCAACAGGGCAAAAATCAGTCCCCTTCTTTCCCTGTTGTTCTGAGCTAGTTCATTTTTTTTAATTTTGCACATGTCTGGAAATTTATATAGACTCTACAAGTTTTCTATAGACTCTACAGGTTTTCTACAAACTCTAAAGAGATTTTTACAAACTCTACAGGTCCATTTCTATGGACTTTACAGGAGAGATTCCTACAAACTCAACAGGCAAAAAACTACAGACTCTGCAGGAAGAGGCAAGTTCCCACTTAGGCACAAAATGGACCATTCCAAGTTCCCTTTCAGAGGGTAGTTCGGGACTCAAGATACCTTGCAGAGGGCAAGGAACATTTGAAAAAAGGCCATAGAGAAAAGCTGTAAAGGTAAGTATCCTTCAAAAATTTGTTTAAGGCAAAATAAATACCCTTCGGAAGGGTTGTTTCCAATTTTTCTGAAGGGCACTTTTCAAATGCAGTCAAAGAAGCAAATGAAGAAATCCTTTAGACTTTTTGTCTGAAGGAATTCCTTCAGAGAAAAAGTTTGAAGGAATTCAGAATGGCCACAAACAAAAATCCTGCAAAAAAGACTAAGGCATAGAATGAATTCTTTCAGACTTTTTATCTGAAGGAATTCCTTCAGACAAAAGTCTGAAGAAATTCGAGAAATCCATGAGCCAAAAATCATGGGGAGAAAATCTAAAGAAGTAAACAAGGCAATTCTTGCAGATTTTTTGTCTATGGGAAAAATGTTCGTAGAAAAAGTCCACGGGAAAAAGTCAGTGGGAAAGCTCCAAAAGATTTCAAGACCAAGGGAGCTAAAGGACCCCAAAGGGTAGGTGCCCTTGTAGGGGACTCTCAACTTCCAAATGAAAGATGATTCTCCAAAATCCAAAGGGTCACCTTCCCTTCAAAAAGGAAGTAACAAGAAGTCGAAGGGACACCTCCCCTTCGGGAGGGTCCAAAGCAAAGTCCAAAGGAAAGGGAGTGACAGAAAAGGCCAAATCAAGAGAAAGTTGAAGAAATTCTAAGGGGTGATGGGCTCGAAGACGTCAAAGTAAATCATGATGAACTAGTTGTTGGAAGTTCAAACATAGTGATGGGTGTGCGAACGTCAATTTCAAGGCTAGTGAAATAGCTGTTGATTTTGAAAAAAGCCTAAGGAAGAGCCCAAGGAACTCAAAGACCCACCAAAAGATAGCCCCAAGGGCTGAATAAGCCAAGAAGAGATAAGGCAAGGAAAAGACAAAATAGTCTTAGTGGCGAGGGGAGGTGAGTTATTGTCAGGTGGTCATCAAACGGTGCAAATAGTAAGTGGTGCAGTCTGCTTTCTCCATTTTACATCTATAAGTAGACAAACCATGTAAAAATATGGAAGGAGAAGTCTTATCTACAAGAAAAGAAGTGCATCCCATGTGTTCACATTAATGTTTGAATGCCAAAGTCAAAGATTGGTGATTACACAACATGGTTCCAACAGGCCTCTTCTAGAAGAATGACATCAACAATAGTGACTTCCTCTTCCCGATGCTCACAAACACACATGGGCCAGCTTGTCAAGAGTGCCAAAGTATTTCCAAAAAGAGCACCAAGTTCTCTTCTCTTTCTATATATTGTAAAACTTCTCATTTGAGAAAGGATCCATTCTCTTAGCCCGTAAGGCAAAGCTCTGCCCAAAAATCTCTTAGGCTTGTAAGGCAGAACTCTGCCAGATTTTACCTTGAATCAAGACTTAGCATTTTTACCTCCATTTGGACTTGCACTCATGCATATGTCTATGTTTTATTTTTTTGTTAAGTCATTTTATTTTATGATTTTCACAGATCTATTCTAGCATGTCTCATGCATTGTGAAGTTTCTTCTTCTGTAGGTCTGCCAGAAGTGTCTACAGTAGAAATATAGGTGCATGTGAATAAGCTGCCAAAGTGTGTCTCAGAACACCTTTGATAGTTTCTTCCTCCTTGTATCTCTATGGATCCCTAACTCACTGATACAAAAGAGTTTCCCACATCAAATGCAGTGTATGGGAGCTTCTTCTTGGTGAAAAGTGTATGTTCAGGCTGAGTGGGTCATCTTTTTTGGTGTATCACCTTTTTATTTTTAGGTTTAGGTTCTATTTTCAGCATCCTTCTCCCTTTTCATCCCCCCTTTTTTCATTTATTTGTTAGTAGTAGGGAGTCAGGACCTAAAAGATGCATTAGAGGGAGCTAGTCCTTATCTAGAGACTCTCCCCTCTAGCTTCACTTGTCCCACAGGTGAGAAGGGAGTTTCCATTATTGCGTGTGGAAGGCAGGAGCTCGGCCTCCTGCCCAAGGTACAATCCACTACATTAATAGTTTTTGGCACACTCAGTGGGACCAACTAGGACAAGTTTTGTCCAAAGAGTTGAAGAATTTTTGGTGTGTTCTTCAACCAACCAGCCTTTGGAGGCTTTTTTACCAACACCAATGGTGACTCTGAGTTGAATCAGCTAGTTAAGCAGTCCAAGTGCCATCAAGAAATCTCATTTTTTGTATGTATAATCCCTTTACCAAGAATCATGGGCCTTATTTTCCTTCATAAGATTTTGATAAGGCTCAAAATATTCATGCAATCCCCTCAAGCAGCTCTCCTAGTTGCCCTTCAATGATAAGGAAAGTAGCGCTGGAGTTTAAGAGGCAGGTGATGGAAATAGACATATTAGATGAGAAGTATGGCTATCAGTAGGAGTTGATGTATAAAGAGGAGTGTTTGTTTAGGCAAGATCAAGCCTTGTAATCCATAGAGGAGGAGGTAGAAAAATGGAAGAGTCCATTCATTCAAGGCAGTCAGCCTTGTGTGCCCCCTATCATTTTTAAATAAAGCCCCCTCTTGTGTACCAAATCCTTTCTACCAAATAGTACTTGCTCACTCTAGCTCATCTGATGCATTGATCACTCCTACTCTTAACCCCTTGCACCTAGCTTTTAAACATCAAAGGGAACTAGAGTAACCTTCCATGGAGATGAACCTTCTAAATTCGTTAGATTATGAATCTTCCTTTGGAGGGAGTATTATGAACTAGCACAACTCTCTTCAAGCAGCTCTTCCTATACATCAGCAGGCCCTCCCTAACCTTCCCCAACTTCCTCAAGTCTCTCAGTATGATCTCTAGATTCCAAGTTGGAAGAAGGAAAGTCATGAATCAACCTAGGACCTTGGAGAGGATAAATTTACTCCCTGTTCACAAGGGGAAAGTTCCAATCCCAAGATCATGAGCTGGAAGTAAATAGTAGAATCATGGGGCAGGAAGGAAGAGGAGGAGAAAGGTTTTGCTCAAAAACTTAAAGAAGATGAGGTTGCTCCTACTCATGATGCTGCTGATGACCTCCAAAAAAGGCTCTTCCAAGAGGATATAGCTAGAATAATTGTAGAGTTGGAATCTAGAGAGAGATTCCTCAGCCAATGTGTGATGGATGGTTTAGACTCAACGACACATTCCACGTCTGAACACACCCCATATACACACCCCTAAGAGAGCTATCAGGACACACTTGATATTGATGAAGTGCTAGCTAGATGGAAAGAGGAGAATCATTCGATTCTAGCTCAAGGACTACCTCTGCTTCCACATGGTTTTTTCACTTCACCCCTTCTCAAGGAGGAACCTATTTTGTAGGAGGTGAGTGAAGAGTAGAAGATCCAATTTTTAGCTCTCTAAGAGGCTATCATGAGCAATAATGAAGAATAAATCATCATTGATGCTCCTTGTGAAGACATCATTAGCAATGGAGAAGACTCAGGTCACGCATACATATAAATGTTCTAGCAATACGAAGAGGAACGTAAGCATGGTGAGCTCTATTCCCCTTTGTTTGATGAACTTCCTTGTTGTTTCAATGAGGAGGACTACTATGCTAAGGAGCCTGAGTTGGAGGAGGATTAGATGGATGTCTTTGAACAACTAGAAAATCTGGTCCTTGAGAAAGAAAAGGAGAGGCTGGTCTCTCTTGAGGAAAACCTTGAAGAAGAAAGTTTTGAACATAGAGGTGATGTTCTGTGGGATGAGCAATCAGGTTGTGATTCCATTTCAAAAATCACAATAGTCACCCTTATTCAAGAAAGCCTTGAGGGAGTAAAGGATGAGTTTGATAGGGTCTTCAGTGAAGCAGAAGGAAATGGGTCAAACCATGATGCATTACAAAGGGACCATGCACAACGAAGGGATTATGGTGATGAGCCAACAACCATAGATTTCTTGGTGAAATGCACCATCATGAAGGGCTAGCATTCAACAAGCCTCTAGGAATAAAAAGAATACATGTATGTTGGAAGCATGTTCAATTCTGTTCCACTCAGATGCAAGCCAACCAAAGTGACAGGCAAGAGGAGCAGGTCACCAAATCTCCATTCCATTCAGCCACTTGTCTGGCACCATAAGTTTCCTTGCCAGGAAGGGGACTTAAGAAATATTCCCTTTGATCTAAGAGGGAGGCAAATATACCTGGTTAGCTATATATAGTAGTTTACTTTTAGTTTTCTTTCCTGCTTTCCCTAAGTGTAGTTTGCACAAGTAGTGTTTTTAGCCTTGTGTGTGCTTTCCTTTTTATTTGGGGTAAAAGCTCATGATTGATTTTGGGATCTCTCAAGGCTATTGTTAACCTTTATTCAAAGCTACATTCTGACTCTGTGCCTAATGGTTTTTAAGGCAACTGGTCTCTAAGCATAGCAGGCATGCTTCCCCTAGGAGTCACCAATTTGTTGACCATTTTTGGTCCAATAGGCCAAAAATTGGTCCCTTTCTTTCCCTATTGTTCTGAGCCAGTTCATTTTTTTAATTTTGTACATGTCTAGAAATTTCTATAGACTTTGTAGGTTTTTTACAGACTCTACAGGTTTTCTATAGACTCTACAGAGATTTCTACGGACTCTGTAGGTCCATTTCTATGGACTCTGTAGGAGAGATTCCTATAGACTCGACCGGTGAAAAATAATAGACTCTACATGAAGAGGTAAGTTCCCACTTAGGTGAAAAATGGACCATTCCAAGTGCCCTTTCGGAGGGCAATTCAGGACTCAAGAGCCCTTGCAAAGGGTAGGGAACATTTCCAAAGAGGCCACAGAGAAAAGCTGCAAAGGTAAGTATCCTTCAAAAATTTGTTTAAGGCAAAAGAAGTACCCTTTAGAAGGGTCATTTCCAATTTTTTTGAAGGTAACTTTTCAAAGGCAGTCGAAGAAGCAAAGGAAGAAATCCTTTGGACTTTTTGTTTGAAGGAATTCGGAAGGGCCACAAAAAAAATCCTACAAAAAAACCTAAGGCATAGAATGAATTCTTTCAAACTTTTTGTCTGAAGGAATTCCTTTAGACAAAAGTCCAAAGAAATTTGAGAAAGCCATGAGCCAAAAAGCCTGAGGAGAAAATCTGAAGAAGCGAACAAGGTAATTCTTGTGGACTTTTTATCTGTGGGAAAAATGTCCATGGAAAAAGTCTATGGGAAAAAGTCTAAGGGAAAGCTCTAAAATATTTCAAGACCAATGGAGCTGAAGGACCCCAAAGGGAAAGTGCCCTTGCGAGGGAATCTTAGCTACCAAATGAAAGATGCTTCTCCAAAAGCTGAAGGGTCACCTTTCCTTCGAAAAAGAAGCAACAAGAAGCCAAAGGGACACCTCCCCTTTGGGAGGGTCCAAATCAAAGTCCAAAGGAAAGGGAGCAACAAAAAATGTCGAATCAAGAGAAAGCCAAAGAAATTACAAGGGGTGATGGGCCCAAAGACATCAAATTAAAGCACGGTGAACTAGCCATTGGAAGTTCAAACGCAGTGATGGGTGCATGAATGTCAATTTCAAGGCTAGTGAAATAGTCGTTGATTTTGAAAAAAGCTTAAGGAAGAGCCTAAGGAACTCAACAACCTACCAGAAGATAGCCCCAAGGGCCGAAGAAGCCAGGAAGAGACAAGGCAAAGAAAAGACAAAGTAGCCCAAGTGGTGAGGGGAGGTGAGTTATTGATAGGTGGTCATCAAACGATGCAAATAATAAGTGGCACAGCCTGCTTTCTCCATTTTGCATTTATAAGTAGATAAACCACGTAAAAATCTAGAAGGAGAAGTCTTATCTACAAAAAAAGAGGTGCAACCCATGTTTTCACATTAATGTTTGAAATCCAAAGTCAAAGGCTAGTGACTACACAACATGGTTCCATCAGGCCTCTCCTAGAAGAATGACATCAACAACAGTGATTTCCTCTTCCCAATGCTCACAAATGCACATGGGCCAGCTTGTCAAGAGTACCAAAATCTTTCCAAAGGAGCACCAAGTTCTCTTTTCTTTCTATATATTGTAAAAATTCTCATTTGAGAAAGGATCCATTCTCTTATCTCGTAAGGCAAAGCTCTACCCAGAAATCTCTCAGGCTTGTAAGGCAGAACTCTGCCAGATTTTACCTTGAATCAAGACTTAGCATTTTTACCTCCATTTGGACTTGCACTCACGTATATGTCTATGTTTTCTTTTTGTGTTAAGTCATTTTATTTTATGATTTTCATAGATTGATTCCAGCATGTCTTGTGCATTGTGAAGTTTCTTCTTTTGCAGGTTTGCCAAAAGTGTCTACAACAAAAATATAGGTACATGTGAATAGGCCACCAAAGTGTGTCTCAGAACACTTTTGATAGTTTCTTCCTCCATGTATCTCTATGGACCCCTAACTCACTGATATAGAAGAGTTTCCCACCTCAGATTAAGTGTATGGGAGCTTCTTCTTGGTGAAAGGTGTATGTTCGGGTTGAGTGGGTCATCTTTTTTGGTGTATCACCTTTTTATTTTTAGGTTTAGGTTCTATTTTTAGCATCCTTCTCCCTTTTCATCCCCCCCTTTTTTTCATTTATTTGTTAGCAGTAGGGAGTCCAGGACCTAAAATATACATCAGAGGGAGCTATCCCTTATCTAGAGACTCTCCCCTCTAGCTTCACCGGTCCCACAGGTGAGAGGGGAGTTTCCATTATTGTGTGTGGAAGGCAAGAGCTCAGCCTCCTACCTAGGGTGCAATCCATTGCATCAACAACACATATACAAGATCACAAAAAAATGCACAAGGATTTTCACCCAGACATTCTAATATGGGAAGAGAAGAAGGGTTTCAAGTGACAATAAGGATTTTCATGCCATGCAATTAAGATGCTTTCTAATTATGTCATCCTCCTTAGACCTCCCATTTATTCAAGTAATAAAGTGGATTTTAAACATTTTAAAAGATTCAACTACTCATGAGCAATAATTATATTAAGAGTATAAGATAATAATTATATTAAGAGTATAAGATAAGAGAGGGCTTGTTCTACAAGACAAAAGTAAGTTCTCAATGCCTCCCTCACTCAAAAATTAATGAGCATGTATATCAACACCAAAATAATGGCCTAGTTGTGTTCAAAACATATCTATGAAAATAAAAAAAAAGTTTTCAATAAGGTTTAAGGATACAAGTGAAACAATATCAAATAAAAAACTTAAAATTCTAATATCCCCCCTTATTGCAACTAAATCCCACTAGTTTATAAACAAACAAGAAGTAATTTGTTTTCTCTTCTTCAATAAAATAATACAATAAAATCAAGAATCCAATAAATTTTAAAGTATTTATAAAAATAAAAATAATAATTCAATAGGCCTACCTAAACTTTTAATATTTTTCTTAAAACCTTCCTTTCCATTCCATTTCTCCAAGTAAAATATCTCCCTAAAATTTTCCAGTTGCATAACCCCTTAAAAATGCTTAAAAATAGTCTATAAAAAAAGGAAGGAAATAAAATTCAACCACTAATGGGAGGGTGAAATGTGTTTTTTTTCATCCCAAGGATGTAATTAACCTCATTAAATTCTATCCACCCTTTTACAACACTCATCAATTTCTCTTACACACCTACATAGGTGTTTACTTATACAAGAAAACCTCTTACAAAATTTTAGTGCATGATGTGGGTTTACTTGTAGCATGAATTTACAGGCCATAAATGAGTGAATTAAAAAGAAAATTAAAATTAAAATTAAAATTAAAAGGCATATAAAATTTTACCTACCTGATGGGTATAGGTATAGGCTACAAAAGAACATGTAGGTCAAGATTTACTTATCAAAAATCCAAGTAAAAAATTAATGGAAGAATAACTTCAAAATTTTTACTTTTATAATAGGTTTATGGGTCAAAACAATCTCATCTATTATTTAAATTCACAATGGGTTGGTTATACTTAGTATAAATATTCTGAAAGTGGGTTAAATGAAAAAATAAAAAAGCTATAAGAATACAAAACTATGAAACTCGTTAATTATAAAATTTAATAAAATAAAATATAAAAGTAAGGTTTGGGTGTATATATGAGCTATAAAGATATGTTAGATTCTTTTTTATAATTATCTTTATCCCCATGCATGCTTTATAATCAATATAAACATTAAATGTGTCCATAACATATAATTAACATCTATAAATCGAATAATATGAATCACATTTATAATAATGACATCCAAAGAATAATCATGAGATCAATTCTAATATGTTTTATTAGTTAATTAAAGTATCAATTCAAAATACTCATACTATCCAAATCAATAAATATGTAATCATGATATAACTACTCAAATTAACATGCTAAGTAACCACACATATCATATTTATAGAGAGCTACTAAAATGACTAATCAATGTCCATAACGGTAGTAGTAATATAAAATAATGACACTCCATACTTACCATATATTAGAATACATGTCTAATGAGTATGTAAAATTTATTATAAATATATAAATGAAATTTATATCAAACTAGAGCCTCACATCCCCCTCCCCTTAAATAAACTTCTTCTTAAAAGTCACTACATGAGGTGGGGATTCTAGCCCCATAGTGGTGTTGTATCCTCATAAGTAGATATCTTCCAAACATATATGTCCCACTGAAACCTAACTTATTCTAGTTGTTAGTGTCAAAGGCATATAGTCCTATACACCAAAATATATAAAATATATAAGGATTCAATATTATCTTCTCATCCCCATTGAATTGAAAATTCATCTAAACTAGAACATAAGAAATATCTAGAACATATATCTTCAAAAGTGAAACATGAAAAACATCATGAGATATTGATAGGATGGGTCACAAGTCCAATTATTAATAAACTATAACAACTATCTCCAATATCTCAAAGGGACCCACAAAATGACATGTGATCATAAAGCCTTTTCCATAATAGATTAGGCTCTTGTTTAAGATCAATTGAAAAAAGACTTTATCACCAATAGAAAAGTGTTAGTCTATGTTATTCATATTGTCATTATTATACTATATCTCATCCACCTCTTACATATATTTCTAAATAAGGAATACTTGGCACTCCATGTCTTCTATGATAGGAGGACCAAACACTTCTCTATATTCAAACCTATCCCAATTTAAAGGTGTCTCACATGGTTTGTTTTAAAGAGCCTCATATGAGCCATGTAAATGGAACTATAATAACTATTGTTTTATGAAAACTTAACCAATTAAAGTTAATCCTCTCAATGTGAATATAGATCCATCATGTACATGTTCAATTTTTTCTATAATACTTGGTTGACTCACTCTATCTGCCCATATGTGTGTGGGTGATATGATGTTTTGAATTTAAGATGAGTACCCAATGCCTTATAAAGTGTGGTAAAAAAATGAAAATTATATACAACATCTCTATCTAATATAATCTTTTATGTTATCCCATATAGCCAAACCATGTCATCCATGAATACTCTTTCCATAGTTGTGTCATTAAAATAGGTCTTTATCGATGAAAATTGGACTACCTTGATTATTTTTCCATAGTAATTATGATCGCATCATGGTGATTGAATGATATGGGTATATAAATGATAAAATACATATAAATCATGTCCCACTTCTACTTTGAAATGTAATGTGGGTAGAGAAGACATGACAAATTTTGATGTTGTGCCTTAACCCATTGGTACTCAAGAGAAAAATCCATAAATTATATGATATCACATCATAATTTGGTCCAATGATGCAACTACTTAATCTCTAAGTGCATATTCTTTACCCCAAGTTGTGATAGATATGGGGTTTTATGAGCCTCTAAAAATATCAAGTCTAATAAAATCTTAGCATTGGATTCATAAATACACCATGTATGTCTCAAAAGACCATAAAATTATAATGAGCGCCCCAATAATTTTCCCTTTAGGTCCCTATGTGACTTTAACATCTGGAAAACCTCTTAATAAAGGTTATATCCATGAATATACTTAAGGATCCTACCCTAAAAATATCTTTGAATCTAGTCACCACTATAACGTAAAGGCCTCCCATATTTAATGCATCTTAGATAATCATCACTATAAGATCATGGGGCCTCCTACTTATTACATCCACACAAAAAAATTACTTACCTTTAATATATTGGATATTGATGTGTTACATAATAATTCCATCCAACACTGTTAACGGGCATTAAGTTTGGATTGAGTTACAATATGCTAAAGAATTGGGTGATATATTATCAATATAAAGTAACTACTAAGGAGGAAATTCCAGCACCTTAGAATTTCATGCATAGTTACTTCAAACTAAATGTCATGAATGGGTTAATTCAACTCATAATCCTTGATATTTTAGGACTCAAAAGAAATTATGTGATTTTCCTTCATGAGAATGGCTCCCAATCCCAATTTAGAATCATTAATACACACCAATAATTCACCTTATGGATTAATTAATGCTAAAATAAAAGCACTAACTACATGTTATTTTGGCGTCTGGAAGGCCTACTCACACTTATATAAAAAATAAGTTTCTTACCTTTCCATTATAGTGAAGGGATTGGGTGTGCTATTAGATATAGAAATCTAAAAAAAAGGAAATAATATCTTACTAACACTATGAAAATGTGCACGTGTTGAAAAATCTATGATAACTTGAAATTTTGAGGGATATAATAATATTCCTTTGCTAGAAATGATTTGACACAAGTACAAAATATTTGACTAAAAAAAGAACACTTTCTTATGTTCAAATACAATATTTTATCACATAAAATTTGTAATACTTGATGCAGGTGATCCACATGATCATCCTCACTCTATGAATATATTAATATTTCATCAATAAATGCCAATATAAATCTATCATGGAAGGTTTGAAAAATACCATTCATGAGACTCATGAATATTGAGGGGGAATATTATGTCAAAAGGTTGAGAAATTTTCAAAAAAAAGTGCAAGTGAAACTAATGTGCTAAGGATGTGGGACAAGTCCCTCATCATTTATTTAATCTAGATAGGGACCTGAAGAGTATGAAAAAAAATAGGATGATGTTTTTTGAGTTCAAAAAGACTAGTTATTTTTATGCTATTTTAGTGTTGTTTTAGATGCCTTTTGGTATTTATTGATGTAACTCCTTGTGTGTATCTAGGATTCCTTTTCTAGGTTTAATGTATAGGGTTGGGCCCATGATTTAGAAAACCCTCTCATACTAATAATAAAAAATATTGAGTGGGATTAAGTCAATCTAAATGACACAACTTTGAAATTTTAATTCTTTTATCACATCTATAAATTTATCTTATGAATATCCACTTCAGTTATCCTCAAATGGTGATATTATGATATAATATAAAGTTTGGAGAACATTTTGGCCTCTTGTATCTGGTAAAATATATCATTGATGTTTAAGAGAGGATAATTATTCTTTATTATCACCCTATTAAGTTGTTAGTAGTCAATGTATACATGAAGAGAACGATCCTTATTATTCACAAATATTGTAGGTTCTCCCCATCGAGGAAAAATTGAATAGTCCCTTCTTAAGGAGCTCCTCTAGTTGCATCTTGAGCTCAAAATTTTAGTATATCCATCTTTTTGGAAACCCTGAAAACAGGGTTTGATCTTGGCAAAAGATTGAACCATAATTATGTCTCTCTCAAAGGGGGTATCCTAGGAAATTCCATGGTAAACACATCAAAATAATACCAAAATACATCATGAAACTATAGTGTTTCCCATGTGCTCTCATCCTTAGATATGCCATTAAAAATGATGAAAAATATTTGACACCTATTGGGACCAACATACCCCCATTCATTCTAAAAATTAGGACCCTTGAGAGGTCTTTGTATCCAAGTTTTGAAGCATTTGAACATCAAAGTATTTAATAAAATTTTAAAATCATTCACTCTATTAAGAAACATGCTTGTGTGATTTAATCTTCCTATTTTATACTAACCATACTAATGAGTTGTGTGAGTCATTTTGTTGATTCCATGGCTATCACCTAAGGGTTCTATGTTTAGAAACCCTGGGTGGCCCTTGATTCAAATTCAAATGTTGGAGGGAGTGAAGTTAGAAGGAACCAATTAAAAAGAAACTAAACAAGGGGTTTTCATGGGTTCAAGTCATGTTTTCATAAAAATAACTTGAACTCCTCTTTATTTTTTTCCCCTTTCTTTTCCTATGTTCTTTGGGTCTAATTTGATATAATTCTACAAGGTCCCTTTTTTTACATTGCCTAACTTAGCCTAGGTCATTAATAATAAGGCCCCAATAATAATCTTTACCTTAACCTTAATACCTTATCCTAAGTGATTTATTTATGTCCTTAGGTCTAATAATTATCTCCCTCACTTTTTGTAGGATCCTACGATTGACACTTATTTACTAGATTTTATCAGATGGAGCATCCTAATCAAAAGGATTTATCTTAAAAAATGTGCACCATGATAGATCAATGGAAATTTATCACTCAATGTATTTGATATAAAATCATGATGCATGGGAAGAAAAGTCAAAAGGAGCATGAGGCCCTGAGAGATGGATGTGTGGTGCTTTGATGATCAAAGATAAGTAAGAAAGGGGCCCACCTAATAAAGGCATCTGATTAATGATCGAACCCCTCACATGGATCAAAATATATCATAGGACCACTAGATTTGATCTAATGGTGGGTAGCCTAGGTTGACTTTTCAAAGGCATCTTAGGCTCCTAGGAATGATGCATGTCACATTTTCATTTGAACCATGACAATCTAGGAAATCAATAGTAATCGCTCAATCACTATATTTGATCGAATAGTGTGAAGGTTTCAAAAAATTATCAAAACTCCATGATCTTGACACATGGCTAGTGCTTGACCAAGGTGACAACTGACAGAAGGATACGCATCACAGGAAGGATCTATGAGAATTCCAAGTGTCAGGATCATAGATAAGGAGAAAAATGGACCAATAAAAAGATAAGGACTTAGATTTGGATCAATAAATCATGTTAAGATTAGGATTTTGATCCTACATCATAAAATAAAATAAGATTTTAAAAGCTAATGGCTAGTATTCGAATGGCAATTATGAAAATTTCAACAAAAAGCCTAGAATGGTGCAACATGGACTCCATGTAAGCATAAAAGGGCAAAATCAAAGATATTTAGAACTTGAAAATTCAATGGTATAAAGTAAAAGGGTCTCATCAAATCTAAAACATGTATGAAGTTAAATTTTGAATATCTCCTACCATTAATACTCCAAACCCTAAACCCTCTATAAGGAAGAACCAAATCACTTCAATCAATTACAGTTCAATCAAGATAGCATAATTACGCTCTCGAGAACAAGTGTTGTAATAAGAACCCTTGGAAATCTAGTGTGAAAATTTTAATAACATCAAAAATGGCTAGCAATAATTAAAGATGGAGGCTGAGCTTTACTTGACCTCTAATGGTGAAGGAAGGATTTTCAAGGATATAGAGCTGGAATTCACAGCCCTAAATGTCCATAGAGTGAGGAATTAGTCTGAATTGTTCTTCTTGGTGGATGAATTGTAGCCTATATCCTAATAAGAAAGGAATAACACCACAACAAATTGAAAGTACAATGACCTAGTTTTAATTCAAATGGATGGTCTCCACCATGCCATGATGAAACCAAAGGTAATGCACTACATTGATGTCCTTGCACCCATCTTTGTTGATTATGTGTTAGATGGGGAATGGATAATTTGAGAGGGTAGTTAAAAAGGGTGGCATACATTTCTCCGATGGCCTTTGAAACCTATTATAAGCTCCCCTTACCCCATCTTAACCTCCCTAACATGAGGAACTGGGCTGATACCCAAGACCTTGATTCAATCTTTGCACCCTAGTTAATCTAAGGACCCCATGTCTTTAGAACCCTAGGTGGAATGATTACCATTACCCAATTTAAGGAAGGAATTAAAATAGCCATGACCCTATTGAATCGAGCCTTTGGTGACCCTTCCACCACATATGTAAACAAAGTCTGGGTATCCTATATCCATTTCATGATAGAAGATAAATTGACCCCTTCAGTAGGAGACCTAATATGCTTCTTATTGGCTAAGCAATTCATAGCCATCAAAAGATGGAACTCTAAGAAATTTTATATGATGTCTTTTCAATTGGATTCCCTTATGGGCTCTGTATCCTTCCCTAGCATTATGAACTAGTCCCCTAATGGTAGAACCATAATTTCTCACTACTATTCCAAATTGTACATATTCAAGTACATGAACCATATGCAATTCATCTGTGATTATGTTTTCACAACCATATATGAAGTCATCACAAGAGTTCCTATGACAAGATTTCATCCCCTTATCAAGAGGCAGATAGAAATCATGGGATATTTTTGGTATTATCTAGAATGCATTGTCAATAAGATAGAGGGGATCCTAACCCAACCTTATAGGTTACTAGTCCATGCCCCCAACAAGCTTATCAAACAAGAAATTGCTTCCCAAATCATCTAGGGTGTGTACAAGGTATGCAAAGAGAAGAGGAAAGGTCAAATCCACCCCCTCCCATTGGATATTGGGAGGATTTTAATCAAAGATTGGAAGCAGTTCGAAATCATGGTAATATATAGGAATTCTTTTGATTTCCAATTAGATGACCTTAAAATGTGGGACCCTAGGGGTAGGGTGGTTAACCACATTAAGGAGAGAAAGGTCCCTAAGATTGAATATGAACATAAGCTAGGTGTTAATGATGACATCTATATTAGAGAAAAGAATTTTGAAGAAGTTATCTCTAGAATTAAAAGCTACAATATCAAGTTGGTATGTAGATTGATCAAGGCCAACAAGACTATAGGGGAGATATGATAGTTTCATCCCTTGTAATATAATTCATTGCTCAGTCCATTTAGGACCACTCATGAGGAGCCATATGATCAAGGGAAGCCATATAAACCTCAACCCTACCAATAGAAGCCTCAAGCTGAACAACCTCAATTCAAATAACCTCAAGATATAAAATGTAAGGAGAAAGTTGGAGAACTAAGATTGGAACATAGACCTAGGGAAGGTCCCTCACCTACATAACTCCCACAAAGGCCACTTTCTCTTATGAAATTTATTAACATGATAGCTCTTGAGCCGGAAGAGATATTGGAGGGTACTCTCATTGATATAGCAATAACATATGGCTCATATAGAGAAGGGGATCCATCTGAAGAAGTAGGAAAGGAGATGGTTCCATTTGAAAAGGAGAAAAGGAATGTAGAGATGGCCTTGGTTCCTATGACTACAAGGAAGAAGCCTAGGTTTACCTTACTCACCCTACCATTGAAGTCAACCTATTCAATGATGAGAATCCAATCCATAAACCACTCATCTGTGACTAGTTCATCTATGGGAAGTTGCAGAAGATCACATCCCTCTCTCCTTCATGGGCCTTGACACAATTTGGCTTGATAATACATGATAACATCAAACCATGGATTAAGGACATAGTGTAAAAGCAAGAAGACAGAAGAATACATATTTGACATAGTCAAGGGAAACATAAAATTGACATCCCAGGAGCCTCTGGTAGTGCAAGTATGGAGGTGCCTGAGCCCTCAAAGTTCAAGAGGCCAAATATTAAAGTCTAATTCAACCCAAACATGATAAGATTGGAAATGATCACCACAAGGACAACCATAGTTAGTCAAGAAGAATTCACCTTTCAAAAGGCGGAACCATTCACAAGGCTAACCCCTATTAGAGGGAAACAACTTGGAAAGGCTCCCATCAATGAGGAGGATGAGGAATTTTAATTAAGGCTCAATCTCAGTAGGCTAAGACTGGTGTGTAAGGATTAGTGCAAAGAATTAAGAACCTAAATAAGGAAAAAGAGAATTTGCAAACTCAAGCAATTCTCTTAGTGCTATATTCCATGATTAAAATGCTTAAGGAGTCATTCCATGACATGTTTAGAGCACTAAAGTATATGAAATTAAGGTAGGATGCATTGGAAAACTAAGCCACCTTAGCCAAGGAGCTGATTACTCAATGGTAAACTTCTAAAGATAAGATTTCCCAACTTCTTAATATCCAAGTTAGGAAGCAAATACCAAATTTTAAAGCCATCAACATGGGACACCTAAGTGCCATTTTGGGAATTATTGTAAACAAGGTCCAAACCTTGAGTGATTGGCATACCAAAGTGGAGGATTTTATTAAGGAATAGAAATAACTCATGGGAAGAATTGAGAGGCTTTTGGGAACTATGCTCGAGGATCCTTTACAACCCACTACCCTGGGAATTATTAGTGATGAACAATTCTAGCATAGAGCCACTTTAGTGAATTGAAAAATCAAGGGTGAAAGTCATGGAAAATTAGGGAAAGATAATAGATGAATATTAGACATGATATTCAATGCAAGGGAGAGGTTCAATGAAGCTATAATCATTAAGGAAGCTTTGGCTAGGAATGATAAGGATTTTGATGAGCTAGTTGATCAAGAGGAGCATATCACAAGGCCTACCATAGACTTAGGCCTAGTGGATGAACAACATGAGTGAGCTATGAGAATCCTTCAATGGAAAAGGGCCCCACATCTAACATCATAATTATGGTTTACTTGAGAGGTGACATATTATTTTGTAAAGGCACACTCTAGTTTTTATTTTGATTGCCTCTAGGTCAACATGATTGTAAAAGACACGTGTATCATAGTTTATTACAAAGATAACTATATTTATCTTTATACACCTGTATTTTTGGACTAATTGGTATACTACCTATCTCTTCTAAAAAGTCATTTATTACCATTTGTAAAAGGGAGATAATTTGAGCTATTTTGTACCATTTTAAGTAATTAATACAAAAGATCAAGGAATTTTGCAAGAATTATCTTTGTTGATGTGTTTGAATTTTTAATTTTCTCAATTGCTTGTTTAAGTCTGAATATAATTAGTGTATGGGAATACTAAGTTAGATCATGAATTATATGGTTTCTAACTTGTGTGATGCTAGGTTAGTTGAATGAGATTGAGTTTACTTCATTTTATTTGCTCTGCAACAAAGATGTGCATTGGCTATCTAGATGTGGTGTAAAACTTCAAAAGTAAATCCAAATATTATTTATATTATCATCTTATCTTTAGAATTAGGCCTGGTTTGTAGTGAAATGTGAGCTTAGGGTAATTTACACTATATGATGGTTAAGATCATGCTTGGTAATTCTTGAAACTTTGTCAATATGTTCACAATCAAAGATCAACATTCACCATTTCTTTCTTACTCTACCCATTCCTTTTACTCTTGCTTTAGACAATTCACTTTAGTATAAAACATTATTCATAACCATTTGGCTTAGTCAGTATTCTATATTTGGATCAGTTTGCCAAGATTAGTACCAAGATTCTTGATAAAAGTCACCAACATGGATCCCAAACATCAAACTTTATAAATATTGTGGAACAATCTATGTTGCTTTGTTGTTATTTCACCACAAGAACCCTAATTGCCAAATACCTATAACTCATGCCCTGAATCCTTTGTATTCTAAAATTAGAAGTGTTATTTAAACACTAGAGATCACCTATGGTACATATGGAACCATCAACATGAAGAGTTCCACTGGTGCTAGAAGGAGGCCCTCTCAGGAGGAGATCTGATCTAAAGTTGCAAAAGTCACATACCTTAACCATCTATCATACATTTATGTGTATTTATGTAGATTTGAGTTATTTCAAACATGGATTCATTAAGATAGAGTATATTCATGAAATTTGGCACATCTTTAATAATTTTAATTAAATTTTCATGTCCTTTATGCTTCTTCATACACCCTTCATAGAATAAATCCCCACATTCAAGCTTAAACCCTTTTTTTTTATGAAAATTTTACGTGATATATTATATCTTAGGTAGGATTTTCAAATCTCATGCCAGAGTTGCCTAGGATTAGGAGAAGATCATAGTTAGAGACTCGAGAACTTTTGTTTGAATTTAAAGAACACAAAAAATCTAGGTGAGATAAAGGTAGACATAGGGAATAAAAGTACCTTCCAACATCACCTATTCAAGGTATACTTGATTTTACCCTTTATATAAGAATGGCTTGGTTAGGTGATTTTTCCATTAATGTGCTTGAGGTGGTCCATGACCTCCCGCATAATCTAGAGAAATACTTTCCCACTTTTATCCCTATGGGTATAATAACTGTAGAGGAACATATAAAATTTTCAAGGCTACTTTAAGACTACTTAAGGTTATGCATGAAGATGTAACATGTAGGTTATTCCATTTTACCTTTAAAGATGAGAATTATGAATGATTTTTGAACCTACCTAATAACTACATCACTAGTTGTGATGATTTTAACAATGTGTTCATCGATTAGTTTGGGAAAATTATCAGTCCTTGCATCATCTACCATCAATTTACAACTATTATAAGGGATGATAATGAGCCTATTAGGTCCTTCAATGCTAGGTTTAAAAATATGTTCAACAAAACCATCAATCCATATAAGCTAGATGAGATTCTAGCTCTAGAGATCTATAAGGATGCAGCAGATCCTATGACCTCAATTTTTTTAAAAATATCTATACCAGTCATAACCTCACTGGTTAGGGCCTATTTTGAGGTAGTAACTATCAATGATCAAATGTATCTCCAAGGAAAAATTGCCTATTATGTTCCAAATGTTAACCCCCACATCCCAGTGATGAGATTGTTTCCTAATAATAACCAAAATATGCCTGTTATGAACCAAATTTTAAATCTCACTCAATTGCCCTTAAGCCATGTTGCCCCTAATAAAAAATTACGATTTTTGAGTCAACCCACCAATAATGGCTTCAAAATAAGAGATCAAATGGCATTAATACCAGTTGCTAATGTTAGAAATAAATAGGTACATAATTTTGAGACCCCTAAAAGTGAAAATGAATCCATCCTAAAAATGGTCCAAAATTTTACTAATTTCCTTTAGTTGAAAAAATAAGTGGGGAATACTACTGATAGTTCAAGAAGAAACTTCTCATTTTAAAGATATAATAGACTAGGCAATATGTTTTAGAATAATAGATTCCATAATAATAGAAATAATGACCCCTCCTTAGAAAACAAAACTATGGACATCAACCTCATATATATTACATTACCTGACTATTGTAGGGTGCATTATACAACCAAACATGGGGAGATTGATTTCATAGAATTTTGTAAAGATTTTGAAGAATTCCAAGAGGATTTAGATACATTTGAGGTAGTTCCCTAAAACCAAGCCTTCATTGTAAAAACCTTTGATTTTCCTTTTCAAGAGGAAAATGAACTAGATGAGATCCCTGAATAAATCCACACATTTCAATAGTTCCTATAAAATACTTACCCACTAAGGAACAAAGAGCAAAGGCAACCCTTGACTACCTCAAGCCCCCTAAATAAATTTGGAACTCCCTCAGACACCTCTTCAAGTAATACTCTTGACCCCCCTAGAGGGAAAATTATTAAGCACAACTCTAAAGTCCCCAATCCTTCCAAATTTTTTTACAATATAGTTGAAGACATGAATAAAATAAAGGCTAACATCACCTTGCATTAGTTAACACAAATCACAGAGCAAAGAGATTTACTCTTGGAGTCCTTGAAATTTAATAAACCTCCTAAGACTGATCATGATAATGTAATGGTGTATAAATCCAAAGCTAAATCCCCCCTTTGTTGCTCATAGTTAGGATGTCTAGAAAAAAGTTACACAATTGCTTGTTAGTCTTAGGTGCCTCTACAAATATCATGCCTACTAGTATATGTAAACAACTTGGCCTAACCCCTATGAAGTTTGATATAATTTTCACCTAGTTATACATGTTAAGGGTAAAAGTAATTAGATAACTCCTAAATTTCCACATGAAAATAGCCTCTAAGCCCAAGGTACAATAATTAATTGACATTTAGATGGTTGATTTCCCAGATGCCTATGGGATCTTGTTGAGTAGGGAATGGACCAAGGCCTTAAATTGGTATATGTCCACTAACTTCTTGCACTTATGTATACCTTGGAAAGGAGTCCAAAATCAAATTAGATTTGAGAGGGAACTAAAAATGAAACATATGATAATGGAGTATGATGTTATAAATGAAAGGGTCAACATAATTGAATCAGACTTAGGAGTTTACACCCTAGAAGCTGATAGGTTAAATGATACAAAGGACATGAAGCCTCCTCTTGGGTTATGAAAATTGCATTTTGATGGTGATAAATGCAATTTTGGATTAGGTGTTGGCATTATCTTAACTGGTCCCACTAGCAAAAGGTACCATGCCTCTTATAGACTCTAATTCCCCTACACCAAAAACCTTGCTGAATATGAAGCTCTCATCCTTGGTTTGAAATTTGCTATCAAGAATAAAGCTAAGGAACTACTAGTTATTGGTGACTCAGAATTAGTAGTCAACCAAGTTAGGAGTAGGTACCAATATAAACTCTCATACCTCAAGAAGTATAATTTTAGAGTTTGGGACCTGATTGAGTCTTTTGATGCTTTCAACATCATCCTAGGGAAGAAAATCAAGCTATGGATGAGTTGGAATATGCTATAGCAAATATCATGCCTAATCTAGACTCTCCTAATTTTAGTATTGAATTGGTCCCATGTGCATTAGTGCCTGATAATGTTAACCATTTCTAAGTCTTTAATGATGACTAGTAGATATTATATTTCTTGGCCAATTCTGGGGCATTTGAGACCCATGTCATTGATGAAACTAATGAAAATACAACTACAGGGAACAAGTTTGATAGTAAAGTCATTCAGCTAAATGATAACAAAATCCCTAAGGGGATTATTGCTCTGGAAAGACTATTTGATCAAGACAACTAGTTGACATTTCCAAAATTCCTAAGGTGAGTGGAAAAGATTGCAATACTATGAATTTTGGGCTCTAAGAGCAACCCCAACTAGTGAATGTTAGAAAGGCTTGTACAAATTTTGAAAATGAGAAATCCAAATAACTCCTTACCAAGTACAAGGATGTTATAGCATGGTCTTATGATGACCTAAAGATCTTTGATCCAAGAGTCATTATCCATACCATACCCCTCAAAGAAAGTTACAAACCTTTCAGATAGAAATAAAGACCAGGAAACCCCATGTTGGATCCTATGATATTTAAAGAGGTCAAAAGGTTATTATATGCTAGGATAGTCTTTCCTATCAAAAATTCAACTTGGGTGGCTAATTTAGTGCCAATCGGGAAGAAGAATGGTGAGATTAGGCTTTACATTGACTTCAAAAATTTAAACAGAGCATCAAAGAAAGAAAATTATCATCTCCCTTATTTGGATCAAGTTATTCAAAATATTTAAGTATGATGTCCTTCCTAGATTTATTTTCAAGCTATAACCAAGTATTGGTTGATAGAGAAGACAAGATGAAGACAACCTTCACATCAAAGTGGGGAACCTTTGCTTACAAGAGGATGCCCTTTGGACTAATCACCTAGGAGATACCTTCTAGAGAGCCATGGACCATGCATTCCAAGGTCTGATTGGTAAGTGAATTATCATTTATATGGATGATCTAACAATTTTATCTAAACATAGGGAAGACCACACCATGTTCTTACAACAAGTTTTTGAAATATGTAGAAGGTATGGCATTTCCTTAAACCCTAAAAAAAGCATATTTTTTGTAATTGAAGGTAAAATATTAGTACATGTTATAAATAAATATTGAATCTCAATAGACCCTGAAAGGGTAGAGGCCATATCCAAAATTGAACTCCCAAATAATAAGAAGGAACTAAAGTCATTCTTTGGTAAAATAAATTTTGTAAGAAAGTTTATTTTTGGTTTTGTAGAAATTGTCAAGCCATTGAATGACATGCTCAAAAAGGATTCCAAGGTAATTTGGAATGAAGAATCCAAAAAGGCATTTAGTGACATCAAATAAGCCATTGGCTAAGCCCCAATGCTTATAAGTCTAGATTTCTCAAAATATTTCTACCTTTACTCTTTTTCATTTGACCATACTATGGCTGCTATATTGACTCAAAAAGTTAAAAGGTGTGACCACCTAATAGCCTTCATGAGTACTAATTTTAAGAATGTTTAACTAAACTATTCCATGATTGATAAGCAGGCATATGCACTAGTAAAGGCTATAAAAAATTTTAGGCACTACATTTTTAGATATAAGGTGTATGTTATTGTAGCTGACCCTACCACTAAGCTTATGTTGAGTTAAAATGAGATAAGGGAACATAGAGGTAAATAGATGTCAATTTTGTAGGAATATGACTTAGAGATGAAGGTAGATAAATAGGTAAGGTGCCAAGGTTTGATTCAGATGATTGTTAATACTAGCCCTAGGCTAAGTATCATACAAGCAGGCCAATATAGTTTTCAAAACAATGAATGGTATGATTCAATCATACACTTGCTAATCAATGGTACTTGTCCCACAAGTGTATCTAGGGAAAAAAGAGATCCTTGAGGCTTAAGGCAACCCACTACCTGATCAAGGATCGGATCTTATACAAAAGGAACTTTGAAGGAATATACCTAAGATTTGTTTCTCAAAAAGAATCCACCTAGATTATGGCCACCTTTCATGAAAAGTTGGGCAGTGGACATCCATCTATAATAATGATAGCTCAAAAAATCCTAAGTGATAGTTACTATTGGCCTAATGTCTTTAAGGATTCTCACAAGCATGTGAGAGAATGACACTTATGTCAAATATTCAACACCAAACATAGCTATGCCTCTACAACTAATCATGATTGACAAACTATTTGCATAATGGGGTCTAGAATTTGTTGGAGTAATCAACCCCAACTCATTTGAAGGTCACAAATACATCTTGATTGTCATGGATTATTACACTAGATGGACTGAGGCAGTGGCCACCAAGTAATGTAGAATGGAAGAAGTGATCAATTTCTTAGAAGATAATATATTTACTAGGTTTAGGACCCCAATCTCTCTAGTATGTGATAATGGATATGCATTCATTTCAATTGAGATGACTAAATGGGATTATGATAAAGGTATTATGCTTAGGTTTTCCTCTAATCACTATCCCTAGGGGAATGTTGTTTTTGAATCTATAAATAAAACTTAATGAAGGTAATTAAGAATTCTATAGAAGACAAACCTAGAAATTGGCATAAACTGCTTAAATTTACACTCTAGCTGACATAATAAAGATCAAACAAGCCTTGAAGGCTTCACCCTTTTTGATGGTGTATGGGTAGGAGCTTATTTTTCCCATCACTCTCAAATTTCCTACATATAAATTTATGCAAGAATACATGGAAGACAATCAAGAACATGCCACTTATAGGTTATTATACATCATTCATATGAAAGATGACAAAGAAAAGGCTTTTACTGATTTCAACAGACACCAAGCCACAGTGAGGACATCGTTTGAAAAAAGGTCTAAAGTCAAAGTGTTTAGGTAGGGAGACTTAGTCCTCCTTTGGGATAAGGAATCTAAACCCAAAGGTAATCATGAAAAATTTATACCTCTGTGGACTAGCCCATACTAGATTATAGAGACACTGGGGAACAACACCTTCAAGCCCAAATATTTACAAGGGGCAGAGTTCATATTACCTACTAATGGGAAATACATCAAGCACTACTTCTCTATCACCCCTTCTGGGGTATTCATGGAGTGAGATGTAAGGTGATTAGATTAGATTAGGTAGGTTAGTTTACTTTGAGCATCTTTCCTTTCCTATCCCTAGTTTGTATATATATTTGTTCATATTTATTTGGTTTCCTTGTTTTGTTTTCTTCCTTCCATTGTGTTTTTATTATTTGTTGTTTTCCTTGATTTTAAGATGTCTTTAGAGACATAATTGGGCTTAAATGGTATGAAACGTACTCGAGATGTGCCCTAATTATAAATGAAGGTATGAACCCCATATAAAGGCAACCGTGGTCTTGGAACCTAGCATTATGTTATAGCTTAGAGAAACTAAGTATAGACAGGTGGAGAGAAAGCCATTCCATGAGACCTAAGTCATGACCTTGGATCCATGATGATTTTAAGAAGATTTTCACTCAAGTATTAGATACTTAAATTATCAAAAGTATGACATTATTTAGCACTTAATCAACATCCTTGCCTAAGACAAGAGTTGTAGCCCTGAGTGATCCTCCCAAAATTGAGTATTTGACCAAATACTAAACTTGGATATCTTAGTTCCCAACTTACTAAAAGCATAAATATCTAAAAATATATAAAAAAAGAATAAGAATAAGAATACAAGGCAAAAAATGAAGCTTTCATACAAAGGTGATTCAAGCAACCTCCATCAGGGCTATGGATGTCTAGATGGCAATGGATCAAGGCTATAAGTGGAGCCAAAGGTATCTTTGTTAGGGTTTTGGATGCATGGTTGGTAGTAGAGAAATTCTCAATCCCTCCCCAAGAAAAACCATGAATCATGATAAATATTCAGTGTACCCTAGGTCAGTATAACTGATTGAAGGTAGGAGGCTAAGGACTACTTCTTGAATCCTATGGTGAATAGTAGTGGAATCAAAGCACACACACAGCTCAGGTATGTCCTAATGTTTGACCTCAAATCTATAATTTCAAGGTTTGTTTCAATAATAATTAGATCTAGATGGTATTTTCTTTGATCAAGTGGAATTATAACCTCAATGTTTATATGAACCTAGATCCTGGAAGTTCTAACATATTGCTATGTTTTCCCCTAGAAGTCACCATTTGTTGGGAACAACATACCCCCATTCATTCTAAAAATTTAGGACCCTTAGGAAGTATTTGTATCCAAGTTTTGAAGCATCTAAATGTCAAAGTCTTTGACAAAATTTGAAGATCATCCACTCTATTAAAAAACATGCTTGTGTGATTTAATCTTCCTATTTTAGACTAACCATACTAATGAGTTGTGCGAGTCATTTTATAGATTTCATGGCTGTCACCCAAGGGTTCTATGTTTATAAACCCTAGGTGGCCCTTGATTCAAATTCAAATGTTAGAGGGAGCCAAGTTGGTGGGAACCAATTAAAAATAAGCTAAACAAGGGGTTTACGTGGGTTCAAGTCATGTTTTCATAAACATAACTCAAACTCCTCTTTATTTTCTTTCCCCTTTCTTTTCCTATGTTCCTTGGGTTTAATTTGATATAATTTTGTGAGGTCATTTTTTTTACATTGCTTAACTTAGCCTAGGACATTAATACTAAGGCCCCAATAATCATCTCAACCTTAGCCTTAATACCCTATGCTAAGTGATTTTATTTATGTCCTCAGCTCTAATAGTTATCTCCCTCACTCTTTGTAGGATCCTTGCTTGTTCACTGGATTTGATCGAATAGAGCATCCTAGACAAAAGGATTTGGCTTAAAAAACATGAACTATGATAGATCAATGATAATCACTTGCTCATTGGATTTGATCAAATGTTGTGATGCATGGGAGGAAAATTCAAAAAGAACATGAGGCATCGAGAGATGGAAATGTGGTACTTTGATGATCAAATAGAAGTAAGAAAGGGGCCCACCTAATAAAGGCATCTAATTAATGACCAAACCCCCTCACGTGGATATATGGCTATTGGATCCAATAGCAAGAGGCCTAGGTGGACTTTTCAAAGGCATCCCAAGCTCCCAAGAATGATGCATGTCATGTTTTCATTTGAACCATGATTGGTCATGAAATCAATGGTAGTCACTCACTCACTAGATTTGATCGAATAACATGAAGGGCTTGATGACTTTTTAAAACTCCATGAGTTTGACATGTGGCCAGTGCTCAACCAAGGTGACAACTAAAAAAATGATACATAACATAGGAAGGATCTATGAGAATGCCAAGTGTCATGACCACAAACTAGGAGATTAATGGACCAATAAAAAGACAAGGACATAGATTTGGATTGATGAATCATGCTAAGCCAAGGATTTTGATCCTATGACATGAAATAAAAGAATATTTTAAAATCCAATGGCTATTATTTGAATGGTAATTATGAAATTTTCCATAAAAATCCTAGAATGGTTCCACATGGACTCAATGTAAGCATAAAAGGACAAAATCAAAGATCTTTAGAACTCAAAAATGCAAGGGTATAAAGCAAAAGGGTCTCATCAAATCCAAAACATGTATGAAGTTAAATTTTTAATATCTCCTACCATTAATGCTCCAAACCCTAAACCCTCTATAAGGAATAACCAAATCAATTCAATCGGTTACAGGTCAATTAAGATAACATAATTATGCTCCTAAGAATAAGTGTTGTAATAAGAACCCTTGGAAATCTAGTGTGAACAATTCAATAACATCAAAAATGGATGCTAGAAAGCAAAAATTGAAGATGAAGGACAATCTTTACCTAATCTCTGATGGTGAAGGAAGGATTTTCATGGATATAGAGCTAGACTTCACAACCCTAAATGTCCATGGAGTGAGGAATTGGTCTGAATTATTCTTCTTAGTGGATGAAGTATAGCCTATATACCAAGAGCAAAAGAGGAATGCCAAAATGAATCAAAGGTATAATGACCTAGTTACAATTCAAATGGCTAGTCTCCACCATGCCATAGTAAAACCAAAGGTAATACACTGTATTGATGTCCTTGCACCCATCTTTGTTGATTGTGGGATAAATGGGGAATGGATCATTCAGGAGGGTAGTTCAGAAAGGGTGGCATATATTTCTCCTATGGAATTTGAAACATATTATAAGCTCATCTTACCCCATCTCAACTTCCCTTACATGAAGAATTGGGCTAACACGCAAGACCTTGATTTAATCTTCACACCTTGGTGAATCTAAGGACCCCATATCTTCAGAAACCTAGATGGCATGATTCCCATTGTCTAATTCAGGGAAGGCATTAGAATAGCCATGACCCTAATGAATCAAGCCTTTGATGCCCCTTCCACCACATATATAAACAAATTCTAGGTGTCTTATATCCATTTCATGATAGAAGAGGAATTAACCCCTCTAGTAGTAGACCTAATTAACGTCTTCTTAGCTAAGTAATTCGTAGCCATCAAAAGATGGACCTCTAAGCAATTCTATATGATGTCTTATCTATTGGATTCCCTTTTAGCCTTTGTATCCTTCCATGGCATTAAGAAGTAGTCCCCTGATGTTAGAACCACAATTTCTCACCATTATACCTAATTATACATATTCAAGTATAGGAACCATATGCAATTCATCTATGATTGTGTTTTACCAACCATATTTGAAGCCATCACAAGAGTTCCAATGCCAAGATTGCATCCCATTATCAAGAGGTAGATATAAACCATGGGAGATGTATGGTATTATCCAGACTATACTATAATTAGGATAGAGGGGATCCTAACCCAGCCTTATAGGTTACCAATCCATGTCCCCAAAAAGCTTGCCAAGCAAGAAATTGCCTCCTAAATCATTTAGGGTGCGAACAAGGTGTGAAAAGAGAAGAAGATAGGCTAAATCCACCCCCTCCCATTGGATATTGGGAATATTGTGATAATAGATTGGAAGCAGTTGGAAATCATGGTAACATATAGGAATTCTTTTGATTTCCAATTAGATGACCTTAAAATGTTGGACCCTAGGGGCAGGGTGGTTAACCACATTAAGGAGATAAAGGTCCATAAGATTGAATATGAACATAAGATAGGTGTTGGTGATGACATCTATATTAGAGAAAATAATTTTGAAGAAGTGCTCTCCAAAATCAAAAGATAAAATATCAAGTTAGAACGTAGATTGATTAAGGACAACAAGCCTACAGGGGAGATATGGTAGTTATATCCCTTGTAATATAATTTATTGCCTGATCTATTTGAGACCACTCATGAGGATAAATATTATCAAGGGAAGCCATCTAAACCTCAACCCCATTAGTAGGATCCTCAAGCTAAAAAACCTCAAGATATAAAAGGCAAGGAGAAAGTTGGAGAACCAAGATTGAAACATAAACCCAGGGAAGGTCCCTCACCTACAAAACTCCCATAAATGCCACCTTCTCCCATGGAATTTTTTGACATGATAGATCTTGATCTAGAAGAGACATTAAAGGATGCTCTCATTGATATAGAAAAAACATATGGCTCATATAGAGAAGGGGATCCCTTTGAAGAAGTAGGAAAGGAGATAGTTCTATTGGAAAAGGAGAAAAAGAAAGCAAAGCTAGCCTTGGTTCAAATGACTCTAAGGAATAAGCCTAGGTTGACCTTTACTCACCCTACCAGTGAACTCAACCTCTTCAGTGATGAGAATCCAATCCATGGACCACTCATCCTTGATTGGTTCATCTATGGGAAGTTGCAAAAGATCTCATCCCTCTCTCCTTCATGGGCCTTGACACATGTTAGCTTGATAATACATGATAACATCAAACCATGGATCGAGGACATAGTGGAAAATCAAGAAGAGAGAAGAATTTAGAATCAACATATTTAAGGGGGAAAATTTTGACATCTTAGGAGCCTCTAATAGTGCAAGTATGGAGGTGCCTGAGCCCCCAAATTTTAAGAGGCCAGATATTAAATTCCAATTCAACCCAGACATGATAGGATTGAAAGGATCACCACAAGGATAGCCATGGTCAGTCAAGAAGAATTAAACTTTAAATAGGTGGAAACATTCATAGGGATTAGTGCAAATAATTAAGAACCTAAAGAAGGAAAACAAGAATTTACAAACTCAAGCAATTCTCTTAGTGCTAGATTCCATGACTAAAATGATTGAGGAGTCATTCCACGACACGTTTAGAGCACTAAAGTCTATGAAATTAAGGTAGGTTGCACTGGAAAACTAGGAAACCTTAGCCAAGAAGTTGATTACTCAATGGTAAACTTATGAAGATAATATTTCCCAACTTCTTAATATCCAAGTTAGGAAGCAAATACTAAATTTTAAAGCCATCAGTATGGGGTACCTACGTGCCATTTTTGGAATTATTGTCGACAAGGTCCAAGCCTTGAGTGATTTGCATACCAAAGTGGAGGAGTTTATTGATGAGGAGAAATATCTCATAGGAAAATTAAGAGGCTCTTAGAAACTATGCTCAAGGATCCTGCATAACCCACTGCCTTGGGAATTATTAGTGATGAAGAATTACAGCACAAAGCCACTTTAGTGACTCAAGAAATCAATATAAAAATTCAAGGAAAGTCAAGAAAAGATAATAAAAAAATATTAGAAATTATATTCAATGGAGGGGGGAGGATCAATTAAGCTAGAACCATTATGGAAGCTTTGGCTAGGAATGATAAGGATTTTGATGAGCTAGCTAATCAAGAAGAGTAACATATCATAAGGCCTGTTATAGACTTAGGCCTAGTTGATGAACAACATGAGTGAACTATGAGCATCCTTTAATGAAAAATGGCCCCACCTATAACATCCTAATTATGATTTACCTGAGAGGTGTAATATTCTTTTGTAAAGGCACATGCTAGTTTGTTAGCATGATTGCCTCTAGGTTAGCATGATTGTAAAAGATATGTGTATCATAGTTTGATACAAAGATAAATTTCTTTATCTTTGTATACCTATATTTTTATACTGATCGGTATACCACCTAACTCTTATAAAATGGCATGTATTACCGCTTTTAAAATAGGAGATACTTTAAGCTATTTTGTACCATTTTAAGCAATTAATATAAAAGATCAAGGAATTTTGTAAGAATTATCTGAGTTGATGTGTTTGAATTTCTAAGTTTGTCAATTACTTGTCTAAGTTTGAATATAAATAGTTTATGGGAATACTAAGTTAGATCATTAATTATAGGGTTTCTAACTTGTGTGATGATAGCTTAGTTGAATGAGATTGAGTCTACTTCATTTTATTTACTCTATAAAAAAGATGTGCATTGGCTATCTAGATGTGGTGTAAAACTTTAAAAGTAAATCGAACTCTTACTTGTAATGTCATCCTATATTTATAATTAGGCCTGGTTTGTAGTGAAATATGAGCTTACGCTAATTTACACTATATGTTGGTTAAGATCATGCTTTTTAATTCTTGAAACTTTGTCAATATGTTCATAATCAAAGATCAACATTCACCATTTCTTTCTTACTCTACCCATTCCTTTTACTCTTTCTTTAAACAATTCACTTTAGTATAAAACATTGTTCATAACCATTTAGTTTAGTCAGTAGTTCAGATTTGGATCAGTTTGCCAAGATTAGTACCAAGATTCTTGAGAAATGGCACCAACATGGCTCCCAACCATCAATCTTTAAAAATATTATAGAATAGTCTACATTGCTTTACTTCTATTTCACCACAAGAATCCTAATTACCAAATACCTACAAATCATGCCCTAAATCCTTTAGATTCTAAAATGACAAGTGTTCTTTAAAACTAGAGATTACCTATGGTACATGTAGAAGCATCAAAACATCCCTTGCATACTCTCCACCTAAGCTACATAGATAAAATCACATAGAGAGATAAGGCTCTAAATCCCTAAAATAATTTCCTCATTCCCAAGGTCATCATGAAACTTATAACCTTGGTATGATAATCAACCTTAGTTCGGTGGGCCCCAAGTTAATACATACTTGATACAACTTCATATAAACTAAATTATTTGATACAAAGGTCAAGATAATTCATGAAGATGCTAAGGTCTATAACACACCCACTAGCATATGAATCTACTACCATCTTAGCCCCAATAGCTAAATCAATATCTCAAGGGTCACATTGCCTATATGCCACTAACCTAAACCAATCCATAAGGGAAGGTGTAAGAAAATAATCTAAAACATTAAGGTTAAATAGTAATGATAATAAAATACATCGAATAATACCTATGGTCTCAATTACCACACACTAGTGATCCATTTAATGGGTTTTAACTAGTATATACACTTGTTTAGCATGTCTAACATCACTAATAATATAATCTAACACAAGTTTATTTTTTGTCACCAACAAAAGGTTTGAGTGAATAATCCCATGCATAATTATCTAAGGCCACACATATGAAGCATTCTCCTTGAGTATGATCCTAACCTAACTATGTCCCACCAATCCTCTGATACCTTGACTCTATATAAACTATGTGCCTTGGTCATCTATACTATTGAGTCCATGTCAACCCTATCTACCACCTAGATGGCCTCCAATTATTTTTTTATCCATGACCACCACACCCTCTATATCTATATGAATTATGTGGAGGATGGGGGTAGTATTTTGTATACATTTATGGGATGATTTTTGGAGTACTATAGAGGCCTAGGAGTTTATTAAGGGTGTCAATGACCAAATATAGGTGGAGGCCAAGTATATCATGATATAGGGTCCTGGTGATCCTGGATCTTGCCTCATTTTTTATTTGGCCTCCTAAAGTTTTCCCTAGTTTTCCTTTTCTAAATATACATTCTCTATAAAAATATCAAGGGTTGTAGGAGAGAGAAATATACTAACCATAACTATAAATACATTTAATACTTTTATGAACCATCTAATTTGGAGTTTCTCACCTTGATTAAAATCCACATACTTTTAAAAATCTAAAAATTGACTCTCATACAAAGCAATAATACCACTACCCTATCACAAATTATGGAAACACTCAATCCACTTATGTGTGAAATGATATTATAGGTAGAGAGCTTAGAATTACTCCTCAAAAATCTCCTAGTTGACCATATATCTAGTTAGATAAATATTTCACTCTCCATTCCTCCACCAAATCTCATTGTGTATCTATTGTCACTTGGATTTTCCCCCTTTGAGGAGATGTCTCAACTCTCCTCATCTAAGTGGCACAATTGAGACACCTCTAGGCTTGTGGGTAGTCTAAGGATGAGGTGAATCTCTAGATAGGGATAGCTCCCTTGATGTACCACTTTGGATCACTACTATACCTAAAATTTGGGGGGGGGGGAGAAAGAGAGAGAAAACCAAAAGCAAACTATCCTAAGGGAGGTGATACACCAAATAAGTTGATGACGTCCAACCAGTTACATGTTACATATGAAACCATGAGACTAACCAAATATACACTTCTCCAATCTACATCTTATCACATCAATATTGCATTATGAGGTTATAAAATGACTATTTAGGCTAGGAGGACTAGACAAGAGACCTTGAATTACACTAGTGAATAGACTAACTCACTCAAAATTGACACTTCTTAGAATATTTCACATGTCATACAAGAAGAAGCTTTCTAACTACAAATAGGTGAGAGAATGAAATAATATGCCAAGGAAATAAGAGTCATCAATTAAGAAAAATCAAACATTCAAGTGAGAACACTATGAATAGTCATGTAAGAGGTAAAAATAAATAGTATTATTGATCAAATGGTATGTAAATAAGTAAGGCTTCACCATACTCAGGTGGATCATGAGTTACAATGGCTAAAATGGCTAGTTTTTATAGAAATTGAGAGAGAGAGAGGAGAAGAGATAAGTAAAAAGGTCACAAGGACACTTGTCAAGATAATAAAATGAGTTATTTGTGCATGAGAAGATGATGTGGGATGAACTATTCAATTTTAGAAGGAACAAGTGGCTCTCCAAGTCATGAAACTCTTGCAAAGTGGCATGAAAGTTCTCATTTTGGCTCAAAAAACTACCTTCATGATTTGGACCTATTTTAACATCCAAAAACTAATTATGGGTAGGTATGATGATTGGGATGAATGGGAAGGATTTCATACATGCCTCTCCATGCATTTTTTGTAGTCTTGTTCATTTGAAACCTTCCCAAAATGAGCTATCATCATTTGTAGTCAAAATAAACTCCTCTTTCAGTCACCCCTCACACTTGGTTATAAATTTGGATTCAATTTTCCATGAAAATACATAGGATGGAGTGGATTTCACCTAAAAATACCCTCCATATCCTTATAATCATTAGGTACATTTTAAAAAGGCTCACACTTGAAGTTTTCACCCTTTTCACCATCATGTTCACTATGCCAATTTTGATTGGCTAAGATGAGAGATATTGTTTTCACACTTAAGATTATTTATAAGGCATGAAATTTAAATATGGAGTTATATTAATTCTTAATATTCCACCCAAACTTTATTACATCTTCAAACTCTTTTTAGAACCTGCAAAACACACAAAATAGTAAAAAAAGTACCCTATTTTTTACCCTATCTATATAATTTTGTAAAATTAAAAGGGGTGGGGAGGATCATAATATAGTCCTCTAGAATTTTAAATAATTTCTGATTAAAATATTCCATTAGATCAGCTTTTTAACTCCATTTATTTCATCAAGTCTTTACAAGGGTTTGTAAGGGTTTTAGGCCTATTTTTGCTCTTAAGGTTTATTCATAAAGTTATAATGTTGAATTTGTATATATATATATATATATATATATATATATATATATATATATGTATGTATTCCACTAATGTGATTTTTATGACCCCTAATAAATTACTCAAACTCCTTTGGCCTCCATGTAAATCCTCTTAGAAGATATGAGCACTTCAACTTAGCCTATTGAACTCTTCCCTTGCTTTGCATAGGCCTAATGCTACCTCTGAGCCAAAATATGACTTCCCTGTGTTTAATATACAAGTTTTAGGACTTTTAACATATAAATTAATCCTATAAACATGATACAATCCATTGGGATGCTTAATTCATGTTATAATTGAATATGACTCCTCGTTTGGGCACTAGGCCTAATGTTGGTCTTGTAGCCTGTCTGCACCCTAAAGCCCAAAATGTCTTTTTATGGATTCCCCCAAACTAAAAAATATTTAATACCTATAAATTAACCATAAAAACATGATCTAATAGGTTAAAATTCCCATCTCATGCTAAAATTGAATTTGACCTTTCATTTGAACCCTAGGCTTAAAACTTGCCTAGTAAGCCTAACTATAACATTGGTGTTTTATACCTCCTTGATTAGTTTATACCTTTTTTGAAAGGTTATGTATAATTTAATATGTGTGTTATATAATCCTATACTTCTCAATAATTTCAAAAAAACTCTTGGTCTCATCCCCTTATACACTTTCCTCTAAACTTGCTAGTTTTGTTCCTAAGGGACTGCCCTCTATCTGAGATAAAACAAAGGGAACTTCCCCTATTTGTCCAAGAAAAATTGTAATTTTAAGGGATTTTAAAAGTAATGGAGATGATATATAAATTTTTTTATCTCTTTTTCATGTCATATTACCTACTAACACTTCAATAAATCAAACAGACTTCTAGAAAAGGAAAACGATGCAGGGTTACAAGATCAGATTGTGCCTTGCTTGTCTAGAGCTCCTTTATTTAATTGATAGACCACTATGAGAGTATAAATAGGTTATTATTACCATAATAAAGGTATTATAATCTCATTTATTCCTTCAACCTACTTTACCTTTCCATACATCTTTCTCAATTAAAATTGGGTTTCAACTATTGATTGGGTTTCGCTTGTTTAGAGCTCCTATAGGTATTCCTTATATGGTTAGTGTTGTCACTTGAAAATGCACCCTATGAGTAGATGGGAATAAATTATCCTAATTTCAAGTGTGACCATGGAAAAAATCTAGGGATATGAGTATCCCTGTCATGGAGTGAATCTTTAGATTAGGTGCTAGCTCCCCTTGACGTACCATTTGAGCTCATGTTCCTACTTCTAACAACTATTGGGGTGGAAAAGGGGTAAGAACATCATGAAGTAAACCTAAAATATAGAGGTGATACACCAAATCAGTTTGATGAATTCAAACCAACTTGTATTTAACACTTAAAACAAATAAAAACAACTAAACATACACTTTCCCAAATTTATGTCTTCTTGAAAACCCATCCAAGAAAACAACCCAAGGAAGGAAAAAATCATGGTTGATCAGGCTCACTTATTGGAGAAATATTGTGAAAGGAAGAGATTGAATTTTAAAGCTCATCTTGAAAGAGAGTGGGAATTGGCCAGTCAAATTTTGAGGTAGTCCATCATGGCAATGGAAGATAAACCCTCTAATCCTACTCCTTCATTTACCAATCAAAATATAAAACCTCAAGAGACTCCAAGCTTCCTAGACATATCTTTCACTCCTTCATCAGCCTCCTAATCTCATAAATATACCCTTTAACCCAATTTCCATAAATGGAGAGATGTAATGGTAACTCATGAAGGAAATAATAGGTCACATGGAGATGTTTTAAGGGAAGAGACATTTAAAGTCATTCCTCACCCTCCCACCCCTCCTCAAGAGACTATTGAATCCATTCTTTCAACCCCTCCAACTGATGAAGTTTGCCTTCCTAATGTGGAGATTTGTCTTGCTACTTGGGAACCCTCATTGGCCAAAATCCCCATTTTTTAAATGTCTGAGGTTAATCTCATTAAGAAGGAGGATGAAATCCAAATTTCAGATTGGATAGAGGATGAAGAGGTGTTGACTGATAATATTTAGATATCTACTTGCAATGACAAATGAAAAGTTGAGGGAGAATTGGTAGAAGAGCTCCTTTTGCATCCCATGGTAGAAGAAGGAGAAGTCTCTCTTACCTTTCCATTCCATGACTCAGACTAGTTAGCTAAGGAGGACTTATGGTATAAGTTTGAAGACATATGCAAGGAAGCTAAATGTTTCAAAGAGCCTACAAGCCCTATGAAAATCATCCCAAGCCATGACAAGCAAGAGGATGCGAATCAAAAAGAGAACATGTGGTAAATATAATTACAAATGTTTCAAGAATATGAGGATGGTAATAAGACTAAACTCCAAGTTGAACAAGATCAAGATGAAGGAGATCAAGAAAATGTTGAGTAACATCACTTCTAAGAAGGTCCAACCCATGATGGGACCATATATGATGATTTTGAACCCTTTAAATGGGATCTTGAGGTTGTTTCTACATACATTCATGAAGATACATTCACCAAATACCAAGAAGAGAATGAACAAGAAACACTTCCACATGGTCATGATATGACCCTATTTGAATAATTTGAATACATTGTGACCATTGAAAAGGATGATGGAATCCTTCAAAGAGAAATTGATTCACAACAAGTTGTCCCATGCCTAAGTATGCCAAATTATCATGAAGAACTAGGAGGAAACTAGTATGAGAGTTGATTCAAGGTTAAAGAGGACCTTATTTATTCTATAAATCTATGGGAGATGACTCCATTAGATGATGTGCAAATACAAGGAACAAAAAGAAGGCAAGAGTCATCCATTATCCCATCCAAAAAGAAGCAATCTTGGCTCCTCACTCATCTAGTAAGGAAGGAGACCTAAGCTACTTCCCTTTTGATCTAGGAGGGAGATATGAGGAAGGTGAATGTACATATTTTTTCCTTTATACTATTTTTGTTTCCCTAAGTGATTAGTAGCACATGTGTGTCTTTGTCTTATTGGTTGTTGTGTCTTGTGTGTGTCTTTTCCTTTTGTGTTAAGGTAAATCTTGGTCTAGTTGGTCTCTTGAAGGTCTAATCCTAATGTTTCCCAAGCATATTATGACTCCATAAGCCCAATGTAATAATAAGGATACTATTCTAGTTAGTATAGTAGGCATACTACCCCCATGAGTCACCAAATTGTTGACCAAGTTTGACTTTCTAGTCAAACTAGGGCACTTATAGGAAAAAAAATTATTTTTTGGGTCTATAGAGTGTTTAAATAGATGTTATAAGGTGTCTAAAGGGTCAATTAATTCCATTTCATGTTATAATACCTTTGGTTATTAGTCCCCTAAGTCTTTTTATCATTTTTGGGTCATTTAGAAGTCATTTTAAGTGCATTTAATGATTTGTACAGCTTTATTGGGATTTTTGCAAGTTAAAAATTCTTATTTCATCCCCCATTTGTACTTATAAGTCTTTAGGAAGCTGACATAACTAAAGAAATGTTAGGTTGTTCAGAAAATGGTAGTTTTCTTGACTAGAGAATGAAAAAGGGACACTTGTATGGTTCCTTAAGAAGTGTGCCACTTGGAAAATGTGGTGGTGTGACTATTCACCTTTTAAAAGGTCATATCCATGTTTGGATTGAATAAATTTCATAAAAATTGGCTTCTGCAACTCATTTTCTCATTCTATCCCTTTGGCATGTAAAGAAGGCTCAAATTCAAATGATCGCCATAGAGCGTATAGGTGGAATCAGGAGGAATGGTCTTGGGGGTGGATATAACTCTGAGTATACTTCACTTTAATTGAAATAAGTCTTATATTTATGCATTTTTATTTATGAACAAATGTTAACACTACAAGTAGCCTGCTATATGATTGCATTGAGAAGGGGTATACTTATCAATCTATTTCTAAGTAAAAGATGTCCTTGGAGTTGTTTTATCATTGTGAGGTGTTTTTATGCTGAAATAAATCTCTCTCCATGATGTTTTCATATCCAAAACTCCACCTTTTCATTACTTGTGAAGGAGTTTTCAAATAGTGCTTGCTTCTTATAGATTCCAAAGTAGAGTCCAAGTTTTGTGTTTCAAACATCCAAGGAGCTCCATTATGGTAATAATATGCTTGATATTAATGAATAATTAGTTAATTAATTTTTTAATTTTTTTTTAAGTTTAATTAGTATCCTTTCAAGGTCAATTTTCTCACCTTTACTATTGTTTATTGTCCTGCCAACTTCAATCAAGTTTGTGCCTATTTCATGGGAGGTGTATAGAGGTGAGAGAGGTAGATAAAAACATGGTGGAGTCCTTTTGAAATTTTAACACTCCCCATAATTAATAATTACCATGATATGAATTCATAAGGTGATATATGAGCAAGTTTCATTCAAAGGAAGGTTAACTATGTTTTTGGGTTCTTAGTCCCTAATTTTTGTAAAGAAAGTTCCCAGGGGTCCTTTTGGTTTTAATAAAGTGAATCTAGTTTTGGTTTTGAGGATTTTTATTATTCCTACATTATATTCCTATCAATGGGAAACCAATATTCCAAGTTTGAGCTTTAATGGGTAAAGATCATGCATGTTTTAAGACCTTTCAAGATGGCAAAAAACCACTAAAATAGAGCAGTGATGTCTACAAGATAGTGATCATAATGCTAAATTTTCATCCCATTATGGTGTCCCTAACATATGATAACAAATTTAATGATTATAGTGACTCATATGATGCTTGAAAGATAAGGGAAAAAGAGAGAAGGTGAATACAGTGTCTCAAACTCCAATGTTTGTTTCTTTGTCCATACATAGGACTGTGAAAGACATCTATAGGTAGAGAACCAAGATTTGTGAAGTAAGCAAGGTTTTGAGCAAGTGATTGAAGTTTAATGATTTGGATACAATAAAAGGTACCTATAACATCATAAAATTATCATTAAAATGTTCCAAATTACCAAATGGTAACCCACAGGGCTAGGCATGCACACCTACAACTTGCTTATGAAATTAGTCTCAATCAAGAGAAAAAATGGTTTTTTGGACTCAAATGGAGTATGATAGTAGGTTAAATGAATATTAAATAATTTTAGTATAAAAAATTAAGGTATATATGTATGATTATGTCAAATATCCCATCTTAACACCTACAACCATGATAAAATGGCCATCTACAACCAAACAAAAGGGCAGGGGTATGAGAACAGTCAAAAACAAGGTGGTATCTAGAGGCCTAATTCATGCATGAAAAAAATTAAATGAGGGATATATTATGTTTAAAAAGTATAAATAAAATAAATATAATACATTTTAAGGTCAAAACATACCTTAGAAACCTACAGACCTATAGGTTTATGTCTCAGTCCTATAGGGAAAGTGATCACAGTCTTGTTCAAGAATGTGCAAAAAAGAATGGGAGATGAGGTTAGTTAAAGGTTTTACATATATAATAAAAGCATGAATGAATTATCATGACATATTAACATGATAAATAATTCCAAATCCATATAAAAAAGCTAAAGGGTACTTACAAATAAGGTCTTAAAGACTATCTCAGTCTAAGAAGCAGTGAGCAATTGAAAGGCCTAGTAGGCCAAAAGGGGATGGATTTGAAATATGGTCCACATTAGAATTAAAATGTGAGTAAAGAGGGACTATGTAATGTGTTTAAAAATTTACATTTCTCCAAGGGAAGGCACCTAAAATAAAGAAAGAGCCCCTTTCCCACTAGTCACAGTCCAACAAGGTCGTAAGCAAGAAGGAAATCTATGAGAGTTTAGTGTCCTAAAAAGGAAAGGAGGGTTTAAAAAAATGTGAATTAGGTTACTCATGATAAAATTAAGGAAATAAAATGTCTATAACATCCTCAAACCATCTAGGGTCATTTTCTCATAAGCAAGGTTACCTTAGTTTGTACAGTTGGTTATAAGGACCTTATTCCAAGAGGTAAGTTGTGATTCTCAATATCAAGCAAGCTTCCTAGGGACTCCCAAAGCTCCATGAGATTACAAAAAGGATTATAAACATGTTGGAATGTTATTTATGCATATGAATGGCATATAAGGAGCAGACACATGGAGGTCTACATAAGAACATGCAAAAATAGGGGTTTTTGACCCCTCTTTTGGCAAAATTGAGTTGGTTGGATTATCTAGACTTGGAATTTGATGAAATACTTTGGTAAAAGTTGCCATTAGGAAATTTTGGAGCCCCAAAAAATTTCAATTTTCCCATCCAATCAGGCCTAATACTCTCTACTTTGTCTCAGAGGTAGGTTAGTCCTCTTGTGTAAGAAGTTGGTAGTTTTTAGAAAAAGAGTTAGCTAATGAACCAGAGGTCCTTCTGATCAATTGGTAAAGTTTGGATAGATGGGGAACATATATGAGGACATGAGGAACCATTATATAAAGTTAGGATTCCAATAATATGGTCTGGATAGGTAGGTTTGTAGGTAGGCCTAGAGAAAAACATGTAAACTCAACCCCAAATGAGGTGTCACTTCAAGTTCTAGCCTTCCCTAGGTACTCTAATGTTTTGTGTGATGTTTCAAAGATAAAATGTGATATTTTAATGCTAAAAAGATACATCAAAGGTGAGAATTGTCACTTTTTGGCCCATAAAGTGCCAATAGGCTTGTTGATGTGGCATAGTCCTGGTTCCAAAGTAGGAGTGACTTCCATTTTTGGGTCTTATTGAGATCTCCAAGGAATTTGAACATGTTTTTAGGTCATTTTCAGAGGTGAGTAAGATTTTGGTTAGCTTTTAAACTCCATGGGAAGCCATATCCAACTCCAAACATACTTAGACCCTCATGAGAAGCATGAAAGCCACTCAAAGATTAAATTTGGACACTCATATCTCTCACAAACATTACATGGGATACTAAGTCAATTGGAAATGTTAGGAAGGGTCCTTAAGGATATTTAGTGAAAATTTTCAATGGTTTTATTGTTTGAACTTTATGAACAAAGGTTAAGAGTCCAAGTTACTCAAAACCCTCACTAAACCCTTATTGGAACCTGATTGGAGAGATAGATCATTTTTAGAATTTAAATGCAATGGTATGGAAATGAAACCACTTGAAAATTATATAATACTCTCATAGGATCTCACACATGTAATTTTTTGTATGGAATTATATAGAACATGGGAAAATAGGCTTGTTTTGGCCATTTTGAGTGGTGTGCAAGCTACAATAAGAGTTAGAGGATGAAACAAGTTTTTGAAGGAAGATATACACTTGAGTTAAATCTAAAAAATTATTTCATATTTTTAATAATAATCTAAGTGTCCTAGTCAAACTCACACTTTTCAGCCAATCTAGTGACCCAAAATAGTGAACACTTGGGAAAGTGATGAAAACTGATTAGGGAGACCTTTTGAAGGATTTATATTAAAAATGATGATATGGAAGAATTTTATAGGTTTAAATCCCCATTTTTCATGAATTATTTTGTAGGTTTGGAAGGTTTGGAGTGCTAAGTGGTAAGGGTGCATGGAAAGGGGTCTTTTGAAAATTGCCTAAGATGATTGTGCATGTCCACAATAGTAGGAATGATCAGATACCAGATAAATACCTAGATGATGTTTTTTTTATAAATCCTCCTATCCTATAAAATCATAATACTTCAGGTTTTTTAGAGAAAACAATATTTTTGGAAGGCTACTCAAGTTGGCAGTTTCTTGTGCAAAATTGGTAGTTTTATGCCACTTTTCACCTTCCTTGTGATATGATTTGACAAGTGTACCTCCTAACTTGGCATGGTTCACCTAATACCTATTTCACATGAAAATTTAACTCCATTTTCTATATGTACACATGTCCAAGTGACCCTTGGACTTCTCTCTCTCTCTCCTCTCAAACTCTATAAGAGTTGGCCATTTTGGCATTGTATGGATGCTCCACCAGAGTATGGTGAATCCATTATCAATTTTAAACATTTATATCAATAAAATTACTAAGTTTTTACCTCTCTCATATTATTTCATAGTTTTTTATACTTGAATGTGAATTTTTCTTAGTGAAAACTATGGATTCCTTAGCTTTGTCCTTCATTCTTGTACCTATTTTCAGTCTCTTCTTGCAGGGTATGTGAAGTGTTCAGGAGATGTTTAAGGTTGAATTGATTAATATTTTAATTAGTGTCACATAAGACCTCTTTTCTAGTTCCCCTAACCTTATATATATCATATAGGACCCCATAATGTAGTATTGATGGAAGAAGACATAGATTTGGGAAAGTATATGTCTAGTTGTTTTCATTGTTTTTAAGTGTTGAATACAAGTGGCTTGGAAGTAATTAAAATAATTTGGTGTATCACATATATATTTTAGGTTTATTTCATGTCATTATTACCCCTTTTCCACCCCAAGAGTTGTTAGAATTAGGAACATGAGCTTAAATGGTACATCAAGGGGAGCTAGCCCCTAATCTAGAGATTCACTCCATGATAGGGATACCCACAGCCTTGGAGTGTTTATATGGTGCCAATTGAAATGAGGATAAGTTACTCCCATCTCCTCATAATGTGCATTTTCAAGTGATAATAATTAGACCTTTGAAACATTATATAAGTATCTCTAACACTTTCCAAGGTCAATTTAGTAGTGATTAGACCTACCCATTATATATTTTGGCTATAACGCATCTAAAAAAACTCACTCTTTATGTTAATTTCCTCTCTCTATGATTAAAATTGGCTGTAGGTGATCATTTCTAAATGAGGGACATTTGAAGGTGTTTTTATAATCAAAACTTAACATACTAACTTCTCCTTATTGGTTTCATGTTCAAAAATGTTCACACCATGCTCTAGGTTACTATGCACCTAGGTTCATTATAAGGAAAAACACATTTCCAAATTTTCACCTTTGGTTGGCTATAGGTGACTAATTTCAAATTAAAAAGACTCTTGAAGGTGTGTATGGAACCTAGAACACCAAATATCAACCCTATCCTAATGATATCTATGTCTATTGGTGTATCTTTCACTCAATAAGGCTATTGATAATAAGGGAGAATGAATTATCAACACCTTGAAGTGTTAAGGTCACCTTGTACCTTAAAAAATTGTAGATATTACTACCTAAACTCATTGTATAAAAGTGCATATTGAATCTCTTCAACAATCATCCTCCACTGGTCCTCTACCCTTCCAAATTTTGCCAAGTATTTATCCTATGTAAAAGATATAAAATGAATGCTTTGGGAGTAATCAAAGGTCAATATGTCATTGTTATAAAATCTCTCCAAACTAACTAGGTACTCTTTTTTTCGCGTTTAGGGAATGGATCCTTGAATTCCATAGTCATCACTTATGGAGGATTCCCACTTCTACTTGACAACCTATCTTTTCAAGTAGGTCTATCATGATATTTTATTCACACTAGGATCTCAAGGAGAGTTTCATTATCTATTCCAACACTTCAAAATGGTTCCCTTGCTCTCTTTTCATACCACCTGTAGGTGGTTACTCTCATTTCTATAAGTAGTGAATATGAGGATGGAAGTGAGCATTGTTTTGACCATTTAATCACTCTAAAATACCATTATAATCTCTTAAACTATGTGATTGAAACCTTGAGGGGATAAAAACCATTAAAGCATGTTTTTTCCCATATTTCATCTTCCTATATGTGAGTATTTTCACACATAGGTAGTGAAATGAGGGTAGCAGGTAGTAGACAAGGTTTATATGCTTATGATCAACTTTAGGTCTCTTAAAAGTTTCCAAATGAATTATTATAATTATAAAGGGTTTGGAACATTTTCAAAATTTTATTTTCACACATGAAATCCTCTATGAAGGTACTTGTAGTTGATGTTCAATGAAAAACTGAGAGCATATGTTACACATGACTATAATAGACCTCTTTTTACACTCTTTGGAGACCCAAATATATTAATTCCCATTTATAAAGACATGTTAAACCTCCATGATCACACTAGATAGTTTCATACACGTGAGTGCAACCATGGCAGCAAGTGAAAAGTGAGCAAAGAGTTGACTGCATAATGTTCATGACTGCAACTCATAAAATGTTTATTTAGAGATGAGATTGAAAGGAGAATATAATAAAAAGGGAATTAATAAAATTAACAAGGACTTATCACAACCATATGAAATGATGATCAAGCATGAAGCTCCTTAAAATGGTGAAAAACTACCTATAATGCAACATAATGCATTTACTATAAATTAATCTAATTTACCCATAAAAATACCTTGAAACATTAAAATAAGAATTAGGAGAATTATATAAGGAATCCAAAATCATATGGAATCAAAATCAATAATTGGTTTGAACGGACTTATCCAAAATGGAGCAAAATTTATAAGGTGCACAGATTGGCAAGTAGAAAAACACAGTCATCTTGTAAAGGATGGTTCATAAATCATGCATGACAAATACTATAAATATTTTTATTTAAATGGATATGCTTTATTTTAATACCACCTCTAAAATCATTTGATCTGAAACTTATTCCACTGACCGTATTATGCATGAACTTGTTGATCACTTCTGCATGTCTAAAAAGGTAATAAAGGATTAGAATGGGTTTGGGCATTTTTTATCACTTATAAAGCATTTAAAGAATTTAGATGAGTGTTAGGAAGATTAAGAGTCATATTAAAACCTTATCTTATGTGTAAAACTCTCTCATAGGTAATACAAGTGCCAAAATCTTCTCTTTTCTAAAGAAAACTACCCTTTCTTCTGAAAAACCTACCACTTTTTAGTTATGATATTTTATTAACACCTCTTAGGACACATGTCACATGACCTAGGAGGCCATACAACTCATTTAATGCCCTATTTTGACCTTAAAATGACTCAAAATGATATAAGGACTAAAATGACTAATGACCAAGACTAATATAACATGAAATCACACTAAATGACCTATAATAAACCTTAATACATATATATTAGACCCATAAAACACCTAAAAATCAAGTTTTTACCTATAGGTGTCCCAATTTAACCTATAGGGGAAAATTTGGTCAAAAACTTTATGACTCATAGGGGTAGTATGCCTGCTATACTAACTAGACCAATAGCCTTATCAATCCATTGGGCTTACAGAGTTATTTGAATCTGATTAAGAAAAAGGAGACCTTTGGCCACAGTATTTGATCAAGACAAAACCAATGATTACCTCAACCACACAAAATAAAAGACACACACACATAAAGCAAAAATAAACAAACATGTGATTTATGAGCACTTATGAAACACACACACCAAACTAAACAAACTAAATAAAACACTAACTGAATTGAGATTAAAACTCACTCCTAGATCAAAGGGTAAGTTTGAAACTTTTCTTGCTTCATGACATGAAGGATTTAGTGAGACATGTAGTCTTTTAACCTTTAATATTGATTCCTCCATCTTCTTCATGGTGTTTTCCAACTTCATTGGCATGATTCTTATTACATCCAAATAGCCTTAATCTTCTCATATTAATCCTTAATTACAACCTCTAATGGTGGTTCAACAAGGCATACCTTCTTGATTTCCATAGTGTTCTCAATAAGATTGGGTTTCTTATCAGCTACAAGTTCTTCTAGATCATCAAGGAGATTTGCATACTCTACCAAATCTTGGTAATTTTCCTCCATGGAAGACTCTTTCTTCACCTTTTCAAGTGTTTGACCCTCAAGTTGCCGAAGCTCTTCAAGCTCTTGAAAGAACTTCATTTACAACTACCAATCATCCTTGTCCTCTTTATCATCTAGAACCACTACCTCGTCAATATTATCTTCTTGATGTATGAGGTCATAAAGATGGTTTTATTCAATCTCTAATGCATCTGAGTGTGATTCAAAATTAGGCTAAGGTATTGGGTCATATTCAATAACAACAACTTCCACCTTGGTCTCAAGAGATTCTTCTAGGACTGTCACCTCTTTGGGGATAACTTTAAATTGTTATCAATCCTTAATAACACATTTATATTTATGATAGAGGTGATAATATACAAATTTTTGATCATATTTAGATTCTTCTTGAAGGTTGCAATATTTTCCATCTCCTTCTCCTTCTTGGTGATGCCAAGACTAGGCATCTTGAAATCATGTGACTTAGCCCAACAAGGCTACCAAGGAGGTATGTTTTATTCAAGCAAGAGTTTTGAATTATTATCAACTAGATACTACTATTTAGTTTTCCATAACATATTTCCATTAAGGAAAATAGTGATAGGGTGAAGACAAGATGAACTATTTTGTGGAGGTAGAACATAGAACTCAAAATCAGATTGAGAGTGAAAAGTAGGGGATTATTTTGGAAGCTCTTGGGGAAGGGGAGGTAGACCTTGGGATAAAATATCTTGGTTTTATTCTTTAAATTTAATAATCACCTCATTTAAATCTTATTGGGATTGATAATTCTCTTGATAAAGGTTAGATGGGGTGTGTTTAGGTATAGGATATTCAATTGGGTCTAAACCTTCCATCACACCTTGGCCTAGCAATTTCATCCTGGACTCTAACTATTCAATTTCCTTGGCTAGGTTATTTTGTAATTTTTTTTCTTGAAGTTAATATGCATCTTCATGAGAATGAGGAGTAAAAGAGGGATGACATGGAACACTAGAGGTCTCTCGAGGAATTGTGGGAGGGGCTTGCATAGGATCAAGTTTTTCATCAACTTCACACTCCTTACCAAGGCTCTTATCCTCTTTCTTTCCCCATGACTCCACTATCATATTATAGCTTAGGATGTTAGGATTATGAGTCATATTTTAATATGGTGATTTAATTTGAGGAGTGGATGGAGTGTTTAATAAACTTGGAATCTCCTTAAGCTTGTATTCTGCACCTTATCTCCAACTTGGAATCTCATATCTAGAGGTCTTCTCTTGAGGTGGGGCTATAATTGGAGACAAAAATGAGGGTTTAAATTCCACTTATTTTGATAATGATATGTATTGATACATATTCATATGATCTATCTCAATATACCTATCAAGATTTTCTTTAGAAAAGAAATATTTTTCTTTTCAACTCTCTCTTCCAACTGATTGGGAAAAGGATGACTTTAATAAACTTGATTGGATTCATGAGTGGGAATTATGTAGGACTAATAAAAATATTGGGGAAGTGTATATGAATGTTGATAGGTTTGGTGAGGCTGCTTCTCATAAATTTTTAGCCTATCTTCCATGGATGAAACTAGGCCACTCATATCTAGCATCTCACTTGTGAGCCTTTGCCAATTAGCTCTCTCAATAGGTGCCCACTCTCTTTTGATCAACTCTAATGAATCTCTCACCTGATGAATGAAATTACTAAAAACATATTAACCATGTCCCCTTAGTGTATCAAGCTTAAACATATACTTCTCATACCCCAAAAGAGTTTTCTTGAAGGTGGAAATGGATTGAGTTGAGAAGTGGCTAGGTTGACTAGGGGAAGCAAGATATTGAGGAAGATGGCTATAAAAATGATAAAACTCATGACAAGGTTGGATATAGTGTTGATAAGGATCATAATTGTTTTGATAATGCTCATAGGAAGACTAATAAGAATCACACCAAGGTTGATAGGAATCTTACAAAGGATGATTAGGAATGCCATAGCTGTAAATACCTCACCAACTTTTGTAAAACAAAACTCAACACCAAAATTAACCATGAAACCTCATTAGGAAGCAAGAACACAAGGAAACATTACTAAAAATATTCAAATGGAAAACCTAGGTTGTTTGACTAGTTGATATAACTTTAGAGTCACTATTGATGCTTTGATAGATGCCTACAAATGCTGATGTGTTGAAGGACAAAACCAAAAATCCTTCAACTTCTTGGACTAAGATTCCCACTGGGCATGCCAAAAACTATTTTCACTTGGATATGCACCCTTTTAGGAGATGTCTCATCTCTCCTCATCCAACTGGCACAATTGAGACACCTTAGGCTTATGGGTAGCCTAAGGATGAAGTGAATCTCTAGATAGGGATAGCTCCCTTGATGTACCACTTTGGATCACTACTACACCTAAAATTTTGGGGGAAAAGAGAGAGATAAAATTGAAATAAAACTATCCTAAGGGAGATGATATGCCAAATAAGTCGATGACTTCCAACCATCTACATGTTACATATGAAACCAAGAGACTAACTGAATATACACTTCTCCAATTTGCATATTCTCACATCAATATTATATTATGAGGTTATAGATTAATTTTTAGGCTAGGAGGAATAGATAATAGGCCTTGAATGGAAATAGTTAATATAATAACTCACTCAACCTTGACACTTCCTAGAACACTTCATGTGCCCTACAAGAAGAAGATTTCTAACTACAAATAGATGAGAGAATGAAATAATATGCTAAGGAAACAAGAGTCATCACTTAAGAAAAATCAAACATTCAAGTGAGAAAACTATGAATAGTCATGTAAGAGGTAAAAATTAGTAGTATTATTCATCAAATGATATGAAAATGAGTAGGGATTTTTCATACTCAGGTGGAGCATGAGTTATAATGGCCAAAATGGCAAGTTTTTATAGAATTTGAGAGAGAAAGGACAAGAGAGAATTCTAAAGGTCATAAGGACACTTTCCAAGCTGATAAAAGGAGTTACTTTGAATGAGAAGAGGATGTGGGATGAAACATGAAAGGTTAGAAGGAACAAGTGGCTCTCTAAGTCATGAAACTTTTGCAAAGTGGCATGAAAGTTCTCATTTTGGCTCAAAAAATTACCTTCATTATTTGGACCTATTTAAACATCCAAAAAATTATTAGGGATAGGTATGATGTTTGGGATGAAGGTTAAGGATTTAGGCATGCCTTTTCATGCATTGGTTGCAGTCTTGGTAATCTAAAACCTTCACAAAATGAGCTATCATCATCTATAGTCAAATGAAACTCCTCTTTTAGTGACTCATCACATTTGGCCTCAAAATTGGCTTTATTTTTCCATGTAAATCTATGAGAGTGAGTATATGAAAATTATAAATATCCTCTATGGCCTTAGAAGCATTAGGAACATCTTAAAAGGCTCACACTTGAAGTTTTCACCCTTCTCACCATCATGTTCACTATGCCAATTTAGATTAGATGAGATGAGAGACATTTTTTTCATACTTAGGAGTATTTATAAGTAATGAAATATAAATATGGAGTTATATAAATTATTAATATTCCCCAAAAATTGATTACAAATTTAGACTCCTTATAGAACTTGTAAAACACACAAAATATTCAAAATTACCCTATTTTATACCCTATCCATATAATTCCATGAAACTCAAAAGGGTGGGGATGATATTGAGATATTCCTCTATAAGTTCCAATAACTTTCATGATCAAACTAGGCCATTAGATCATATTTATAACTCCATTTCCTTCATCAAGTCTTTACAGGGGTTTGTAAGGGTTTTAGGCCTATTTTTAATCTTAAGGTTTATTCATAAAGCGTTGACATTGAAGTTGAAAATATATTACACTAATGTTATTTTGATTACCCATATTAACTTCCCCAAAATTTTTTGGCCTTCATGCAAATTCTCCAAGAAGATATGAACACTTCAACTTAGCCTATCAAGATCTTCCCTTGCTTTACATAGGGCTAGTGATACCTCTGAGCCAAAATATGACTTAATTGTGTTTCCTCTATAATTTTTAGTATTTTAAACTTCTTAAGTGACCATATAAACATTATCCAATCCATTCATATTCTTAATTAATGTTAGAATTGAAGATGATTCCTTGTTTGGGCACTAGGCCTAATGTTGGTCTTGTAGCCTATCTGCACCCTAAAGCCCAAAATCAATTTTTATGGATTCACCTACCTTAAAAAATATTTAATACCTCTGAATTCACCATAAAAACATGATACAATAGGTTAAAATTCCCATCTCATGCTAAAAGTGAATTTGACCTTTCATTTGAAGCCTAGGCTTAAAACCTACCTAGTAGGCTTGACTGCAACCTTGGTGTTTTAGACCTCCCTTCTTAGTTTCTCCCTTTTATTCAAGGTTATTTATAATTTCCTAGGTGTTCCCAAACTTCCTATACTTCTCTAAAATGTCAAATGAACTCCTGGTCTCATCCCCTTATACACTTTCCTCTAAACTTGCCAGTTTTGTTCCCAAGGGAGTGCCCTATGTCTAAGACAAAATAGAGGGCACTTCCCCTATTTATATAGAAAAACTTGTAATTTTAAGGGTTTTTAAAATTAATTTATATTATCAATACAAAAATTTATCTCTTTTTAGGTCATATGACCTACTAACTCTTCAAAACACCAAACAAACTTCTAGAAGAGGAAAATTATGCAGGGTTCTAAGATGTGGATTGTGCCTTGCTTATCTAAAGCTCCTTTATTTTCTTGATATACCACTATGAAAGTATCATGATTTTATTATGACAATAATCAAGGTATTAAAATCTCATTTATTCCTTAAACCTACTGTACCTTTCCATACATCTTACTCAATCAAAACTAGGTTTTAATTATTGACTGAGTTTTGCTTGTTTAGAGCTTCTGTATGTGTTCCTTATATGGTTAGACATTTAAAACATTAAATAGGTATCTATGACACCTTCCAAGGTCAATTTATAAGTTATTGGACCTACCCATTATATATTTTAGTTATACCCATCTCAATAAACTCACTCTTTATGCTCACTACCTCTCTCTGCCATTACAGTTGATTGTAGGTGCTCGTTTCCAAATGAGGGAAATATAAAGGTGTTTATTTGATCAAAACTTAACATACTAACTTATCCTTCTTGGTTTCATGTTCAAAAATTTTCATACCATTCTCTAAGTTACTATTCACCTATATTCATTATAAGGAAAAGTACATTTCCAAATTTTCACCTTTGGTTGGTTGTACGTGACTAATTTAAAATGAAAAGGACTCCTAAAGGTGTGTTTGGAACTTGAAACACCACATATCAACCTTATCCTGATGACATCTATGTCTATTGGTGTATCTTTCACTCAATAAGGGTATTTAAAATAAGGGATTATGCCTCATCAACACCTTGAAGTGTTAACGTCACCTTGTACCTTCAAAACCTATAGATATTACTACCTAAATTAAGTGCATAAAAGAGCATATTAGATTTCTTCAACAATCATCCTCCATTGGTACTTTTCCCTTCCAACATTTTCCAAGAATTTATCCTATGTAAAATCTATAAAATTAATGCAATATGAGTAATCAAAGGTCAATATGGAATTTTTATAAAAGCTCTCCAAAATAGCTAGGTGCTCTATTTTTCACATTTAGGTAATGGATCCTTGAATTCCATAGCCATTACTTTTGGAGGATTCCCACTTCTATTTGCCAACCTCGCATTTCAATTAGGTATGTCATGAAGTTTGATTCACACTAGGACCTCAAGGAGAGTCTCATTATCTATTCTAACACTTCAATATGGTTCCCTTTCTCTCTATTAACACCACTTGTAGGTGGTTACTCTGATGTCTATGGGTAGTGAAGATGAGGATGGTCGTGAGCATTGTTTTGACCATTTGATCACTCTAAAATACCATTATAACCTATTAAACTATGCTATTGAAACCTTGAGGGGATAAAAACCGTTCAATCATGGTTTTTCCCATATTTCATCTTCCTATAGGTGATTATTTTCACACATAGATAGTGAAATGAGGATAGCAGGCAATAGAAAAATTTTATATGCTTATGATCAAATTTAGGTCTCTTCAAAGTTTCCAAATTTATTCTCATCATTATTAAGGGTTTGGAACACTTTCTTTTCACACATGAAATAATCTATGAAGCTATCTATAGGTGATGTTCAATGATAGATAGAGCATATGTTGCACATGACTGCAATAGACCTCTTTTTACACTCTCTGGAGAGCCTAATCTATTCATTCTCATTTCGAAAGACATGTTCAAAATTTTGAGATGCTCACTACACCTCCATGAGCACACTAGATAGTTTCATACATGTAATTTCAACCATGGTAGTGTTGTTGGGACCAACATCCCCTTTTTTTCCATGTTGCAAATAGGGAACCTTGTAAGCATTTTATAATCTTTGCATTCTAGTCTGGTTTTGCATAGGGTTACTCTTGTTAGAATCTGAAGATCATCTCCATAAAAAGGGATATGTATTTGTGAGTTTTAAATATTCTTTATAAACTAACCTTGCTAATAATTATGTTTGGATGACTAAGCATAGGTTTCATGGAAAAGACAGGGTTCCTAAACAAGAAACCTTCGAAGTTCAAATTCAAATTTGGTGGTAGTTAAATTAGTGGGAGAAAAATAATAAAAGGACTAATTAAAATATTAAATCATGTTTTAAACATGGCCCAAGCCTCTTTCTATCCCTTTTTCCCCATTCTTACACATTTTTTAATGGGTTTAAATGGCTCATTTTATAAAATTCTTTCAAAGGGTTACCTAACTTGGGATAAAATATTAATATTAAGGCCTTAATACTTAGTCTTAGACTTAGTATTAATGGTATACACCAAGTATTTATATCTTTGGGTCTAATGATTATCTTTCATGCTCTTTGTAGATCTAATGGTGATCACTTACTCACTGATCTCCATCTAACGATGCATCGAGCTTGGAGACTTTTCAAAGGATTCACAAGCTCAAAACATAGCCAATAACCCTAAGAAGCATGAAATTAATGGTTTATTCCCATAAAATATCTAATAATGATCACTTGCTCACTAATTTCCATTTGATGATATGTCAAGCTCGAAGACCTTTCAAAGGCTTTTTAAGCTTGACATGTGGCTAATACACGCTCAAGATAACTGAGAAAGATAAGGAAGGATCATAAAGTGCCACAAAGGATAAAAGTGGCTACTTGATAGATGAGAGAGAATATTTAATAGGACCTGCATAATAAAATCACATAATTAATAGTTTGGGCCCATTAAAGATCTAATGGTGATTGCTTGTTCACCGATCTCCATCCAACAGTGCATCGATCTTGAAGACTTTTAGAAGGCTTCATGAGCTCAACACATGGATAATTTATACCCTAAGAATCATGTATTTAATGATTTAGGCCCATCAAGGATCTAATGGTGATCACTTTCTCACTGATCTCCATCCAATAGTTCATTAAGCCTAAAGGCTTTTCAAAGACCTCGTGAGCTCAACACATGAATAACCATGAACTTAAGAATCAAGGGACCAATAAAATCCAAGGGATTAGATTTAAGTTTTTAGAATGAAATAAAGAGGCATATAAAATCCAATGGCTAGTGCCTAAGGTGGCAAGTATGAAAATTGCCATGAAATATATAGAGCTAGGTCACTTAGACTACATGTAAGCTTGGAAGATCCAAATCGAATGATTTATTTATATTGAAATCAAAAAAGAGACATGGAAGAGAGTCCCATCAAATCTGAATCATGTATAGAGTTAAGGCCTAGATATTTCACCATTAAAGCTTAGGGCAATACCCAAACTATCTTTAAAAGGAGGTCCAAGTTAGTTCAATTAGACATAACATAACCATGATAAGTGTGACTGAATATCAAGAGGTAGGTACTTATGCAAAAGCCTTATAGACCATGTAAAAAAATTTCAATACCATCAATGGTGGTGGGTAGGAAATAAATTAAGATGGAAGCAAAACTTTATCTAACTTTAGACAGTGAAGGGAGGATATTCAAAGACACAGAGATGGACTTGACAACCTCAAACATGCATGGAATCAAGAATTGGTCCAATTTATTCTTCCTTATGGAGGAATTATATCCAATTTCACAAGAGGAAAAGAGGAATTCTTCTGTGCATCAAATATATAATGACCTAGTCTCAATTTAGCTGGTAGGGCCCCACCATGCCATAACCAAACCAAAGGTAATGTATTATATTGACCTCCTTGCTTCATTTTCATGGATTATAGGATAGATAAAGAATGGATCATTCAAGAGGGAAGAAATAATAAGGTTGCATACATCACCCCTATGGCCTTCTAAACCTATTATAAGCTCCCCTTGCCTCATGTTGATCTCCCATCCTTGAGAGAGTGGGCAAATGCCCAAGACCTAGATTTAGTCCTTTCACCCTAGTTGATCCAAGGATCCCATATTTTTAGGTCCCCTAATGGTGAGATTCATATTGTCTATTTTATGGAAGGCATTATGATATCTATGACCTTACTGAATCAAGCCTTTGGTGCCATCCACTTCTTATGTAAGTAAGGTCTGGGTATCTTATATTCACTGCATGTTAGAATGTAACTTAACCCCTCCCATGGGAGACCTAATAAGATTTTTCTTGTCCAAAAAATTTATATCCATCAAGAGAAGGACCTCCAAACAATTTCATATGATGTCCTATCTCTTAGATTCACTCTTGGCTTTTGTAACCTTCCCTGGCATCCAAAATTAGTCCCCTGATAACAAAACCACTATTTCTCATCATTACTCTAAATTGCATATATTCTAATTAGGAACCACATGTAATTTATTTGTGATGGTGTTTTCCTAGCTATTTATGAGGCAATCACCAATGTAATTATGCTAAGACTCTACCCTTTAATAAAAAGGCAAGTAGAAACCATGGGGGATGTTTGGTTCTATTCATATTGCACTATGTAAGAATAAAACGAATTATGATTTAATCCTACTAATTTCCTATTCATGTCCCTAGTAAGATTTCAGAACAAGATATTTCCTATCAAATCATCCATGGTGTGGATGGGATATTCAAGAAAATTAAGAAGGCTTAGGTCCACCCCTTTCCACTGGACATTGGTAGGATTGTGATAAAGGATTGGAAGCAACTATAAATTATGGTGACCCATACAAATTCTTTTGATTTCTAGATAGATGACCTTAAGATTTGGGACCCCAATAATAGAGTGACCAAACACATTGGAGATAAAAAGGTCCTAAATATTAAATACAAACATCAACTAGGCATGGGAGATGGTATCTATACAAGGGCAAAGAAATTTGAAGAGGTCATGTCTAGGATCAAAGGCTACAATATCCAATTGGAGCATAGGCTAGTTGGAGGCAATAAACCCTTAGGAGAGAGATTTAAATTTCATCCCTTGTATTATCACTTGTTGTTAGGACCATCCATGATTGCTCATCAAGAACCACATATTAGAGGACAATCTTTTGAGCCTCAATGAGAAAAATTGATAAAGCAATCCTAGGTTGGGAAACTTGAGAATATAAAAGGAAAGGGTAAAGTTATGGTTGAAGAGATAAAGATAGAACATAGACCTAGTGAGGGTCCTGAACCCCACACATCCCCATAGAGGCCTCTTTCCCTAGTGGAAATAATTAGCATGATTTCCCTAGAGGTAGGAGAAATAGTGAAGAGTGCCCTTGTTGACATTGTAGCTACCTATGGTTCCAATAGGGAAGAGGATCCCTCTGATAAAATAAGCAAGGATTTGAACCCACTAGATTAAGGAAAGAAATAAGCAAAATTTGCCTTGGTGTCCCTGGCACCTAAAAAGAAGCCTAGGTTAACCTTCACTCACACTACCAGTGAAGTTAAAATCTTCAGTGATGAGAACCATATTTATGGACTAGCCATTCTTAAATGGTTTGTTTATGGGAAATTAAAAAAATTCCCATCTCTCTCTCCATCATTGGCCTTAGCATGAGTTGGCATAGATATGTAGGATAATGTCAAGCCATGGATCTAGGACATTGTAAATAGACAAACAAACAGAGGGATTCAAATCCTTCATAACAAAGAGAGCTAGGGGATTGACACCCCAGGGGCCTCTGGGAGTTCAAATGTAGAAGTTATCGAGCAACCACAATTCAATTAGTCTAAGACAAAGTTCTAATTCAATCTAGACACATCAGGTTTTGAGAGAGTATTAACAAGGAAATCCACCATTGGCACTAAGGAATTCACTTTTAAAAAAGTGGAACCTTTTGTTGGCCTAACTCTTATCTAAGGGCAGGTAGTAGGGGAGCATCCCATCCATCAAGAGGACATGGCTAGTTTAGTGGTTGTAAAATCAGTAATGACCTTGGCTAGAATCCAAGGAATGAAACAAAGGATCACCAAATTAGAGAAAGAAAAGCATGATTTGAAAGCCCAAGTCATACTTTTAGTCCCTAAAGATATAGTAGCATTTCTAAATAAGTCCTTCGACACTTTTAAAGGGTTAAAGGCCTTGAAATCTAGATTAGTTATCTTGGCTCATAAACTTGAGAAGGCATGGACATTAATTACTTAGTGGCAAATCTCTAGAGATCATGTAGTTGATTTGATCAATATCCATAACACCAAGCAAGTCCAAGGCATTAGGATCATCAAGTTGAAACATTTGCACACCCTCTTAGGAGTCATTGAAGATAACATACTAGACCTAAGCAACTAGTGCAATAGGGTTAGTAGCATCATAAAGGAAGATAAAGGATTGATTTCAAGGATGATCTCTTGAAAGAAACATTGGAAAGACCATCCCAAACCAATGCCATATGCCTAATGGAAGATGAGGATTTCAAACAAAGGGTTAGTCAACATATCCAAAGCATAAAAGACAACCAAGGCTAATATACCAAGGATAATAAAAAGTTCCTTGATATCATCATCACATCTAGAAGATAGATTGCAGAAGCCCAAGGTATTCAGGAACTCAAAACCAAGAGTGATAAGGAATTTGACACATTAGCAAATCAAGAAGAAGATTGTTTGATGAAGCCTGTCATAGATTTTGAGGTTATCAATGAATAATACACTAAGGTGAAGAATATCCTTAGACAATGACCTAAGGGTCCCACCAATGTACCATAAAATAATATTCTTTTTGTAAAATATATGCTAGTCTGTTCTCATATACTTATTCTTGTCAGAATTAACATGAAAGCCTCTTGCATTGTGTCTTTGTATTAAGGATAGCTTTCCTTATCCTACATGTGGATATTTTGAGAAGGTTAACCGATGAACCACCTATGTTTCCTATAAATAGGCAAAGATTATCATTTTGTAAATGAGATAACTTTTGAGCAATTGTATACCATGAGCATTTAATATAACTAAGGAATTCTGAGAAAATTGTCTATATAGTTTGTTAAATGTCTATATTGTCTCTCAATTACATATTGTCATCTTGAATTTGAATGATTCTCTATATTTTGAATCACATTCTCTATCATAAGGTTGTTGATTTGTGGTAATGCTAGATTAACTGTAAAGATCTCAAGTACTTCATTTTATTTTGCTCTATATTTGGATGTGCTTAGGCTATTCAAACCACAGTAGCAAACGTTTAAAATAAACTTGGTTCTTACTTATGGTTTATATGTTTCCTCTAAATTTCATCAGATTTGTGATGTAATCAAAGTTCATGCTATTTTATATAATAAATTGGTTCATGTGTGCTCAAAGTAATTAGAATTTTGTCATAATCTTTGAGATGAAAATTTGCAATCACACCTTTCCCCTTTTCTACCTTACCCTTCCTTTTTCACCTTTTTATAAAAATTAATATAGTTTAAAGATCTTTGTTAATATCCATTTAGATTAATTTTCCCACTTAAAATATCACAAAAATTTAGACCCTAGTAGCTCCCAACCACTAAACTTAAATAAATATTATGGACAGTTCCCATACTCTACTTCTATTCCACCATAGACATCACCAAATTATCACAAACTATAACTCATGCCTTGGATTTTTTAGATCCTAAAATGAGAATTATTCATCAACATTGAATATCACCTATGGTACATTTAGAAGCATCAACAGGTAGCAATTAAAAAGTGAGCAAAGAGTTGATTGCATAGTGTTCATGACTGTAACTCATGGAATGTTGCTTTAGAGATGATATTGAAAGTATAATAGAATAAAAATTGCATTTATAACATGAAAATGACTTATTAAAACCTTATGAAACCATGATCAAGCATGAATCTCTTTAAAATGATGAAAAACTACATGTAACACAACATAGTGCATTCACTTTCAACTTAAGCTACTTTGCCTATCAAAACACCTTGAAACATGAAACCAAGAATTATGAGAATTATATAAGGAATATAAAATCATATGGAATAAACCTTATCAATTGGTTTGTATGGACTTGTCCAAAATGGAGCAAAACCTATAGGGTACATAGATTGGCAAGCAGAAAAACATAGTCAACTTGTAAAGGATGGTTCATAAATCATGGTTTTAAAATCCTAGAAATATTTTTATTTAACTTTATATATTTAATTTTAATACAATCTCCAAAAATAATATTACCTAAAACTTCTTCTAATTATCGTATGAAGCATGAACATGTTGATCATTTTTGCATGTCTAGAAAGGCAAGAAAGGATCAGAATGGTTTTGGGATTTTTTTATCACTTTAAAAGAATTTAAATCATTTATATGAGTGTGAGGAATATGAATATTCATATTAAAACCTTATCCCACATTTAAAACTCTCTCATAGGCCAATCAATTGCCAAACTCTTCTCTGTTCTCAAGAAAACTACCCTTTCTTTTGAATAACCTACCACTTTTAAGTTATATAGTTTATTAAGACCTATTAGGACACATTTAACATTAAATTACCCTTATTACACCTTAAAAATTACCTAAGAGGTTGTAAAACTCATTTAATGCCCTATTTTGACCTCAAAATGACTCAAAATGATATTAGGACTAAAATGACTAATGACCAAGATTAATATAACATGAAATCACACTAAATGACCTATAATACACCTTAATACATATATATTATACCCCTAAAAAACTTAAAAATCAAGTTTTTACCTATAGGGGTCCTAATTTGACCTGTAGGGTCAAATTTGGTCAATAGTCTCTAAGGAAGAGGATATAAAAATGTACCATAATAGAGATTGAAATAGTTATTTAAAATCAAAATATAAGACTCATTAGGAAAAAAATATATCTCTCCATGAAAATTTAATGGATGGAGTCTCAAAAAATCATGAATGTTGCTCCCTAGCTCCACCCTAGGTAGACGATGCTCCTTAGTCTCTCTATCTGTGGTAAAGGGGGTCTCTCTACATGTTGTTGTGATGGACTATGTTACCTCTATCTATGATGATAATCCTCTTATGATGGGGGTGTAGAGAATATATGTAAATCATCCCTATCTATGAGTAACTTAGCCTATAATACATGTATCACCTACTGTAAGGCTTGTAAAATATGTGACCAATCTATTAGAGTGTTTTTGTTACTCTACTAGTAGGACCTCATCGTAGTTGGATGCATTACAACACTTACCTCCTTAGATATACATCTTACATGAGCATAGAATTAGTGTTAGAATTTTGAACAATGAGGGGACAATTAAGTATTTACCTAGAGTTATAGGTGTTGAACCCAACCTTGATACCAAACTTTCATTGAAAAAATTACAACGTTAGTTAATTCGTAAAAATTAATTATATATATTTTTGTTTAACTTAATTATGCTAAAGTTTCACTTGTGGGAACATGATCATACTTTAAATTTTACAAGTGTTCATAAGTCATAAGAGGTTGCCAGGTTAAGGTTAAGTTTGAAATAATATTAAAATGTAAGCTTGGAATTTATTAATTATGGAATTATGAATAAACTTCCTCTAAAATACTAAGTTATTTTATTGATTTGGAAACACATCCTAAAGTGATATTATCACTTCAAGTAATTTTATTTAAATCCCTCTCTTGAGTATTTTATAGATGTAATATTATACACAATAAAAATTATATGGGTACACCCTTATGAATTTGACTTAAGTAAAAATAAGTTAATGAAAACCAAATTTAAAAAATGTTTAATATGATTATACCCATGAGGTTGATTAGTTAAATACAGGGAAAACTAGAAAAGGGTAATTTAAAAGGATACATAAAAAGGTAACTGAATGTTTTTTTAAAATTCATTAAGGCAAATATCAAATATAGGATTAAATAAAAACAAGTTTCCCACTTGCCAAAAACTTTTGGTGGATTAAAATTTCCAACACTAGACTGCAAATATCTCCACCATAATATTTAGGATTATAAAAAATTTCCTTATGAGTCTAATGAAAATGCCAACTAGTTATTTTGTGCCTCTCTATTCTTTTCTCTTTTTTTATAGGTTTTGGATAAGGTGAGGTGCTGCCAATATTGACATATGCACCTTGGATATATACTTTATGCATATATTCTCTTTCTTACATATATCAAAATATATTTTTTTTATCTTATTTATTTTGACATGTCCATAGAATCTATGTTTAAGGGTGTATATTCACACACACACCCACCCATATGTATTAATCAATCAATAAATAACTACACACACCTACACACATAAAAGTACATATATATAAATATATAACACATAAGAGCCACATGAGTGACCAAACCCCACTCATAGTTTATGCAAATGAAAGCAATTATGATGTGACTCCCTAACCACACCTCAATATTTATAGGGATGACACCATTCCATTGTTATAGTGGGGTTATGCTTCCCATTTCAATAGTTAATAAAAAATTTAAATAAGAAAAAATTTATAGGGATGACACTCTTACTTGAGGTCGACCCTTTATTTTTTTATTTTTTATTATTATTTATATTGGATATAAATAAGAAAAAATTTAAATTGGGAGCTTGGACATTTATTTTTTATACAATATTTTTTTAATAAAAATAAATGGTTTTATTTATGCACAAAAATTACAAAAGGAACATCATATCAAAATCATAGCTGTAAAACTAGAACATACAATAAATTAGGAGAAGATAAGGATGTTTATAGCACCAATCATCTCCAACAAATTAAAAAATTATAAAACTCAAAGGAAACCTATCCAAAAAGCATATCAAAATAAAAAATAATAATTAACAGTGCACTTAGAAATATATTCCACACTCCCTCCATTGTTCTATAAGGTTGCACCATAGTTGTAGGGTTATAGCTGGAATGGTATCTCCTATGTTGGAAAATAGAATTGTATTTACTTATTATGTGCTAGAATTCTACTTGAGAGAAAAGGTTAACCCAATTATTAATGCATTTGACATTATACTTAATGTTTATGTATATGTATTGAGCCTTTGTGGAAACATTGATTATCAGTTGAGAGTCTCCATAAACCTTTGGATAGTCAATACCTTCCTCTCTAGTCAAAGAGAGCCCCGATTTCAGTGCTTGATTTTATATATTTTTGTTTTATTAATTCTAAGGTCAATATAATATATAAAGTAAGGCTTATTATTAAAAAATAATTATCCCTCCTCCTCCAAGCAATCCCATAATTCGCTTTGAGGCCCCATCAAAGATAAAATCAAAGCCAATATTGATGATAAGAAGAGTGTCCTTTTTTCCATAGTTTCCTTTCTTAGTATATTTTTTGTTGTGAAAATATGTATCTTTAAAAAGGGACTATACAAAGTTGGATATGACCCATGAAAGGGTCTATTGATCCCTAAATATAAGAGCATTCCAAGCCTTCAAAATTTTTTAGAAGAGATATCGAGGAACAATATGTTTGACACCAACATGCCACCAAGTTTATTTTTTAACTTCTTGAATTAAATTATGATTAAATCACTACTAGAAAGGATGTAGTTAAAACAAATTAGGATGTCAAATTACTCAAAATACAACACCAAAATTCTTTGGAAAACACACATGTATGAAGAAATGTTCCTTGCTTTCTTCTACTACCTTATAAAGTAGAGCACACCAATCTAGTCCTATAGTTTCTCTTTTCATAAATTTGTATAAGGTTATATACTTTTTTTTCATCAAAATCCCAAATAAGATATTTAATTTAGGAATTACATCATTTTTCCATAATTTTATCCATTTGGGCATATTTGGAAAGTTACCACAAAACATATTATATCTTTTACTTACAGATTAATTACTTGATCCATTATGCTACCCCATATGAATTTATATTTATTGTTGGGATTAAGAGGGATAATTCTTTCTATAAGAGATAAAATAGAGCCAGTCATCATGAAAATCCAGGGTGGATATTATAATCCCAAGTTGAGTGGATAGTGGGAATGTTCTAATAACTATCCACTTGATTGAGAAAATATATGTTTCTTGCCAGAAGCCATTCTCTTAGAGGATTTTAAAATGGGGGCCTAAACTACCCTAAAATTTTGTCTTTGATAAATTTAATTCTTCCACCATTTCTAAAAAATTAAGATAACTAGTCAAAAATTAACACCATGACTCTTTCCAAGCTTCTCCATATCCGAGTTTTCTCCCCTAAAGAGTTACTTATGAGACAACCATTAAAGAATTGAAAATTTTATTTATTATAAGGAAAGTATGCCCACCATTTTTAATTTTCTAAAGTCATTCTCCAAATGGTTCTATTATCCAAGGCCTTTTAGTATCTTTGAAGACATCTTATGCCCAACCACCCTTCCTTCTTACTCTTAGTGATTTATTCCCACTTGACAAGGAGGATTTTTTTTTTTCATATTTACCCCCTTTCCACAATTTTTTTTGAATACACTCTTCCATCTGGTTCATAATGCTCTTCAATGCATTGATAATTCTCATTTGGTAAATATTAAGAGTATATATCATAAAATTTATTATTAAAACTCGATTGGGAGTAGTTAACCAAATATTTTCCCATATGTTTATCATAGCCTTCATTTTACCCAAAATTGTTTCTTGGTGTTGAAATTTGGGAAGATTAAATAAAATTGTCTCTCCTAAATAAAAGAAGGATTTTTTTGGCTTGTCATGAATCCAAAAAAAAATGATATATTTGTAGCTTCAATGAGGTGGGAGTGGGATAAATATATGATTTTTTTTTTCACCTCACAGTTAGGTGCATTAGAGTAGACTTTGAGGTTTGAACCAAATCTTTGATAAATTTGAGGTGAATCTCTCTCTATAAGAATGGTGGCATCCAAAAATTGAGCATTATTAAGTTCCTTTTCACCTTGGAAGGTGGGATTCTCAAGGATTAATTTTCTATCTTTTGTGATCAAGGGTACATCCAAGGATCTCAATTGAAATTTATACAAAAAGGGTGAGAAAGGACATCTTTGCTTTAGGCCTTTAGAGAATCTAAAGAATTTTGTAAGGATTTTATTGTCAAAGGGTGTGATCAAAGGAAAGTCAATGCATGGATTTATCCAACCCACCAAATTTTCATCAACTGATATCTTATGAAGAGTGTTTAATATTTCATTATGATTTACCCTATCAAAAGCATTCACCTTATCAAGTTTGATGGCCATGACCTTTTTATTGGCTTATTTGTTGAAGTGTATGGATTTTTAGGTAAGGATAATATATTTTGAAATGTTCCTACTTGTAATTAATTGCTTTTCTCTTTTGAAAATATTAATGTAATAGTATTTTCCATCCTTTTGGAGATGATTTTGGTAACAATTTTATAAGAAGTATTGCAAAGGGAGATTGGTATATATTTGTTTATACTCAACATTTGAGTTTATTTTGGAATCATCTATAGAAGGGATGAATTAACCCATAAATAAAGTCTATGGTGTTTTATATAACCTTCCACCAAATCTAAAATTAACAACCTCTTACGTATTGAAATAATTTCTCATTGAAACCATCAGGACATGAGGCTTTATATTTACTCATGCTAAACATTACCATTTTTAGATCTTCCATTGTCAATTCCTTATAAAATTATCTATTTTGATCTTGGGATATGAAGTGTTTTATGATATGATGACATTAAAAAAATATAACATTTGATATTTAAATCACAAATTAGTCTCTTATGTATAAGGTTGAGTAATTGGTTGGAATAATTTTATTGCTATAATATAATATTTTTATTTCGGCACTCTTTTCATGTTTTATGTTGTACATCCTAAAGTTTGAGGTTAAAATAAGTAGTGATATGTATCTTATTTTGAGATTGAAACCATTTATTAGTGCAAGCCCTTTTTTAACCAACTACTAATCAATGAATGGATGCAACTATTTATACCAAGCCTAGATAAAAACTTATTCAAAACCATCCTCCCTATGCCAAATGGATGAATATTTAAAGGTAATAAGAACCTAGTTTGTATTTTCATTCATAATGAGCTTGTGGTAAAAATTGAGATTTGGGATAATTTTTAAATGAGATAGCTAGAAAAATTCCAATAACCCCCTAGAAATTAAAAATATTTCCAACCTAGCAGTTATAAAATTAGATCTATACCTCATATTTGACCAAATATATTTACCTCTCCTTGGTTTTAGGTCTTCCAAATCATATTTGTTGATGATATTTTCCATAAATTCCTTATAACTATCTCAAACTAAAAGACCCCCTTTATTCTCAATTTGTCTTAACAAAGGATTGAGGTCCCCTATAATAATGTAATTTGTAGGGAAATTTTGGCTAGAATTTTTTTTTTATGGATGTCTGACATGCTCTTTTTTCCTAATAATGCCTTGGAAAGCACACATTAGTGATAATGATAATTAGATTATTGATCCATTATCTTAAATTGGTTCTAATCCAATTAGCATTTAGAAACTGATATTAAAGAATGTTATTGAAGAACAAGTAGTAATGAACCCACCTAAATGTCCACAAGATGGAGAAAAAAGCATTCACAGTTTGGATAGACATTTTAAACCATATTTATGGCATCTAAAATTGTATATTTGGTTTCATGTATTCTTATAATACATAGTTTCCTATATTACAAGAGGTCTTTGAGGAAGAGTCTTTTGTGGGTGTCTCCTAAACCTTCCCTCTTACTCTTAGTGATTTATTCCCACTTAACAAGGAGGAAATTCTTTTTTTTTCATGCTTACCCCCTTTTCACCAAATTTTTTGAATACATTATTCCATCTGGTTCATAATACTCTTCAGTGCATTGATAATGCTCATTTGGTAAATATTAAGGGTATATATCATAAAATTTATTATTAAAACTCGAGTGGGAGTAGTTAACCAAATATTATCCCATACGTTTATCATAGCCTTCATTTTACCCAATATCATTTCTTGGTGTTGAACTTTGGGAAGATTAAATAAAATTGTCTCTCCTAGATAAAAGAAGGATTATTTTGGGCTTACCATGAATCCAAAAAAAATGAGATATTTTTAGCTTCTATGAGGTGGGAGTGGGATAAATATATGATTTCTTTTTCACCTCACAGTTAGTTGCATTAGAGTAGACTTTGAGGTCTAAACCAAATCTTTGAGAAATTTGAGGTGAAGCTCTCTCTATAAGAATGGTGGCATCCAAAAATTGAGCATTATTAAGTTCCTTTTCACCTTGGAAGGTGGGATTCTCAAGGATTAATTTTATATCTTTTGTGATCAAGGGTACATCTAAGGATCTCAATTGAAATTTATATAAAAAGGGTGAGAGAGGACATCCTTGCTTTAGGCCTCTAGAGAATCTAAATAATTTTGTAAGGATTTTATTGTCAAAGGGTGTGATCCAAGGAAAATCAATGCATGGATTTATCCAACCCACCAAATTTTCATCAACTGATATCTTATGAAGAGTGTTTAATATTGTATTATGATTTACCCTATCAAAAGCATTCACCTTTTCAAGTTTAATGGCCATGACCTTTTTATTGGCTTATTTGCTGAAGTGTGTGGATTTTTAGGTAAGGATGATATATTTTGAAATGTTCCTACTTGTAATGAGTTGGTTTTCTCTTCTTAAAATATTAATGTAATAATATTTTCCATCCTTTTGGAGATGATTTTGGTAACAATTTTATAAGAAGTATTACAAAGGGAGATTGGTATATATTTGTCTATACTCTTCATTTGAGTTTATTTTGGAATCATCCATGGAAGGGATGAATTAACCCATAAATAAAGTCTATGGTGTTTTATATAATCTTCCAACAAATCTAAAATATCAGTTTTAACAACCTCCTATGTCTTGAAATAGTTTCTCATTGAAACCATTAGGACATGAGGCTTTATATTTACTCATGCTAAACATTACCATTTTTAGATCTTCCATTGTCAATTCCTTATAAAATTATCTATTTTTATATTGGGATATGATGTGGGGAATATTCTCCAAAATTTTATTCAAAGCATAATCTTAGCCCAAATTTTATTCTTGAAAAAGTTGGTTAAAGTGATCAATGACCTGCTCTTAGATATATTTCATTGAAACAAGAGATTTCCCATCAATAGATTGGATTTTATGATGGTGTTATTTCATTTTTATTGTTTTGGGTTTTCCTATGGAAGTGTTTTATGACATGGTGACCTTAAAAAACTATAAAATTTGATATTTAAATCACAAATTAGTCTCTTATGTATAAGGTTGAGTAATTGGTTGGAATAATTTTATTGCTATAATATAATATTTTTATTTGGGCACTCTTTTTATGTTTTATGTTTTACATCCTAAAGTTTGAGGTTAAAATAAGTAGTGATATGTATGTTATTTTGAGATTGAAACCATTTATTAGTGCAAGCCCTTTTTTAACCCACTACTAATCAATGAATGGATTCAACTATTTCTACCAGGCCTAGCTAAAAACTTATTCAAAACCTTCCTCCCTATGCCAAATCGATGAATATTTAAAGGTAATAAGACCTTAGTTTGTATTGTCATTCATAAAGAGCTTGTGGTAAAAATTGAGATTTGGGATAATTTCTAAATGAGATAGCTAGAAAAATTCCAATAAGCCCCTAGAAATTAAAAATATTTCCAACCTAGTAGTTATAAAATTAGATATAGACCTCATATTTGACCAAATATATTTACCTCTCCTTGGTTTTAGGTCTTCCAAATCATATTTGTTGATGATATTTTCCATAAATTCCTTATAACTATCTCAAACTGAAAGACCCCCTTTATTCTCAATTTGTCTTAGCAAAGGATTGAGGTCCCCTATAATAATGTAATTTGTAGGGAAATTTTGGCTAGAATTTTTATTGATGGAGGTCTGACATGCTCTTTTTTTCCTAATAATTCCTTGGAAAGCACACATTAGTGATAATGATAATTAGATTATTGATCCATTCTCTTAAATTGGTTCTAATCCAATTAACATTTAGAAACTGATATTCAAGAACGTTATTGAAGAACAAGTAGTAATGAAACCACCTAAATGTCAACAAGATGGAGAAAAAAGCATTCACATTTTAGATAGACATTTTAAACCATATTTATGGCATCTAAAATTTTATATTTGGTTTCATCTATTCTTATAATACATGGTTTCCTATTTTACAAGAGGTCTTTGAGGAAGATTCTTTTGTGGGTGTCTCCTAAACCTTCTATATTCAAATAAAGAATTAACATTTCTTACCTGATTTATTTTTAGATTTGATGGCCAATTTCATAGTAGTATGAGTGTCAATTATAATATTTCATGTTGTTTCTTTTCCTACACCTCATTGTTATTTTTCCTACCTTTCATGGAATTAGTTTTTTGATTGGAAGAGGGAATAAAATGAGGCTCCTTTTCTTCCAATGTTTTCTCATTACTTTTGATAAGAATGCTTCATATCTTAGGTTGATGTGGGGAATGTGTTATTCAATCTTTTTTCACACATTTTATTTTTGTAATACCTCTTCCTCCAATTCTTTATTTACATATTTTTCCTTGGATATTTCATCTAAATCCATCAAGGGATTAGAGGTAAGGGGATTTTTTCTAGGTTGTTTTGGCTTTTAGGAGATTTTATTCTTCCTTAGAGGAGATTATTAAAACTCTTAATTCAAACCATCCTAGGTAGTGAATTCCTTTGTATTCTTTGGTTAGTCTCTCATAAAATGGCCATGCTTGTGGCATATATTTAATTTTAATGGAATATATTCATAATCAAGCTTTTTCAAGAAGATTAGATCCCAAATTTTTAGGTTAATAGCTTATGGGAGACTTTAATGAGGTCTACTTCCTCAAATATTATGAAAATGGACAAATTTTATTCTTTGGGTGTAGTCCACATTTTCAAATCCCAATATGTTTTTGATGGCATAGAATGTATCTTTGTGCCACAAATGTAAAGGGAAAAAAAGAAGTCAAACCTAAACTAGAACTTTGGATGGGGTTTATTCAATGGGGTCAAATTTAGGATTCCATTTGGTTAGATATAGTCCACATGAGCCTAAGAACCAAGGAATGCATTTGAAAATCATATCCTTATATTATTTGTCAATGAAAGAGGTAATGAAAACCCCCTGTCGTAGGAGGAGATTTCAATATTCCCAGCTATTTTTGATCTCCATTCTTTGTCAACTCATTGCTCTAGAAATTTGGGTGACAACCATGCACCATAATATTTACTCACTAGTACATGATC